>JAQPPZ010000040.1:5620000-6820000 GCA_028583015.1 Wollemia nobilis
CAAATCTCATCAAATTTTGGAAGATTATAATGATCCTATTGCCAAGAACAAAGAAAGAAGAGAATCTATGAATGAATCAAAAGATCATGTCACAAATATCATGGAGTTTCATCTCACGGATTTGGATGACGATTTTTACAATGGTTGGGGAAGGTATGGTAATGCATTCTTTTCTCACATCCCTATAGATGAAACTCATATTTCACTTGACATGCAGGATGGTGAGCCTTCTACATCATACGAAGATATCATATTCGCAAGATTTGAAAAAGGGGACAAAATATAAATTCATTGAAAGTGTGGATGCAAGTTTGCATGATGATTTTGGGGATTCAAATGAAGAGATGCCATGGATAGTGAACAAAGAATTAGAACCAAATGATAAAGAGATGGATCAATTGGAAGCAACTCAAATAAGTGATCATCAAGATGAATCATGGGACATACACTTTGACCAAGAGTGTTTGAGGATTGAAAATGGATGACCATATTTTGAATTTAAATAATTTGAATGATGAAATGTCACTAAAGGTAAATGAAAAACAAGGTATAATTTTTAATCACACCTTTAATAGCATGGTTTTAATGAATGGAAAAGAAGTTGATGCGCTTGAATTGTTAAACCAAATTCATCAACAATTACTAATTGAATCTAGGATAAAAACTTTTAATGATCCTAATTTAGTAAATATCCTAGATGCTTGTAAATTGTTACACAAATTTGATTGGCCTACAAATTTGGAAAATGATTTGGCTTTGAAGTTTGTAGAAATAGGCTCTTACTTACAAAATTGCATATTTGAAAAGGATAGCCTAATTCTAAATCAAGGAGGCAATTATGAAGTTCACATTTTAAAGAATAGACATGATAAAATTGAAAATCATTTATTGTCTAATCATTCTAGTAATTTGATGCTCACCTATGGGAGTATTATTGGAACAAAATCAAATTGGTATGGTGAGCATGACAAGTGGAAATTTGTTGCATTGTTTGGTCTAGTCTTGTTTGTGTTGGATTCCCACAACATTTGGCATGCATATTATGTCATATTTTTGTTGAAATGTTCTAATCATGTGTGGGATCCAGGAAAGTGATAAGCTAAGCTTTGCATCATCTTGTATTATAGTGTACATTTGTATATAAATTTTGGTTTTTGGTTTTTGGTTTGTGTTTTCAAATTTTCATTTTGGGATTGCTATTTGGATTTGAATTTAAAGTTGTGTATTTATTTGACATGTTTTGTTTGTCTATATAAAAAAAAAAAAAATGATGATGAAAAAGTTGCCTTGAGATGCTAACTTATGTTCTAGATCGGGAGAATATGAAACATTGGAATTGTCTTGTAAAAGCTCCACAAGTAACACAAACATTTTAATAATATTGTTTGATTTTGTGATGCATGAAAGAGTCAGTTTTGCATGACAAATCATTTTCATTTGCAATTCAAAAGATAATGCATTCATGTTCCATCTCACTTTACATACATTTCATCTTAGTTGCAAATGCATTTCAAATACAAATCATTAAAGTGTGTCAAATCCTCTTAAGGTTATGCTATCACATAAATAAGAAGAGAATCCTAAGGTTGGAAACTGAGTCTTGAGATATCTAGAACCAAGCACGTCTCATACATTAAAAAGGATCTTGAGCAAAATGATCAAAACCTAACTTGGAAGGAAAGGTTGGGCGAAAGAAGTATTTCATGTCTATCCTATTTATGCAGCATGATCCTTAAAACAGTGGTTTTGACCACTTCCATAGAGCTTAAAGCCTAAAATCAGAATAGTAAGGATAGGGTTAAACTCTCATCTCGGTTGGTTGGGAGTTTGATTCCCCAAAGTTCTAATTTCACTTTCACTTGCACATGGGTTCAAGATAGTAGGGACTCATAACCAACTTTGGGATATATAATAAAGCAATTCATATAGTTGATCCTAAGAGGGTTTGGCAATCTTGAATGCTTGTACATAATAATAGAAGAATGACCATGCATTTTATGAAAGCAAAATCTCCTAGCACATTCATTAGGATACACAAATCATTCACCATCCCACATATGCATTCATGCAAAACTGATAATGGAGTGTGGATCAATTTCAAATGATAGGGAAAGAAACACATTGCACACACCGATCTGATGCCTAGCGATTCTGATGTTTCATGTATTTCTGATCTATTGGAATTCTTTGGATATTTGTTGACGCTTGTGTTAAAGTTTTGAAGTGTGTTTTCGGGTTTTCTTTTTGGGTTCTCATCGAAATGCTCAGGAGCATTTCCCAGCAGAGTCGCCATTTGTTGTGACTGTTTCACAACTAGCCCCAAAGCTTGGGGACCCACATTTTTTTTGATAAATTTTGGTGTGGTTTTTGTCTTTTTCTTTTTTATAGGTTTATTAAAGTGTTTATAATTCAAACATTAACTTTTGGGTTAATTCATGTTTAAAAAAATAAATAAACTAAAAAAAAAGAATTAAAAAAATAAATAAATAAATAAAACAAAAAAAAGAAAAAAGAAAGGATAAATAAAAATAATATATATATATATATATATATATAAATGAACATAAAATAAAAACAAAAAAAAATAATAATAAAAACAAAAAGGGATAAGATATATATATATATATATATATATATATATATATATATATATAAATATCTTATATTTTTCATGGTGGCCACGTATAGCTCTTAAAGCTTTTAAAGCACCTTTTATTAGCTTTAAGTAGTATGTAGTGGTAGGTTTGTTTTTTAGCTTTTTTGTTTTTTTTGTTTAAGTTTTAATCTTTAATTTTTTCATGTTAGTTAAGTGAAATTTAGTTTTTGTTTTTTCTAACGTGTTCTTTTTCTTTTTGCGGGGTATTGCGTAGGAAACGAAAGGGCCAGGAGAAAAGAAGCGCACGACATGGAGAACGCCAAGCGAATGGAATTTTAAACGAAACGGAGAGCTGCGAATAGCATTGGAAATGAAATGAAGAGTTGGAAAACCAATGAAAGGGCATATTGAATATTTTTATTTTTAAATAGGCCATACAAACACAAAAAAGAGGAGGAAAACGGAGACGGAAAATGGACGGAAATGGTGGCATGGCCAAATGGGAACTTTGGGCATGGCCACATTTGTAAAGCAGGGATTTTAATTGGAATGTGAAAGCTTTTATTCAGAAATTTCAGGCCTTGTTAGCAAGAAAGAATGAGAAATTTTCTGCATGCTTAATTTTAATTGTTTTATTTTTCCCCTTTCAGATTTCAGACTTGTATGTGAAATTGATGCCATTATTTTGGGTTGTTTCATGTGAATGTTTGCAATCTGGAAATTATTTAAAACCCTAGGAACCAACACCTAGTTTACTTTGATTGTGTTTATTTTGCGGGTCAAATAAGCTAGGTTGCATGTATGAAACTCTCACGTATTCGGTTTTGCAGGACGGGGTGCTATCAAACTGAAGGAGCTTTTGCATTGCTGTGTTTTCAGCAATTATTTTGATGCAAACTTTAATTTTCTGTTTCCAAAAATTTTAATTTCAGAATTTTTTCCTATTTTCAGGCATTAAAATAAACATTAAAAAAATTTCAAAATCTAAAAATGATTTCACCATTGCGGAGATTATAATTCAGACTTCAAATACGCACTTTGAAATTTCATTTTCGGACTTGTTTAGTATTTTTAAAAATTCATCGAAGTTGCTGTTTTGCTACAGATTTTAAAAATCCGAAAATAGAAATTTTCCATTTTAAGGTCAAATTTCATTTTTCCAGTTTTGTTTTGCATTCATGAGCCTATGATGACATTCCCTTCATGGAAATTCCAATTTCATTGAAGGGGTTATGTTTTACGGCATTTTCACAAATTTCCATTTTGGGCCTAAAATTACCCTTTCTTCATAAAAATTCCAATTTTACGAAAGAGGGATAATTTGAGTACTACATTGAAGGTCTTTTCCTTAAAGCACTTAATTGTTCATCTTGATGAAAATTTGATTTCATTTAAGAGGGATAAGTTAAAGTGACATTTTGAAGCTACATTTGGAGACCCTATTCATCATTGAGGATTTAATGCAAGATAAAATCTATCTTAAAACCATCAAGATAAAAGGAATTAAAGCATTACATCGTGGTCATATGAGGGCCAACTCACATTTACTTTATCAAGGTTCAATGAACAATCATTAAATTTTCATAGTAAAAATAAACCAACGAGTGCCCCTTGTTTACAGTTACTTGCAATCACTAAGGTGTTCCAAGCATTTAAATTGAATATCTTTATTTGATGCACATATGCAAATGCTAATATAACAAGAACCTTGGAGAAGTTGTTTGTTTAACTTCTTTGCAAGAGAGGATTTGGAACCCAAATCCTATCGGAGAGTGTGCTTTCACAATTGGGTGAAAACACCACTCAACAAGGTCCAAGGTTCAAATTGTGATGGGGACGTGGGTGAGTGTGTGAAGGGGTGGATGTGTGGTGACTTTGTGTTAATTGATAAGTATAACTCTCGGTTTTACGAGGGGTCATGGTTGCTCAGCCTTATGCGTTGGTCATGGAGGTTTCTCACAATAACCAAATCAAAAATAAATAAATAAGCATCTGGGGTGCAGCATAACATTTTGGGTTTTGGCTCTTTATCGGGAGGTTCAAGGTTCAAACCGTGGCATGGGCGAGTGTGTGAAGGGGTGGGTGTGTGGTGGTTTTGTGTTAAATTCCCTATTGATAAGTATAACTCTCGGCTCTACGAGGGGTCATGGGTTGGAAAAAAACTGCTTTAAGAGAGGTCATGATTGGGAGGAGACTGCTCAACCATGCACGTCGGTCATAGGGGTTTCTTGCAGTAACCAAATCTAAAAATATAAAAAATTAATAAATAAAATTTTAAAAAATAAATAAATAAAGTAGTCCATGAGGGTTAGGTGAATTGGTAAGACGTTGGGCACTTACCAAGAGGAGACTTAGGTTCAAACCTTGCGGGCATGCCCACTCTAAGGCAAAGTAGTAATCTAACTAGAATCTGTTGAGTGTGCGCCAACTTGATGACGGCGGTACCAACCCCAAGTCACCGGGGGTCTCCCTCATTCCGGGACGTGTTTACCTAGACGAGTTAGGGGTTATAGTGGTAGTTCCATGATTTGACCAGAGGCAATGCGATTTAATCATGTGACCAGTTATTCAAAAAGGAAAGGCAGTTGCCAATTCCCTTATATATAAAAAAATAAATAACTAAAATAAAGTTGATTAAATATATTTAAATTTTAAAATAATTATTGTTATTATAATTTTAAAATTTCAATTAAAAAGGTAAGGTTTGAATTTAATAGGATTAAATTTATATATTATATTGGTGATACATGTTTTTTGAGAATCGTTCCATGCTAAATGGTTTCCGCGTCGTTCCATGTAATATATGGTTCCATGCTATATGGTTTCCAGATCGTTCCATATAGTATATGGTTTCATGCAAGTTAAAATATTTTTTTTATGATAATCAAAATAAAGATGTAATTTTTCTTGAATAAAATATATATAAAAGGTTGACAGCAATAAAACAAAGGGGCATAGATAATTATCTTATATAAGAAATAGTTAGTTAGCATTAAAACAAAATTGTACGGTTATTTAGAGGGTTTTTGAAAAAAAAATGAATAATTAGTTTTCAATATTTTAGTACAACAATGAAAATATATTATTAAATATATTATAATTTATTAAAATATTATACTATTTTTTAAGTGGATATGCAGGATTGAAATGAGTTTTAACATCATGATGATATATTTATATATAACGATATTTTTTGACAGCTATGTTATTTAATAAGATTTGAACTTGGGTATTCTCCTTAAAAATCATGGTATTTAACTAGTTGAGTATGTGTCATTTGATAAAATATTAAGGTTCACTTATGAGATTTGGACATTGGTCTAAGATGTGAAACTCTTCACTACTAACCACTTGTTCCAAATCCTACGCGCGTTTATTATGTAGAAGCCTTTCTTTGCAAGGCTTTTTGGGATAGTATGATAAAAATAATAATAAACAACTGGGACAAAGAACAAGAAAATGGGAAAAGGATAAGCAAGTTTTAGACTAAACAACTTTACAATTTATCACCAGGTCATCCGTAAACATCTCACCAAAAAAATATTAATGAAAAATGATAAGTTTATTGACTTTAAAATGGCCTTTGGCAAGGTGTAAGAAGCAAACTTTTGGATTTTGGAAGTGATATTAGGGTTAAAAAGGTGCTCCTTATCTCCTAGTCAGTTTGACTTGTAGATAGACAAGTTAGAAGAATGGATAGTTAAGGTAAAGGGTGATAGACAAGTTAGAAGAATGGATAGTTAAGGTAAAGGGTGTAGACACTTGGCCAATTATCTAATAAGGTTATTACTCTATGCTACCAACCTCACTTTGATTCCTAATTTAGGAAAGGACCTAAAAGCCTCTACAATATTTTCTAAAGAAGTTAAAAATGCAAGTCAATGTAAATAAAACTAAGATTCTTGTCTTTTCTTCATGAAAGGAAAAAACAAAAAAATATATGTTTTTAAGGAGATACACTATAGGTGGTGATAAAATATAAGTACCTTGGGTTTAATTTCCATAGTGGACTAAGTTGGCAAATATATAGAATAAGGAGAATTCAAGGAATTAGAAGGCATCATCCAAAGTCAAACTACAAAATAGATGTAGGAAGGTTGAATTATATAGCATCAAAGCAACATTGAGATTTTGTTTAGGTTACTCATAGTGCCAACAATTCTCTTTGGCTACTGAGATATAGGCCAATAGTACACAAGGCTAAAATGGGAATAAATTCAAAGAATTTAAAAAAGACTAATTACAAACAACTTGAAAATCAAAACTTTAGTCTCATCTAAGATTCCAATGGCAAATTTTGACATTGTCCCTTTGTCATCCTTTAGGATATATAAAGAGAGTTCGAAATGATGAAAATACCAAATGAAAAATAACTATAAACAAAGAGGATTTAAATTGAAAATAATCAAATGACATTGGTTCAATCGGTTAAATTCCTCAACATTTAAGGAGGATATATAGATAGATATTAATGTGAACGGAATTCCAATCATGGAATATGCCACTAGAGACCTAGGTTAAAAAATTACTAAGTAATGCATGCATAATGTTCAAGTTATTGTAATACCACTATGTGATCATGATGTAATACATGTGGGACCCATTTCAATCTCACATAACCAATTTAAAAATAAAAAAAAATAGAAAAAGGATCACAAGTTGGAATTTTACTTAAATGAATGCACAACAATAAAAGGAGAACATGATTATTTGAAAAAAAAAATAGAATGAACATGTGGACAAATAATATTAAAAGGAAACAACAATATTATCTTAATAACTCTAATCCTATGTTTGAATATCAACAAGAGGATTATATTAGGGTAGATGCCAAGCAAAGATAAAATTATCATGGATTAACTTAGACAAAATTACAAGACTCATATGAGAAACTAGTAAGAAGACAACACCATAAGAAAAATGAGAAGAAAGAAAACAAATATGCAATGCATATAGTTATTTAAAAACAAATGTTCAAGTCTTATGAGTAAATGATATGGTGGCACTTTTTAAAGAAATAAAGCTTGCAAAATAAGACAAATTTTGAACAAAAATTGTAATAGAGAATCCATGCTACAAAGACAAACCACTACAACAATCATTGGCTCATCTAAAATAAAGTTAACAATTTGTGTAATTGTGTCAGTAGTAACATATTGCTCCCATGGACTTTTCAATCTCATGGATGTTATTAAAAATATTTTATTTTATGTAAGTTCATTTTTTAAAGTAGATTAAATTGTCTCCACCAAGGATTCCCTCAAATCTCATATAATGAGTATGCATAAGGGCATATGTAACAACATATTAGAGTGATGTGCTAAATGGATATGATGGTTTAATGAATTTTGTTGAGACTTTTAGCATCAATTTTTAAGATTTAGTTTATCTTTATTTTTTGTTTTAATTGTTTTTGCATTTTTTAATACATAAAAATAATATATTTGGTTATTATACATCTCACTTAAATTCAACCAATTATTATTTTACATTGAACATTAAAATGGTATTCAAGGTGTTTAAAAATCTATGGTTCAATATGATTTACATGTAATTCGACAAGGATAACGCAATGGTTAGGGCTTTGGCCTCCCTTTGGGGAGGTCAAAGGTTCAAATCATGGCATACCCAAAAGGGATAGGTTGGATGGTAGCAACCAAGTGTTTGTCGTTTGGCTGCCCTAGTTTCAATGCCTTGGAGAGTCAAGGCTTTTGTTGACCCTAACAGACTAGGGTTTATAGTGATAACATCTAATGGTGTTATTGATTCCCCTATATATATATATATATATATATATATATATATATATAATATTTATTATTAAAATAATAATAATTATAACACATCATCTTGCCTCTAAAAATATAACCAACCCAATTGGAGACCTAACTAAAACTCTTTCTAAATATTATTTTTCAGCGAGTAAAACTATTTCTAAATATTAAGGGCAATACAAATACATTGTTTTCTAATCAAGTCAATAATAAAACATGATATAAATTTATGATAATTTTAGTTTGCCCACCCTTCATCCATTTTTCTTCAAATTTTTACCATATCTCTTGTTCTAAATGTTTCACCATCTTCATTCTCCATCTCCTTAACCCTATCATTTTCTTTGCAACCCATCTTGTTAAGGGAAATTCTACTTTTTCTTATATGCAAATGGATAACACTTTGCAATATTCTTATGCTCTTTGCAAATATTACATGGAAATAATGATATTTTAGTCTATATTTTGAAAAATGTCTTCCATTCAACTCCTTTATTCATACTCTTTGTACTAAGGGCTTGCTCAAGTCCAAAAGGAAAACAATGTAAACCCTTCTTAAGGAACAATGTGAATAGGATTAACTTTTATACACTACACACTATAGACCTAGGACTTTCCTGGTCTTACATAATAAATTCTCTTACATTAGTGAGTTGGTAATTTTGCATGGATTACTATTGGTTCCTCTTTCAGAAAATTAAAATTTCAAGTCCTTAGTGTCAAAAAAATCTCTAAATTATCTATGAACCATGGATCCCATTTGAACATAGATGCTCTACTTCATTTTCCATGAACATAATAATAGAAGTCCTCTTAAAAACATTGTTGTCGCTATGTCCACCTTGCACCTATTAGTGGCATATGCCTTAATTTTATTTTTGCTTCTATATTTGCCTATAAGCCTAAAAGCTAGGATTTATATTCTAAGAGCTTATATATCCAGCTTAACTTCTTTTGCAATAAATTCTTATGTTCTTCTTTTCTACTACTTTGATACATTCAAACCTTAACCAAAGGTCTCTATTTCTTTAAATCTTTGTAAAAAAATCCAAAGTTTTACCAATAACTTTTCTAGCTTAGTGTTATGAAAATTTATTCTCATTAATAAAAATCATTCATAAATAAGTAGAAATATCAAATCATTCATCATAAAATAATTATACACAGTAACAATCCACACAGTGAGACAAATATAGATAATACCCTTAAGGTAGGGCAACACCAATAATACTCCTTAAGGAAGGAATAACTCTATAAGATCTCCCAAGATGAGATGCCACTCTATGGGCAAAGATGATTATAAGAGAATACTTGATATGAATTATGATTCTTACAATGATAATATCCCTTTTTTATATACCCATCTTTTGATGCTACTTTGGGGAGTCGAATACTAAACCCTCGTCTCACTCATTATATAATAATATAATCAACCTTGGGTTATGCGTGACCTCTTCCAACTATCCATAATACCCATAGACAATATAAATCATATCCTCATAACCTATCTCTAGGTACCATATCATTCCACCCCCCTAATAAATGTTTCATCCTTGAAACATGAGAAGAAATTAAATAATATGATCATCTAAGTAATTTTGACAACCCATACCAATCTTGTTCATCCATCCATCCAAGTGAAATCTTGATTGGTGGTGGTCTTAAATGATACCAAGTTGTTATTATGCCACTTGAATACTACTCTATTGGCTCTATGCTTCTACTGTTCTACTTTGATATTTTGAATTATTGGTCCTATTATTCCATGATGCTACTACACTCTAAAATCCAAAATTATAATGTTTTTTTTTGTCAAATACTACCATACTTGATGCTCTTTAAATCCATGTAGGTCCATAATAATATTGATGCCCTAAGTCATGCCTCCAATATTGTGATCATCCATGGTGGTGTAGATGGGGATATGGTGCAACCTTAACACAATGTTTTGCTACCTTTGAATTTTCAACATTTTGTTTCTCCATTTTAAATTCTTCCTCATGCTCTTCTCTCGTGTGCCCTTCTTTTAGTGCATCCTCGTGCTCTTTTAATAGAACTTCCTTAAACTTTATTGATGCTTCTTCCATGGACTCCTCTACTAACATTGTTGTAAACTCGGCTTTTGATTCCTCTATTGGTCCTTAACTTGTTCGTCTAGCACAATTGCTTCTTTCTTCTCCTTGGATCTTGGTTCCTTTAAGTTGAGAAATATCATATAGTACTAACTTATTTTTCTTGTACCATAATTTTATGAACTTTTGGACATTAATGTTAATAGTGCCCAAAGAATCCAACTAAGGATAACCAAGAAAAATATCCATATTATCCATCTCAACAACATGAAAATTTGAATGTAAAACAAATTTATCCATCATGATCTTCAAATATTCAAAAAATCTAAACATTCTCACACGCAATATGTATGTCCATAATTTTTGTTGCTTGAACCTACAACCTCTTAGCCAAAGCAATATTAATCAAATCATATCTACTATTAGGTTAATGGAAATAATAACCTTTTCCTTTTGAATGCAACTATGAACCTACAAAATATAAATTTTAGATTTAAACAAATCCCTTTGTCCACTTTTTAGCTTTTTAGCCACTAAAGGTGTGGTTCCATCAACTTGCACACTAACATCTTTTTCCCTTCTACCACTTCTTTAAAAATTGCTAACTCCGTTTTTTATTCTTTTTGTTCCTTTTAAAGCTTGTCTATTTCTTCTACACAGCCTTTGAGGGTATCCTTCGAACTAGCCAAATTTTCATATGGTTCCTATTGACTTCATGCTTTATTTCTCCCCAAGTGTACCCATTATTCTTTTCAATCATAAAACTTAACAACCATATTGTAGCTTCATTTTATAAAAAACATATTAAGGTGGAATTTCTAATAAGGATCAATAAAATATAGTGATCTAAAACTTTTCCATCATTTTCTATCATCAATATCATTTACTCCAAAAAACATTTGAATTACCATGAGCTCACATCCACAAAAATGATAATGCAAACTAGGATTTTAACAAAAATATATATCTCCCCACTGAATTGAAGCTAAAATTCCACATAAACAATTAGACCCCAAAAAATCTCCTGCAAATACAACCATATGGTTTGCTTATCCCAACTGAAAGATATATAAAATTTTATTTTTTTGAAAAAAAATCATTGCCCTTGTGATGACTGACTTTATAGGGTCATATCTCCTACAATACTGCTTGGATTCCTTCATATGACCACTCATTTTGAAGCTCTTCAAAATTTGAGATAAACGACACAAGAATTATCTAAATCGTAAAACTTTCTATAAAGATATAGATCTTAAAAAATGAGGTATTTTTTGGAAAAAATTAACAAAATTTTGTAATACACAAAAATAATTCCCACTTTTCTAGAATATTTGCTTTGATATGACTTCTTATAAAACTTTATTCTTATCAACAAAAATTATTTGCCAATAGGTAGAAATATTAAATCATTTACCAATATATATAATCTACAATAGTCCTTGTTGGTACACCGTAATGGTAAAGTCATTAGGCTCTCTTAGCGGAGACCCAAGTTTGATTCAAGTGAGGGTGGCCCTCGATGTGCTCCCAGCTATATGCTTCAATTGTTACCATATGTTTCCAAAAAAAATAAATATTATCCACAATAACAATCCATACAATGAGACAATGATAGATAATACCCTTAAGGTAGGGCAATACCAATAATACTCCTTAACGAAGGAATAACTCCACAAAATCTCCCAATATGAGAAGCCACTCTATGGGCAAAGATAACTACAAGAGACCACTTGATATGGATTTTGATCCTTACAATGAAAATATTCCTTCTTTATATACCCATCTTCTAATTCTACTTTGAGGATATGACTACTAAACCCTCATCCTACTTGTTATATAATAATATAAGTAATTTTGGACTATGTATGGCTCATGCCAACTATCCATAATACCCTTATACAAGATAATATCATATCCCTATATACCTATCTCTAGGTACCATAGTACTTAGTGTTTCAAACTCATTCTAAAATGATTAAAAGAAGGAAACATAGCCTCCCTTCTTAACATTTCCCTCCTTCTTAGCCTCATATATTGAATGCATCCTTCCATAAGAGTCAAGTCACTCAACTTTCTACTCTTGTTGTGACTTTCAACCAAGACCATACCAAACACACTTTGCATGTGCAATAAATGTCATAATTCTAAATGCAAGTATCCACCAATCATTAACCATAAACACACCACTTTCCCATACCCTTAAATACTACTCATGATCAAGATCCTTAGAGAATGAATACATACATTTCATTGTTTTGATGCACCAAATCACACAAGGTGCAAGTACAAAATATACATCTAAGTCCCTTATCTTCCTTAGTCCTAAAATCCTTAAACTTGGAAGTATGTTAATTGAATGAGAAATCTACCCTATTTCTCTCTTTTAGGTTTGTTTACTTTGAGGCAAAACTAAAATAATTCCTCCTCCTTGTCTACCTCTAAATATGTCTACTGTAGTTCAATGGAATAAATGTGGTATGTTGACAACCCAACAACATTGTCATTTCCACTTTGTCTTCATTTTTTGGATGAAAGCACAAATTACGTATAGTTTGTATCATTTCCCTGAGGCAATGGGTATAAAACCATCTATGTAAGAAGTGGTGAAATGTTGGGATTATTGCATCAAACGGGTTTGTGCACGTCATCAAACTATAAACAATGTTGTTTTTTTTAATTTATATTAAATTTTGTTTAGTATTTTTTTAATAAGTTAATATTTTATTAAAACAAAATGAAAAGCATATATCATCAAATGGAATTAGCACAACATCCAAGATCAAATCTTACCAAATGATAAATTTATAATAACCAACCTATTTTAGCACCACTACATGGTGATGTTGTAATACAAGTGGGTCCCATTTCAATCCCATATAACCAATTGAGAAAAAACATATATTGTTATTTCTATCTTCATGGGAGTTGGATCACTATAACTATGAGTTAAAATCCTCCATTCAAAATAGAGACAATGATATTACATAAACTACTTGAAGATCATATCTCCATATAAACACAAAAATAAACCAAATCTACACATATCTCTTTGGCATAGAATTCATACTAAGAAAGGAAATATGTATACTTATGGTAGTCTATCTCCATTCTCCCTTACAGAGGGATTTTCATTTAAAAAAAAATTCTTTTACATTTTTCTAAGCAAGTATATTCATTATTATAAGATAGATTTATATTTCTATATAAATCTCAAGAATATATCAAATTAAAGTTCCCATTAATTCCCTAGTACTCATCTCTCATTTGGAAGTTATGGCATCCATGTAGGTGGTCATCCTCCTTTTACCCTTCCTTTTTTGTTTTTATTTTCTCTTAACCTCCCTATTTGATTCCCTCCACATCATAATTTAAATAATTCTCCACTTGTTCATAACCACTACTTTACACACTCCCTTTATTTTTGCCTAAAATATCCATAACTTCTTTTTAGGCCAATTTTATGAACTCTTACCAAAAATAGAATTGCACACTCCTTGACATTATCCTCAACAAGACTTTATGTATAAAATGAAGAAGACGTCGAAGAGGAGTTTGTATAATGATAATTTGTCTTTCCTCTAATAAAGTCATAAATGGCCTTTTCCCATACCAATAAAAGTAAAGATAGATGTTATCACAATTACAAAGGAAAACTTAGTTAGTAATACTACATGGGGCTAATAACTCATCATTTAATCTTATTAGTATTTATATTATGGAGTGTAACTCCCTATCCTATCAATAAAAAGAGAATAAGGGAGCAATGATTGTTTCCCATAGTAGTAATACCTTGAATTTCAAATGTAACTTGTTTGTACCACCTTAGTCTGATCCCTTCTCCCTCATTACTTATTTTTAGATATGCTGATGAAATACCAAACATATATATTGTTTTCCCTTTTATAATCTCTTATCAACATTGTGTTCCACTTTCTCATTGGTATGAAATGAAAGAGGGATTTATAACTCTTCCATGCTTCTTCCAACAAGGCCATTGATGAAATTCACCTAACCCAATAGGAGGTTATATTATCCATTCTTCTAACGTCATCATTCCCCATAAATAAATAAACATGATGATCAATAACCCTATTTGCTGTGCATTGGATTAAGCCGTGTCTCAATATCTATTCCATATTATTAATAAGGAATAAGAGGAAAATACTATCTTTCCATCTTCTCTTCTAATTTCTAGTAACCTAAAATAAACATCCAAGAATTGAATTTTAGTTAGTTGTTGTTATATAAATTATACTTTGATTACTTATTAGGTTAGTTGTATTTATTTTGAATAAAAGTTATAAACCTAAGTGGCTAGATTTTGTTTGCTAGTTTTTAATAAGCTATATGTGGATTCTATTGGGGGCCAATCCCATCAAAACATCAAATTGTTACATCTACTATTAGATAAATTACCACATATATATTGCCTTTTCATCAAATATATTCTTCATATTCCTCAAAATGTTATTTTTCCTCTCTAAAATCCTTCGTATGCATATAACCTTCCTTGGTCATTTTCCTTTTAGAATTGAATTTTATAAAATAATAGTTCACTTTTTGTTTGGTTAAAATATCTATCACTCTAATTTCTTATCTATACATATGCTAGAATTTCTAAGATACCACCTCCATAAATAGTTGATGGATATCTAAAATAATGCCATTACTGATAAAACCCTACATCATTTTTAACAATATTAATAATAATTTAATGAATCTACCTCAATTGAAATATATATCCTTCCTTGCTATGGCTATCTTGATCCCTATAAGAAGTGTCTTAGCCTCTACATATTTATATATTGAAGTTTCATATGATTTTGAGTAGGTTAAGATAAGTTTACCTTTATTATCTCAAAAAATATAGTCTCCACCAACTTTTCTAGGGTTTCCTCTAGAAGAATTGTTAAAATTAAGTTTGATAAATCCAACTTTAGACATTTCTATTTTACTATAGATTATTATAGATCCTTTACATTAACTCAATTATAAAAAAAATCCCTTCCATGTAAATTCAAATCTTGTAACCGAGTAGCTAGCATATTTTTTCCATACCTAAGACTTCCTATGATATCCTCATAACTAAAACGTCCATTATATCCTCTTCTTTTCAAATTCTCACATGTAAGAATTTTGCCTTAGACTAGGAACCAAAGGGCTATTGAGGTGTTAGGGAGGGCCTCAAGTGACCAAACACTCTTTAACAAAAAATCCTTAGGGATAGAAAATTCTTATTGATCTAGATATTATATACCAACTTGACCAAGTATCCACCATATTTTGATAGATTTAAAACCAACTCATTCTCTCATGGAAATGTATTGTTTATCCATTACTTGTTGAATTACTCTTCCCTAACCAAAATGTAAATAGAAGTTTAATATTTAGAATTATTACTCACATCAATATAATTTTTTACTTTTGAACTCTATAAGACAAAAAATATAAACCAGTGATTGCCATTTTAGATAAAAATAATAGGTCATGTTTTCAACCAAGCTTACCTCCACAATATTCTTTCCTCAACAAACCTTATCTCATTTGCAAAGAGAAACCTAAATTTATTCTTGTATCCTTTCAAAAAAAACATTTCTAAATTTTATCAAATTTGAATGATATACATATTAGTAATGTTGGAAGTGACATCATGTATGTGGGAACATATCACAATGCAACCTTTATGACTTGAAGTATTGTAAGCATGGTTAGGAACTTATCTTTCCATCTAGTGAAATAAAATTTCTTTCCATCCAAAATTAGGTCCCAAAGATACTTTTTATTTCTTTTATTAAATAAGGAAATACCAAAAACATGTTGATGGTATATTTTTAACTTTAAACCCTAAAATATCTACAACAATTCATTGCAAATAAAGCTTGTGTTGATGTTTTTTGTACCAACCAATTGTCTACCATCATTCTTATAGGAAGATTTCACTAATTAAATTCCATGGCCTTATTAATTGGGGGTGAGTTAAAATAATGGTATCATAAAAAAATTAGAGATGATATTTGAAGGTATTGGATTTATCATGACTTGAATACCTTTGATTTTGACCTCTACTCTTTCATTTTATAGATATCTTCTTAATGCCTTCACAAGAATGATAAAAATATAAGGAGAAAGTGATTCACTTGGTGGTGACCAAGGCATAATTCAAAGTATCCAACAAGGGATCCATTAATTAATATATAATGTTTTAGAGTGTTGTAATAACATATTAATATGATCAAAGTAGGGTTTGCTTAAGTTAGGAATAGTGACACCACGACACCTTTAACTTATAGGCCTTGGCTACCATATGGATTATTTCCCAGACATGATATTTCTATAAACACCTATGACATCAGACTCACTCATGATTTCAATAGTAATTATGGAATCATGGCCATGATGGTGTCATATTTCATAATACTTGATACTAAAAGAAAGGTGTCACACTAGGTTTCATGTTTGAGTACCTTGAAGAACGCCATACTCATAGATAAGTGTTCATGATATAAAAGTCAACATCCAAAAAAATGAAACCTTAGTGTGTTAAGGAGTTAATTTGTGATGCTCTAGAGGAATAGAAAATGTATTATTTAAGTAGCTTTGAGATCATATAATAAATATGGGATAATCATTCAATATTGATAACACTACACCCTTATAGAGCCACTTTATACTCAAGGTGTAGACTAACATTGGTTTATCAATATTTTTAAACCAAAATAATGTTAAATATTTGGCTAAACCTAGTATCTAGAATCATACACTTTTACCATTTTTTTGTTTGTGGAAAACACTTATTTTGAGGCGCCACTTTTTGGTAAGTCTCAAGGAGGTAGGGGTATCTATTCCATCAAAAAATTCCCAGGGTTCGCACTTGATCTACCCCCTTAGACACACTCAAAGAGTATAACACAAACAACAACAACAAAACACAAAAAACACACAAAAATACAAAACAACACAAAAACACAAAAAAAATAAAAACACAACAGAACACAAAAACACACACATCAAAAAAATTAATTGAAGAAAAAATGGATTACTTCATCCATTCTAGGCCAACAAGACTTTTATCCAAGATTCAACATAGGACACATAAGAATGATCTTTCTGAGCTAGGGAACTGAAATACCCTGACTAAACCAAAGCAAAGCTAATCCAAAGAAAAAATGAATTGGGTACCTCTAGTATTGGAGCCATCTAGAGAAAGGATAGATAGAAGAGCATCCCTAATTTGTGAAGCCCACCATCTAGGATGGTGGCCAAAGTAAGTAAGATCAAATTTTTTGAACGTCTAATTAGCTAAAGCATCAACAATTCTTCCTCTACAAGATTTTCACCTTCTTTTACCATATGATGTTGATTAGTTTCGTGGCTTACCTTTTGGTTAGTGTCCATCTTTATTTTTTCATGTTTCTTGTCTTACCCCAATTGAATCTAGGATAGCTTTTGTAGACACCAAATCCTAGCCACTTGTCCTCCATCCACACCATCCAATCACATCTACCCATTATTTATTATATATATATATATGTATATATGTATGTATGTATGAATAAATCACAACCGCTCATTAATATTTTAAGCTTGACCATCCACTTGACTTGATCTGTGTCACATTGAAAAGATCATAATCCTAGTCATCCATTATGTTTTAATATTGACCACACATTGGTGTCGTCGAAACCCTAGCATATGGAAGACAAGTTATAAAAGGTCACTCATTCTCATGAATGAGGTTAAGCGATTATTTGATTTTAAGTAGTATTTTGATTTTTTAAGTGGTTAAGCATTCCCATTAAGCCCCCATTTCCATCCTTCCCCAAAACCCTAGCATTATGCTACCATTTTCCTCACTATCACCATCGAATCATCCATTTTCAATCGTTCAAACCCCTACGAACCAGATATGGTTCCGTAGTATCCTCTGTAGAAATCCTTGAACGTCTCCAAACATCTTGTGAATTTTTTTGAGTGTTCTAGGAACACTGTAGAGAATCCATCGCCATTGTTGAACACTCCCTCAATCGATTTACCATCATCGTACCCTCAAACACTTTTGGGTGTTAATACAACATCATATTACAGACACAAGAATGTAGATCAGAACAACAAATATTCTTCGACAAGATAAATATTTTATTGTTTGACATCTTACATTTCCTGTATTTTGTATGTATTTCATCATTTTTAGCACTAGGGTTTATAGATCTATTTCAAATAGGGACTCACATAGTGGAGCCCTCTCATATGCTATTGACCTCTTAGTGTTGTTGATCTATTTGCAGGTGCAGGAACTACATTATTGAAAGTTATTGTAGCTAGGGTGGCCCTGTAAGGATACTCAAGCCCACCTACAACTTGTTTGGAGCAAAAGACAAGCATTGAAGACACCTAATATTCTTTGTGAACAAGGGTTTTGAAACCCTTGTATTGTAACTATCGTATTGATATTGGACATATATATTGTACACTTTGGAGATCAAGGCTCCCCCAGTTCATATTAATACAATACATTCCTTTCTTCTTTGTGCAATATATTTGTGTGTTGATTATGTTATTGCTATATTTGGTGTTGCTCATTTTTAGCTTACAAAATGGTGATCACGGTGGGACCCACAAAGGGTTCTATATTTTAATTTACCTTGTATTTTGATCTACATTTTTGTGTTTCTATTAGAAGGTTTTCAGAGATTTGATCATACAAAAATTATGAAACTAGGGTTTCTAGAAGCAGCAGAATTTGATCTGTGGTCATGTGGATGCCTTGCAACATTCGAGGGATGCCTTACCACGTATGGGAAATACCCTGTCACATTCAGGAGTGTTGGGAAGAAAAAACGTAGGCTTCCTAGTAAGTCTGAATCAAAACCCTACCTCCATTTTCTTTATTTGCCTTTTAAAGAGAGATTGAACAAAGGAAATATTTACTTTTTATTTAAAAAGCAATACATTTTTGCATTTTTAGGCATTTACAAATACCGCTTCATATAGTTTGCACATAGGGTAGATTTGCATTTGTGCATCCACGCTAGTTGCATCAAAATACACATCATAATAAATTTAAAGTTTTTGTTGTTTGTGGTGTTTTACTTTTACCTGAGTGTTGCTTGCAATGAAATGAAAAGAAAGCATAAATAGCTACATTTTTAGGCTAAAGTCTCCCACATTTACTTCTTTTAAGTTGGAACCAGCCATTGATATTCAAGCATACTCCCACTGTTGGAATCACTTGATGATTCAGGGTAGAAGACCTAGGTGAACCCTCCACTATTGGAGTCACTTGATGATTTAGGGTGGATCTTAAGTGGTGTACCCTAGGTTATTTTGAGGGAACTTGGTATTAATGTCCTTGGTCACTAGCTTAGTTGAGTAAAAGCGGGTTTCTTGGCACTATATGAACACTATAGACAACTAAAACTTTAAAAAGAATCACACATGAGCACGCATCACTTTAAACATCAATACGTTGGACTTCATCACCAACCATTGATCAAGACTAGCGATGGTGGGCTTCATATCCATCCGTTGTCTTGCCCCATAGACACCATAGCATCCTATGAGAGATTTTTCTGGATTTCATCACCAGGAAAATCCTCATTTTCCATCCACCTTAGGACTCCATCCTGCATAGTAGTCTAGGTTTAGGCATACATCAAAACACACAAACCACATTAAAAAAAGAGAGCATTGTTGCAAGACATAGGATTTAATTGCTTGTTTGATTTTGTGTGCTTTCCATTAGCATTCCATATTCTCACACACATTTCCCACATTCACTACCCTAGTTGGCTCATTAGCTTATGGTTTCAACTCAAAGCCAAGCCAAAATCATGAGTCAAGCATCCACTAGCCAATCCACTTCATCCATGGAGTGCATCACCTCTTTCCCAACCACTTCTATGGCTAACCCTGCAAGTGTGACATAGATAAGCTATTCTAGTTTTTCTGTTGGACCTTCACATTCTGTATTTACTTCAAATGTAGATGTGATGGAAAGGGCTATTCACACTTCCATCCTAGAGACCGAGCCTTCCACACCTACTAACACCCACATAACATACATAGACATGGATAAGGTTGGACTTTATCTAAGACCAACCAGACCAGTCTTAGAACAACTCAACATTCCACATAGCCAAGTTCCTTCTTTTCAGTAGGAATTTGTTCATTCAAATCCACCCAACTTCACCCAAACCTACACCAATCCTCTTTTTGAGGTATCATCTACACCTTTGCACCACATGTCTCCACCTCAACATAGCCAAATACCTTCCATTCCATCTACCCACACTACCACTTACACCAATCCACTTTATGAAGCACATGTCAATGCAACTTCACATATTCCATCTACCATGCCATCCACTACCCCTCATTCTATTGTGATTCCCTTCACAACTTACCCTCCACCAACTTCCACCAACATGACCAACATTCACACTTCACCACCATCCACTTCTATCACACCATCTACTTCAAAAATTACCATACAGAAAGCATGGTAGCACCTTAACCAACTGCTCATGGGCCAACAAGATGCTAGTTCTTGTCCCCAACAACAAATACAAATAACAGATTTCAAGCCACATGCTACTCCAAGCCAACACACCTATTTCACACCTATCCTAGGTGTCACCATCTTCTCAGGTTGCTATACCCACACCTCCACTCACTCATATCAATTCCACTTCCACAACCCAACATAGTCACATTCCTCAAACCTCATCTCCATTTCATCAACAACAATCACTTCACCACCAAGTTCACCACCAGGATCAACATCATCACATACCCCTCAACTCATCCAACCATCAACATCATATTCCATTTCAATAGTACACCACTTCACATACCCCACCTTCACATAATCAGCAAGCAATTTAGGGTTTCTCCACACATGGAGAAGACCCTAAAATCCAAGCGATGCAACAACAGATTGATAGCTTGATCTGGTATACTCTTGGTATGATGTACCAGAAGCCTACCTTGAGACAACTAGTCAATCAACCTATCCATCCTTCAGTACCATCACCACCATATCTAACAGATTTTATAATACCAAAATTTGACAAATTTAAAGGGATTGAGGACCCTCGAGAGCATATAAGCACATTTATTCACTCATGCTTCAGAATTCAAGATCAAGATGCTTTAATGCTCAAAAAATTTCCTTAGACATTGGGGGGAGATGCTCAAGATTGGTATAATCATCTACCTCATCACAACATTTTCACATTCGAACAATTGGTAGATCAATTTTTGGAGAGATTTTCCCTCAATGTTCGAAAAAGACCACATTGACTGACCTATACAACCTTAGATAATTTGAAGAGGAGTCAATCTATGATTTTGGTAACCATTGGAGGGAAGTCATCACTAAATTTCCATTCTCCCTACCAATGGAAGAACTAACTCGAATGTTCACAAGGAGTTGCTTAAAACCCATCTCTTTGCTATTACAACTACAACAATATAAAACATTCGATGAGGCTCTCGCTCAAGCCCATGTCATTGAAGAGATAAAAATTCAAGAGGGTGAGATAAAGCCTAAGAAGAAAGAATGGTAGAACAAAGGCCAAGCTAAAAGTAATTATCCTAGCCAACCAAAGCCAAATCAAGTAAATCAAGTGGTCTTGAGTCAGCCGATAATGACTCAACAACAACAACAACCAATGCAACAACAACCACAACAAATCAATTATCAAGCGGTTCCCCCACCTCACCAACCTAATGCCATAGCACCAACTATGGAGACTCACCAACGTCGACAATCTATTCGACAAGACCACATTTTCACTCCTTTGTCTGAATCATACACCTCCATATTTCACAGGTTGTATGACACCAACGCTATTACCTTACCCGAGATCATACCTAAATATCAAGTTAAACGTGGCAAGGGCTATAGGGAACACTTGTTTTGTCCTTTTCATCGATATAAAGGGCATGACATTAACAATTGCTAGTCATTTAAACACATAGTGCAAGATTTAATAGAGCTAGGGGCCATCAAGCTTGATAGTCCCTTGGCCCAACAAAACCAAAACCTTGGTATATACCAAACACCACTTCCTCATCATGAGGAACAACAACAATATATTGGAGGGTCAAATACCATCAAGACTCCTCCTAATCAAGTCAACCACATACAACAATATCAAGGTTTTATGGGGGCTATTCATGTAGTTACCCATGGTCAGAGAAGCACTAATAAATAGAATGAGCAACAATAGGTAGTTCCACCTCCTATAGCACCTCAAGCAAGTGTGTCCCAACAACCTGCCAACTCATCATCACCCATCCATTTCTCTACCAATTCATCCCAACCCATCCATATTCCAAGTCATCCATCACCACCAATTCATCCCCCAAATCACTCACAAAGGCCAATCATCTCATTAAGTAGTCGACTGACAACTAGCCTCAAAATAGCTTTAACCAAACTATCGATCTATGAGCTCATTCAACAATCTCCCCCACATCATGAGGCATTAATGGAAATTCTAAAATCCATTGAATTACAATCCCAAGACACTAATGCCTTCAACAATTTTGTAGGGAGTATTCACACATGTATGGAGCCTTCCATTACATTTTATGACTTTGAAATTAAATCAATGTCATCAAAAGTGGTGGACCCTCCATTACATATTATGGCTCAAGTTGATAGGAAGCCATTTAAACGAGTGTTAATTGACATTGGTTCCTCCATCAATATCATCACCACATCTGCCCTCCAACATCTCAACCTTCCACCATCCCACATTACCAAATCCACATTCACCCTAAGAGCATTCAATGATGCTCTTTGTTCCATAGTTGGCACTGTAGTTCTACCCATAGAAGTGGGGGTAAAAATATTGCACACCATGTTTCACATCCTAGAGGGGTCCATGGCTTACAATGTACTCCTTGGAAACCCTTGGATTAGGGAGATGAGATGTGTTCCCTCCATTCTGCATCAATATTTAAAATATGTTCATGAGGGACAAGTTCATTGCATACCGATGGACATCGAACCATTTAAGTATTGCAATTTCATCTCAAATCCCTACAAACCCACACTTCCATAAAACCACCTATTCCTAACACCATCAACCACACCATCCACCACTTCTTCATCTAAAGCTCCCATTCCTGAGGAGCTACCCATCACTAACCCACATCAGGCTTCCACTTCTACACCCCCACCTTCATCACAGTCAACTACATGCACATGTGGTCAATCCCAATCCACATCGGCCATATCATCAACATCAACATCCACACCATATAAAAAACACAACCATTTCATCCACATCATCAACATCAACATCCACTACCATTCCACCTACATCAACATCATCAACCATCCATCAAACCCCTCAACCAAATCCATCTTCATCTCCACCCATTGATGTCTCACAAGTTGACTTAATAGATTGTGAGATGCCATTTCACCATACATCCCTCCCACTACCTGAGCCACAAGCCAACCATGAGCCTTCCACATCCACATCCACTCCATCCACCTCCACATCATCCCAAGTTGAGGTCCACCTCACTAATCCTGGCATTGGTGAATACGTGGTCCAAGACATCACTATTACACCACTAAATATCCAAACCGTTAGGGATTACGATCACCCACGTGACCCACCCTTATCCATAGGAGCGATGTACAATATGGGTTCAATGCCTAATAGCATTAATTTTATGTATGGGGGATTGATTCATCATCTGATCCACCTTCCCTAGAAGAACCCAAACAACCAACCCTTACCAATATACAACATATGACAGGTTTTCCTTCACACTACTTTCACTAAGTCAATTGGAAAGGATACAACCTAGGATGACATGAACAAGAAATGCATGAGATCATCGACACTTCATATCGAGAAGTGCATGACCATTCAAGTTTGGGCTACCACTCTCATTCTTCCACTTCCTCTTTTGAACAAGCTTTCCAAAGCCTTCATTTAGGTTTAGAAGAAGAAACCACCCACAATGATGACTTTGAGGAGGAGTCTTATGAAGAATACGATGTCATGTCGATAGCTTCTGATGAATCCAAAGAGGAATCAACACCCATCACTCCATTCACCGAATAAGATGAGTTTTACCTCAGAATGTTCCCCATCCATCAACCCATTTTTTATTTGCTTCTCCCTAGGGAGCAAGTTGAACCAACCAGTGAACCACCACCTCCACTTCATTGATCCACCTCACTAAAATATTTTGTAACATATGTACATAATAATAAAAAAAACAAAACAAAAAATATTTGCATTGCATGTGCATGGTCTTGTCATTTATATTTACAAGTGTTGCTTGCTGCTATCCAAGTTCACTAGGTTCATTCCAACCATATAGGCTTTCCAGTCTAGGGGGAGTAGAAGAGCCTAAGCCACTTAGCATCATCCACTTGAGAGCATTCTATGCTTAATGTGATTTACATATATGTATATATACATGGCTAATACACAAAAACATTGCATCCATACACATTGCATTTCACACATGACATTTCACAATCACATTCATTGTCATTTCATTGCATTTCATCCACCATACTAGGGGTCATTTGTTAAGTTTAGATAATAATTGATCCAATAAATCTTGTTGCCTTAATCAGGGGCACCCCCAAGTTCATATCCATTTTCATTACACCATTTCACAAGTCAAGTTACCATTTGCACTATCACTTCATTACCACTAGGTGTTTTCAGTCACTCAACCACTCCTAGTGTTTCAAGAAAACTCCAATACATGTCAAGTTTTCTCTAGGACCAAGTCACATTTTCACTAAGAAAATCTTGAGTTCTGGGATTGACTCTAACACTCTTGAACCAAACATATTTTACACATATTAAAAACATCTTGTGTCAAAGAGGGATAATACCATGATTGGGTTGAACCTCGAAGCAAAAAAGTTATCTTCGCTTGTCCCATTATGCACATAGTCCAAAATAAAAAATAGTGGTCTTCACCACTACTCACATTGCCAAAATAAAAGAATGAGTAGTAAGGATAGGATTAAATTCTCATCATACCTTGGTTGAGAATTTGATTCCCCAAAGCTCTAAATCTTTTACACATCACACACCACATATCCTCAAGTTGTAAGGATAGAACTACATTTCCATCCAGATGGTTAGGTAGTCCAAATCCCCAAAGCTTAGAGATCATATTATTGGACTATGGAGCTAATCTCCACTAGGGCTATAGATGCTTGACTGGCAGTGGAGTACGCTCATGCGTGGTGACATATCTCTCTTGAAGAGACCTCTGACCACACATAAGGACAAGCTAGCTTCTTGGTCTCCTCCATGATAGGATTTCATCTCAATTTACTCAATATGGGTTAATGAACTCACTTGCACACACATTGGTTCTTGATTGCCTTGAGTCATTACCATGCTCATGATTTGGTAAATGAACATTTCACCTGCACACACATTTGGTCTTAGAGAAATTAGATAGAACTTAGGGAGTTTGGTTGAAATCACTAGTATGTCTGAGTCTCTACAAAACAATCAGCTATTCATAAGCCAAAAACATCCATATCAACATCCATATCATTACATGAGTCTTCCATTTCACATACCACCATTTTGGTGCCCCTGATTAAACAACAATGATCAACAATGGTCAAGCAAAATCTAAACTACAAATGATCATTAGTGCATTAGTTCATTTGCATTCATACACATCATCATTACATTACCATCCATCACATATACATATGCATTCACACACACATCCACACAAATTCATAACACAAAAAGTAAAAGCCATGTATATATATATAATCACATGTACAATGAATGCTCAAAGGCTATATACAATGGAGCACCAAGGCTCATATACAAAAAGTGCATCTAAGCACTAGCTAACGCCTATAGGAGGACCCCTATGACCTCGAAGGAGCCCTAGACCTAGAGACACTATGCCTAGAGCCACTAGGCCTACTAGAATCCACTATAGAAGAAGAGGGTCGATCTGGTAACCCAATGTGGTGTTGCATACATAGATCCTCTAAATCTTGGATATATGCCTCCCAAGATCAAAGGTGTAGTACATCATACCTCTAACGAGAGTCCCTCTATCTTAGCTCTACCTGGAGCCTCACTATCATATCTACTCCTCCACCTACAACACTCTATACCTCTAGCTCCACCTGCAATTAAGCATTCTCAACATCTTGAGTTGCTATCACCACATCTCGAGCCACTATCTTTGCATCCCACTCTACCACCATCTACCAAAGCTGATCTCACTCTACCTCCAACCTTACCCACTCCTCATCACTCTGACCTAGAGGTCTCTCTAGAATCTCCTCCATATCATCCCTACCACCATCATCACCTCCAACCTCTAGAGGCTGCTCTACTACATCCCTCGTGCCTACCTGCTCAATCGATGATATCTCTGATGTTAGGGAGTATCCTCTATTATTGCCTCCTCATCTTTGTCACCCTCCTCGACCATCTAAATTCTCACCCATAAAGGCTATGAGGCAACCCAAACCTCATACTCTATTATGATCTTGACATCATCCACATACAGGATATCTATCTCCTCATCATCCTCATAAGTCACTCACCACTCATTCACACAAGGTAGGCTCGACTCATTCGATCGATACCTATAGAGTACTGGAGCCTCTAGAACTCCCTACCTTAGTCCAAACTATCGCAACACCCATGAGAAATGGATTAGCTCCATTTCACTCCCATGCTTCCCAACCATCCACATCATCTATCGAGTCCTTTGTAGCTGCTCTCCATCACTAGGCTACTTAGCCTCCTGACATTACCTCCAACATACCTGATCCACTGTCAATCCAACCCATAAATCTCTACATTCCTAGCCACTACGACCAGGATGACTAGGCTATAAATCCTTTCTCACTCACCATCTCAAAGCATAGGGTTTATCCCTATCCTAATCCTCATAAGATAAGCCCACAAGATGAGCCACACTAAAGTGCTCCCAATCCAAACATTGCAGTAACACACTGCAACCCAACCCCTTTCGTCCCCACCTTATCACCTCATAAATCTTTGTATATATCTAAGCCAGTAGAGCAGGTGCCCATGCATACACCCAAGGCTCATCGATCATGTCATACACCATCCTTAATATGTTCCATGGAAACCAACAGTTAGTGTTGTTAGGCACCAATATGTTGGCTAGAAGGAACATGATCAAGGTGGGTAAGACCTCCAACTTCTCCTCCACATACATCACCAAATACCTTATCCCTCCACCATGAATATTCGCATCCCTCCATCCATCCCCAAAAATCCTCCTCAGCTCATACTCCTTATCATGTCCAACTTGGACATGCAATCCCTCCACTAGAACTCAAAAGATGTGGTATACATCTTCCAGTGTCACTATCATCTCCCCAATCGAGAGCTAGAAAGTCCCCCTATCCGGATCCCATATCTTAGCCAAGGCTGAGAGGTACCCCTCATCCACCCTCACCACATCAACCCGTGCCACCTCAAACAAACCCATATCTGCCAACTTATCCCACTCGACCTTTTGCAAGGCCTTCCTCACCCCTGGTATAATCGATGAGAATCGGTGTTGAGCCTCCAATATTAACAACTATAGCAACACAATTGCAAATACATTAACATCACATTCATTGCATAATAAAAAAAATTTAAAAAAAAATTGCACAAATCCAAACAAGAGTGCCAAGGGCACTTACCTCAACCACCTGCACCTCCATACCTACTACCGCATCCATACCCTCCATCGCCATCCTTCACCTCACTTCACACTCCACTCACCCACTCACTCAATCCTCAAACACTGCTTCTAAAACTCATGAATGCAAGAATGAGTCTAATTTCACTTTTGTAGCACTTTTATAGCTATTTTTGGCATGCTCAAATGCTCATGGGCATCTACCTAGCGCACTCAAATGCTGCCATGTATTTGTAGGGTGGTAGACGCTTGTCGACGTCTATGCATGGTGTGGATGCTGGTCTAGAATATTGTAAAAATGCCACCATGGCCAAAAAATGTAGCTTACCCCCACAAAATCACTCCAAAATTCATCCATGCATCCATTCCATCATCACATCATGTTTTGTGAAGGTTCAGATCGATTTGGATGCTTCATTTTTATTTGTGACCAAAAGTCACAAAAATACCAAATTTGCTTACAAAAGCTTCAAAATGGCCCCAAATTTCACAAAATGACCACATTCATCATTCTACACATACATCACATCATCCCATAACATTCTATGATAATTTGGATTGATTTGGGTGTTTAATTCTTGATTGCAACCAAAAATTGTAAAATTCCCCAAATTGCTTCAAATCATTCCAAATCATTTCACAAAATCATCAAATTCACCCACCAATAATTGCATCATCCATATACATTCATTTACATCATTCATATCATCCACAATTCCATACATTACCACTCAACATTTTCCAATTCCACTCACATTTTTCAAGTGAACCTCGTATCTAGTGGTTTACCCTATTCACTTGGTGATTGCAATGATCGATTATCCATGCAATTCGGTAGGATGGGTAGATCACCATAAGGATGCTTGTTCATACCATCCTCCAACATCCTCTTGTTTAAAATCAAAATCCATTTGGTCCCTCATTTTTGAGTGAGACTATGCTCAGATTAATTTGCTCAAAAGCTATCATTGATGGCCTTGTTCATTGGGGCTTGAAACATGGATAACTTCTAATACATCATCTCTTTTACACAGATAGTCACTGGGGATGCGGGCCAGTAGCATGATTGGTTCCTGGTGGAAGGAATCTCACAACAAATCACTACAATGGTTATATTCCCCTATGTCATTTTGCATTTTCATAACTTTGCATTTCAATGATGCCATAAGGCACATTCTTCAATAGCACAAGACCACCCCAAACTTGGGGCAACCAAATTTGATTTTGATTTTCCACATCGGGATACATATTTTACATCATTCATATCATCCACACTTCCAAAAACCCCCTTGCATCTATTGGGGAAAAAATAGAATACACCACATTTACATCACACATCATTGGCAAAACCCCTTTTCTGTTGGGGCAAAGAACATAATCACTCATTGCATCATCATCTATGTCACTTTCATGACATTTACATCACATCTACATCCACATTTCCAACAACCCCCTTGCATCTGTTGGGGAAAAAATAGAATACATTTACACCCACATTTACACTTACATTTACATCCATATTTTTATCAATTGGCTTGTGAGATTCATTCTTCACTCATTCACCAATTGAGGGGGTAAGCTACACCCACATTCTTTTTGTCTTCAGGATCTTCTTGCGCTCCAAGGAAAGAAAGTTGCTTCATCCAAACTAGGTGTCTCTTGTTTTTGCATCGCATTGTGTTTCACGCAACGTGATACAAAAAAGGGCATCTGTAGACACCAAATTCTAGCCACTTGTCATCCTTGCATCTGCCCAATCACAACCATCCATTATTTATTTATATATATATATATATATATATATATATATATATATATATATATTTATTTATATATAAGTATATAAATATTTTATATATTAATATTTATATATTTAATATATATATATGTAAATGAAATCACAACCATTCATCACAATCCAATCACATCCATCCATTATGTATTTATATATTTTATATATTTATATTTATATATATAATATAAACATATATATATATATGAATAAATCATAGCCACTCATAACGTTTTAATCTTAGCCATCCATATAACTTGATCTGTATCACACATTAGAGTTATAATCTCAGCCATCCATCACATTTTAATCTTAGCCATCCATCTAACTTGATCTATGACACACATTAAAGTTATAATCTTAGCCCTCCATTATGTTTTAATCTTGACCACACGTTGGTATCATCGAAACCCTAGCATATGGAAGGCAAGTTATAAAAGGTCATTCATTCTCATGAATGGAGGTTGAACATTTTTTGGGTTAAGCATTTTTATTGAGCATTTGATCAGGTCATTTAACAAATCCATTCCCTTCCCATCCATTGTGTCCTAAACCCTAGCCACTTCACTATCATTTGCTCCCATCATCGTCACCATATTCAATGTTTCTTCCATTACAAACCCTATGAACTAGATCCAGTTTTGCAGTACCCTCCATAGAAACTCTTGAACACCTTCTAGCATCCCAATAACATTTCTAAGCACTCCCAAAATATTGTAGGGTGTTCACAACCCTTCTAGAATGCTCTAGGGCATTTTCCAACCCTCGATTTTCTATCACCATACCCTCAAACACTTTCGGGTGTTCGTACGACTTCAGATCATAGACACAGGAATGCAGATTAGAACAATAGATATTCTTGACAAGGTAAAATATTTTATTGTGTTAAATCTTACATTTTTTGTATTTGTAAGCATTTCATATTTTACAACACTAGGGTTTTATAGATCTGATTTATAGAGGGCCTCACATAGTGGAGCCCTCTCATATACTATTGACCTCTTTGTGTTGTTGATCTATTTATAGGCTACATGAGACATATATTTGAAGGTTGTTGCATCTAGGGTGGCCTCGCAGGGATACTCAAGCCCACCCCCAACTTGTTTGGAGCAAAAACGAGCGTTGAAGACACCAACTATTCTTGTGAATGAGGGTTTTGTAACCCTCAACATTGTAACATTGTATCAAAGGTTGTAAAGCATATTGTAACCCCATATTCAGGGTATATATATTGTACACTTTGGAGATCCAGGCTCCCCCCAATTCCATATTAATAAGATTCTTCATTTTGTGCAATATTGTGTTGATTTGCTTTTGATAAGATTTCTTTATTTGGTGTTGCTCATTTTTAGCTTACAAATTTTAACCCTAAAGTATGTGTATACGAAAATACAAAGTTATTGGAAGGTTCAATAAAGTTTGTATTGGGATCTGAATTATTTAAAGTTCCAACATTTAAAATATTGTTCTTCTTGTCTATGTTTTCTCCCTTATTTCTCTGTTGAAAACCTTTGATTTCTTGGTTTATCTCTGAGTCCTTCCTTGCAACTTTAAACATTGTTTCTAATATTTCTATCTCCATTATGTCCTCTTCCTCACCCAGGAGGTTATTTATGGAAAGAATTCCAAACATATTAGTTGACAACATTGCTTGATCCTTCATAATTGGTTTTTTAGTGTTCTTCTTTTTAGGCATTTGGAAACCTGCTAAGTTCATGACCTCTTTATTTTGATTTAGAATCTTATTTAGATAGACACTAGCCAAATGACCATATTCATGTCATATTTTACAATGAAAAGGAATGTTCTCATAGTTCACTACTTGATCCCAAGTGTCCTCCCCAAATTGTAATAATATATTTTATGGAAATGGTTTATCAAAATCCATTAAGACACAAATTTGAGCATAGATAATGTATTCAAATTTGTGTGTATAGTTAGCAGTAATTTTGAAAGTTCTAAAGGAGTTTTTAATTGTAGAAAATACATCCAGATTTTAGAATTCAACTGGGAGGTCAAAGAGTCTAACCCACATAGGTCTTGTAGAAGGAATATCTTATTTGGCTTTAAATTTAGTGTGCCAAGGCTTCATGAAAAGCCTCACCCTTATAAAGAACCAGGCCTTCTCTTGAAATATTTCCTCTCTATCTTCATCATTAATGAAAATAATAAGAAAATAAGCATTGGGATAAACAAATATTTGTGTCTCACCTTTTATTTTCTATTATTTTGAAGCCCACACTTTGAAAGTAGATAGGCTAAAAAAAAACCTAAGAAATGATAAGTCAATCCTCTTATCTCCATATATTTTATGCCATCCTGAATGTCACCCATTTTTAGCTTAACTATTGGGGTTCCATCAACTGATATTAGACATCCTGACTCATTTTTTCTAGGATTAATCTTAGGCATTCGTAGAGGTCTATGAGAATTCTTAAGATTAATGTTAGCATTAGTTTGGGATTGTTCACCATGGAGGGCATCCCTAAAATTCATTTGTAGGACCAAATCCCCAAAATCCTTACCCTTAAAAGGGGTTTCCATAGTAATTCTATTTTGGGGGTGTTCCTTAGTATCAAGATTGCTTGAGTTCTAAAACAATTTTTTATTTTCTTAAAGAGGCTTCTCTTATTTGGTCTGCAACTTGAAATTTGTTTTTGGGTCTCTTTAATCCATGCCTTGGATTTTGAGGAAAGATGTGATTTTTGCTTTTTCCTTGGGTAGGAAATTGAAAGTAGTTTTCAATCTAGTCCATAGCATGAAGATTTATTAAATGACATATTCTTAACCCATTACAGGGCTCCTACAACATATCCTGTATTTATCTTGGGTATAAATAACAAAACAAATTTGCTGCTAGGGCTTGTAGGCTTCGAAATACAACCTCTGTCATCACTTGCGTTCGATCCATAGATGAAACCCTCATATAGTCACCTTCAATATCATACACTTTTAGCAATTTTTCTTTGAAATTGATACTGTTATTGTCATATTTGAAAATATCAAAGTTGGTTTACTGTTGGTGGAAGCCATAAGTAAGAGGCTCACAAACAATGGATATCCCATCAACTCCCCAAAAGTATTTTCAAACTAGTTCACACTCATTTTTACCATTGTATTATTATGAATATGAATACTTGCATGTCCAGTAGTTGTGCTAGTACAAAGCTCAATTTATGCAATGATACACTAATGAGTTCAACAATATTCTTAGTTGCCTTCCCATTGATAACAATAATAAGCAATAGGTATTCAAATTAATTAGTGGATTCCACAATCAAATTTATTTAGAAGTGGAGTTAATGAACTCACTTGCACACACATTAGTTATTTATTGCCTCTAGTCCTTACCATGCACATGATTTGGTAAATGAACATTTCATTGTACACACATTTGGTCTTAGAAAAATTAGACATAAGTTAGTGAGTTTGATATCACTAGTATGTCTGAGTCTCTATAAAACAATCAATTATTCATAAGCCAATAACATCCATATCAACATCCATATCATTACACGAGTCTTCCATTTTCACACACCATCATTTTGGTACCCCTGATTATACAACAATGATCAACAATGGTCAAGCAAAATCTAAACTACAAATGATCACTAATGCATTAGTTCATTTTTATTACACATACACATCATCATTACATTACCATCCATAACATATACATATGCATTCACACACACATCCACACAAATGCATAACACAAAAATTAAAGGCCATGTATATATATATATATATATATATATATATATATACATATATATATATATATATATATATATCAAAATCAAATGTACAATGAATACCCAAAGGCTATATACAATGGAGCACCAAGGCTCATATACAAAACATGCATCTAAGCACTAGATAACACCTATATGAGGATCCCTATGACCCCAAATGAGCCTTAGACCTAGATATATTATGCATAGAGCCACTAGGCCTACCAAAATCTGCTACAGATGAAGAGGGTCGATTTGGTAGCCCAATGTGGTGTTGCATATATAGATCCTCTAAATCCTGGATATATACGTCTTAGGATAAGAGGTGTAGTACATCATACCTCTACCAAGAGTCCATAAATATTAGCTCTTCTTGGAGCCTTGCTACTATATATTCTCCTCTACTTGCAATCCTCTATACCTCTAACTCTACCCGTAGTCGAGCATTCTCAACATCCTGAGCGACTATCACTGTATTCTAAGCCACTATATTTGCATCCCACTCTGCCACCTTCTATCAAAGTTGATCTCACTCTACCTCCAACCTTACCCACTCCTCATCACTCTGACCTAGAGGTCTCTCTATAATTTACTCTATGTCATCCCTACCACCATCATTACCTTCAAACTGGAGCCTACTTTGCTACACCTCGTGCCTACCTGCTCGATCGATGATATTTTTGATTCCTCTATAATTACCTCCTCCTCATATTTGTCACCCTCCTTGACCACCTAAATTGGCACCCATGGAGGCTATGAGGCAATCCAAGCCTCATACTTTATTGTGGTTTTGGCATCATCCACATATGGGATATCTATCTCCTCATCATCCTCATAAGTCACTCACCAATTATCCATACAAGGTAGGCTCTAATCATCCAATAAATACCTATAAAGTACTGAAGCCTTTAGAACTCCCTACCTTAGTCCAAACCACCACAACACCCATGTGAATTGTATCAAATCCATATCACTCCCATGCTTCCCAACCACCCACCTCATCTGTTGAGTCCTCCGTAGTTGCTCTCCATCGCTAAGCCACCTAGCCTCTTGACATAACCTCCAACATACCTTATCCATTGTCAATCCAACCCATAAATCTCTACATTCCTAGCCACTATGACTAGTATGACTAGGTTATACCTCCTTGCTCACTAACCATCTCAAAGCATAGGGTTGATCCATATCCTAATCCTCACAAGGTGAGCCCATGGGATGAGCTACACTAAAGTGCTCCTAACCTCAACATTGTCACAACACACTATGACCCAACCCCTTTCACCCTCACCTACTCACCTCATAAAGCTTTGTATACATCCAAGCCAGTAGAGCAGGTTCCCATGCATACACCCAAGTCTCATCAATCATGTCATACACCAGCATTATCATGTTCCATGGGAACTAACAGTCGGTGTTGTTAGGCACTAATATGTTGGCTAGAAGGAACATGATCAAGGTGGGTAAGGCCTCCAACTTCTCCTCCACATACAATCACCAAATATCTTATCCTTCCATTGTGAATATTCACATCCCTCCATCCATCCCAAAAAATCCTCCTCGGCTCATACTCCTTATCGTGTCTAACTTGGACATGCAATCCCTCCACTAGCACTCGAAATATGTGGTATACATCTTCCAGTGTCATTGTCATCTCCCTGGTCAAGAGCTAGAAAATCCCCTTATTTGGATCCCATATCTCAGCCAAGCCTGAGAGGTACCCCTCATCCATCCTCACAACATCAACCCATGACAACTCAAACAAACCCATATCTGTCAACTTATCCCACTGGACCTTTTGCAAGGTCTTCCTCATTACTGGTATAATTGATGAGAATCAGTGTTGAGCCTCCAAGATTAACAACTATAGCAACACAATTGCACATACATTAACATCACATTCATTACATAATCAAAAAAATTTCAAAAAAAAATTGCACAAATCTAAACAAGAGTGCCAAGGGCACTTACCTCAGCCACCTGCACCTCCATTCCTACTGCCGCATCCATACCATCCATCGCCATCCTTCACCTCACTACACACTCCACTCACCCACTCACTTAATCCTCAAATGTTATTTCTGAAACTCATGAATGCAAGAATGATTCTAATTTCACTTTTGTAGCAATTTTATAGCTATTTTTGGCACGCTCAAATGCTCATGGGAATCTACCTAGCACACTCAAATGCTGCCATGTCTTTATAGGGTGGTAGAAGCTTGTCGACGTCTGTGCATGGTGTGGATGTTGGCTGGTGTCTAGATCTAGAATGTTACAAAAATACCAACATGTACCAAAAATGTAGCTTACCCCCACAAAATCACTCAAAAATTCATCTATGCATCCATTCCATCATCACATCATGTTTTGTGAAGGTTTAGATCGATTTGGACGCTTCATTTTCATTTGTGACCAAAAGTCACAAAAATACCAATTTGCTTACAAAAGCTTCAAAATGGCCCTAAATTTCACAAAACAGCCATATTCATCATTCTCCACATGGATCACAATATCCCATCATGTTTAATGATAATTTGGATTGATTTGGGTGTTTAATTCTTGATTACGACCAAAAATCGTAAAATTCCCCAAATTACTTCAAATCATTCCAACTCATTTCACAAAATCATCGAATTCGCTCACCAATCATTACATCATCCATATGCACTCATTTATATCATTCATATCATCTACAATTCCATACATTATCACTCAACATTTTCCAATTCCATATACATTCTCAAGCAAATCTCATATCTAGTGGTTTACTCTAGTCACTTGGTGATTGCAGCGATCGATTATCCATGCAATTCGATAAGATGGGTAGATCACCATAAGGATGCTTGTTCATACCATCCTCCAACATCCTCTTGTTTGAAATCAAAATCCATTTAATCCCTTATATTTGGAGTGAGACTATGCTCAAATTAATTTGCTCAAAATCTGTCATTGATGGCCTTGTTCATAGGGGCTTGAAATACGGATAACTTCCAACACATCATCTCTTTTACATAGACAGTCACTGGGGATGTGGGCCAATAGCATGATTAGTTTTTGATGGAAGGAATCTCACAACAAATCACTACAATGGTTATATTCCCCTATATCATTTTGCATTTTTATAACTTTGCATTTCAATGACTCCACACGACACAGTCTTCAATAGCACAAGATCACCCCAAATTTGGGGTAACCAAATTTTATTTTGATTTTTCCACATCAGGATACATATTTTACATCATTCATATCATCCACACTTCCAAAAAATCCCTTGCATATGTTGGGGAAAAATAGAATACACCACATTTACATCACACATCATTAGCAAAACCTCTTTCTGTTGGGGCAAAGAACATATTTACTCATTGTATCATCATATATGTCACTTTCATGATATTTAGATCGCATCTACATCCACATTTCCAACAACCCCCTTGCATATGTTGGGATAAAAATAGAATGCATTTACACCCACATTTACACTTACATCTACATCCATATTTTTATCAATTGGCTTGTGAGATTTATTCTTCACTCATTCACCAATTGAGGGGGTAAGCTACACCCACATTCTTTTTGTCTTCAGGATCTTCTTGCGCTCCAAGGAAAGAAAGTTGCTTCATCCAAACTAGGTGTCTCTTGTTTTGCACCACACTATGTTTTACACAACGCGATACAAAAAGGGACATCTATAGACACCAAATTATAGCCACTGATCATCCTTGCATCTTTCCTAATCACAACCATCCATTATTTATTTATATTTTATATATAACTATATAAAACCCCGGTGTTGTAGGTGAGTTGGAGAGGAGAGGGAAATCCTCCAAGAGAGGTCCCAGGTTCAAATCTCCACCCTACCAAAAAGCTAAATTGGGTATCCAAAATCCAATTGATAATGTTGGTGCGGGCAAGGTTGGGTGTGACTCCGGGTGACTTTGATGGTGTAGAACCCCCTGTTCGTGGTCTCTCAGACCAAGGCGGCCTCGCAAGGTTTTTTTTTGCTTAAAAATATATATATATATATATATATATATAACTATATAAATATTTTATATATTAATATTTATATATTTAATAATAATATGTATATATGTAAATGAAATCACAACCATTCATCATCATCCAATCACATCCATCCATTATTTATTAATATTTTATATATTTATATTTATATATTTAATATAAATATATATATGTATGTGAATAAATCACAACCACTCATAACATTTTAATCTCAGCCATCCATTTAGCTTGATCTGTGTCACATATTAAAGTTATAATATTAGCCATCCATCATATTTTAATCTTATCCATCCATCTAACTTGACCTATGACACACATTAAAGTTATAATCTTAACCCTCCATTATGTTTTCATCTTGACCATACGTTGGTGTCATCGAAATCCTAGCATATGGAAGGTAAGTTATAAAAGGTCATTCATTTTCATGAATGGAGGTTGAACATTTTCAGGGTTAAGCATTTTTATTGAGCATTTGATTAGGTCATTTAGCAAATCCATTCCCTTACCATCCATTATGCCCTAAAACTATCCACTTCACTATCATTTGCTCCCCTCGTATTTACCATATTTGATGTTTCTTCTGTTACAACCCCTGCGAACTAGATTTGGTTTTGCAAAACCCTCCATAGAAACTCTCGAACACCTTCTAGCATCTTGAGAATGTTGCTAAGTACTTCCAGAATGTTATAGGGTGTTCATAGCCCTTCTAGAATGCTCTAGGGCATTTCCTTACCCTTGATTTTGCTGTCGCCATACTCTCAAAAAATTTCAAGCGTTCGTACGACTTCAAATCATAGACACAAGCATGTCGATTAGAACAATAGATATTAGTGACTAGGTAGAATATTTTACTGTGTTAAATATTACATTTTCTGTATCTGTAAGCATTTCATATTTTATAGAACTAGGGTTTATAGATATTATTTATAGAGGGCTTCACACAGTGGAGCCCTCGCATATACTATTGAAATTTTGTGTTGTTGATGTGTTTATAGGCTACAGGAGACATATATTTGAAGGTTGTTGTAGCTAGGGTGGCCTCACAGGGATACTCAAGCCCACCCCCAACTTTTTTGGAGCAAAAACGAGCATTGAAGACACCAACTATTATTATGAATGAGGGTTTTGTAACCCTCAACATTGTAACATTATATCAAAGGTTGTAAAGCATATTGTAACCCCATATTCAGGTCATATATATTATACACTTTGGATATCCAGGCTCCCCCCAATTCCATGTTAATAAGATTCTTCATTTTTGTGCAATATTGTGTTGATTTTCTTTTGATAAGATTGCTTTATTTGGTGTTTCTCATTTTTAGCTTACAACTTTTAACCCTAAAGTATGTGTATACGAAACTGCAATGTTATTGGAAGGTTCAACAAAGTTTTTCTTGGGATCTAAATTATTTAAAGTTCCAACATTTAAAATATTGTTCTTCTTGTCTATGTTTTCTCCCTTATTTCTCTGTTGAAAACCTTTGATTTCTTGGTTTATCTCTGAGTCCTTCCCTACAACTTTAAACTATGTTTCTAAGATTTCTATCTCCATTATGTCCTCTTCCTCACCCATGAGGTTATTTGTGGAAAGAATTCCAAACATATTAGTTGACAACATTGCTTGATCCTTCATAATTGGTTTTTTAGTGTTCTTCTTTTTAGGCATTTGGAAACCTGCTAAGTTCATGCCCTCTTTCTTTTGATCTAGAATCTTATTTGGATAGACACCAACCAAATGACCATATTCATGTCATATTTTACAATGAAAAGGAATGTTCTCATAGTTCACTACTTGCTCCCAAGTGTCCTCCCCAAATTGTAATAATATATTTTATTGAAATGGTTTATAAAAATCCATTAAGACACAAATTTGAGCATAAATAATGTGTTCAAATTTGTGTGTATAGTTAGCAGTCATTTTGAAAGTTCTAAAGGAGTTTTCAATTGTAGAAAATACATCCAGATTTTAGAATTCAACTGGGAGGTCAAAGAGTCTAACCCACATAGGTCTTGTAGAAGGAATATCTTATTTGGCTTTAAATTTAGTGTGCCAAGGCTTCATGAAAAGCCTCATCCTTCTAAAGAACTAGCCTCCCCCTTGAAATATTTCCTCTCTATCTTCATCATTAATAAAAAATAACAAGAAAATAAGCATTGGGATAAACAAATATTTGTGTCTCACCTTTTATTTTCTAATATTTTGAAGCCCAAACTTTGAAATTAGATAGGCTAAAAAAAACCTAAGAAATGACAATTTAATCCTCTTCTCTTCATATCTTTTATGCCATCCTGAATGTCATCCATTTTTAGCTTAACTATTGGGGTTCCATCAACTGCTCTTAGACATCCTGACTTAGTTTTTATAGGATTAATCTTAGGCATTCTTAGAGGTCTATGAGAATCCTTAATATTAATGTTAGCATTAGTTTGGGATTGTTCACTATGGTAGGCATCCCTAAAATTTATTTGTAGGACAAAATCCCCAAAATCCTTACCATTGAAAGGGATTTCTATAGTAATTCTATTTTGGGGGTGTTCCTTAGTATCGAGATTGCTTGAGTTCTAAAACCATTTTTTATTTTCCTAAGGAGGTTTCTCTTATTTGGTCTACAACTTGAAACTTGTTTTTGGGTCTCTTTAATCCATGCCTTGGATGTTGAGGAAAGGTGTGATTTTCACTTTTTCCTTGGGTAGCAAATTGAAAGTAGTTTTCAATCTAGTCCATAGCATGAATATTTGTTGAATGATATATTACTAACCCATTACAGATCTCCTACAACATATCCTATGTTTGTCTTGGGTATAAACAACACTAGGGCTCATAGGCCTCAAAATACAGCCTCTGTCATCGCTTGTGTTTGATCCACAGACAAAACCATCATATAGTCACCTTCAATATCATACACTTTTACCAATTGTTTCTTTGAAATTGATATTGTTATTGTCATATTTGAAGATTTCAAAGTTAGTTTATTGTTGGTGGAAGCCATAAGCAAGAGGCTCGCAAACAATGGATATCCCATCAACTCCCCAAAAGTATTTTCAAACTAGTTCACACTCATTTTTACCATTGTATTATTATAAGTATGAATACTTGCATGTCCAGTAGTTGTGCTAGTGCAAAGCTCAATTTATGCAATGATACAATAATGAGTTCAACAATATTCTTAGTTGCCTTCTCATTGATAACAATAATAAGCAATAGGTATTAAAATTCATTAGTGGATTACACAATCAATTTTTTTTAGAAATGGAGTTCCTCCTTATTGATTCCTTGGTGTAGGTGTTATGTTCTATAACCAAGTTGAAGAAATCTTGAGCAAAGCATAAAGGCTAACATTTGTAACATATCAGATACCACTGGTGCCAAAACCAAAACCACATGTGGCATGAGCACCTATGGTACCAATGCCCAAGGGTAGTACAATATTATATAGGCCTAAGAGTCCTACGATAACATAGTACAAAGGTAAAAAAAAAGGTGTTAAACAAACTATCACAAGTCTCACACTTATAGTGATATTGAATGTAGAGCTTAGCATAAGTCTCTAGTGGACCAGCCACATTTAATGACTAGGTATCTTCATTAGAAAGTAAAGAGGAGGATTACATAATATGAGTATTAGAACTTATAAATATGGTAATGCTTTGACCTATAATATAATTTTGGAATGAGAGCACTTATTCCATACTTAGTATTGGGTAAAAGGTAATCCTCTACATATAATCATTGACACCAGGAGTTATAGGAACAATATCACCTAAAACACTTTCAAGTGATTTGACTTTCGAACTTTTATGCATCCATAAACATATTTACTTGGTTTGATCCATCTTAGGAAGGATTAGAGGTTCCATGTTAGTGCACTTTTAAGTATGATATAATGCTAATGCACAAAATAGTAACCTATGACGTGTTTCCATTGGATATGTACAATGTTTTACTTAGGATACCTTACCATTTTTATTACCAAGTGATATACCAAGCTTATCTTTGATATTGGGTAGTGTGTATCAAAGGGATGATGTACCATTAACTGAAGTGAGTACCCCATAAGAAGTAAACTATAGTATTAGAAAAATAGTGTAAAATTATTATTTCTTATGCACAAAAGTTTGTTTTTCTAATGGTTTGACCAAAGATTCATGGTTCCAAGATATTTTTCCTTACTATGCTAACTAAATTTTCTTTCAGATATACCCAATAGATGCATACACTTCTCCATATATATATTTATATGTGTGTGTGTGTGTGTGTGTGTGTGTGTGTTCCAAGATCCATATATTATTGAGTGAAGAATCAAATTGACTCTATCTTGAGATTATCATTGCCCAAAAACCCATTGTACCACTAATTAGTGTGGAAGAATAATGATATCATATGATAGATGTAGGAAATAATTAAAAAGGGCAAGATCAAATCCAAAACTTCTCCTTGTTGTAACCCCATTATCTTAGCACCAAAGAAAGATATGACATAGTGCCCATGCATTGACTATATGGAAATGAATACAATTTTTATAATGAACAATTGCCCATTGTCACACATCGATGATTTAGTGGACCAATTTCAAGGAGCTAAATTGATCTCATATCAAGTTATCACTTAGTTCTTATCAATTGCATAGAAATTAGGAGGATAACCTTTAAGACTAGGAAGGGTTGTATGAATGGTTGGTTATTCCTTTTAGGATAACCAACACACTTGTTATATTAAGTATTTGATGAATGATGTCATATGACTAAGACTAAGACTAATTATATCTAATTCTTAACATCATTCAATCCTTTAAGATTAAGACTAATTATATCTAGCTATGCCCTTAGTACCATACTCATATAGAGTGGACATCCTATAACATACCATTATGAAATGCTCAACAACACATTTTGGTACTACTTAACATATGAGAAGTAAATGTACATCATCATTCAAGTCATTTGATAGTGGCACCAATACATCATTGGTAAGGAAATAATTATCCACTATAATCATAAGCTTTTATAATTTATACATACTCAAAATAAAATAGATAATATATACAACATTGAGTGGTTGGCTTCACTATAGTAATCCATCTTATGATCAAGCACAATAAGAACAAGGAAAATTAGATAGTTGATTGTCTGAATCATCTACCAATACAAGAATTATTGATAGTCATGTATATCAAAGGTTACAATGCTACTTATTAAAAGGTGCTATACTCCATTGATACCAACTTTCCTACCATACACCATTAGTTGATATAGGGAAATTTAATGCTAGAGCATCATGTTAAATATGGATTCTTGTACCATCTTGGCAAACTTTTGTATACCTTCCAATCTATTACTCTAGAAAATCATTGAGAAATAATACTACTCCAAGGTATTTGGATGCTTTGATGTCAAAAATACACTTATGATGCTATAATTTTTTTACTAGCCTCATATGTTAGGAAATGAGCTCCACATTAAATCATGTGTCTCTTGTAGTATTTCCAAACTAGTAAATAGGAAGCTAGGGCTATACACTCACTATTCCTTCAAAGCCTTAGGAATCCATCAATATTGATTACCTCTCAGATCTATCTACGACCAAGTAGTAGAACACCTACATTTTCATAGTTATGGATAATTTCAACAAGATAGAAATCATGGTCCCATGGAAGAAGAGTTTTGACACAACAATGATTGCAAGGCTAGTGTTTCTACATATATGGGTTTGTTTTGGCATCCAAAACACTATTTTTTATAATTAAGACTAACATTTTATTAGTAAATTTTGGGGACAATTGTAGGAATAACTCAACACCAAGATACAAAATTTCATATATTTCCACTCATAAATTGATGGACGAACCAAAGTGGTGAATTGCATACTAGTGCATCCATTTTACATAATGATAATAATCCTCAAATTTAGGATGATATACTTCTATATTTTTAATGTTCGAACAATAATTTTCAACATAGTATAATAGGTCATAGCTTATTTTGAACTTGTTTTGGAATTTATCCAAGCATGCCCATGAATGTCACCTTTCAACATACGTTAAGGAAGCTAATAGGGCATAACACTTTCTACATGTATAGGGTATATAGAATCAAATACAAAGAAACACTTGGATGTCAATGACAAAGGTACAAGGAGCACAAAGATAAACATTACACTTTGCACACTTTCCATGGTGAAGATTGGGTTTGGATCCATTTTAAGAAACAATTTTTCTTTGGCCTACACTAGAAGATCAACCCTCTACATTATGGTGTACACTATCCAATGCATAACAAGTGATAATGATTTCATTCTTGATTTACCTCCTTACTTGGAGATGCATCCTATGTTCAACGTAAAACTTGTTAAGACATATATTCCTCCTATTATATAGTATATGAATACATAATAACCTACAAATTTAAATTCTACTTAGTTAGTACCTATTTCAATAGATTAAATGATTGATGTTTCCAATTAGAATACTCATCAAGGGACACAACCTCTTTAGGATTATTGAGTGTCCAATTTGTAACATAATCTAAATAGTACATACTTGACCAGCTTAAGCATTTATTTCCTTAGTTAGAAACTAATGTCATGTGGAAAATCACTTCTTAGGAGGGGATTAATAATTTGAATAAATAAAGGGTTTATTAAGTCCTCATGAATGGTGACTCCACAATATCTTCAACTTAGGCCTTAGTGTCAATATAAACTTTTTCCTAAATAGGATAATGCCATAAAATTTTATGATGTTAAACTTACCTATAATGCCAACACTACATGTGGTGTCATGGTCATGATAGTGCCAACCTTGCCTATGTGCCAATGCCTAAGGTTTCCCTACATATAAATAAAGAAATTTATGTCACCCACACCATGCATGATTGCCTAATCCTAGAATACATAAAAGGTATCCTTTTAGTGATAACATTAGGTACACAACCACAAATGTTCATTCTTATAACTTGGAAAATTACAAATTGACACCAACTCTAAAAGGGGTAGAAGAATAGTTTTATAACTATTATTGAAACTTACTATAGATGAGTTTGAAGCCAATTTATTTCACTTGCTAATTGCTTTGTAATTTTTGTGCATCTACAAATAGCTTAGGAATATCATAGACTATGTATTCTTCTTCTATATCATCTCTACAAACACATATTTTCCCTTTTCCTTCTATAGACCCTTGTTATGCCTGTGATATTAGAGAAACTATTCTATTATTTCTCTCACAACATAGGAATGAAGTGTACATGCATCCTATAAACCACACACTACACGATCCTTATATTTTGTAATATATTTATGTGTGCATTATTTATGAATGAATTTCATTATTTTCAAAGAGATATTATTCTACCATTTTCTACTGTTTAACTCTAAAGCATATCTTACATGGAACCATAAACTATTTTAAGGAGTTGTCTTCTATGCCTCTACATATTAGCACCTCAATGTGGATCACATTTTTAATCAACAACAAGCTTGATCAAAACTATTTTTCTAAGAATATTCTATAAAACTCCAACAATCCTTATCATACACTTTATTCATACCAATTTTACAAGCATACCTAGCTTTTTATGGCTAAAGAGAATGTGTGTCCTCTTGTGAAATTATTATACCACTAAGGATTTATTACCCATAAGGAAAACCATATTATTTCTTCAATATTAAAACATAGAATGTTTTTTTATATTTATTTACCATAATTTATTGAATTATCTTATAGATTATGTTTTTTTCATTTTTTAAATTAGTTATATGGGATTTAAACTGTTACTACTTATATTACATTATAACCATATATTAATATTCTAACTTGGTAATTATGCATGTATTACTTAACAAGATTCAAACTTGGGTCTCCTCCATGAAATTTAAGGTATTTAGTTGATTAATATTATGCCATTTGATATCTTATAAATAATTCTATGGAGGGTTGTTAAATGAATTTATCAAAATAATTTGTCTAGCCTTTCTTGGGAACTAATGGAATAAAGGTAATTCATTTTACTTATTATAGTTGAGGTGTGTAGTGACTACGGTATTTCTAGTAGGATATTGCTCTATGGTAGGGTTCTTGTTAAGGGATGCAATGACTACAGTCTCGACAAAAGGATATTGTTTTGTGGTAGGGTTCATGTTAAGGGGTGCAATGGCTATGGTCTTGATGATAGGATATTGTTTTGTGCAGATATAGTCTCGACAACAAGATACTATTCTATGGTAGGATTCCTATTAAGGGGTGCAATGGTTACAGTCTTAGTGATATGATACTGCTATGTAGTAGGGTTCCTATTGAGGGTTGTAATTGCTATAGTTTTGATGATAGGATATTATTTTATGGTAGGGTTCCTATTGAGGGGTGCAACAACTATGATCTCGATGACAAGATACTACTTTGTGGTAAGGTTCTTGTTAAAGAGTGTAGCAACTACAGTCTCGATGATAGGATATTGTTTTATGGTAGGTTTATTGTTGAGGGGTGTAGCGACTATAGTATTGGTGATAGGATATTGTTATGTGTGGCTACAATCTCGACCATAGGATACTATTATATGGAAAGGTTCCTGTTGAGGGGTGTAATGACTATAGTATCGATGGTAGGATACTATTATGTGGTAGGGTTTCAAAGATCCATTAACTATGCCTTAGTTCTAGTTGGCATAAATCCAAAAACACCATGACCATTAATGGTGAGGGTGACTCAGGGAAGTAGGAGGTTGGATCCTCTACTGGTGAGAAATATTTTGAGGAGAAAAAAATTCTTGAGCATGTTTTGATTTTGGGACAAAACCCTGGTTGAATGTAGTCAAGGAAAGATGAACATGCCAGAGAAATGTTTTAATTTGTCAATGGAAAAGGGAAATTAATAATTCTAGATGAACTTGTAGATCTAAAAGTAGCTCAAGGGAATATTTTTTTAGTAGGTAAACTTATGGGCTTATGAAAAATGGAAACCATTGGGGTTTATGGAAATTGTTGCTCTTCCAAAGAATTTATTTTTGGTAAAATTGAATTATGAGGAGGACATGACTCAAATTATGTAGAATATCCCTTGGTTTTATGGTATAAGATCCTTTGGTTTTATGGTAGAAGATCCCTTGGTTTTATGGTAGAAGAGGACTATTCCTAAAATACTAGACTCCAAAAATCAATCCCTACCATTAGAATATTATGTATGCCCTAGTTTGGGTTCGATTACCGAGGCTCCCCTTACATTTTTGGAGGGAAGAAATATTTGAAGGAATTTTGAAAGAATTTGGTCAGATTATTGCAATTGATCCAACCACTACTACGAGATCCTGGTTACTCTATGCTAGATTTTGTGTTAATATCAATTTAGAGATAGATCTACCACATTCATGTGAACTTATTTCAAAATTTGGAAAATGGTTGCAAGTGATTGAATATGAGAACATGCCTATCAAATGCAATGTTTGCTTCAAATTTGGATATGTGGGGATTTTTTACCCTAATAAACTAGAAAACAAACTACAGAAACAAATCTAGGAAAAGAAGAATGTAAATGATTTAAGGAAGAAAGAAATATTGAAAAGGTGTGATTTGGGTAAAGAGGAACAGGTAAATCTAGATCAGAAGGAGAATGGCTTGGCTACAGTCACAATTGAAGAAGGGGAGATTGTGGATGAACATTTTAAGGTATGCCCCTCTATTTCTAGTCCATGTTTGTCAAAAAATGAAATTCCTACCATGAATCCTTAGAAAAATTTGAAAATGAAGATGTTAAAACTTTGGAAAATGAGGATAGAAAAATTGTTGAAAGTGATATTGTGATTAAGGATAAAAAACCTAAAATAAATAAATATGAAAAGGAAAACTTAGAACCTCATGAATCTAGTTAGAGAAAAGTTTCAATAAAAGGGAACAAAAGTCTTTCTATTTCTAGAACAATGAGGAACAATAAAAAGAATGGGATTGATATAGGTAGTAAATCTAAGCTTGGTAGACCTTCAAATAAGGATATTTTACAAAGATAAATAGCTGTAGATGTGGCAAATGGAACCCAAATGACTCTTAATATAAGTGAGAAGAAACATCCCGCTAGATCTAAGAAATGAAGGTCATATAGTGGAATATAAGGGGCCTAAATGCCCCAAAAGGAGGAACAAAATGCAGTGATGGCATGTATGCAAAAAAGGAAACACTCAGGATGAAGGCATGGTCTAATTCCAAGTTGATAAAAAGGAGGGTTTTATTTGGTTCTTCAATTCTCTATCTATACCCTATTTTTAGTTGGGTGGTTTTAGTGATTGGAATGTTGTCCATAGTATATCATCATATTTTAGATTTCATAAGAGGCTTATGTGTATGTTCTAAAGTTGACTTAAGTTTATCTCATTTTAGAATTTTCATGAGGTATATTTGTATGTTTTGAAGATGTAAAAGGGTTGGGGCCCTTTCAAAAACCCCTTCTTCCAACCTTATAAAAAAAATTAGTTTTTTTCTATCCTTTTCAATTGTAACCAACATCTCATTCTTCAACACATCCAAATTTTTTAAAAAGAAAATGATAGGTATCCATTGTGTTAAGAGTCTAATGAGTACACCATGCTATTATGAATTGATAGAGCTAGGGCAAGTATTTTGAAGAATGAACAATATTTAGGAGCCATATATATACTTGATCAATTTAGACTATTCTTGTGGAATTTTGTGTAGATTTTAAAAATATTTGAAATGAATGATCATTAAAAAGAATCCAAGTCGTATTTAGGGAGATATGACCATGAAAAGACATCCATTCAAAACTAAGGTGGTGTTAGGACCATTTTTTTTTTTAAAATATCTCATCCTTTAGGAGTTATATCTTTGCGAGGGGTTGTGTGATTCAAATGATTCTTGGGAACATTTGTGTGGAATTTGAAGAGGTTAAAAATGAGTGGTCATATGAAGGAATATAAGAAATATTGAGGAAGATATGAACCTATGAATTCAACCATCTGGAATAAGGGCAATGACAATTTTTCAAGTCTCAAAAAATAAAATTATAGATATTTGTTAGCCAAGGTTTAGATGATGGGAGAAGCAATGGAGAGATAGGGCATAAGTGAGGCAAGACATTCTATCTAAGCTTAAATTTTTTTAGCTAAGTTTACTTTTCCACTTTTTTATCTTAGAAATTTTGGATGCAAATTAATATAGGTTTTTTTTATCAGAAAATATATTCACTATAGAATTTTCTTGTATAGTTTTATAGATTTTAAGCTATAGTTTCCTTCTCATGGACTAATTTATAGAAAAATACATAGAATCATCCCTAGTAGTAGAGTTTAGTGAGGTAATCATAGAGAGGTGATCCTTTTTTCTCAAAGATACAATAATTTTTGGTAAATTCAATGGGTCTTGGCCAAGGGCTTTGGCCTTGAGAAAATGGATTGATAGGAGTTGGAAGTCTTCAGGAGTGAGTCTATCCTTTCTTCCCAAAGGGTTTTTCCATTTTTGTTTTCTATGGAGGAAAGAGATATAATCCTAAAAGGGGGTCCTTGGTTTATGGGAAGAGAAAGACTCTTCCTTACCCACTAGTTTGAAGGCTTTGTACTTGAAAATGTGAATCTATATCTAGTACTAGTTTGGGTTAGGATGTATGGGTTGCCCACTAAATTTTAGGAAATTGATACCTTCAAGGCAATAGGAAACACTCTAGAAGAATTCCTTGAGATTTCAAAAACTATAAAAGATGGATTCTTGGCTATTTATGCTCGGATATTGGTCATGATTGATATAAGTAAACCTTTACCAGAATTAAACATTCTTAAGTATGGGGATAAGTTGTGGACCCAAACCATAGATTATGAAAAAATATATTTTATAGTTAGAATATGTTATGATATGGTAAATATTAATAGATATTTCCCTAAGAAGATTCCAGTAGAAACATATGTAGAAAACCACAAGAGAAACTTACAAATGGACATTGATGAGGATGGTTTTCAACTTCCAAATAATGTCTAGACATATGAAAGTAAATAAACAATGGAGATAAGTAAGGAAGGATATTGGAAGAAATTCTAATTCTTTTAAGGATTTAGCATATGAAGAAAAAGAATATTAGATCTTAGAGGACAAAATACAACAAGTTCTAAATATTAATAAGGATCCATCTATTCAGTATAATCTTGATTTAGGGAAGAACATTTTTGATGAACCTAAGGAACGACTCATCAAATTTTGAAGACTCTCTTGAAGTACTATGCACTATTTAGGAGAAGAAAATTGGTAGAGAAAATATAGTGTTAGATGTTAATACCTCTACCATTAATAAGGAAATACCATAAAATGAGCAAGACAAGTAAAAGGCATCTGTAGTAGAGCTTGGAGAGGATAAATCTAATGAAAAAAAGTTGTGAAAGAATACTGAGGAATAGAATAATAAGACATACTCATGATACAAGTAAAGAAAAAAGAGGAAAACCCTCAAAATATCAAGTGAGATTAGGGAAGCAAGATTAAACATAGAGAAAGGAACCCAAAGTAAGTTCGTTGAACTTATTTTTACCAAACAACAAGATGATATTAGTAATTCACAGGCAGGGCTAGTAGCCCCTAATAAGATATTATTACCATATCATGGAATTTAAGGAGTGCTAATGCCCCCTCAAAGCATAGGTGTATCAAGGAACTTTTTTTAAGTAACAAGCTTGATATCCTTTGTATCCATGAAATTAAAATGATAAATGAATAAGTTTTCAAAACTATGAAAGCAGTATGAGCAATATGTGAATGGGATGCTATGGATTTTGAAGGAGCAATAGGAGGAATTATAACATATTGGAATCTTATTAGAGCCTCCTATGTAACCATTCATAAAACTAGGCATTGTATAGACTCTTTAGTTATATGCTACTTTGATGATATTCGTTTCATCCTTATCAGTCTATGGACCTACAAATAAGTCAATATGATTAGAAGTATGGAGTGGAATTGAAGAATTTATGTAAAGTAAAGACCAAGAAACCCAATTCATGATCATAGGAGATTTTAATTCCAAAACCAAACTAGATGAAAAATTTGGAGGAATTAGAAAATTAACCTAAACTATGAGAGATTTCACAAATTTTATTCAAAATAATAATCTATGGGAGGTTGAGTTTGAAGAATACAACTATACTTGGGCCAATAATAGAAGAGGCCAAAACCTAATTGCAAAAAAATTAGATAGGTGCATTCTCTCATATCATTGGCTAGATGAAGGGACTTATGCTAAAATTAATATCTTGACAAGGATTAGTTTAGATCACTGGCCAATAAGAGTTAAAATGGTGGTAAGTGAATTAAAAAATATCATATTTTAAATATGAGTAGATGTGGGAAGACCATCCTCAATTTTTTGATATGATAGCATAAATGTGGAATTATTTAGGAATTTGTGGGTTGTATATAGTTACAAAACAAATTAAATCAATGGCATCCAGATTAAAAGAATCAAACAAGAACACTTATAGAAACATTTTTGAGAAGAAAGAACTAAAATATAGACATTAAAAATTCTAAAAAGGTGATCATAATAATACAAGCTCTAAGGAAATGGAATTGCTTAGTGAATATCATAATATTTTGAGTAAGGAAGATAAATTTTAGAAATTAAAACCGAGATATACTTGGTTAAAAGGAGATAAAAATACAAAGTTTTTTCATAGGATGACAATACTATAGATATTTTTTTCAATTGGCAATATGGGATTGAAACAGACCCCACCAATATTACATCATCACCACATAGTGGTATTACAAAAAATCTTGGATATTATCCATGCATCACTTGGCAAGATTTGAATCTTAGTCTCCTCTTTTAAAAATTGAGGAATCTAATCGGTTGAGCTAATACCACTTGATAACAATAGTACAAATATTAACATCCATAATTAGTAGAAGGGGTTTAGATTGAAGACCAGAGTGAAATAAAAAAGGAGGTAAATTTGTATTACTAGAATATTCTAGGATCAGAGGAGTTTAGAGTTCTTAATGATAAATTACTACAAGAAGTACCTTCTATTATAACAAATGAAGGCAATAGAAAATTGATGAATTCTATTACTCTGGAAGAAGTTCATTTAGCTCTTTTATATTTTTATGAGGATAATCCCCTAGGCATGGGTGGGATCTTTACAATCAACATAATTGGGGTATAATGAAGGATTATTTATTGGTGGTAGTGGAACAGTCTAGGAAAACACAATACATACCTTATAAAATAGATGCAACATATCTTACCTTGATTCCAAAAAATAAGGATGCACCAATGTTTGATTCTTTTAGGCCCATAAGCCTATGTAATATGACATAATATTATCTCCAAAGTGATGGTGAATCGATTAAGACCACTATTAGACAAAATTATTTTAGAAGAGCAAGGAGGATTTGTTAAAGGGAGATAGGTTCTAGATGAGATCATAGTAGCTCATGATGTTATGAATTCAACAAATTGAAGAAAATGAAAGATCAATGATATTAAAACTTGATGAGTAAATCCTATGATTGGGTTAAATGAGATTTTCTCTTTGTAGTATTAAAACAGTTTGGATTTGGGAAGAAATGGGTCAGATGAATTAAAGCTTGTGTCTCTATTATTTCATATTTAATGCTGGTCAATGGGTTAGTAACAAAATATTTTAAAGCCAAGAGAGGTCTTAGATAGGGAGATCCTATATCACCATATCTATTCATTATTATGGTAGAGGTATTGGGTAGGAACTTGAAGAAGGCTAACAAATATGGGCTAATAAGTGGACTTAAGGCTAGTAATAACATTGACAACATCACCCATAAATAGTTTGTAGATGATACAACCCTTTTTGGAAGGGCAAGGATAAACGAGGCTAGAGCTTTGAATAACTTATTAAAGGAATATGAAAGAGAATCATGACAAAAAGTTAATAGGAAAAAATCCAAAATTTACTTCCTAAAAACCCCAACTAGAATAAAAGTAGGGATTTGTAGGTTACTGTAGCACCCTAAAATTGGCGCAGTGAAATTCTAGTAATTACATTCATCCTAGTAAATAATTTAAATTCAAATTTTAACCTCCCAAACCGCCCGTTAACCGCCGGGTAATCCGTTTCCCCTTTTTCCGTGCCATTTTTAGAGGTTGTTTTGACCGTTTGACGATATCGTCGCCGATCAGACGATATCGCCCCAGATCTGACGATTTCGTCTGGGCTAGGACGTCCAGACGATCTTGTCGCAAAACTGATTTTGCACAATTAGCTTCTATTCCAACGGGCCTCTAATCCGGGCAGAAGCGTGTCTGCGCCGTTAGAGACCCTCCCCCGTTGGAGATCTCCCAAATAGGGATGATCTCCAACCTCCTAACCTACCTCCTAAGCCTATTTAATCCTAAGGACCTTCCCCTTCCCACCCCCTGGCTGAATTTCCCTGTAACTTGATTTTGCGTGCATTAGAATACCTAGAGCATCATTTTGCATTTGTTATTTTGAAGTTTTCTTGCGGGGACCTCATTGATTTTCAGTCGGAGCAAGCTCAGATCGTCGCAGACGATCTCGTTCAAATCTCGGACGATCCTGTCGCAATTCGAGATGATTTCATTGCTTCCAGATGATTTTGACTGCAATCTGCATTGGGGGCAATCAGTGCCCAGAGTTTGCACTTTCTCTTATACCTTTTGCTGTTTTATTCTGCATTTTAGTTAGTTTTATCCTTATTTCTTACTATTTTGCATTTGGAGTTCACCCATATAGCTTAGGTTGCATGATAAGATCATAATTTCTCATTAGAATATCATAATTTGTTTGAATTTCTATTCATAACTATTGTTTAGTATTCATATTGTCATTTTGTGTTGTTTCCCTCTGTTATCATAGTGGCATTCTCTGTATTTTGCATCTGTTTTTTTGTTTGCAGGTCTCTAACGAATTCGTCAGATCTCAGACGATCTTGTCTGATCTCAGACGATCTTGTCGAATTCAGGCGATCCTGATCGCTTCAAACATCAGAATCTCCATCAGACATCCGGATCGGGTATTCTTCTCTTAATTTCTCTGTTTTTCTGTCTTAAATTCTGTTCTCTCGTATTCATTAAATCTGCACTTTCATATAGATTAATTTAGATTCATTTGGCCAAACCTAGGATATGAATGCTTAAGGCTAAAAATGAACACATAAAAACACATTCCAAACCTAGGCGTGGAAACCGCCATTAAATGTTTCCTGGTGAACCCACCATCCATCGAAAAATCATCAAAATACACCTCCCTTGAGAGGCGGGACCTTCGCAAGTCCTCTCAGTCCGAGGTACCGCGACATCCTTTTCCCATCCTCCTTTCGGGCATGGATCCTATAGCCTGAAGGTAAGGGTGCAAAAAATTTGGAGCGATACATTTTGGTGAACCCGACGTGAATGCATTATAAACCTTTTGAAAAAAAAAAAAAAAAAAAAAAAATAGAACAACTAAAACATAGATGCATTTTAAATCATTTAAGTTTAATATCATGTTTAGATGGTAGCTCCTAAGAAAATATTAGCAGTTACTATAAATGTAGAAAACCAATTGGCAGCCATAGAAGTCAATTATTGTACTTAGTGTGCCTGAAACAGGATAGAAATCAACTCTTGTGGGACGAACTTGATAGAAGACTTAGTGTCATCTCATCTAGGTCAACACAACTTAAACAAATCAAGAGGCTAGTCCTAGATAGAATCCTGGATCCTCATCAACTTGTCTTTTATCATGAACTTCAGAGAGCCTGCCATAGATGGTTAGCTTATAGGAGAGCTCTTGTATCTTCAGAATTGTTCACCTTCGAGGAATACCTCGAGAACGCAGACCATTGTACACCAGTTCCTAGGTCGTGTAGAAGACCAAGAGGTTGTTCTTACAGATAGGGAAAGATGGAATAGAGTTCCTCGAGCTGTGTTATATCGAGAGTATTGCCACGAGCTTTACTTCTATCAACCAAAATCTGAGACAGATAATATCACTATAGCTCTTTTCATTAAATTTTTAAAAGAAAACTTTCAATTTGAAGAAGAACACTTCATGACTCCTGAACAACTCGAGCCTATTAATGATATTTATAAATTGTTTATAGAAAACTAGATTATTACTTTCAGTCTTATTTCTTGCATTTATTGTGTTGTTTGTCATCTTTACAATATTATTTCAAAAACAAAAAAAAAAAAAACTAAAAAACATAGCAAAAACTTAAACATTTCATTTTAAATATTGTAGTAGGTATATAGTTAATATATACCTCTTAATCTTGTTGCATATATATATATATATATAAATATATATATATATATATATATATATATATATATATATATATATATATATATTTGCTGAAATCAAAATTAAAGCACCATGCCTAAACTTAGGAATGGTAAAGAAACTTTAGGAGAAGAAGAAGATTGGTTACAAGATACAACTAGAGACCCAAATGTCCTTCCCGGAGATCCAATTCTGGAAGGAAAAACTCTAGATCAACCAGAACATGACCTAGATGAATATAATGAACAAGAAGGAAGTGTTAAAGAGGATGGATCCTCATCCCCTAGAGTAGCTCTAGATGGAACTATTGCTTTTGACAACACAGATCATTTCAAGAAATTTCTTGATGATAACATTGACGCCCTTAATGTGGCAGTTCATATTGATAAAGGGCAAATTAGTAACACTCAAGCAGCCATGGAATATATGTATGATGTGCGCACTAATCCCTTGTCTTTCATTGACCAAGAAAGTGACAAGGTTGGGCCATCCAATACAGACATGGTCACTATGATTCAAAACATGTCAAAACAACAGGTTACCCAACCTCCTAAGGAACCTGTTATTCAACCTAAAATCATTCCCACACAAAAGAAACCTTCCTTCACTACTTTATTTCGCCAAACTATTGAGCAATATGCTTCAAGTAAACAAAAACCTAAAACGAAGCCAAATACCAATTTTCAACAATCTGGAATACATCATAATACAACTTCAAAGTTCCTTCATAACACTTTTCCTACCAACAATTTACACAATAGTAACATGGCATCTAATCTTCATGTCCCTCCATCATATGCCCATAAAACCCATGTCAATGCCCTACCAAACCAATATGGGGGGCAAACTAGTAATCTGGAAGCCATGGTGAAACAATTAGCTTCACGTATGGACCAGATAGATCCCTACCATCCCTCGTACAATTATCGAGAGATCTGTAGTCAACCTTTGGATCCCATAGTTGTAGCTCAACCATACCCTAAGCATTTTCCCATGCCCATCTTGCCTATATATAAAGGAACCGAAGATCCCATAGAGCATCTTCGCATGTTTAGGATAGCATGTCATGATATATCACATGATGACTTGCTATTACTAAAAATGTTCCCGAAAAGTTTAGGTGGAATGGCATTAGAGTGGTACTATCAATTGCCCACTCATTCTTTGAGAAACTTTGAAGAAACAACTGAATCATTTGTCCATCAATTTAGTGCCTACATCGAGAGGCATGTAACCATTAAAGATTTATACAACTTAAAACAAGACAAGGATGAATGTTTTGCCGATTTCTTAGCTAGATGGAGGCAATTGACAAGAAAAACGCACTTTGTGCTACCTTATAGGGAAATGTTGGACATTTTTATCAATAATTTACAAGAACAAATATCTTATGAGCTATCAATCGCTACTTTAACTACCTTCGATCAAGCTATAGATTTAGCTCGAAGAGTAGAAGATGCCCTCATTAGGAGAGGCCAACTTAGGAAGAAGGATGATGAGAAAACATCCAGAAATCAATATAAAAACAAACAAGTTGTCGGTGATGGAGTCACTGACAGTAGAAATGTTGCTAATATCAATGCAACGAAGACAACAAAAAAATTTATATTGAAACCTCCTGATAAGCCTCCTCGAGAATTTACTAGATTAAATCAACCCTTATCAACTATTTTACCTCAATTACTCGAAAGAGGTTTGATCCAATTACCAACTATCCGGGAACCTGATCCAACTATACCCGGATACAGAGTTGACTTACACTGTGATTTCCATAGAGGACCCGGACACTCTACCAATGCTTGTAAAAGGTTGAAACATAAAATACAAGATTTGATTGATAATAATGAAATGGAAGTGCAAGCCTTCCAACCTAAACAAAACCCTCCTAATAATACTCAAAAGACCATTCCCCAAAATCAAAATCAAAATGCTAATCAAACATTAGACATATTTCAACACCCTTTACCAAGACATGGTAAAGAGGTAGCCAATCAAATCGAACATCATAATGTTCCCCCTCCTACCCGATATGTAGGAACCATTAGCGGACAATTACCTGTTCAGGATCCTCAAATATTTGACACAACCTTATCCCCGGTTACGACCAGGCCCTTACATAATTTTCAAACTTCGATTCTAGTGATGTAGAATCGGATAGTGAAAGTGAACTAGACATTACTTCAAACCAATCGAATAGTTCTAAAAATGAATCAGATCCTATTCAACCCATCACAGATGCTATGGTTCCAGAAGAACCATTTCCTAGAAGAGTTACTACTCGACCCTCTTCTAATCAATTCCTCTCAAATGAACAAGCCATAAATGCTAGACCGAGGCCAGTTCAACGTCCTCAATATAACATTGTAGGTACCATTGGAGTCGTTACCCGACAACAGGCTCAAAATTCTCAACAAGAATCAAATCAGAATGATGGATCGGCTCCATTCGTTTTGAAAAATCCCAATAAAGGGAATCATGCTCCTAATGTTCAACCTAAACCCCCTTACAATATTAATGAGCAATTGTCCAATACTACAACTAGAATTTCCCTTTTGGATTTGTTAAGATCTTCTCCCACCCATAGGGATGAGTTGATGCTTACATTAAGCCAAATGATGGTACCTCAAAACATCCAACCTGAAGCTATGGCCAATACTATCATCACTCGAGAGGTTGATTGTATTGACTTCCGGGATAAAGATATCCCACAACACAGTTTACATAAGGACAATCCCTTATATATTATTGCTCTAATTGGAGATGTAGCTGTCAAACGAGTCTTGATTGATAATGGCTCATCTCTAAACATTTGCACTTTTGACTTCTACCAACGATTTGGCTTTAGAAGTGATGAAATGAAGAAAAGTGATATGATTATCAAAGCTTTCAATGACGAAACACAAGAAACATGTGGAGTTATTACCCTCCCATTGCAAGTTGGTCCTAGAACCCTAGAAACAACCGTGTTTATTGTACATTGCCCAGCATCGTACAATATACTTTTGGGTCGCCCTTGGATCAATGCGATGCGAGCGGTCCCATCAACTTTACACCAATGTGTTAAATTCGAATTTAAAAATCAGTTGGTCACTATCCATGGTGACCCTAGACCCTTTGATATGTGTGCTTTGGCAGAACCCGTTGGAGTGCAATTTTGCCCCGCTCTGTCATCCACACATCCTAGTTCTTATTTTTCATCTAAACATGTGAAACACACACCCATAACTTCACCTATTTCCCCTCCATTAATTTCATCCTCCTATATAGATCAACAATCTTCTAAACAAATCACTCTAGAACCTCAAAAAGATCTTAAATCTACAACCAATCCTTCATGTTCTATCCCTATAAATTCAAAACCTACAGACACAACTATCATACCTTCCACATCTCAAGATATAGGGAATAATCCTTCTACATCTTATGCCCTTTTCGATGAACTTTTACCAGATTTATCCACAACCTTAATATCAGAAAAGACAAATGCTTTCATGCGAGATTCAATTCTTTTAAATAACTTGCCACCATCTTCTCGTACTTTGGGCCTCCCACAACCTATGGGAAGTACTTACCAAGTCGGGAGTTGTGCCTTCATTTATAAAGGATATGGCCGGGGAAGAATCCCTCGGAATATCAAAACTCATCATGAGGGATACGCTCGGTGTTATTTTACCAATGAATATATTAAAGCTAAACCCATGATGCTTAAAATGGGATATAAAGGGAAAGGCTTGGGACCTTTCCAAAATGGCATGAAAGAACCTTTCGAGGTAGAACCGTGGCCCCGCCTGCTGTGGTGTGGGCCTATTTCCTAGTAAGGGTCAACCCTTTCCTTTTGAAGATGATGATCACCTCATATGTTATCAAGATTATTTGGATAGGCATGTTGATTTGCCTCTTAAAAATCAGTCGTTTTCATGTAACATGCTATCCATAGCTTACCCTGAAATGATTGTCGACCCCGATGAAGAGTTGGAAGGAGATATCTTCCACGACGTCTCTGTTGAAGAGATGTTACACAATGGATTTTATTTTGATGGTTCTATACCAACTATAGCCCAACTTGAGGCCACTAATCCTCAAGATGAATTATCCAAATTAACCTTACAAGAATTACAAGAATTGGGCGTTTCACCCGCCCCACCTAATTTTGAAAGAGATCTACACATGGAGGTAGAAAACGTCATTAAAATTAATATTGGAACCGAGGATAATCCTCACATAATCAATATTGGATCCGAATTAAGTCAAGAAAAACAAGAACAATACATTGCATTCCTTAAAGAGTATGAAGATGTCTTCGCTTGGACATATGAAGATATGCCAGGTCTAGACCCTTCGTAGTCATGCATCATCTAGTGGTCCATCCGGATGCTAAACCTATTAAACAAAAACTTAGAAAAATGCATCCCAAAGTGGCCTTACTAGTCAAAGGAGAACTAGAAAAACTGTTGAAGGTTATTTTTATACAAGAACTCAGTCAACTGGAACTCCTAGATGAAAAATGCATCAATGCTTTGGAGCATCTCCGTGCCTACCAAAACAAGCTTAAAAGATCATATGCTAAAAAAGTTCGTCATCGATCCTTTGAGATCGGCGACCTTGTTTTAAAAGAAAATCAAAAAAATACTAATGCAACTAAGGACCTTAAAGGTAAATTTGAGCCCAACCGGCTTGGACCATACATTATTACTGCTAAATTTGAATCGAGAGCATACAAATTGTCTACCTTAGATGGTAAAGAACTTAAAGAACCCATGAATATTTTGCATCTTAAACGTTACTATGTATAAATTTGGTCATTTCATCCATGTATATATTTGTTCAAAATCACTATCTTGTATTTCTTTCAAATTTATAAATTCAAAAACACCAAAAACATTCATAATCATCAAAATCTTCAAAACTATTTGTTGCATTTATTTATGGCACTTGTTAAATTTTTTGTTCAAAAACAAAAATAAAACAAAAAAACAAAATAATGATAAAAATATAAAAACAGCAATATGCTTGACTCTTTCGAAACCAAAACAATATAAAGAAGAAAGAGAGAGTCAATATTCTCAAAACTTCTCAAAAAGTATTTATATATATTTTCTTACAAATATTGCAGTTATATGTTTCAAATTATTTTGGATAAATTAGCATTTATTTGGAATCCCTCACTTGCACACTCACAAAAATAAATATCTTGATTTTATCTGGCATGATTACTAATCTCTCTTATATCAAAGTCCACAAAATTCAATTAAATAAAGTTTGAGCATAGAGAATTGATCTTGTTATTTACTTAAACCAAGCACATCTTTTCACAATAAAATGATTATATTTGTAATTTCCATGTTTTGCTACATAGTAGACGTGATTTCTTGAGCGAAAAGTTTCCCCTGCTATCCTATCATGCACATGGTCTAGAATCTTTGAGAATTGGCAAAAGGACAAGCTCACCCCTACCCAGAATAAAAATCCCTTGCTCTACAGCTAATCCGAGCAAGTATCCCTAGCAAAGAAAAAGAAAAGAAAAGTTCAAGAAAAAAAAGAGAAAAGAAAAATGTTATTTTATATCATTACAACAATATTTCAAGCACTATCTCAAAAATCAAGCAAAAAAAAAAATACAAAAAGAAAAAGAAGCAAAGTTCAAAAGAAAAGCAAAAGAAAGCAGAAAGCAAGAAAGCAATAAAATCCCTTTCCCTACCCTTTGAAAAGAAAAGAAGGGTTGATGAGCTTGAATCCCTGGAATTCTCAATTATTCAAAAACTGTGAGGTAAGCCCCATAACAGGTGGTTTGTGCCCAACTTGCTTGGCCTTGGGTAACTCCTAGCATGGTGATATGTCCGTCACATTAGCGACCTTCTTTTGTACAGGACCTATGTCCGCTTATGGATTAGCTAGCTCTTGATAATCCGACCTACATAGTAGTCTAGTATGGTTATATGCATCTACATCATGGTTAATGAACACTTATTTGGTTTCTTCAAATCACTTGTATCATATTATCTTGCTCAAAACCGGTAAATGCACAAAGCAATTGCACACACATTTGTATTTGAGAGATTTTGTGTATCATTATGATAAATCAAGATCGGAAATGAATTCACATATGCACATGGGATTCCTTATAAATCTAACTTTTGTCTTCAAAATACTTTGAAATATTCTTTTTGCAACTTGTTTGGAATAATTCAAGTACAATTGTTTACCATAAAGACAACTATATAATAGAAAAATCAAAAATTTCTTTCAAAACTATACAATCAAAACATATATATATAACTTTTGTCGACTTTCGCGACGATGGTATAGTTCCAAAACCAAAATTGGAATTTTATGCCTAGCGCAAGTCCTCATCTTCATATTTTTTGTTTATTAAAAAATCAACCATGCAATAAAACTATCTCTTTTTTTGATTTTCGCGATGATGGTATAAGTCTATACCTACATATTCTATGCCTAGCGCAAACCATTGTAACAATTTTTATTCCCCATTTATTTAAAAATCATGAAAACCATATGACTTAAATCATTATGTTACACAAATTATGCTTTTAAAAAGCATGCACATTATCATTATTTCATGTCATTATGTCAACCTTCAATTTTGCAATGATGGTATAATTCCTAAGGAATTATCCAAAAAATTTATCACACTTAGGAATTTATGCCTAGCAAAAATCATTTTAACATTATTTCATGCATACTATTTTTATGAAAATCTGAAAAACAAACCATCATCATCATCATTTGCACCATTGCACCAAAGTCTTAAGACAGTCTCTTAAGCATTCTTTTACTTTTAACAATATTTCTATACTTGGGATTAGCTTGACGACCGAGTGAGCAACGACTCCATGAAATGGTCTATAATAGCGACAATGTCCTTTGAAATTATTGTTAGAAGTCTCTTTTTATTTTTTACCACATCACATTACAAACAACCAATTTGTTACATCAGATTATTTCATTTAAAATATTACCGCATGACATCAAAATTATAAATTTTCAAAACGACATAATTTCATGAATCCTCAATCCAATTATCAAATCAATCAATCAAACATAAAAGCATCATAAACATACACATAACACAAGTCATATGATCAAAACTATCTCATCTCATATATATATCAACAATATATATACATCATCAAAACTGGATCGGTATGCCACAATCTGTACCTCGGCATACTCAATCCTCTATCAAAAATAATAAACCTACATATCAATCTATACAGTGTAATGCAGTCCTCTAGCCTCGAGAGCCCCTCGAGCTCTCGGCCTCATCTCCTCCCCCCGCCCCGAGGTGGACGAGGTGGCCCCATCGCGATCATGAGTAGTACCGTGAGTCCTAGTCCTCGATCGGGATGAAGTCCTCGAGGACCCAATCCCGATCGGCTCTGCGATGTTAGGTGGCAGGGGTAGTCTATCCTCCTCCGGCACCAGTGATAGTACAAAGTCTGGTAGAAAGTAATTTGGGCAATAGCCCGTGTTAGCTCCCCAGTGCTCGCCCCTCCGCAAGCCGAAATCGTCCCTAATTTGACGAAATCGTCCCCCTTTCGCCGATTTCGCCCTCGGACGAAATTGGCGAAATTGAGACGATTTCGTCTCGACGACGTCGACGGCCCAAAAACGGCCACGATGCTCAAAATTCATCTAAAATTTACCTAAAAAGCATGTAAAATCAAATTAAAGCATTCTAAACTAAGTTTAGACTCTTACCCGTAGACCGCGTCGGACCTCTGTTGATACGTGCGTCGTCTCCACCATTTTTGCTTCAGAGCTCTAAAACCAGTAACAATGAACAGTAAAAATGAATTAGGGTTTTATCCTATTTTTCTTAATTTTATTCAAAAATAATTTTGCTTTTTCGCATTTTTACCTCAAACGTTCGATTTGGGTAAAAACACGGAGGGGGCACCATAGTAAGCTGTTGTACGATTCGACCAAGAATCGTCGCCTAAAAATGGGAATAATTTTTTGCTTTCTCATAGATCAAGAAAAACTCATCTTTAACGCATTTTCTTCAGAAAATTTGCTAAAGAGGGGGCAAAATGTAGCACCCTAAAATTGGCGAAGTGAAATTCTAGTAATTACATTCACTCTAGTAAATAATTTAAATTCAAATTTTAACCTCCCAAATGGCCCGTTAACCGTTGGGTAATCCGTTTCCCCCTTTTCTGCGCCATTTTTAGAGGTTGTTTTGACCGTTTGACGATATCGTCGTCGATAAGATGATATCGCCCCAGATCTGACAATTTTGTTTGGGCTAGGACGTCCAGATGATCTTGTCGCAAAACTAATTTTGCACAATTAGCTTCTGTTCCAACGGGCCTCTAATCTGGGCAGAAGCGTGTCTGCACCGTTAGAGACCATTCCCCGTTGGAGATCTCCCAAATAGGGATGATCTCCAACCTCCTAACCTCCCTCCTAAACCTATTTAATCCTAAGCCTTCCCCTTAGCACCCCCCTGGCTGAATTTCTCTGTAACTTGATTTTGCATGCATTAGAATACCTAGAGTATCATTTTGCCTTTGTTATTTTGAAGTTTTCTTGCAGGGACCTCATTGATTTTCAGCCGGAGCAAGCTCAGATCGTCGCAGACGATCTCGTTCAAATCTCGGACGATCCTGTTGCAATTCGAGACAATTTCATTACTTCAAGACGATTTTGACTGCAATCTGCATTGGGGGCAATTAGTGCCCAGAGTTTGCACTTTCTCTTATACCTTTTGCTGTTTTATTCTACATTTTAGTTAGTTTTATCCTTATTTCTTACTATTTTGCATTTGGAGTTCACCCATTTAGCTTAGATTGCATGATAAGATCATAATTTCTCATTATAATATCATAATTTGTTTGAATTTCTATTCATAATTGTTGTTTAGTATTCATATTGTCATTTTGTGTTATTTTCCTCTGTCATCATAGTGGTATTCTTTGTATTTGGCATCTGTTTTTCTGTTTGCAGGTCTCTGACGAATTCGTCTGATGAATTTGTCAGATCTCAGACGATATTGTCAGATCTCAGACGATTCTATCGAATTCTAGATGATCCTGACTGCTTCAAACATCAGAATCTCCATCAGACATCCGGATCAGGTATTCTTCCTTAATTTCTCTGTTTTTCTGTCTTAAATTTGTTCTCTGTATTCATTAAATCTGCACTTTCATATAGATTAATTTAGATTCATTTGGCCAAACCTAGGATATGAATGCTTAAGGCTAAAAACGAACACATGAAAACACATTCCAAACCTAGGCGTGGAAACTGCCATTAAATGTTTCCTGGTGAACCCACCATCCGTCGAAAAATCATCAAAATACACCTCCCTTGAGAGGCGGGACCTTCGCAAGTCCTCTCAGTCCGAGGTATCGCGACATCCTTTTTCCATCCCCCTTCCGGGCACGGATCCTATAGCCTGAAGGTAAGGGTGCGAAAAATTTGGAGCGATACAGTTACTTCAAATGGAGGAGGCAAAATTACAAACAACTTATCTAGGAATACCCGTATTTGAGGGGAGAATGAGGATAGAATTATGAAATCTAGTTATAATTAAAGTTCAAAATAAACTACCAGTATGGAAAGGTAGATCATTATCGTTAGCAAGAAGAGTGCAACTAATAAAATCAGTCTTATAGGAAATTTTGACATATTATATGTCCTTGTATACTATGCCAAAATCGATAGAAAATAGTTTAATCTATATTATGCAATAAATTTTATGGTCAGTATTACATGTGTATCGCTCCAAAATTTTCACACCCTTACCTTCAGGCTATAGGATCCGTGCCCGGAAGGGGGATGTGAAAAGGATGTCGCGGTACCTCGAACTGAGAGGACTTGCGAAGGTCCCGCCTCTCAAGGGAGGTGTATTTTGATGATTTTTCGACGGATGGTGGGTTCACCGAGAAACATTTAATGGCAGTTTCCACGCCTAGGTTTGGAATGTGTTTTCATGTGTTCGTTTTTAGCCTTAAGCATTCATATCCTAGGTTTGGCCAAATGAATCTAAATTAATCTATATGAAAGTGCAGATTTAATGAATACAGAGAACAAATTTAAGACAAAAAAATAGAGAAATTAAGGAAGAATACCTGATCCGGATGTCTGATGGAGATTCTGATGTTTGAAGCAGTCAGGATCGTTTGGAATTCGACAGAATCGTTTGAGATCTGACGAATTCGTAAAATGAATTCATCAGAGACCTGCAAACAGAAAAACAGATGCTAAATACAAAGAATACCACTATGATGACAGAGGGAAACAACACAAAATGACAATGTGAATACTAAACAACAGTTATGAATAAAAATTCAAACAAATTATGATATTCTAATGAGAAATTATGATCTTATCATGCAATCTAAGCTAAATGGGTGAACTCCAAATGCGAGATAGTAAGAAATAAGGATAAAACTAACTAAAATGTAGAATAAAACAGCAAAAGGTATAAGAGAAAGCGCAAACTCTGGGCACTGATTGCCCCCAATGCAGATTGCAGTCAAAATCGTCTGGAAGTAATGAAATCGTCTCGAATTGTGACAAGATCGTCCGAGATTTGAACGAGATCGTCTGCGACGATCTGAGCTTGCTCCAGCTGAAAATCAATGAGGTCCCTGCAAGAAAACTTCAAAATAACAAAGGCAAAATGATACTCTAGGTATTCTAATGCACACAAAATCAAGTTATAGAGAAATTCAGCCAGGGGTTGGGAAGGGAAGGTCCTAAGGATTAAATAGGCTTAGGGGAGTAGTTAGGAGGTTGGAGATCATCCCTATTTGGGAGATCTCCAACGGGGGAGGGTCCCTAACGGCGCAGACACGCTTCTGCTTGGATTAGAGACCCGTTGGAACAGAAGCTAATTGTGCAAAATTAGTTTTGCGACAAGATCGTCTGGACATCCTAGCCCAGACGAAATCATCAGATCTGGGGCGATATCGTCTGATCGGCGACGATATCGTCAAATGGTCAAAACAACCTCTAAAAATGGTGCAAAAAAGGGGGAAACGGATTACCCGACGGTTAACGGGCAGTTTGGGAGGTTAAAATTTGAATTTAAATTATTTACTGGAGTGAATGTAATTACTAGAAGTTCACTGCGCCAATTTTAGGGTGCTACATTTTGCCCCCTCTTTAGCGAATTTTTTGAAGAAAATGCGTTAAAGATGAGTTTTTCTCAATCTACGAGAAAGCAAAAATTATTCCCATTTTTAGGCGACGATTCTTGGTCGAATCGTACGACAGCTTACTATGGTGCCCCCTCCGTGTTTTTACCCAAATTGAACGTTTGAGGTAAAAACGCGGAAAAGTAAAATTATTTTTGAATAAAATTAAGAAAAATAGTGTAAAACCCTAATTCATTTTTACTGTTCATTGTTACTGGTTTTAGAGCTCTGAAGCAAAAATGGTGGAGACGACACACAGATCAACAGAGGTCCGGTGCGGGCTACGGGTAAGAGTCTAAACTTAGTTTAGAATGCTTTAATTTGATTTTACATGCTTTTTAGGTAAATTTTAGATGAATTTTGAGCATCGCGACCGTTTTTGGGCTGTCGACGTCATCGGGACGAAATCGTCCCGATTTTGACAAAATCGTCTCAATTTCGCCAATTTCGTCCGAGGGCGAAATCAACGAAAGGGGGACGATTTCATCAAATTAGGGACGATTTCGGCTTGTGAAATCGGAGACGATTATGCTCAAATTTGGGATGATATCGTCCAATTGTGGACGATATCATCATTTGATTAAATTGAACTTATTTTACTTGCATTTTTAAATACTTGAATTGTTTATTAATGATTGTTTGTTGTTTTGTTGTTTATGTTGCAGAGAGGTTTACTAAAAAGCAGGGAATGGAAGTATGGAGGTTTGAGAGATGACTTGGCCGCTCTTACATAGGCAGAGCCGGATCAGCTGGCACAGGCCGGCTTGCAGCATGTGGCAGAGATGCCATAGGTGTCTACAGATATGGGGCTACTGACAGCCCTAACAGAGAGATGGTATCCGGGTTCGTCATGTTTTCGGCTACAGACAAGGGAGATGACTCCCACTCTAGAGGATGTATGGAGGATTCTGAGAATCCCCATACAAGGACGATTGATTACTCTTGCGGCCAATCAGGGCCATGCTATGGGACGATTGTGTGGTGACCCGAGCTTCACCCTGGAGAAGGGCGAAGTTAACATCGAGGCACTACATCAGATGCCTGGGGCATCTAGACTCACATGGGTTCTAGCTGAAGTAGTTGGTGGACTTTTGCTGTGCCACCAGAGCGGGTGCAAGTTGCCATGGATGCTCGTAGATGTGATCTGTGATATGCGGGACCATGGGTATAGATTATCTTGGGGTAGCTTTGTAATATGCCAGTTGTACAGGATCCTACATGGGGTCGTGTACAAGGGCGGTCGATGTCTGGTGATGACATCGCTCCTACAGGTTTGGTGCTGGGAGCACATTGTAGTGTGAAGGCCGATAGGGCTTCCTCTGATAGGGATTGACGGGGAGAGGCCCCGAGTTTTCTACTGGTGGATTCGGAGAGGGTCACAGCGACGGATCGACCTTCTGATGTCCCGGAGACTGCTAGATGACCTAGTCCCGGACCAGATTACCTGGAGGCCATGGAGGGAGCATCCAGGGTGGGCCGAGGACGGACAGGAGTTGGATCGCATTAGGCGAGTGTGCTGGCTACGAATGGAGAGGGGAGAGGTGGAGCTCCACCGCTATGACCGAGTTTTGCATTAGTTCGGTCTGCAGCAGGGGATCCCATCTCTCAGGGATTATGAGTTTTCCCAGACTATCCGGGATAACACTACAGTGAGCGGGGCTCCAGACATGCAACGCTTTTGGAGTCAGGACTCAGACGATGCCCCCATTCAGCTAGTGGATGGGGACGACATAGGGGTCACAGATGGCTACGATGCCTGGTACGCAGGCATCCATCCTCCTCAGATGACGAGGGCTCAGGGTTTGATACACACTGTCGTGCATCAAATAGGGAGGCAGTGCCAGGCGGCTATGGAGGTGGCCCAGGGTCACAGTGAGAGAGAGCTGAGGAGGCCACAGGCACAGGAGAGGCCACGGTAGAGGGAGAGGAGGGAGGCGAGACCCCCTTCTCCACACAGAGAGAGGCCACCATCGCCCGATAAGGGCAAGGGTGTTGACACAGGAGAGAGTAGCGAGATGTCTACTCTCCGGACAGAGAATATCCGTCTCCAGGCACAGGTGTAGGCTCTACAGGATGAGGCTGCATGACATTGAGCTGAGGCTACACAGCTCAGAGACGAGATTGCGTGCCTCAGAGCATGGGGCAGAGGGGCGAGCACTGGGGAGCTGACACGGGCTATTGCCCAAATTACTTTCTACCAGACTTTGTACTATCAGCTGGTGCCAAAGGAGGATAGACTACCCTTGCCAGCCAACATCGCAGAGCCGATCAGGATTGGGTCGTCTAGGACTTCATCCCGATCGAGGACTAGGACTCACAGTACTACACAAACTACGATGGGGCCACCTCGTCCACCTCAGGGTGGGGGAGGAGATGAGGCCGAGAGCTCGAGGGGCTCTTGAGGCTAGAGGACTACATTACACTATACAGATTGATATGTAGGTTTATTATTTTTGATAGAGGATTGAGTATGCCGAGGTACAGATTGTGGCATATCGATCCAGTGTTGATGATGTATATATGCGATTGATATATATATATATATATGAGATGATATAGTTTTGATCATATGAATTGTGTTATGTGTATGTTTATGATGCTTTTATGTTTGATTGATTTGATTTGATAATTGGATTGAGGATTCATGAAATTATGTCATTTTGAAAATTTATAATTTTGATGTCATGCGGTAATATTTTAAATGAAATAATCTAATGTAACAAATGGATTGTTTGTAATGTGATGTGGTAAAAGAAATAAAAAGAGACTTCTAACAATAATTTCAAAGGACATTGTCGCTATTATAGACCATTTCATGGAGTCGCTGCTCACTCGGTCGTCAAGCTAATCCCAATTATAGAAATATTGTTAAAAGTAAAAGAGTGCTTAAGAGACTGTGTTAAGACTTTGGTGCAATGGTGCAAATAATGATGATGATGGTTTGCTTTCAGATTTTTCATAAAAATAGTATGCATGAAATAATGATTTTTTTCTAGGCATAAATTCCTAAGTGTGATAATTTTTGGATAATTCCTTAGGAATTATATCATCTTTGCAAGATTGAAGGTTAACATAATGAAATGAAATAATGAAAATGTGCTTGATTTTTAAAAGCATAATTTGTGTAACATAATGATTTAAGTCATATGGTTTTCATGATTTTTAAATAAAGGGGGAATAACATTGTTGCAATGATTTGCGCTAAGCATAGAATATGTAGGTATAGACTTATAACATCATCGCGAAAATAAAAAATAGATAGTTTTATTGCATGATTGACTTTTAATAAACAGAAAATATGAAGATGAGGACTTGCGCTAGGCATAAAATTCCACTTTTGGTTTTGGAATTATACCATCGTCACGAAAGTCAACCAGATATATATGTTTTGATTGTATATTTTTGAAAGAAAATTTTGATTTTTCTATTATATAGTTATCTTTATGCTAAACAATTGTACTTGAATTATTCCAAACAAGTTGCAAAAAGAATATTTCAAAGTATTTTGAAGACAAAAGTTAGATTTATAAGGAATCCCATGTGCATATGTGAATTCATTTCCGATCTTGATTTATCATAATGATACACAAAATCTCTCAAATACAAATGTGTGTGCAATTGCTTTGTGCATTTACCAGTTTTGAGCAAGATAATATGATACAAGTGATTTGAAGAAACCAAATAAGTGTTCATTAACCATGATGTAGATGCATATAACCATACTAGACTACTATGTAGGTCAGATTATCAAGAGCTAGCTAATCCATAAGTAGACATAGGTCTGTACAAAAGAAGGTCGCTAATGTGACAGACATATCACCACGCTAGGAGTTACCCAAGGCCAAGCAGGTTGGGCACAAACCACATGTTATGGGGCTTACCTCACAGTTTTCGAATAATTGAGAATTCAAAGGATTCAAGCTCATCAACCCTTCTTTTCTTTTCAAAGGGTAGGGAAAGGGATTTTATTGCTTTCTTGCTTTCCGCTTTCTTTTTTGCTTTTCTTTTTGTACTTTTGCTTGATTTTTGAGATAGTGCTTGAAATATTGCTGTAATGATATAAAATAACATTTTTATTTTCTCTTTTTTCTTGAACTTTTATTTTCTTTTTCTTTGCTAGGGATACTTGCTCGGATTAGCTGTAGAGCAAGGGATTTTTATTCTGGGTAGGGGTGAGCTTGTCCTTTTGCCAATTCTCAAAGATTCTAGACCATGTGCATGATAGGATAGCAGGGGAAACTTTTCGCTCAAGAAATCACGTCTACTATGTAGCAAAACATGGAAATTACAAATATAATCATTTTCTTGTGAAAAGATGTGCTTGGTTTAAGTAAATAACAAGATTAATTCTCTATGCTCAAACTTTATTTAATTGAATTTTGTGAACTTTGATATAAGAGAGATTAGTAATCATGCCAGATAAAATCAAGATATTTATTTTTGTGAGTGTGCAAGTGAGGGATTCCAAATAAATGCTAATTTATCAAAAATAATTTGAAACATATAACTGCAACATTTGTAAGAAAATATATATAAATAAATTTTGAGAAGTTTTGAGAATACTGACTCTTTCTTTCTTCTGTATATTGTTTTGGTTTCGAAAGAGTCAAGCATATTGTTGTTTTTATATTTTTATCATTATTTTTTTTTTTTATTTTTGGTTTTATTTTTGTTTTTGAACAAAAAATTTAACAAGTGCCATAAATAAATGCAACAAATAGTTTTGAATATTTTTGATGATTATGAATGTTTTTGATGTTTTTGAATTGATAAATTTGAAAGAAATACAAGATAGTGATATATACAAGGATGAAATGACCAAATTTATGCATAGTAACGTTTAAGATGCAAAATATTCATGGGTTCTTTAAGTTCTTTGCCATCTAAGGTAGACAATTTGTATGCTCCTGATTCAAATTTAGCAGTAATAATGTATGGTCCAAGCCAATTGGGCTCAAATTTACCTTTAAGGTCCTTAGTTGCATTTGTATTTTTTTGGTTTTCTTTTAAAACAAGGTCGCCTATCTCAAAGGATCGATGGCGAACTTTTTTAGCATATGATATTTTAAGCTTGTTTTGGTAGGCATGAAGATGATCCAAAGCATTGATGCCTTTTTCATCTAAGAGTTCTAGCTGACTAAGTCTGCCAGTACGATATTCATCTCCTACTTCAGTATCTTGAAGTAGCAGAGCCAAAGAAGGAACTTCTAATTCAAAGGGAAAAAACTGCTCAAAGACCGTAAACCAAAACAAATGGTGAAGTTCCAGTGGGGGTTCGAACAATGAGTTCGATAGGCCCACAAGGTCGGATATAATTGAATGTGCCGATCACGGCCGATTTATTGACCAATATTTTGAGAATTTTGATTAAGGTTTTGTTAGATGCTTCGCTTGACCATTACCCTGAGGATAATAGGGAGTGGACCAGCGATGTTGAATCTTATATTTTTGGCATAATTTTTTAACATATTTATTTTTGAAACAAGTTCCATTGTCAGAGATGAGATTTGTAGGAATTCCAAACCTACAAATAATTTTATTAAAAATAAATTTAGAGACTTGTGTGCTAGTGCAGGAAGCTAAAGGCATAGCTTCGACCCATTTCATGAAATACTCAGTGGCGGTTATGATGAACTTGTGTCCATCAGATGACACAGGATTGATTTTGCCAATAATGTCTAAACCCCATTTGGAAAAGGGCCAAGGAGATGAAATAGCCTGTAGCTCTTGTGCAGGCACATGGACAAGGTCAGTATGTTTTTGACACTTGTCACAATGGCACACATACTCATGTGCATCTGTTTCCATGGTAGGCCAAAAGTATCCTATTCGAAGGAGCTTTTTAGCAATGACGCTACCACTAAAGTGTCCTCCACAAGATCCATCGTGGGCTTCACTCAAGGCTAATTTAGACTCTTCTAAGTTTAAACATCTTAATAGGATACCTTCAAAAGATCTCCTATACAAAGTATTGCCAATTATTACAAATTGACTTGCTCGTCTACGTAATAACCGACGCTGGTTGCTAGTAGAATTGGTAGGGAAAGTCCCATTTTGGAGAAAATCAAATATGTCCATATACCAAGGTTCAGGAGTAGTTTCATTGATTAGAAACACATCCAAAGGTTCTAAGCATGACTTATTTGAAGCGGGTTCTTGGAGTCGACGAATAATTATAGCGGCATATTCGTCATCTAACTCCAAGGGCAGGAGAGATGCAACTGCGACCATAGCATCAACTGCACGGTTGCTAGTTCGAGGAATAGCTTCCAAGGTAACTTGATCAAATAGAGACATTAATTGTAAAACATAGGCCTTATATGGACGCAGTTTATCATCTCTGGTCTGATAAAATTCATTAATTTGGTTTATAACCAGTTGAGAATCACCATAAACTAAAAGGTGTTTAATTTTTAGCGCCAAGGTAGCTCGTAATCCAAGGATTAGAGCTTCATACTCAGCAGTATTGTTGGTGCAAGCAAATGTCAATTTGAAGGACAGAGGAATAAGATGTTTTTGCGAGGATATTAAAATAATTCCCACACCAGCCCCACTCATGCATCGAGCTCCATAAAAGTATAAGGACCATTGTTCAATATGGTCTGCCTTTGATTGAAGGCATTCATTCGAAAACTCGATGATGAGGGGATGGGAAGACTCGAAGGGTGCAACAGTTAATTGATCTACTATGATTTGACCCTTAACAGACTTCTGTCCTATGAACGTGAGATCAAACTCGCTTAGAGCAAGAACCCACTTGGCTGTGTGACCCAATAAATAAGGTCGACTCATGAGATACCTTAAGGGGTCGTATTTGGAAATGACATAAGTTTTTTGACTAAGCATATAGTGTCGTAATTTTTGCGTAGCAAAAATGACTGCTAGACATAGTTTTTCTAATGTTGTATAGCGGGTTTCATAACTGATGAAGGTTTGGCTAATATAATAATTAGCACGTTCTCTCTTTTCATCGTCAAGTTGAGCTAACATAGCTCCTAAGGCAGAATCTGAAGCTGAAATATATAGGAGGAATGGGCGATCAGGTTTAGGTGGTGAAAGCACAGGTGGATTAAGGAGGTATTGTTTGAGAAGTTCAAAAGATTCTCTACATTCGGTGTCCCAATTAAAAGGGACATCCTTCTTAAGGAGTTTAAGAAAGGGACCAGTTTTGTCCGCCAGCTTATCGATGAAGCGACGGATAGCTTGAAGCTTACCTTGTAAACTTCGTAATTCAAATATATTAGTAGCTACGGGCATATCAGTGATAGCCGCAATCTTGAGAGGGTCGATTTTGATACTACGTAAATAAACTAAAACCCCTAATAGTTTGCCGGACTTAACTCCGAATATGCATTTTGCTGGATTTAATCGAATAAGATATTCTCGTAATAGATTAAAATTTTTTCTCAAATCATCTAAATGATTATCTTCCATAATAGAGTGAGCTATAATATCATCTACATAATCATGTAGGATATCATGCATCATATCATGAAAAATATAGGTCATAGCTCGTTGATAAATTGCACCTGCGTTCTTTAAGCCAAATGGCATCACTTTCCAAAAAAAAGTACCCCGAGGGGTAATAAAGGCTGTTTTAGCCTTGATCTTCGGGAGCTATCCTGATCTGATTATAACCGAAGAATCCATCCATTAAGGACATCATCCCACTTTCGACGATGAAAGTCAATGATTTGATCCATGTTTGGAAGAGGAAAGTCATCTTTAGGGCATGCAGCGTTAATATCTCTAAAATCAGTGCAAACCCTAACTTTGGTAGCTTCTTTCTTGGTGACTGGAACTACGTTTGAGATCCATTCAACATAATCAATAGCCTGTATAAAGATAACATTCGTGAGTTTTTCTAACTCCCCTTTGACTAGCAAGAGCCACTTTGGGATGCATTTTTCTAAGTTTTTGTTTAACGAGGTTTAGCATCCGGATGGACCACTAGATGATGCATGACTACAAAAGGGTCTAGACCTGGCATATCTTCATATGTCCAAGTGAAAACATCTTCATACTCTTTAAGGAATGCAATGTATTGTTCTTGTTTTTCTTGACTTAATTCTGATCCAATATTGATTATGTGAGGATTATCCTCAGTTCCAATATTAATTTTAATGACGTTTTCTACCTCCATGTGTAGGTCTCTTTCAAAGTTAGGTGGGGCGGGTGAAACGCCCAATTATTGTAATTCTTGTAAGGTTAATTTGGATAATTCATCTTGAGGATTAGTGGCCTCAAGTTGGGCTATAGTTGGTATAGAACCATAAAAATAAAATCCATTATGTAACATCTCTTCAACAGAGACATCATGGAAGATATCTCCTTCCAACTCTTCATCGGAGTCAACAATCATTTCAGGATAAGCTATGGATAGCATGTTACATGAAAACGATTGATTTTTAAGAGGCAAATCATCACACCTATCCAAATAATCTTGATAACATATGAGGTTATCATCATCTTCAAAAGGAAAGGGTTGAACCTTACTAGGAAATAGGCCCACACCACAGTGAGCAGGCCATGGTTCTACCTCGAAAGGTTCTTTCATGCCATTTTGGAAAGGTCCCAAGCCTTTCCCTTTATATCCCATTTTAAGCATCATGGGTTTAGCTTTAATATATTCATTGGTAAAATAACACCGAGCGTATCCCTCATGATGAGTTTTGATATCTCAGGGGATTCTTCCCCAGTCATATCCTTTATAAATGAAGGCACAACTCCCAACTTGGTAAGTACTTCCCATGGGTTGTGGGAGGCCCAAAGTACGAGGAGATGGCGGTAAGTTATTTAAAAGAATTGAATCTTGCATGAAAGCATTTGTATTTTTTGATATTAAGGTTGTGGATAAATCTGGTAAAAGTTCATCGAAAAGGGCATAAGATGTAGAAGGATTATTTCCTATATCTTTAGATGTGGAAGGTATGATAGTTGTTTCTGTGGGTTTTGAAATTAAAGGAAGAGAACATGAAGGATTGGTTGTAGATTGAAAATATTTTTGAGGTTCTAGAGTGGTTTGTTTAGAAGATTATTGATCTATATATGAGGATGAAATTAATGGAGGGGAAATAAATGAAGTTATGGGTGTGTGTTTCACACGTTTAGATGAAAAATAAGAACTAGGATGTGTGGATGACAAAGCGGGGAAAAATTGCACTCCAAAAGGTTCTGCCAAAGCACACATATCAAAGGGTCTAGGGTCACCATGGATAGTGACCAACTGATTTTTAAATTCAAACTTAACACATTGGTGTAAAGTTTATGGGACAGCCCGCATTGCGTTGATCCAAGGGCGACCCAAAAGTATATTGTACGATGTTGGGCAATGTACAATAAACATGGTTGTTTCTAGGGTTCTAGGACCAACTTGCAATGGGAGGGTAATAACTCCACACGTTTCTTGTGTTTCATCATTAAAAGCTTTGATAATCATATCAATTTTCTTCATTTCATCACTTCTAAAGCCAAATCGTTGGTAGAAGTCAAAAGTGCAAATGTTTAGAGATGAGCCATTATCAATCAGGACTCGTTTGACAGCTACATCTTCAATTAGAGCAGTAATATATAAGGGATTGTCCTTATGTAAACTATGTTGTGGGATATATTTATCCCGAAAGTCAATACAATCAACCTCTCGAGTGATGATAGTATTGGCCATAGCTTCGAGTTGGATGTTTTGAGGTACCATCATTTGGCTTAATGTAAGTATCAACTCATCCCTATGGGTGGGAGAAGATCTTAACAGATCCAAAAGGGAAATTTTGGCTGTAGTATTGGACAATTGCTCGTTAATATTGTAAGGGGGTTTAGGTTGAACGTTAGGAGCATGATTCCATTTATTGGGATTTTTCAAAATGAATGGAGCCGATCCATCGTTCTGATTTGATTCTTGTTGGGAATTTTGAGCTTGTTGTCGGGTAACGACTCCAATGGTACCTACAATGTTATATTGAAGACGTTGAACTGGTCTCGATCTAGCATTTATGGCTTGTTCATTTGAGAGGAATTGATTAGAAGAGGGTCGAGTAGTAACTCTTCTAGGAAATGGTTCTTCTGGAACCATAGCATCTGTGATGGGTTGAATAGGATCCGATTCATTTTCAGAACTATTCGATTGGTTTGAAGTAATGTCTAGTTCACTTTCACTATCCGATTCTACATCACTAGAATCGGAAGTTTGAAAATTATGTAAGGGCCTGGTCGTTACCAGGGATAAGGTCGTGTCAAATATTTGAGGATCCTGAAAAGGTAATTGTCCACTAATGGTTCCTACATATCGGGTAGGAGGGGGAACATTATGATGTTCGATTTGATTGGCTACCTCTTTACCATGTCTTGTTAAAGGGTGTTGAAATATGTCTAATGTTTGATTAGCATTTTGATTTTGATTTTGGGGAACGGTCTTTTGAGTATTATTAGGAGGGTTTTGTTTAGGTTGGAAGGCTTGCACTTCCATTTCATTATTATCAATCAAATCCCGTATTTTATGTTTCAACCTTTTACAAGCATTGGTAAAGTGTCCAGGTCCTCTATGGAAATCACAGTGTAAGTCAGCTCTGGATCAAACCTCTTTCGAGTAATTGAGGTAAAATAGTTGATAAGGGTTGGTTTAATCTAGTAAATTCTCGAGGAGGCTTATCAGGAGGTTTCAATATAAATTTTTTTGTTGTCTTTGTTGCATTGATATTAGCAACATTTCTGCTATTAGTGACTCCATCACCGACAACTTGTTTGTTTTTATATTGATTTCTGGATGTTTTCTCATCATCCTTCTTCCTAAGTTGGCCTTTCCTAATGAGGGCATCTTCTAATCTTCGAGCTAAATCTATAGCTTGATCGAAGGTAGTTAAAGTAGCAGTTGATAGCTCATAAGATATTTGTTCTTGTAAATTATTGATAAAAATGTCCAACATTTCCCTATAAGGTAGCACAAAGTGTAGTTTTCCTGTCAATTGCCTCCATCTAGCTAAGAAATTGGCAAAACATTCATCTTTGTCTTGTTTTAAGTTGTATAAATATTTAATGGTGACATGCCTCTCAATGTAGGCACTAAATTGATGGACAAATGATTCCACCTAAACTTTTCGAAAACATTTTTAGTAATAGCAAGTCATCATGTGATATATCATGACATGCTATCCTAAACATGCAAAGATGCTCTTTGGGATCTTCGGTTCCTTTATATATAGGCAAGATGGGCATGGGAAAATGCTTAGGGTACGGTTGAGCTACAACTATGGGATCCAAAGGTTGACTACAGATCTCTCGATAATTGTATGAGGGACGGTAGGGATCTATCCGGTCCATACCGAGGCTAAGCTGTTTCACCATGGTTTTGCAGATTACTAGTTTGCCCCCCATATTGGTTTGGTAGGGCATTGACATGGGTTTTGTGAGCATATGATGGAGGGACATGAAGATTAGATGCCATGTTACTATTGTGTAAATTATTGGTAGGAAAAGTGTTATGAAGGAATTTTGAAGTTGTATTATGATGTATTCAAGATTGTTGAAAATTGGTATTTGGTTTCATTTTAGGTTTTTGTTTATTTGAAGCATATTGCTCAATAGTTTGGCGGAATAAAGTAGTGAAGGAAGGTTTCTTTTGTGTGGGAATGATTTTAGGTTGAATAATAGGTTCCTTAGGAGGTTGGGTAACCTGTTGTTTTGACATGTTCTGAATCATAGTGACCATGTCTGTATTGGATGGCCCAGCCTTGTCACTTTCTTGATCAATGAAAGACAAGGGATTAGTGTGCACATCGTACATATATTCCATGGCTGCTTGAGTGTTACTAATTTGCCCTTTATCAATACAAACTGCCACATTAAGGGTGTCAATGTTATCATCAAGAAATTTCTTGAAATGATCTATGTTGTCAAAAGCAATAGTTCCATCTGGAGCTACTCTAGGGGATGAGGATCCATCCTCTTTAATACTTCCTTCTTGTTCATTATCTTCACCTAGGTCATGTTCGGGTTGATCTAGAGTTTTTCCTTCCGAAGTGGATCTCCGGGGAAGGACATTTGGGTCTCTAGTTGTATCTTGTAACCAATCTTCTTCTTCTCCTAAAGTTTCTTTACCAGTCCTAAGTTTAGTCATGGTGCTTTAATTTTGATTTGAGCAAATATATATATATTTATATATATATATATATGCTACAAGTTTAAGAGGTATATATTTACTATATACCTACTACAATATTTAAAATGAAATGTTTAAGTTTTTGCTATGTTTTTTAGTTTTTTTGTTTTTGAAATAATGTTGTAAAAATGACAAACAATACAATAAATGCAAGAAATAAGACTAAAAATAACAATCTAGTTTTCTATACAAAATTTATAAATATCATTAATAGGCTCGAGTTGTTCAGGAGTCATGAAGTGTTCTTCTTCAAATTGAAAGTTTTCTTTTAAAAATTTAATGAAAAGAGCTATAGTGATATTATCTGTCTCAAATCTTTGGTTGATAAAAGTAAAGCTCGTGGCAATACTCTCGATATAACACAACTCGAGGAACTCTATTCCATATTTCCCTATCTGTAAGAACAACCTCTTGGTCTTCCACAAGACCTAGGAACTAGTGTACAATGGCTGCATTCTCGAGGTATTCCTCGAAGGTGAACAATTCTGAAGATACAAGAGCTCTCCTATAAGCTAACCATCTATGGTAGGCTCTTTGAAGTTCATGATAAAAGACAAGTTGATGAGGATCCAGGATTCTATCTAGGACTAGCCTCTTGATTTGTTTAAGTTCTGTTGACCTAGATGAGATGACACTAAGTCTCCTATCAAGTTCGTTCCATAAGAATTGATTTTTATCTATTTCAGGCACACTAAGTACATAATTGACTTCTATGGCTGCCAATTGGTTTTCTACATTTATAGTAACTGCTAATCTTTTCTTAGGAGCTACCATCTAAACATGATATTAAACTTAAATGATTTAAAATGCATCTGTGTCTTAGTTGTTCTATTTTTTTTTTGTTTTTGTTTTCTTTTGTTTTTGTTTTCAAAAGGTTATGATGCATTCACATCGGGTTCACCAAAATGTATCGCTCCAAATTTTTCACACCCTTACCTTCAGGCTATAGGATCCGTGCCCGGAAGGGGGATGTGAAAAGGATGTCGTGGTACCTTAGATTGAGAGGACTTGCGAAGGTCCCGCCTCTCAAGGGAGGTGTATTTTGATGATTTTTTGACGGATGGTGGGTTCACCAGGAAACATTTAATGGCAGTTTCCACGCCTAGGTTTGGAATGTGTTTTCATGTGTTCATTTTTAGCCTTAAGCATTCATATCCTAGGTTTGGCCAAATGAATCTAAATTAATCTATATGAAAGTGTAGATTTAATGAATACAGAGAACAAATTTAAGATAGAAAAACAAAGAAATTAAGGAAGAATACTTGATCCGGATGTCTGATGGAGATTCTGATGTTTGAAGTAGTTAGGATCATCTGGAATTTGATAGAATCGTCTGAGATCTGATGAATTCGTCAGAGACCTGTAAACAGAAAAACAAATGCCAAATACAAAGAATACCACTATGATGACAGAGGGAAACAACACAAAATGACAATGTGAATACTAAACAACAATTATGAATAAAAATTCAAACAAATTATGATATTCTAATGAGAAATTATGATCTTATCATGCAATCTAAGCTAAATGGGTGAACTCCAAATGTGAGATAGTAAGAAATAAGGATAAAACTAACTAAAATGTAGAATAAAATAGCAAAAGGTATAAGAGAAAGCGCAAACTCTGGGCACTGATTGCCCCCAATGCAGATTGCAGTCAAAATCTTCTGGAAGTAATGAAATCATCTTGAATTGCGACAGGATCATCCGAGATTTGAACGAGATCGTTTGTGATGATCTGAGCTTGCTCTGGTTGAAAATCAATGAGGTCCCTACAAGAAAACTTCAAAATAACAAAGGCAAAATGATACTCTAGGTATTCTAATGCACGCAAAATCAAGTTACAGAGAAATTCAGCCAGGGGTTGGGAAGGGAAGGTCCTAAGAATTAAATAGGCTTAGGGGAGTAGTTAGGAGGTTGGAGATCATCCCTATTTGGGAGATCTCCAATGGGGGAGGGTCCCTAATGACGCAGACACGCTTCTGCCCGGATTAGAGACCCGTTGGAACAGAAGCTAATTATGCAAAATTAGTTTTGCGACAAGATCGTCTGGACGTCCTAGCCCAGACGAAATTGTTATATTTGGGGCGATATCGTCTGATCGGCGACGATATCATCAAACGGTCAAAACAACCTCTAAAAATGACACGAAAAAGGGGGAAATAGATTACCCGTCGGTTAACGGGTAGTTTGGGAGGTTAAAATTTGAATTTAAATTATTTACTGGAGTGAATGTAATTACTAGAATTTCACTGCACCAATTTTAGGGTGCTATAACATGATAAAAGGAAATTGCCTTTGGTGAAATGGAGCAAGGTGTGTGATGATTGAAGAACACAAGCTTATACTAAGAGGGGGGTGAACAATATAATACCACTTTTTACCTTTCTTTCCCAAACAATATTATGCAATGTATAGATATAAATATCAACAGTAGTAATTAAAGCAATGCACAAATCACCACACAACATAGAGACACCACAATTTACGTGGTTCACCCAATGTGGGCTACTCCATGGAGAAAATATTTCACTAAATTTTTCTCAATCAATCTATTGGGATTCCTCTCCCTATTACAATTTTTATGGACCTCTGTCCAAAGGAGATACCAATCCCCTAAATTAAGTTCATGGATCTCTATCCATAGGAGAACTCCTTCTCCTCTGCTATGGCTGGTGAACCTCTAGAAGACTACTACCTCCATCGCACTGGCTTGTGGATCTCTCTCCACTGAAGACTCTTGTATCCACTCAAAAGACCTATCCTCACTACCCTGGCTAATGGATCTCTATCCATTGGAGACTACTATCCTCTACTCTCTATCACATCCAAAGCTCTATCTCAAATCTGCACTAAACATAGTCCTTCGGTCTAGCATAAATTTGCTCAATCTCAATATCTAGTCTAGAATAAACCTATCCTCAAATCTGCACCAAACTCTATTCTCAAATATACATTAAACATAGTCCATCGGTCTAGCACAAATCTATCCTCAATTTTTGTCCTCAAGCCTTAACTCAAAGCTTGACTCAATATTAAATCAACTCTGCTAGATCTACCCTAAACCTTAACTCAAGGTTTGAACAAATAAATCAATAAACTCTACTCTCAAGGCTTCTCAAAGACTTGTCTTAAATCTACCTTGTAAGCTTCTTCAAAAGCTCACACTAATATATCCACAATTTCTCTCTCAGAACTTGCTCAAATATTCTCTACAAGTCCTCTCTAGAACTTTCTCAAATCTGCTCCACAAGTCCTCTCTAGAACTTGCTCAAATATGCTCCACAAGTCCTCTCTAGAACTTATCCAAATCTACTCAATATCTGTATAGTAATCTTCCACAAAAGCTCACACTAGAACTGTCCACAAGTCTTCTTAAAGACTTACCTCAAATCTGCTCAACAAGTCCACACAGAACTTGTCCAATATCATAGACACATAAAGAGAATTGTTAGAGACTCAATATGTTCTATACTTATCACAATGCTCAATTACTTTCAATAACTCTCTTAGAAACATAAGGAGAATTGTTAGAGATTCAATATGCTTCAATTTCAACTCAATGCTCAATCACTTTCTCAAGTCAGAATATAGAATAACTTGTTTTATGGAACTTGAACAATCACTTCACACACCCACTTGACTAGGCTCAACCAAATCTACTCATCCAAACACTCAATGAAACAATCCATGCTCAAAAACCCTAGTCCAAGCATATGATAACTTAATCAAAATATTTCCAACAATACCCAACAACAAGTCTCACATAACAATGATACTCATGTTCTTTTCAAACTCTAGTTCAAGTTCTTTGCTTAACAACTCATTTCAACAACAATGCTTATCAAAAAATATTTACATAGCAATGATACTCAATCCTAGTTCAAGTTCTTCACACAACCCATGACTTCAACAAAAATGCTTATAAAATAAGGTTTTAACAACAACTATTTATTCTAGAAAACCTTGAAGCATTAACTCAACATATTCAATAGGAAACCCTAATCAAGTCCTTTTCAATCGAAACTTATTTTCTAGAAAACCAACCAATCAACTTAACTATGGAAGAATGTGCTCATACCTTTTTATTTATGATGAAGGAATCTCATAAATCTACCACAACCATAAACACTTCTTTGCCAAGCTTAAAGAAATTATTAGATGATAAACTTCCTCAAAACACAATGTAAATATCAAGACATATATACACCTTATCACTCAATCTTTAAGAAAACATTCATCAACATTTTACAAAAAATAATACACCACTTACACGTTATAATCTCCCAATTAAAATTAAGTTCAATGCACTCTTCTTTTCAAGATAACTCAAAGCTAGAAGTTTCCTCTATCCTTTTAATACTTCAACAAATCAATGTGACAAAAGCACTTTATTAAAATAAACCTAACACTTTATTCCTCCAACTTATCAAAAATAATTTTCAACAAACAATCCTTTTAAGCAACCCTTTTAACTACAAAATTTAGGCAACCCACAAAAATAATAATCAAAATTTATTTACCTTGCCTTGGAAGGGATTCAAACTCACAACACAGCCTCAACCAGTGCCCTAGTCGTGGCTCCAACCATTGTGCGAGCTAGGCACTCGCTTGGGGACTAAGGAGCACCATGTGCTCCAAAAGACTCCTCGCCTTACCTTACACAAAAACGTGCACCTTTCCTTTGGCACTTCCAACACAAATGCAACCACCAAAAATGCTGCCACCACATTTTGAACGTAGGTCTCCTAGCGCCCAAACCTTCTAACCACTGTCCTCTTGCCACTAGGCCATGCTGCCCAGTTGGCGCTTGGTACTTTTGCGCTTTTCCCTTTAAACCTTATTCGCTTGCACTAAAACACAAAACTCTATTCTCTTATTCCGCACAAATTCAACACAATTGCACTCATTTAATAATCGAGCAAAGGGATAAGTTTTAATGCCTCTAAGTCATTGGTATATATATTGGTTTCCTCCTTCATGCGTAATGTCGGTGCTTGATTTTTCTCCAATATATTAGACATCGACGCTTTTTATTTCCATTTGAACTTATTAATTTATAAATTATTTAAATTCATTTGAATTTAAATTTTATAAATTAATTCTTTAAAACCCTTTGGCTTTATTATGGCCACCTTTCATTATACAACTTGGTATAAATAAAATTTATTTATAAAATTTTAATTCACTTTGAATTTAAATATTTTATTAAATAAATATTAAACCTTCCTTTAGCTTTGCAATAATCTTCCTTGGATTTTTATGAAACACCTTTTAACTTATGCTTCCACATAATATTAAAAATATTATGAAACCCTTTTGCCTTTAACCTTTGCATTGTTCCTCTTGATCTTTGATATCATCAGTGGCTTATTCTTGAATATCAATGACAACTTTGACAACTTTATTTCTTGAAAAATTCCTTGACATTAATTATGACTTCATTCCTTGACATCAATGACAACTTGACTTAATGACTCAAAATGTCCAACAATCTCCCCCTTTGTCATTGATGGCAACCCAATTTATTTTTATTGAAAACTTAGATTTTTCTTTGTTCTGCTCCCCATAGGAAATTTCTCCCCCTGGCTTAATGCTTTCTCATTTTACTCAAATACCAAATCTCTCCCTCTTACTCAAATCTATACCCCTTTGACATCAATGGAAAAGGGTCACCTTTGGGGCTCATGGATAAGAATGATCCTCTTAGCTTAGTCCCTCCCCCACCTCCTATTGAGGTGGTTAATTCTGGGGTGGGAGTATTTCTACTCCCAGAAAGCACTGTTCTTTACATTTATCCTCTTTCCTTCTTATATGATCCTTCTAATTCCTCAAATTATTTCTTTCCATGTCCATGTTCCTGTTCCTGTTCATGTTCATATTCATGTTCCTATTTTTGTTCATATCCATGTTCCTGTTCCTGCTTGATTCTAGAATGTCTGCTCTACACCACTTTGTTGTGTGACCATCATTATTGCACTTATAACACTTAATGTTATTATTTCTTGGAGGTGCAAATGTCTTAGGATTTCTCTTAGTGAAGCCATATCCTCTTCTATCATGAACCTTGCAATTCATTGCCTTGTGACCAAACTGATTACATGAGTAGCAATACCCATGGAAAAGTTATTTGTTCCCATATTCCTATCTTTCCTATGTCCTGCACTGTGAAGCCATGTGCCCAAACCTATGATATGAAAATCATCTTCCATTGAAGCCTCATTGTATTGACCTCATTGGTTTCCTAGTCTCTCTTGACCTATTCTGATTATTGTTCCATATGTATCTTCTTTGTGCATTGTTCCTATTCTTGTTGAACTCTCTATTGTCGAACTCATCCTCATATGTCTCACTCTCTTTTACACTGTCTTATTCTGAAGTATCTTCATCTGAAGTTTCTTCTTATCCAAAACTTGAGGTTGAATTTACTTCCCATTTCTTTTGAACCTGTTCAAATCCAAGACCTGTTTTGCTTGATGTAGGCTTTTGTATCTTGATGAACTTATCCAAGTTATTTGAGCTATTTTTGAACCCTTTTAGCTTGACTTTGGAGTCTTCTAAATCTTCTCTTAATAGTGCCACTTCTTGTGCTAATTTTTCACATTCTAAGATATTTTTTTATAACTTATCTTTGAACCTTTTTGCCTTTGCATTTGATTTTTATAAATCCTCTATAAGCAATCTTCTCTCTTCATCACATTCTTGAAACTCAATTTTAAGTTTAGGATTTTGCTTTCTTACCTTTTTTACTATTTCAAGAGCATAAATAAGTTCTCCCTTGAGATCATATCCATATTTCTATGAATAGTCCTCTATTTTCTTACCTTTGTCCACATCTTTATTTTCTATTGGCTTGTCTTCTATAGGATCACCTAATTATTCTTCTAATGCCATTAGAAGATTTTCATCTGGTCCTTCAAGTGCATCCTCATATTCATCATCACTGAAACTATAACCATCCCTTGTACATTTATCTTCAAGATATTCAAAGTTACCACATCTAAAACACTTGAGAATTACTGGAGTCCTTTTCTTAACTTGTTCTTTTCTTCAAACATAAATACGACTTCATCTCTATCATTATATGAAAAAATAGCATCACTCACTTGAGTACTTACTTGCTTTATCCACATAGTAGCTCCTTTTTTGCCTTTGAAAGAACTTTTTTCCTTGTCTTCTTTGTCCATCCTTGATTTTATTTTGGTGCCTGTATCTTTTTGATTCCCTGTTCTTGTGATCCTATTTTTCCTCATCATTGTTATTCTTAGCTTCTTGATAGTTAGTTGAATAATGACCATACTTTACACAATTGAAAAATTTAATAGGTCTTGTATCTCTAGATCTTATTGAATCCTTATTCCTTTTGCCATAATTTACTTCTTCATAACTGGATGATTCATTGCTTGATTCTGACTTCTTACTCTTTGTCTTCTTGATTGCTTTGAATGTTGCTTCTTTCTGAGGATTTGGTTCCTCTTTTGTTCTTATCTCATGTGCTATAAGAATACCAAGCAACATATCTCTTGTCAAAGTATCACCATCCATTGACACTTCTATAGCAGAAACCTTTTCACTGAATCTTTTTGGAAGAGTTCTTAAGACTTTATCACAAACATCCGATTCATCAATATTCATTCCAAGTCCTTGCATAACATTAACAACCTCATCAATTCGAAGTAGATAAGTACTAATGTTTTCCTCATCCTTAATTCTTAATTCTTCAAAATTTCCTTTGAGATTTTGCATATTTGCTTTCTTGACACATTTATCTCCTTCATATATATTTTGCAATATATCCCACATTTCTTTTGCAATTTGACAATGCATAACTTTCATAGACTTTGTTCTATGCAAACATCTCAAAAGTACATTCATTGCTTTTGAATTGTAATGTTGTAGGAGCTTACCTTCCTTAGCTGTAGGAGGATTATTTAAGGGATCATATCCAAATTCAACTATTTTCCAAATTTCATTGCCAAGTGCCATCAAGTAGATCTTCATTCTCGTACTCCAATATATATAGTCACTTCCATCAAATACTGGTAATGAATTATCTGAGGACACATTCTTAGAATCCATTGTGTTTTTGTTAGCTTTTCCTTCAAGTTGTTAAACTCTTCCGAAGGAACCCGCTATGATACCAATTAAAGAACACAAGCTTATACTAAGAGGGGGGTGAATAGTATAATACCACTTTTTACCTTTCTTTCCAAAACAATATTATGAAATGTATAGACAGAAATATCAATGACAGTGATCAAAGCAATGCACAAATCACCACACAAAATAGACACCACAATTTACGTGGTTCGCCCAATGTGGGCTACTCCACGGAGAAAATATTTCACTAAAATTTTCTCAATCAATCTCTTGGGAATCCTTTCCCTATTACAATGTTTATGGACCTATGTCCAAAGGAGATACCAATACCCTAAATCAATTTTGTGGATCTCTATCCATATGAGAACTCCTTATCCTCTACTCTAGTTGGTGAACCTCTAGAAGACTACTACCTCTAATGCACTGGCTTATGGATCTCTCTCCACTGAAGACTCTTGTACCAAATTAGAAGACCTATCCTCACTGCCCTGGCTAATGGATATCTATCCACTGGAGACTACTGTCCTCTACTCTCTATCACCTCTAAAGCTCTATCTCAAATCTATACTAAACACAGTCCTTCGATCTAGCATAAATATTCTCAATATCTGTCTCTGGTTTGGCACAAAACTGCCCTCAAATATGCACCAAACTCTATTCTTAAATATGCACTAAACATAGTCCTTCGATCTAGCACAAATCTATCCTCAAGCCTTAACTCAAATATTGAATCAATCTCAAATCAACTATATTGGATCTACCCTAAACCTTAACTCAATGTTTGAACAAATAAATCAATCAACTCTGCTCTCAAGTATTCTCAAAGACTTGTCTTAAATTTGCCTTGTAAGTTTCCTCAAAAGCTCACACTAATCTGTCCACAAGTCCTCTCTTAGAACTTGCTCAAATTTGCTCTACAAGTCCTCTCTAGAACTTGCTCAAATTTGCTCCACAAGTCCTCTCTAGAACTTGCTCAAATATGCTCCACAAGTCCTCTCTAGAACTTATCCAAATCTACTCAATATCTGTATAGTAAGCTTCCACAAAAGCTCATACCAAAACTGTCAATAAGTCTTCTCAAAGACTTACCTCAAATCTGCTCAACAAGTCCACACAGAACTTGTCCAATCTCATAGATACATAAAGAGAATTTTTAAAGATTCAATATGTTCTATACTTATCAAAATGCTCAATTAATTTCAATCACTCTCTTAGAAACATAAGGAGAATTTTTAGAGATTCAATATGCTTCAATTTCAACTCAATGCTCAATCACTTTATCAAATTAGAATATAGAATAACTTGCTTTATGGAACTTGAACAATCACTTCACACACCCACTTGACTAGGCTCAACCAACTCTACTCATCCAAACACTCAATGAAACAACCCATGCTCACAAACCCTAGTCCAAGCATATGATCACTTAATCAAAATATTTCCAACAATGCCCAACAAGTCTCACATAACAATGATACTCATGTTCTTTTCAAACTCTAGTTCAAGTTATTTTCTCAACAACTCATTTCAACAACAATGCTTATAAAATAATCTTCACATAGCAATGATACTCAATCCTAATTCAAAATATTCACACAACCAATGACTTCAACAACAATGCTTATAAAAAATATTTAACAACTCTTTATTCTAGAAAACCTTGAATCATTAACTCAACACATTCAATATGAAACCCTAATCAAGTCCTTTTCACTCCAAACTTATTTTCTAGAAAACCAACCAATCAACTTAACTATGGAAGAATGTGCTCATATCTTTTTCTTGATGATGAAGGAATATCATAAATCTACCACAACCATAAACACTTCTTTGCCAAGCTCAAAGAAATTATTAGATGATAAACTTCCTCAAAATACAATGTAAATATCAAGACACACATACACCTTATCACTCCATCTTTAAGAAAACATTCATCAACATTTTACAAAAAACAATACACAACTTACACCTTATAATATCCCAATTAAAATTATGTTCAATGCACTCTTATTTTCAAGATAACTCAAAGCTAGAAGTTCCCTCTATCCTTTTAATACTTCAAAAAATCAATGTGACAAAAGAAATTTATTAAAATAAACCTAACACCTTATTCCTCCAACTTATCAAAAATCATTTTCAACAAACAATCTTTTAAGCAACCCTTTTAACTCCAAAATTTAGGCAACCCACAAAAATAGTAATCAAAATTTATTTACCTTGCCTTGGAAGGGATTCAAACTCACAATGCAGCCTCAAACAGTGCCCTAGTCATGGCTCCAACCACCGTACAAGCTAGGCGCTCGCTTGGGGACTAAGGAGCACCACGTGCTCCAAAAGACTCCCCACCTTGCCTTGCACAAAAACATGCACCTTTCCTTTGGCACTTCCAACACCAATGCAACCACCAAAAATATTGTCATCGCATATTGAACGTAGGTCTCCTAGTGCCCAAACACTCTAACCACTGTCATCTTGCCACTAGGTCATGCTACCCAGTTGGCGCTTGGTACTTTGGCACTTTTCCCTTTAAACCTTATTCGTTGACACTAAAACACAAAAGTCTCTTCTCTTATTTTGCACGAATTCAACACAATTGCACGCATTCAAAAATAGAGTAAAGGGATAAGTTTTAATACCTCTAAGACATTGGTATATATATTGGTTTCCCTCCTTTATGCATAACATCGACGCTCAAATTTTCTCCAATATATTAGACATCGTCGCTTTTTATTTTCCTTTGAACTTATTAATTTATAAATTATTTAAATTCATTTGAATTTATATTTTATAAATTAATTCTTTAAAACCCTTTGGTTTTATTAAGGCCATATTTCACCCAGGTGTTGTAGGTGAGTTGGAGAGGAGAGGGCAATCCTCCAAGGGAGGTCCTAGGTTCAAATATCCACCCTATCAAAAAATTGAATTGGGTACTCAAAATCCAATTGATAATGTTGGTGCGGGCAGGGTCGGGTGTGACTCTCGGGTGGCTTTGACGGTGTAGAACCCCCTGGTCGTGGTCTCTCAGACCAAGACGACCCCTTTTTCGATTTAAAAGAAAAACATTAAGGCCATATTTCATTGTACAACTTGGTATAAATAATATTTATCTATAAAATTTAAATTCACTTTGAATTTAAATTTTTTCTCAAATAAATATTAAACCTTCCTTTAGCTTTGTAATAATCTTCCTTGGATTTTTATGAAAAACCTTTTAACTTATGCTTCCACATAATATTAAAAATATTATGAAATCCTTTTCCCTTTAACATCTGCATTGTTCCTCTTGATCTTTGACATCATCAGTGGCTTATTCTTGAATATCAATGACAACTTTGACAACTTTATTTCTTGACAAATTCGTTGACATTAATGATGACTTCATTCCTTGACATCAATGACAAATTGACTTAATGAATCAAACTATCCAACAATGATAAAACTAGGGGAGGTCTCAGTTGAAGAGTTCTTACAAATGTAAACTTATATTTTAGGAAAAAAAAAAATTTGGAGATTGTACAAAGAGAGTAAAAAACAATGGGCAAGAATTATTCTAAGTAAATATGTTGAGCCTAATAACCTAAGCTTAATATTTATTGCATTCTCACTACCAAATGGTTTTTCTCTATGGAATAGTTCAATAAAATCAATTGATCTAGTGATTAAAGGTCTAATATGGGTGGTGGGATTGGAGAAAGAAATTATATTTGGATGAATACTTGGTGTGATAAAGAACCACTCAATCTAGATCTAATTTTGAAATCATGGATGAGATTACTTGAAGATAAATATGGTGATAGGGTTTCAAACATTATTTATGAGGATCAAGAAGGAAGATACAAATGGAAAAAATATTTTTTTACAAGTATACAAGACATTAATGTTAGGAGACAATTGAGAAGAAAGACAACTACAATGATTATTTTGAGGGAAGTTGAGGATAAGTTGATTTAGGAGTTGAATAACTTAGGAGAATACACACTAAGAAGTGGATATAATGTAAAGCACCAATAAAATAGTAATATTGCAAGAATATGGAGAGACATTTGGGATAGCCCGAGAATTCCTAAAATCAAAATGTTTGTTTGTATAGTAGGTCATAGAAGAATTTTATCCAGGGATAACCTTATGAAAAGGGGTTTTCATGGCCCCTCACTATGTGTTCTTTGTAAAAAGGAGGAGAGTTTAGATCATTTCTCTAGACACTACTCAATAGTTTAGAAACTATAGCAATGGATTCTTAATATGTTTGGTAAATGCATGGTGATGAATGGTAGAATTGAAGAATGATTAAATCAATGGCAAAGAACTTTTAAAAGTGAGGCTTTACAAATAATCTGGGATGTATCAAAAGATACAATACTTTGGACTATTTGGCTAGAAAGGAATAGAAGAATATTTAAAGAAAAGAAAAGCAATTTAGAGGTAATAAAAATGAATATTTATTTAGACATAGAGGAGTCTAAACCAACCTTATCAACTCATCCCATCCCTAATCTAGAAGCAAAGAGCCTTGATAGATGGAGTCAAGTCATCAAATGGAACTATGATGTTGGGTACATGAGAAACAAAAAGAAGACAAATAATATAAAGTGGATGCCACCATATGTGGAGTTAGTCAAAATGAATTTTGATGGAGCATCTAAAGGAAATCCAGGACTAGCAGGAGGAGTAGGAATAGTTAGAAATAATAGATAAGAGTTTTTGTCTCGTTACTATTTCAATAGTGGATTTAAGACAAGTAATGAAGCTAAAGCTTGGGCGGCTTTCAAAGGGTTAAAAATATGCAAAAAAATGAAATGGAATCGAGAATGGATGGAAGGTGATTCACTAATAGTAATAAATGCAATTTTGAGGAAAGCAAAGGCTTCATGCAACATATAAGATATAATTGTAGAAATACAAGACCTTGCTATAGAGTTTGAAGAAATTAGGTTTACACATAAATTAAGGGAAGGAAACAAATGTGTATATAGGCTAGCCAATAAAGGGGTCTTAATTAAGGACCATGAAGTTAAATTCTCTTTTCCTTGGTTAAAATAAGTAGTAAGTTTAGCTGAAGCTGACAAGAAAATGTTGACTACGTGAAATAAATAATGATTAAGATTTACTTTGATGTTTTTCATTGGTAATATTTGCTTTATTTTATAACATTAATGTGTTTTCATATAAAATATTTATTACAATTTTTGTGGTTGTACTTATGCTTCAGGAAGGAAACTAGCAATCTAGATTTGGTAAAGCAAACAATGATAGTGCAATATTTTGAAAATATTACTCTACCAAGATGTAATGCATAGACAATAGAAGTGGAGTTCAGGTATTATGAAGGCTACTATAGGAAAATTTCAAGAAGGATGCAAAATTTTGGAATACTCGTATTCATAAAGGAAAATTGAAGATGTCTTAGAGTTTGGTTAGGTGGTAAAGTGCCCCATTTGGCATGTGTAAGCCTAGTTCAAATATTAGAATCTCGTAGTATTAGAGGGTGTGTTATGCTAGTACTGTTGGCTATGTTTAAAAGTTTACCCGATGCAACTAAAGGCTATAGTGACAACAAGGAGCTATAGGTCAAAATAACTACATCAAGAGAAATAAGGCGATGTACCTCTCAATATTTTAAAGTATAGAAGATAGGTAGAAATCCATAACCCATCTTGATATCATGACCAAAATAGCCTGAAAGACCTCATGCTCTAAAAATATCATGAAATCATGACTTGCATTGATATCATGATTGCAAAGGCATCGAAAGGGCAAGAACAACAAGATATCATGAAGTCGCAACTTATTCCTCTATTGCGGTCATGAATAGTCAAAAGGACCTAAGGCAAACGATTGACATGATGTCGTGACTCATCGATGAAATCATGACTTGCTCCAATTTCACCATTGTAAAGGTTCCAAAGGGAGAAATATGAAGTGATGCAACAATATTATGATATACCCTAGTGTCACAACCATAAGAGGCAAGAATCCCAAGTAGTAGGAGAGTCGTGATATCATGTCTAGTTTTGTTTTTGCTGCCACACGAGCAAGAAGAGCCTAGAGGCAAGAAAGTGACACGATCTTGTGATATATCCCTTTATCATGGCCATCACTAAGTTAGTACAAATAGAATCTTCTACGAGTGGTTCCAATATGACACAACTATTACAAAATCAATGATGGTAAGAGATCTTGAAGAATGAAGAATAGATTGGATTTTGAGTTCACCTCCACTACTTGTTCACATGCATGGAGTGTTAGCTCGTAGTTGGGAATCAAACATTATATTCCATTTTGGGCCAATGGTGTTGCATGACATTTTACCATATTGGCCATCTAGCATGTTGTTGTAATAGTTTTTAAATATAACTATTTTTGTATTTTGTAATTTTGAACCATAGAGGTATTATAAATAAGAGCAACAAACTCTTGTGAAAGGATCGACTCTTAGGCATTTACAAGTTGAATGTATAAAGAATTTTGAAAGAACAATACAATAAAAATATTTGTTTAGCCTTCGGTTCAATATTTTGCAGTAAAATGTATTTATGAATGGATGAGTTCTTCTATTTAGCTATTTGAGGATGTATGCCATTAATTCTATTTTCTGGATTCTTGCATATGTTCATTCAATAGTTCTAGAGTTAGTAATCTGTGGATCTGGTTATTGATTTAAGATTAGTCTACATATGGTAAAACTAGTTGGTCTGTTAGGAGGTTTTGAAGGTTGTTCTACCTATGTTCTTTGTTCATCTTCTTGTTGTTGTCTAATTTGTACCACTTCAAGTTCTAGTATTAGCTATATTTACATCTCTTTCAACACTCTTAACTTACCCCATCTTAGTTTTAAAAAGTTACCTTACAAGAACCAACCTTCTCTGGAGATTGAACTGATAAATCCCTTTAACTTGCCTAGTATTTCAATGTTGGCTATGTCTTGGGTGTAATAATTAACCATAGGCAAATTTTGGACCAATATTTTTTGGCACTCTCGGTGGGACCAAATATTAATATTTATAAATTGCAGAGATTTGGTGTCTGTCTTTGATCTATTTAAATCTAAATCACTTGATGACTCCATTCAAAAGACCAAATCTAGAAAAGCTTTTTATCCATTTATTGGTTGAATATTAAAATATGAAAACTAGATCAAAAGCAAAAAATTTAGAAGAACCTATTGAGTTCTTGGAACTACATCTTGGTAGTCTTAGGACAAACCCTATTCTAACCTCTAGACCAACATCTTCCTCTACTATCACCATAGTATCAATTAATATTCCGAATCCCACCCCTAAAATTCCTCCAAGCTATGAAAGTTATCACATAAAATATTACCATGTATTGAAAATTGCTCAAATTAAATAGTTACAACCTTAGGATATTGTAGGAAATATCCTTGATGGCAGATCAAAAAAATATATCCCTAAGGTGAATCCCTAAACTATAGCAACAACCTAAACAAAATATATATGCCGTAAAACACACAACTATGCCGACCATAGTATAAGATTACAAGTGTCGGCAAGTAATAACCAATGTTAACCTATATGCTAACATTCTCCCCCTTAAAGTTGAGAGGGCTGACAAGACAGTCTCTCAGCTTTACATATTGAGCTTTAGCAACCCCTTTGGTGAAGATATCCGCCATGTTATCCAAAGTGCTGCAATGTTGAAGCTCAACTACCTATTTCTCCACCATGTCTCGAATGAAGTGATACTTCATATCAAAGTGTTTTGACCTGCTATGGTGGATGGGATTATGTGCCAATTGGATGGCACTCATATTGTCATAGTACAATCTTGTAGGACCACTTTGTTGCTCTCCAATATCTTCAAGGACTTTTCTCAACCATAGAGCTTGAGTACTAGCATGTGTGATTGCTATATACTCAGCCTCAGTAGATGACAATGCTACAACAGTCTGCTTTTTGGAACTCCATGTAATTAGTCCTGACCCAAGACTAAAACAATTCCCTGAAGTAGATTTTCTATCATCTATATTGCTTGCCCCAATCACTATCACTAAAGCCAACTAATTTTATAGAATTACATTTGTGGTAATGGATCCCAAAATCCAATGTACCCTTTACATATCTCAGAATTCTCTTAGTTGCTTGAAAATGAAGTTCTGATGGATCAGCCATATACCTTGAAACAAGAGAAACAACATACTGAATATCAGGCCTTGTGTTGGTGAGGAACATTAGACTCCCAACCATGCTCCTGTAAGTGGTCATGTCAACTTTTGGTGCTCCATCATCTTTGCTCAATTGGATCCCATGACCCGTTGGAGTTGCAACAGGCTTGCATTGCTCCATGGAAAATTTCTTAATCATATCTTGAGCATATTTGTGTTGACATATGAAGATCCCTTTATCTGTTTTATGAACTTCCATGCCTAGGAAGTAATGCATTAAGCCTAGATATTTCATTTCAAATTCTTTCATCATGGAGTGTTTGAACTCCTTATTCATCTTGGCACTACTACCCATGAATATTAGATCATCCACATATAAACATACAATGAGAATATCTTTACCTTGCTTTAGGTAGTAGAGAGTAGGTTCACTTTTGCTCCGAGTGAATCCATACTCCTGAAAGTAGCCATCAATGCGAGAGTACCATGCCCTTGGTGCTTGCTTGAGGCCATATAGTGCTTTTTTCAGTTTGTAGACAAGGTTCTCCTTACCTTGTTCTTTAAAACCTTGAGGTTGTTGCACAAAAACCTCTTCATTCAAGTACCCATTGAGAAAGGCACTCTTTACATCCATGTGCTGAATTTTCCACCCTTTGTGGGCAGCCAAGGAAAGTACTGATCTGATAGTCTCCTGTCTAGCAACAGGAGCAAAGGTCTCCTCATAGTCAATCCCATACTTTTGAGTGAAGCCTTTCGCTACAAGTCTTGCCTTGTGTCTTTCAATGCTTCCATCAGCATTGAATTTGGTCTTGTAGACCCATTTGCATCCAACACATTTTTTACCCTTAGGAAGCTTCACTAGCTCCCAAGTATCATTCTTTTTTATAGAGGTTATTTCCTCTTCCATGGCTTGCTGCCATACATCATGAGTGCATGCTTTCTCATAGCTAGATGGCTCTAGCTCTACACTAGTCATTAAAGCATAATTGACTACATCTCCCTTAGGCTCTTGGGAGTCATCATCACCATACATATGCAGATTTTCAAGTCTTTTTAAAACTGCATTCATTTCACTAGCTTGACTTCTAGTGTATCTTTTCTGGAAATTCTTATCCAACATTTGAAAATATGGATGGTGCTGAAGTGTTCTTTTACCTCTTGATGGAGAATCAATATCCATTGGTGAAGAACTTACTGATCTTTGTGGAGAAGGACTTGGAGTAGCATCTGGTGTACTTGAAGTAGTACTCATACTTGGGCTTGGAGGACTTCCTTTGCTATTTTTGGGCAGCACTTGTTGCACTTGAGAGGAACTTGCATCTTGAGATCCATCATCAACAAAAAGTTTTTGATGACCCCATTCTCCCCCTTCATCAAAAATTACATCCCTGGAAAGTACAATTTTATGTGTTTTGGGATTGTAGAGCCTATATGCTTTGGAAGACTCACAATATCCAACAAAAATACATGCTTGAATTTTGGGGTCAAGTTTCTTTCTTTGCTCATCAGGAATGTGGGCATATGCAAGACAACCAAAAACCTTAAAGTGTTTTACATTTGGCTTTTTGCCATACCATCCTTCATAAGGAGTGATCCCATCTAGACTAGAAGTAGGACTCCTATTCAAAATGTAAACACTAGTTCTTACAACATCAACCCAATACATGTTACTTAGATGCTTAGTTTGCAGCATTGATCTAGCCATTTCTACTATAGTGCGGTTCTTTCTTTCAGCCACACCATTTTGTTGTGGGGTGTAGGCAGTTGTGAATTGCCTTTTTATTCCACAATATTTACAATATTTTAGAAATGCATTTGAAGAATACTCTCCTCCTCTATCAGTCCTTAGACTCTTTACAACAAACTCACTTTGTTTCTCTACATTATTTTTGAAATCTATGAAACAATCAAAAGCTTCATCTTTAGTTTTCAAAAAATAGATCCAACACATCCTAGAGAAATCATCAATGAAAGTGAGAAAGTAAGAATTGTTACCAATGCTTTTGGTTTGCATTGGACCACAAATGTCCGAATGCACCAATTGGAGTGGATGGCTAGCTCTCCACGCTTGTCCTCTTGGAAACTTGGATCTAGAGTGCTTTCCCAAAGCACACCCTTCATAGACCTCCTTGTGTTCATCAACTTTTGGAAGTCCACACACCATAGCTTGAGAAGTTAACAATTTCAAGCTTGCAGAATTTAGATGACCATATCTCAAGTGCCAAAGTACACTTGGATTTGCTATAGCAATACTAGCAAGTTGAGCACCCCCATTTTCCCCAAACTTAAGAGGAAACAACCTATTTTGTGTCATAGGTACTTGGGTAACAACTCTATTACAATTGTTCTTATCAAAAATTACACATTTGCCTTCATAAAAAACAAGCCTATAATTTTTCTCCATCATTTGTCCAACACTAAGCAAGTTATGTTGGAGTTTGGGGGTGTAATAGATGTCATTTACCTTCTTGGTGCCTTCTTTTGTTGGAACCTCCATGGCTCCAATACCTTCAACTTGTAGAGCTTTGTCATCTCCCAACTTGATTCTTGATTTGTAGGTGGAATCCATTGTAGCAAAGAGCTCCTCTTTGCCACTCATGTGATTGGAACAACCAAGTATCCAAAATCCAAGATTCATTTAGACTTTGATCTGATTTTCCATAAGTAAGAAATAAATTTGAAGTTCCTTCTTCTTCACCATAGTTGCCATATTGACCTCTTCCACCTTGAGAAGTCTTGGACCAACAATATTTAGCAAAGTGACCAAGCTTGCCACAATTGAAACAAGCTTTCTTTGTTTTGTCACCTCCTCTTCCTTGATTGCCACTCCTTCCTTGATTGCCACCTCTTCCTTGATTGCCACCTCGTGCTTGATTTCCACCTCTTGCTTGATTTCCACCTCTTGAGCTGCTTCTTCCTCTACCTCTCCTTTGTCCTCTTCCTTGGCCTCTTCCTGCACCCTCATTGGATGAGAAAGCTTTGTCATCACCTCCATAGCTTGTTGAAGGAGAACCCTGTAATATTTCTTCATGAGACATCAAGGAACCAATTAGAGCATCAAAAGATAGGTTAGAAAGATCTTTTGACTCCTCAATAATGATAGCTATATGATTCCATTTAGGAAGAAGTGTCCTTAACACTTTCTTCACCACTACTACAGTTTTGATGTCATCTCCAAGGGTTTGCATTTTGTTTACCACTGCCTTCACTCTCACACAATAGTCACCTACAGTTTCACTCTCTTGCATCTTGAGATTTTCAAAATCTCTTTTCAAGGTTTGAAGCCTCACTTGCTTCACCTGATCACTACCTTGATAACTATCCTTCAAGGCTTTCCATGCTTCTTGGGTAGATAAACAAGAAGCAATCCTTGGAAATATGCTCTTCTCCAAAGCTGCTTGGAGATGGTAGAGGGCAGAAGAGTTGCTCTTTTGGGCATCCTTTTTGGTCTTCTTATCTGTTGCACTCAAAGTGGTCCAATCTGAAGGTTCTGCATAACCTTCTTCGACTACATCCCATAGTCCTTTGCCAATGAGTAAGGTCCTCATTTTGATGGACCAATACTCATAATCTAGCCCATTAAACTCAGGTATGGGTAGATTATTATTTGATGCCATAACTTTTGGAAATAAACTAGAAATACTCTTCTTTTATTCCTCAATACAAACAATGCACTATGCTTTGCAAAAGAAAATTACAGATTTAAATCAAATCTCACTTGGTCAATTCTCTCATAGAGATCTTGTTCTACCTCCATAGGTTCACCTATCACTTCATTGACAAAATTGTCAGCAATAGAATCACTGTCATCACTAACAATTATGATTTCAGGTGAATGAGGTTCTGGCTCCACTTCCTCAACAGAATCACTGTCACTAAGATAAATGATTTCAGGTTCCTATGGTGCAACTTCAAGAGATACTGACTCCTCAGGTTGGCTATCAAAAGAATTGTTGTCTTCAGAATCACCATCGTAACCAGCATCAGGTACTCTTAGGTTTGCTATTACAACATTTTGGAGCTGACTGAAGATGGTATTCAGACCATATATTCGCACTCTTTCATCAAATGCTTCAGGGGTCTCTCTCCCTAAGAGAGAATGTAGGGCAAAGTAGCTTCCATTTGACCTTAACATAACAGATTAATGGCTGCAAAATTATCCCCCTTTGATGCAAAAATATCCCCCTTAAAGCAGAAAATCAACACTTATAAAGCCTTTTAAGCTTGTTACAAAGATTGCCTCTTAGGCAATTGTGCAAATCATCTACAAAGATTGCCTCTTAGGCAATTGTGCAAATCATTTAATTGCAAAAAATAAAATTTTATCAAAGTTTTAATTAATAATAAAATTTAATTTTAACTAAAAAACCATTAAAATTTTAAAAAAAATGATTTTTTTAATTAAATTAATATTAAATTATTAAAAAAATGATAAAATTAATATTAAAGTTGCAAAAAATATGACCACTAAAAAAAATTTATATTACCTTTTGGTGGGTCGGAGGGTTTCGAACCCTCGACCTTATGGCCCTGGGCCTTACCGCTTGGCCTCCAACCGATCGTGGTAGCTCACCTACCATGAGCAAAGGTGAGGCACCCTCACCTTAAGGCATGCCCGAGCTAGGAGAGCGCTAACAAGTGGTGCTCGGCCATCGCTCCACCACCCGATGCTCGGCTTCTGCTCCTCCTCCCGATGCTCGACTGTCGCTCTTCCTCTCGACATTCAACTCCTCTGTACCAACATCACACATAGCCGAAGAAGCCTACTAGAAGCTTTCTTTTGATGCCAACCCTCGCCACTAGCTACAAACTCCCCCCACGAAGCCTTCGACACATGTAGGACTAAAAATTACGCCAGAAGGAGCGATTTATCTATAAAAAATAGTGATTACAGAACTGCCATGACAGACTAGGAGGTGAAGAGTGATTAGTATGGAACAACCTGAGGACCAAATCAAGAAAGTAATCCACCCAAAATTTTTGAAAAAAAGTCTAGATGATCAACAAGCAGAAAAAAATCAGATCTATTGATGTCAATGATAACAAAAAATTTGAGAAGTCTCTCCAGGTTGACAGCTATCGGGGTTACTACATTTTTTAAAAGAATTGTTTTATCCCACATGCATGGGAAAATAGCTGAATGGCTATTTAAATAGGTGAATACTCACTTATTTGGTTATCTCCTCTTGGGGAGACTCTGCCCGAGAGGACAAAGCTCCTCGTCGCTGGGTGGCTGAGTTGGCTACCTCGCTGTAGGGGCCTAGCTGGACAAAATTGTGTTCGACTGGCATAGTATGACCCTGCATCAATCCTTGTGGCCCTCATCCAGTCTAGTGGCTAATTGCCACATAGGTGCATCCCGTACATCCACCCAGTCTTCTGTTCATTCAATGTCTAAGTCTGAGTCGACCTTTCAGGCCAGTCTAGGTGTTCGATCTCGGATCAAGATCTACGATAGTCTATCTCGGTGTCCGAGTCATGTCAGTCAGATGTCCATCTTTTGTAGAGTCCCATATCGATCTCCATGCCACTGGCTAGGCCACCTAGTCATGTCACATCGTCTGTGTTTGCCTAGTCATTTCACATCACCAGTTTTGTCCATCGCTTAGGTCTCTGATAGAGGTCGGCCATGTTATGGCCTTGTTTGTCCTTGGCACCATACGATCTGGGGTTGACAAGCAAACGTCCACGTCCATTGGAAATCACTCGAGCCACCTGGACTCCTCAGGTTGCGAGCACACCATGATAAAAAAACTTTGACCCCTCCACTCTAATACCAAAGTGCAAGTTATCACATAAAATATTACCATGTATTGAAAATTGCTCAAATTAAATAGTTACAACCTTAGGATATTGTAGGAAATATCCTTGATGGCAGATCGACAAAATATATCCCTAAGGGGAATCCCTAAACTATAGAAATAGCCTAAACAAAATATATATGCCGTCAAACACACAACTATGCTGACCATAGGTTAATAACCAATGTTAACCTATATGCTAACTCTAGCACAACTACTAGTGGATCTTCTAGCATAGCCAATCCTACTCCTGTAACTTCGGTTAGCACAGTAGCAATAATGGCCACTAATAAAAATGTCTAGCCCTACCCAACATAAAATCATGCAGGTCCTTTGAATCCGGTAATTCAAAATCCTATCCCTCCAGTAGCATTGAAAGCACTAACCACTTAATATGGTACATGCAAGACTACTTATGAAAATTTCCAATATGTGGTATCACTAGCAACTATACACAATATAACAAAAGAAAATATAACAATCAAGTTATTGGTTAATTATTGAGAGGGAAAAGGTAATACTGGTACTGAACTATCCCTGATCAAACCATAAACACATGGGCAAGCCTTGCTGGTAAACTCATAGAAGCATTCAATGAAAAAGTAGACCCTTTAGCCCTACTTACACAGTTTATTGTTATCCAAAAACATCCTCTAGAAGAAATAGTTTATTTTAATATCAGGTTCAACTGCACCTGGAAGAGAGTTCCTGATGGCCTCAAGCCTACAAATGAATAAGCAATGTACTACTATCTAAGAGCTTTCAACTCAAACTTAGGCATGGTAATAAGGTAGTCTCAGGTGTTCACCTTCCCATAGATCTTTCAAGAATCCCTCAAGGTAGAAAAGGACCTTCTAACTATTGGGAGGTTGCCACCTAAAATGATAATGTCTATCTTTCTATATTTTCCTCAAGTTACCAATGCAAGAACAACTTACCCTACTACTGTTCCCATGGTAGATTTTCCAAAATGGCCTAGATCACCTATTGTCCCAGTAATATAGGCCCCTTCTGTACTTCCAACTCTACCTCCAATATCTACATTGCCTGCTTTACCTACCTTTGATACTTAGCTTGTAGTACTCCTAGAAACGTAGACAACTATGAAGAATTTAATAAATGAAATCACCTCGATGAAGAGGTAGGAAGGTGAGAGGTTTTTTCAACCAATAAGGTCTCCACAAGTCTCAAAAGACCAACCTGCTTCAACCAACAAATACCTAGAGAGGTCAGGTATAATATACATAAATCAAGAAGATAAACTGTCTTATAATTGATTGGAGCTAATTATTGGTGTTCCACATGTAATGATCCACGTGGAGAAAGATCATGCATGATTCACCAACATCATGTGCAGAATGTGGCCATTGAGAAAGCAAAAATAACTATGAAGGGATAATTTAATATGATAAGAGAAATAAACCATAACTTCATGATACCATCAATGGAGCAGGTTGCAGTTCTAACTAGGTCAAGAAAGAAACTTCTCCAAGTGGACCCCAATGAACTTAACCCTCTAAAAGTACCTATAGGAGCAAAGACCCAAGTTGAAAAGGGTGGATCCTCATATACTACACCCCCAAAGTTAGTCCAAATATAGGAAGTAGAAATCAGGAATGAAGTTGCATAAAAAGAAACTAAGACTCAGGATCAAGCAAGGGACAAACTGAGATACCCTTCCTTAACCAAGCATCAAAGGATAGAAGCAAATCAAAGGTATAGAATTAGATATGACTCACCTATAAAATAAATGAGAGGCAATCTAATTCAATTGTTTATAACATAGTGGAGGAATTAAGAAAGATACCTTCCAAGGCTAGTATGTATGATGTATTGTTGCTTCAAGGAAAGATTAACTTACTGCAAGAATATTTGAGATCAATAAAAAATAAAAGCCTCATATTTAGTTGAATATAGTTTAGGCCAACTCAATACTAGCCATCGATAAGAACAAACCTCCTCTTTTCTATTTGTCTCTTCAAATGGAAGGGTGGATAGTACATAATTTAATGATAGATTCAGGAGCAACAACCACTATAATGCCTAAGACGGTGTGTGACATCATAGAATGGAATACACCATGAGTAGCCCAGGAGTTCCACAGTTGGATGGCACCCTAGTAAATACTGTGGGTGTGATTAAGGATATTCCAATAGTATTGAACAAAATGCCCCAGATTATAGTTATACAAGAGGTGGTTGTGGTGTACTTGGAACCCTACTTTAGAATATGCTTGTCAAGAGAATTCACATCTAATATAGGAGGGTATCTATCCCTTGATTAATCATACATAGATATCCCATTAAAATGTAGAAGGATTAATATATTCAATGAGAAACCTTCTTCCTTTCACATTGAGAAAATAGAAGATGGTAAATAGACCAATAGTGTAAGTATGATTGTTGAAGCAATAAAGGGAGCAGATCTGATGGAAGAAGTCCTAGAAGAGCTCCAAACTAAAGATCATTTATTTTTAAAATATTTTAATATTATGATTAAAAAAAATATTAGAACCTACTCAATCACACAACCTCAAAAGGTTGACCCCTCTAAATTGCAAAATCAAGTTCCCCCAACAAATCAAATTTGAAAGCTCTTCTTTGATGGTGCCCAATGTAAAAATGGAGTTGGAGCAGGTATAATATTGATTTCACCAACTAGAGATGATAAAATTTTCTCCTAAAGAATGATGTGGAGTTGCACAAACAATGCAGTAAAATATGAAGCACTCTATTTAGGCCTAAGGAAGGCTGAGAAGCTAGGGGTTAAACAATTGTAAATATATGGAGATTCAAAACTAATAGTAAATCAGGTCACAAAAAGTGTGTCAGCAAGAAAAATTATCTTAAAGCCTACAGGAACAAGGTATGAGATCTATTTGAATATTTTGAAGCTCTAAATATTAAATCCATTCCTAGAGAGCAAAATACTCATGTTGACTTACTAGCATCAGTAGGAGCCAATTTTTATCCAATAGTCAGTGTCATACAAAAGTAAAAAATAGTAAGGTTGATATATAGACCTTCAGTCCCAAACAAAGACACCTTCTAGCAGGTATTTGAAAGTGATGAATAGGTGTTGGATTTCTTGATACATGAGATGAACTGTTCAAGTGATCAAGGTTTAGAAGATGAAGAAGATGAAGGGCTGATTCAACTTAAAAACAATCACATACCAAAAGGCCTAATAACTCTTGAGAGTCTTTTTGACAATAGTGACCATCCACTAGGCCATAAGATGAAAGTTGATAAACAAAAGTATAAATAAATGCAAGTGGATCCTAGGAAGATGATCAAGGTTGGGGTTCAGTGCTTAGAAGAGGAGGTTGACCAAGTTCAAGAATTATGCAAAAATTTTCTTGATATCATAGCCTGGACATATGATGATCTCAAAGTATGCAACAAGGAAATTATACAACACACCATCGATCTTGAGCTAGGATCAAGTCCTTTAGTGAATCCATATATAGAGGTCTTGATGAAGCAAGAGTTGCTAAAGTTGCTCAATGCTAAAAATATTTACCCCATAAAACACTCCACATGGGTTGCAAATCTAGTGTTGATTAGAAAATAGAATGGAGATATCATATTATGTGTAGACTTCAAAAATTTGAACAAAGCTTCCTTAAAAGACCACTATCCTTTGCCTCAAATAGATTAGATATTGCACTCTGTAGCAGGAGCAAAGAGATTCTCTTTGTTGGATGGATTCTTTGGTTATAACTAGGTATGGATCAAGGATGAAGATCAACACAAGACTACATTTACTATCAAATGGGAGACTTTTGCATATCAGCATATGCCTTTTAGACTATCCAATGTAGGAGCAATTTTTTAGAGAGCAATGAATCTAGCCTTTGGAGAGCTTGTGAATAAAGTGATAGTCATCTATCTGGATGATATGATAGTATTCTCTCACAAGAATGAAAAACATGTTGAACATCTAAGAATGTTTTTTGAAAAGTGCAGGGAGTTTGGTATATCCCTCAATCCAAAGAGGTCTATTTTTTATGTTGAAGAGGAAATGCTCCTAAGTCATGCCATTTTTGAAGTTAGACTAGCCATTGACCCAAATAGGGTAAAATCCTTGTTGGACCTGTTGGAACAATTTCTTGCATCCATAGGGTTGAGCTATCATGCTACAAAAAATCATTTGAAACCAACGAGCTATTACAGGCTCTAGTCAACCTGCCTCTTTATTATGATAAAAGATATATTGCTAAATAAAGTAACCAGAATGGGTAAGGAAACCCCAGTGATAAACTTCAGATTTTACAATTTTAAACACTCCAAATTTTAGTTATATGCTACTTATATATAAAATAAGCAAGAAAAGTCAACAACAATTATTATGCCTTATGTAGACCGATGCCTAGAATCATTGGGATGTTATAGAAATTTAACAACGCTTTAAAATATGAACAGAAAGAATGGAGAAAAGAGAAATTGGCACTATTAGACCTAGTCGAATATCGTAGTGAATCTAAAAGTTAACCAATGAAAGAAACACTCATAACACATTCAAATAATGTAATCTGCTATGAGGAAACACACAAAACTGTAGATAAAAATGATAAAATTGAATCCCATAATTGTATTAGTTTCTAAATGAATTAAATACAGAGTGGGAAAAATGCCATTAAACTCTGTTAAAAAGCTCTTAATACAATGAGAAGTCTTTGTTCAAATAATGTAACAAGACTTCATCAACTTTGCCTACACCACTTTGGTAACAGGAAAAATATTTGAGTTTCAGGCTCAAAAATACTAGGAATATCCTCAACTTCTCAGGCACAATTCTACCAAAACCTGCACAACAAAGGGAAGAATGAGGGATGAACAGAAAAAGACACAAAGGGAATACAACAACACAACTCTCAAGGCACTCAAGTATACCTCTTAGCAAAAATGCTTTCTCTAATGCTTGATGCAGATTTTGACCACAACTGGTGTATTTATAGCTTTGAATTCTTGAATCTATTATTTTTGGCCTTATCTAGGCCTTACACTTGTCACTTTTTAGTTTGATATTTCAAAATTGCACAACTATTTTCCATTACCCCTTTTTTGTCTACACTTCATACTTTGCTAGGATTCCTTTAAATCTTAACTTGTTCAATTGGTAATCTATGTTCCTGGAGGGTCTCCTTCTTATGTTCCTCCTTCTATTTCTTCTTGGCTCTCTGACTAGCTTTTTGCCTTTGATGTTTCTCCCTCTTGAGTAATTTTCATTTCATCTCTTGGGGGTGAGCTCATTTCTAGCTGTAAACTACATACTTTAATTTATTTACCTTTCTTGCCCTGCTGCAAACATATGATTTGTTTCCCAATCATATTCTAGGAATCAACATTAAAAGTCATAGAAAATATCAACATATTCATTTCCAAGAGGATCCTATTTTTCTACATGCTGATATAAACCTTACTCTTTTTATATTGGGTGATGAGCGAGTCCATAGTACTTACCAGAAAAGTGGTCGGTCTAGCTTTTTTCTTATTCATCCTCTGGTTCACAATAAAAATATTATATTATATTTTTGAGGAGATCTTCTATACTGGTAGTTTCTAATAACTCTTCCAATTACAACCCAATATCTACCAGCTTTTCTTTTATGTTATTCAATAGAGCGAACATCTTTGTAGAATCATTACACCATATTTCTTTGTTTACCTCAAACATGACTGCTTTCATGAATTAAATATTGTTTTTGACCTTGGTACCATCGTTCAATGTTTCTTCTTTGCTCTGCATCTCCTAAAAATATTCTACCATTAAGTTGAGAGTATGGTGAATGGCCTCTAGGTCTTCTTATTTCTGACATATCAAGCTTTTGATCTCTTGAGCGGTAACCCAGATCACCCCAATCTATCTAAACATCTCAATGATCCATTTGATCCTATCTTAAATTTTAAATGAAATTTCCTTTTTTATTTTAGATAAATAGTATGCATAGTTGGTTATTTTCACCACCATAGGAGGCTGTACTGATGGGGTGGTTTTATGTGCCAAATATTCTTTCAAACTATCAATTAAGGCTTACATTTCTAATTTTTCTTTATCATTGGCCCCCAATTGACTCCTAAATTCATCATTTATCTCTTGTAGATGGTCTAAAGTTTGTAAAGTCATGGCTTTGTTCATCCTCACCATGTCAGCCTCCTTTCCTTTCATTGAAATATGTCCTATTCGATCATCCACTATGAGTATTACTGGTTCCTATGGAGTGGGTATGGATACTTCTACCATAGATGACCTAAACCTATTTTGCTCTATTTCTGTGGTAGAACCTTCTTCTAGGCTATTTATTTTGGCTATCATCTACAACTCCTTTTCATTTGCTAAGATAAAAATTATTTCTTCTTCAACCCTTTATAAAGTGAATTTATTCGAGGTCAAAGCCAATCTAGGATTATTTGTTTGAGGGGTAGCCACAACCTCTTGTTTTTCTACCCTGTGATCTCTCATGATTTCTCAAAAACCATCGGTTTCATTTGTGCTGTAGATGGGATTGGTATTTATTTATCATTAATTTTTAGTGAGATAGGGACAACCTTGGGGACTAACTTTTTCACACTAGTTAGAGCCAATAATTGATCAGAAATAGGAGCTTCAACTTGTTTTTCTGCAATAGTGAGCTCTTGGGATGACATTGTTACTATTTCCTTCTCTTTGTATGCATTAGGCCCTGTGTGAGTTAGCTGTGAAGTACTAGGAACCACATCTATCTAGGGTTGGGATTTTCCTAGACCTTGTATCTGGTGTTCTACAACATCAGCAACACCCATTGTAACTTCCATTTGATCGAGGCCTTGTTCTTCTATAATTTCTAATAGTGCATATTATTTGATGGCCTAATTGGGAGTGGGGAAAATTGGGGCTGTTGCATCTATAATAATTCTCCTTATCGAATTGAGCTCTATGGGGTATTCATATGGTTCATTAATTTGTGAATTTTACCTATCCTCAAAAGGAAAATCATTCCAAACTTTATGCAAATCTTACCCTTTCTCTATGGCATCTAACAATGCTTCCTCATAGTGGTCCTTTCTCTATTCGACCCAGGCATATCTACGGCTCATCATTTACCTAAATGTATTATGGGGATCGTATGGTCTCCATGTTATTTATTTGAAGTCCATGTTTTCCAAATCATACATGCCCTTAAACAAGGTTGGATATCCTACAAAAGTGTAATATCTGAATTTGCATGGAACATTTAGCCAAGGGACTCAACCATGTTTATTTACCTACCTCATTTTAGCTTCCTCTACGACTTTTCTTACCAGTTCTAAGGATGCCAGGGAGAAAGGGCAGCACATTGGAAAAATTTTGGGGGGATTTTGGCCCCATAAAGTTGCATATAGTTGAATACTTTTGAGAAGAAATAATCTCCTATCCTTTTTGCCTTGAGGACAGATTTTATTCCTGGCCCCAATCTCTTAGGCATGTAGCCCATCAAAATCCAATGAATTTCTACCATGAAGTTGTCACAAAACCAACCAAAGTGGGTGTGTCCTTCGTGTATTCTCCAAAATCTATTTTGTACATATGGACTATTATTGGATCCTATTCTATGCTGACTTTCATTCCCCAATTGTCCAGCTAACAGGTGCATGAGAATGGAATAGTGGGAAAAATAGGGCATCTCTTTCCTCTATTCTAAAATTACCTTTTTTAATTTTGACAATTGGTCATGCATTTTTCTACTCAATTCCTCTTCCCAGGCATAGATGGGGGGATTTATTCTTCTATTACTTTGTGTTACTAAGTACAGTGTATCCCTACCTACTACATCAAGTTTTGGTATGCCCAAGATAATGTTAATCATGTCATATAAATCCCTAACCTAGGGTTTGAATGTGGTCTTTCTAATGGGGAATTTAAATTTAAATTCCTCATGTTATTCAAAAAGCATTCTAAAAGAACTTAAATAAGTTAATTGATGAGATTTCCTTTCAATTACCTGGTAAACCAGCCGGGTGTCTGAAGGCTCTAGTACAAATACTTCTTTGATGTGCCTGGTTGCTACTAAAACTAGATGTCTTTGATTGTCTATGAAAGTATTCATATTTTCATTGTACACTACTGCAAGCCACGCCATTGTGTCTACACAATAATACACCCTAGGGTATATTAACTTTTCTATATTGTTGGTCCATCGATTTATTCTGGGGGCTCTATTGTTTTGTGATTTTTATGCTTTGTGGAACAAATTTGCCAATAACCAGGGCGAGCAATGGTCATGCCAATGTGGCCTCGAAGCTTCGAATGCACGTATTCTCAATTTTGTATTGTTAAGCAAGCATTATTTTTTTGCTTTCCCCAATCATTTTTGCAAAATCATACATACTAGTTATAGACATTACTCCTCCAGGGAGCTCTCTGTACGAGGACTGGTTAGTAATGAATTTAATTGCTTCTCGAGTATCTTCTGGTACAAAGGTATTCCCCTAAGTGGCCATTGTGTTTCCTGGATTTGCTCTATTTCATTGTAATATGTGCTTCCTAAAAATCTCTGCTCTTCTGAACTAGTTCTTTGCTCTATGATAACTAGGGTGGCGATGGTGTTTGATAATGGGGTTTTAAGTAGCTGAGAGTGGGATGGCTTCACTGGTCTCGCATAGTGTATCATTAATGCGATGACACCAACTACCTTTTGAATTTAGCCAATGGATATCTGCCATGGTGTTTTTTTTCAAAATTGAATTATTGCAGCAGGTGATCTTCCTCGAATTGTACATCCATGAGGGCATTGGTTTGCATACTTGTAATTATTCACAATATTTCTACTAGTTGTTGGGTTTCTCTTTTAGCTAATGTGGTGCTATGAACATAGTAACAATGACCTTTTCATGGGAATTTTATCATAAAATGCTTTGCCACTTTCAAAAAGAGCTATATCGTTAAGCTGTGGTTATCATTCTTGGGATCGGTAGTTAGATTGTTAGGCTTCATTGGTTTAATTCATTTTTGTTGACCTTTATGATCCAATTAATTAATCACCAAGATCTAGATTTATTAATGTTGAAATGAATGCTGATAGACATAGTCCTTTATACTATGCTCATAAAACATCCACCGTTAGATCAAGAGTGCATGTGTGCAAGTTCGTTTGATATTCTAGGCATGCACTGAGGTTAACCACGTAAAGGGGGCCATTAGCAATGTATTAAATCCTAAATAAAACTTAATTAAGTGTAGGGTTTGATGATATTTACCTTAATTAATTATTTGATTGCAAAAAATAAACATACCTTAACCTTTGGGAGCATTGGCTACGCGCTGTCGTTAGATCTGAGCAAGGTTAAGTGCTACTGTCAGATTGGATAAAGATGTGCACCTTTTATTTCATTGTATTGATAACCTTGATTAGGCACAACCATTAGATCTGGGCGTAAACGAGCACAGTCATCCAATTTCTCTTTGATTACCACTTTGTCATTATCTGAATATTTTTGGTGAAGCATCATCGTCAGATCTTTGTTTGGAATGAGCGTAGCCATTTGATCTATTTTTACCACAATATTATTAATGACCACTTCATTTAAACATTAACCACTTTTGAGAATGCACTACCATAAGATATGAGCAGGAACAAAAGTTGCCATCCGATTCTCCTGAGATGTGAACTTTATGTCCTTTAAATAATCTTTTTTTTATAACAGTTTATATACATAGGGGTTTTTTAAAAGGGACCCAAAAACTTATTATAATAGATGCCTGAGCATTACATTACCAAAAAACCTATCACACTAGACCAAGGATGGACAACCATAACAAAAACTGGGATCCAAGATCCTAGACAACCGACCATGGCCCCCTATTTTGAAGATAGGGTAGAACCCCGCAAAGACCAAGGATGGACACCCATAGCAAAACCAGGGAAACAAACACCCTAGAACCTAGCAAGAAGAAACCTATCTCTAGGACAGGATGAAACCCCACATAGAAACAACTAAAAACCTAGAAATGGAAACCACACCTGGAAACCCGTTAGCAAACTGGGCCATCAAAACCACCCCAGGACAGGGGACCCCACTGGAACGGGACTAGCATCTATTTCTCATCCCTATCGAAACTAGCTCCAAGCCTACAATAGAGCTCTTTGAACACAAATATTGAGTTCAAATTCGCATTGGCTATCGAGGTTAGAGAATTTATCGCCATGTCTAGGAGAATTCTGGTCGAGAAGACCCCCAATTTGCCCTCTGAGTCTGAGCTGATGTCTGTGGTGCCCTTGAATTCCACCTTCACCTTCTTGAGCCTACTTGAGGATCTGCTATGACCGGGGGCACCGGGGTTGCCAGGGGTCGACACCCCCGGGGCCGAGCTGCCACCGGGGGTAGGGCCACATGAGGCACTACAACCGCCATGGACCTGGGTCATCGCACATATCTTAGAAGTGGTCCTACACTTCTTGGGAGGGGGAGAAGTATCGGGGTCACTAGGGCTGTCCTCCCGCACCTTAGACTCAGGATTAGATGAGGTCGAAGACCCGAGAGGGGGATTAGTAGAAAGGGGAGGGATATGCTGGAGAGGGGGCTGGTTGGTGAGAGCATGGTGGTAGAGGATAACCATGAGGTCTTGGTGGGCGGGGTAGGTATGGGATTTTTGGGCTTTCTCCACTACAATGGTGAGGGAGTACAGAAGGTACCGGGGAGTGCACAAGAGGGTGGCACCATGGATATGGTTGACAAAGCTGAGATGGAAGCTGCACAACTTTTGGTCAGGGTTGTCGCAGGTCACAAATTGCATGATGGGCACGATGGCCTCATCGTAAGGTTTGGGCAACTATGATCTAAAGAGGGTGGTCTTGTCCTAGCCATGCTCTAGGAAGTGGATGAGCTCCTCCTCCCAGTTGTGCCTATCGCATCGGATAAACTTCCCCTTTTCCTCATGGTGCAGCCCCATAACTTCGAACATGAATTCTTTGGTAACCTTGAAATGGACACCTTTCACGACCACCTCACCATTATTCCATGTGTCGAGGAAGGCCTGGGTGATCTCCTCATCTAGGCCAGCAAATTTGCGGAGGAAAGGGGTAAGGGACTTGGCATCCATGAAAACCTAGGTGGAACTACTCAGGGTGAGGGTGGAGGGCTCGACGTAAATGACTTTGGACATGGTGTAAGCAGAGGCAGGGAGCGGTGAGGAGCAGCAGAGGGGACCAGAGTCGACCAGAGAGCATAAACGTAGGAAGCCATCGAGGGGGAAGAGATAGGGGGGAAATGAGATGAAGGCCCTCGAGGGGGAAGAAATAGGCGAGGAGGAAGCCAAAGGGCCACAGGGAAGCTACATGCATCGGGAATCTTCATCGAGGGAGATGGCCGACACGCTGGAAAGGTGGTGGAGACAAGGAGAAAGGTGGAATGCACATAAAATAATGGGAGAGAGCCAATGAGAAATGAGAGCCTTGGGATGCAATTGATGAGTAGGCATGATGGGAGTGGGCCAGGTGGATGGCTTACATGTGGCAACTACCTTGTTAGAAAGAGGCATGGATGAGATGAGGATGACATGATAGGCGAGCTGAGGTGGCATGGGGTAAAACACAGTACTGATGATGAGGCCTACATGGATGCAGAGAGACCTACTCGGATCCACCCTGGTGATGAGGTGTCCACTATGGATAGGGAAATAAAAAACAATGATCATTGGGGGCTTCGAGATGAGGTCAATGGCCCTCAAAAAATAAAATTGGGTCCTGGGGCTCCAAGTCAATTGGGCCCTGAGATCAAATGTGCTAGTATAATATACTGGCATCATGGTTCAGAGGCTGGTCTCGGGACGTGATGTCCAAAAGCTCATTTGGAAATCCATATCGCTAGATACAGAGACCTACTGATGAGGCTGATGTGTTTACCATGAGGTTTGCTAGCTTGTTCCCTTCATGGTAGACGTGGCATGCAGAGAAGAGGGGGAGCTCCAAGAGGATGACTCGGGCTTCCTGAATGATGTTGGCTATGCACCATGACAAATCCCCTTGCTTGGTCATGACATTGATAATGTTTAGGTAGTTTCCCTATATGATCACCCTGGTGGGGGAATCTAGGAGAATGATCAGCTCGCAGAGGAGCGTTGAGGCTTCCATGAAGTTATTGGTTTGAACACCAAAGAACTCCATGAAGGCAAGGATCAAATGCCCTTAGTGGTCATGGATGACCCTGCCAGTGCTCGAGGGCTCGAGATTGCCTTTGGATGCTCCATCGAAGTTCAACTTGACCCACCTAGGAGGGGGGTCGACCATCTAGTAGAGGCTCTAGGAGAGGGGGAGGGATGGGGGCAAGGGGGGAGCATCTACACTCTGAGGGAGTTGAGGAGGGTTAACTCACTCACCTTCCATGGAGGGCAGGTCGGGGGAAGGATGCAGGAGTTCTCTGACGCAAAGGTGATCACTTTAATTGCAACCATCTGGGAATCCCAGGGCAGGGAGGAGAAAGCTCTGCTATTGTGCTCAAGCCAGAGTTTATAGAGTAGGTGGGGTAGGTAGAAGTCCCAGAGGGATCAGAGGGTGGGATGGGAAAAGGGATTGGGCCATTGGATGAGGATGTTGGAGATGGAGTCGGGGGGGCCCATTGGATGGAGAACTAGGCAAGGAGGTATCCTAGAGCCTCAGAGGAGAAGGGGCACCTAAAGAAGAGATGGGTCATCGAATCCCAATCAACGCAGCACAAGTAACATCTATTTGGGATCATGAATCCCCTCTTGGCAAGATTCTCAATGGTGAGGATCTTGTTTTGGATGGCCGTCCAGATGAAGAAGCTGATCTTGGGGATACAATTCTTAGCCCACACCTTCTTGAATGGGAAATGTACCTCATGGGAGTCCCTTTAGAGGGCATGGGTAGAATTGACCAAGAAAGCACCACTGTTGGTGTCGTGATAAACACACTTGTATTCCCTCTCAACTAAAAGGATGATGGTAGTGTCAAGAAGGGCCGAGAGGCTGTCGGCCTGGCAAGGAAACCGAGGAAATTTGATGGGCCCCCAGTCTACTCTGCCCTAACCCCTGATGATGTAATCAACCACCTTGGTTCCTTTGGAGGCTTCCAAGTGTGGCCTCAAGACCAAGAGGTCGGTGTCTTCGCTTAGGGCTCCATCCCGGAGCCACCTGTCATCCCAGAAGTTGATCCTAGTCCCATCACCAAGAATCCACCTGGTCCCTTTCTAGATGAGGTCCTTTGTGTGGGTCAGGGATTTCCAGAAGGCAGAACCATCCTAGGTATGGTGGTCACTGAGGAAGGGGTGTTGCTGGAGGTATTTCCTACTGATAATGCTAACCCACTCGATCGAGGAGTTGGTGAAAACATTCCAGGCATGCTTGGCCAAGAGGGATTTATTCATCAGGGAAATCTATCAGAGGTCGATCCCACCTTCATCCTTGGGCCGACATACCAGGGGCCAAGCGACCAACAAAATCCTCTTCCTCTCTTCACTTCCAGACCACAAGAAGTGCTTCTGGATCTGCTCTATGTGGGCACCAATCGAGGTCAATATTTTAAATATGAACATGAAATACATCGAGATGCTTTGGAGGTAGGCTAACATGAGGGTGGCTTTGCCCACCTAGGAGAGGAGATGCCCTTTCCACGAAGCCAACTTCTTCTAGATTCTTTCAACCAGGTTGCTCCATAGAGCCTTGGAGGGGAAGCCTACGAATAGGGGAAGCCCAAGGTAGGTGGTGGGGAGGGTGTCCAGGGAGCATCCCAGGATCCTAGCTATCTTAGCCTGCTTGGTCGGGGGAGTGTGGATGAAGTAAATTTTGCTCTTTTGAAGGTTGATTTTTTGCCCGACTACCTCCTTGTACAGATGTAGAATCTACTTGATGACTTTAGCTTGAGCCACCGAAGTGGTGGTAGCTAAGATGGTGTCATCCAAAAACTACTGGTGGGATACCGAGGCCAATCCTAACGTCGGTATGATGCTAGAGATGAGCTCGCTTTTGGTTGCACTCAAGATGGTGCATCCTAGGGTCTTTGCAAAAATGATGAAAAGGATGGGGGATAGAGGGTCACCCTACCAGAGCCCTCTAGAGTTGGGAAAGAAGCCTACCGGGGATCCATTGACTAGAAACAAGAACCATGGGGATGACATGCACTGCATGATGAGATCAACCCAGGAGGGGTGGAAGCCTAATTTGAGGAGGACCTTGGAAAGGAAATCACAATTGACCCTATCAAATGCTTTTTTCATGTCTAGCTTGAGGAGGAACGTTGGTCTTTTGGCTAGGGAAGCTGAGTGGAGGACCTCATGGATGATGACAATCTCATCTGTGATCATTCTTCCTTTGACAGAGCTCCCTGACAGGGGGCAATGATAAGGGGGAGGATGTCTTTGAGTCTATTCACCAGAGCCTTGGTGAGGATGTTTTAGAGAACATTGCAAAGGCTAATGGGATGGAAGGCTGATAGGGATTTGGTCACTGGAGTTTTGAGGATCAAGATGATGAAAGTGGAATTGATGCCTTTGGGGATGGATCTAGCGAACCGGATATCACAAACTCTAGCACACATATATTGGCCTACCAGGTCCCATAATATATGGAAGAAGTGGGGAGGGAAGCCATTCGAGCTCGGGGCAGCATCTAGTTTCATGGAGAATAGGGTTGCTCTGATCTCCCCATATGAGAGAGGTCTAAGAAGAACCTCATTGGTCTCAGAGGAAATAGAGGGGGGGATGTGCTCAAGGAGGGCAGTGGTCGCTTGGGGGGAAGGCTAGGAATAGATGCCTAGGAGCTCCTGGAAGAAGCTAGTTGCCTCTGATATGATTTCTTCCTCATCCCTTGTGGTCCTACCGTCACTGCAGATGAGCTCAGGGATTCTTTTGGTGCTCCAATTTTTGAGGGTGGAAGTATGGAAAAATTTGGTGTTGGCATCACCATCCTTGAGCTAGAGGGCTCTCAAATTCTGCCTCCAAAAGGTCTCCTCCCTGGCCAACACATTGTGATAATCAACAAGGACTCTTTGTTCCTCCTCTCTCGATCCTGGATCCTCTCTTCCATCCTAGAATTTGCATTGAAGGTCTTCCAATATTTTCTTTAGAATTTCCTTGCTCTCAAAGATGTTTTTGAACACCTCCCTATTCTAGACTTTGAGGTTGTCCTTCAGAACCTTCAGCTTCTGGTAGAGTTGAGCTATGGGGAGCCCCAAGGCGGGGTGACTCCACCACCTGCCCACTTGATCTTTGAAATCGGGGTGGTGAAGCCACATGGATTCAAACCGAAAAGGGCACTTGTGGGGAGGGCATCTGCCAACTTCGAAGAGGAGGGGGTTGTGATCCGAAGCTATTTTGGGGAGGGCCAGGAGAGTAGCATCAACAAACAGGGGAATGACCTCTCTGGATAGGAACACTCTATCTAGCTTGACCTATATGAGGTTGGCCCCTTCTCGCCTGTTGCTCCATGTGAACTTGGCACCCTTTAGGTGAACATCCATGAGCTCGTTGACATCGGTGAACTCCTTGAAGTCCTCCATGCTTCTAGAATTCAAGAATGTTCCCTCACGTTTGTCTGAGGGGAAGAGGGGGCTATTGAAGTCGCCCACCAGGATCTAGGGGAGGGGTGCGAACACCTCTCTCATGAGGCTGACCTCATTCCACAGGGAGGCTCTTTCAACCGAGGCTGTTAGGGGCATAGATGTTGGAAAGGATCCAGGTCTTCCTTAAATCCAGGCTGTGAAACATGACATTGAGGATTTTGGGGGAGGACGAGATCAATCTTCCTTCGAGAGTGCCTAGGTCCCACAAACACATCAACCCTCCTATAGAGCCGAGGGCCAGGGTGGAGAGGGAGTCACCATTGTTCTAGATCACCTTGGCCACCTTGGGGGAGGATAACTCATCAAGCTTGGTTTCTTGGAGAAGCAGAATAGAAGGTTTGTGGTCCCTATAGAGCTGGGCTAGGACACGTCTCATGGGGGCTCCATTGAGCCCTCTAGCATTCCAGGTAATGATCTTCATATGACACCTTTGGGGGGTCATTTGCCTCCCTTCCCTTGCTAGGTGGGAGGTTTGGATCTCAAGAGTTCTTCTTTCGATAGGCTGAGGGTATCAACCAGAAGGGTCATCTGTAGGCCATTGGCAATCTCATCCTCTACTTGCTTGATATGCTATTCTCCGAGGATGGGCCATCCTATTTTCTTCTTGCTTCCAAAATCCATTGCAAATTTTTTATTGCAAGTCCGTTTGGGGCTGGACCCTTCAGGGGTATATTGGGAGAAGGTCGGGCTACCATCATCATCACCCTCATATGCCTCAGAACTAAATTTTGAGTAAGCTTGGAGAGGGACGAAGAGGTTGAGGAGGGGGGTATTAGCAGAAGATGGAGGATACTTGGAGAAGGGGGAAGGTGTAGGATGTGCAAGGAGGCTTTCTAGGGCTACCTATGGGATGATATCTGTATCGCTCCAAATTTTTTGCATCCCTACCTTCAGGCTATTGGATCCGCGCCCGGAAGGAGGATGGGAAAAGGATGGTGCGGTACCTCGGACGAGAGGACTTCACGAAGGTCCCGCCTCTCAAGGGAGGTGTATTTTGGTGATTTTTCGACGGATGGTGGGTTCACCAGGAAACATTTGGCGGCAGTTTCCACGCCTAGGTTTTGGAATGTGTTTAGATGAGTTCGTTTTATCCTTTAAGCATTCATCCTAGGTTTGGCCGAATGAATCTAACTTAATCTATATGAAAATGCAACTTTCAATGAATACATAAAATAGATTTTGAAAGCAGAAAATAGAGAATTTACAGGAGGAAAATGGGGAATACCTGATCCGGATGTCTGAAGAAGATTCTGGCGGTTGATGCAGTCTGGATCGTCTGGAATTCTACAGAATCGCCTGCAATCAGACGAGATCGTCTGAGATCTGACGAATTCGTCGAAGAATTCGTCGAAACCCGCAAAACAGAGAATAGATGCAAAATGCAAGAAATAACACTATGCTAACAGAGGCAAATTATACCAAATGATAATATGAATGCTGAACACTATTCAAGAACATAAATTAATGCAAATTACTGTGCTTAAATGGCAGATTATGAGCTTAACATGCAATCTAGGCTAGATGGGTGAACTCCAGATGCAAAATAGGATAAAAACTGAATATAGATTATCTAATTTGCAAAACAAAATAACAGAGACAAAGTTGAGAAAAGCAAACTCCAGGCACTGATTGCCTCGATGTGGACTGCAGTCGAGATCGTCTCGCATCAGTACGAAATCGTCTCGAATTTGATGAGATCGTCTCCGATCTTGACAGGTTCGTCGACGACGATGGGTGCTGGCTCCGATTGAAAATCAATGATATACCTGCATAAAAATTGCTATGGGACTAATGCAAAAATAAGATTATGATGTTTTAGTACAGAGGGGTTCAATTTGCAGATAAATTCAGCCAGGGGTTGGGGAGGGAAAATCTTAGAGTTTAAATAGGCTTAGGGAGAGTTGTTGGGAGGTTGGAGATCTTCCCAATTTGGGAGATCTCCAACGGGGAGGGTCCCAACGGCGCAGACACGCTTCCGCCCGGATTGGAGACCCGTTGGAACGGATTCCAACTATGCAAATTCAGTTTTGCGACAAAATCGTCTCGGACGTTCTAGTCCAGACGAAATCGTCAAATCCGGGGCGATATCGTCTGATCGGCGACGATATCGTCCAACGGTCAAAACAACCTCTAAAAATGGCACGAAAAAAGGGGAAACGGGTTTCTCGACGGTTAACGGGCGGTTTGGGAGGTTAAATTTGAATTTAAATTTATTTACTAAGGTGAATGTAATTATTCCAATTTTATCGCGCCAATTTTAGGGTGCTACATTTTGCCCCCTCTTTAGCGAATTTTCCGAAGAAAATGCGTTAAAGATGAGTTCTTCTCGATCTACGAGAAAGCAAAAAATTATACCCATTTTTAGGCGACGATTCTTGGTCGAATCGTACGACAGCTTACTATGGTGCCCCCTCCGTGTTTTTACCCAAATCGAACGTTTGAGGTAAAAACGCGAAAAAGCAAAAAATTTTGAATTATTTTTGAATGAAATTATGTTTGATATATGATATGTTTTTGATCATATGACTTGTGTTATGTGTATGTTTATGATGCTTTTATGTTTGATTGATTGATTTGATGATTCATGTAATTATGTCATTTGGAAATATTATAATTTTGATGTCATGCTATAAGATTTTAAATGAAATAATCTGATGTAACAAATTGGTTGTTTGTAATGAAAATGTGATAAAAATAAAAAGAGACTTCTAACAATAATTTCAAAGGACATTGTCGCTATTATAGACCATTTCATGGAGTCGCTGCTCACTCGGTCGTCAAGCTAATCCCATTTATAGAAATATTGCTAAAAGTAAAAGAGTGCTTAAGAGACTGTCTTAAGACTTTGGTGCAATGATGCAAATGATGATGATGATGATGATTTGTTTTCAGATTTCCATGAAAATATTATGCATGAAATAATGTTTAAAATGATTTTTGCTAGGCATAAATTCCTAAGTGTGATAAAATTTTTGGATAATTCCCTAGGAATTATACCATCATTGCAAAATTTAAAGGTTGACATAATGACATGAAATAATGAAAATGTGTTTGCTTTTGAAAAAAGCATAATTTGTATAAGATGAAGTCATATGGTTTTTATGATTTTTGATAAATGGGAATAACAATTGTTACAATGGCTTGCGCTAGGCATAGAATATGTAGGTATAGACTTATACCATCATCGCGAAAATCAAAGAAAATAGTTTTATTGCATGGTTGATTTTTGATGAACAGAAAATATGAAAATGAGGACTTGCGCTAGGCATATAATTTCAATTTTGGTTTTGAAACTATACCATCGTCGCGAAAGTCGATATGATATGTATGATATGTTTTGAAAGAAATTTGTGATTTTTCTATTATATAGTTGTCTTTATGAAAAATAATTGTACTTGATTATTCCAAACAAGTTGCAAAAATAATATTTCAAAGTATTTTGAAGACAAAAATTAGATTTATAAGGAATCCCATGTGCATATGTGAATTCATTTCCAATCTTGATTTATCATAATGATAGACAAAATCTCTCAAATACAAATGTGTGTGCAATTGTATTGTTCATTTACCAGGTTTGAGCAAGATACTATGATACAAGTGATTTGAAGAAACCAAATAAGTGTTCATTAACCATGATGTAGATGCATATAACCATATTAGACTACTATGTAGATCGGATTATCAAGAGCTAGCTAATCCATAAGCAGACATAGGTCCGTACAAAAGAAGGTCGCTAATGTGACAGACATATCGCCACGCTAGGAGTTACCCAAGGCCAAGCAGGTTGGGCACAAACCACCTGTTATGGGGCTTACCTCACAGCTTTTTGAATAATTGAGAATTCCAGGGATTCAAGCTCATCAACCCTTCTTTTCTTTTCAAAGGGTAGGGAAAGGGATTTTATTGCTTTCTTGCTTTCTTTTGAACTTTGCTTCTTTTTCTTTTGTATTTCTTTTGCTTGATAATGCTTGGAATATTGCTGAAATAACATTTTTCTTTTCTCTTTTTCTTTCTTGAACTTTTTTTTTTTCTTTTTCTTTGCTAGGGATACTTGCTCGGATTAGTCGTAGAGCAAGGGATTTTTATTATGGGTAGGGGTGAGCTTGTCCTTTTGCCAATTCTCAAAGATTCTAGACCATGTGCATGATAGGATAGCAGGGGAAACTTTTCACCCAAGAAATCAGTTCTACTATGTAGCAAAACATGGAAATTACAAATATAATCATTTTATTGTGAAAAGATGTGCTTGGTTTAAGTAAATAACAAGATCAATTCTCTATGCTCAAACTTTATTTAATTGAATTTTGTGAACTTTGATATAAGAGAGATTAGTAATCATGCCAGATAAAATCAAGATATTTATTGTTGTGAGTGTGCAAGTGAGGGATTCCAAATAAATGCTAATTGTATCCAAAATAAGTTGAAACATATAACTGCAATAATTGTAAGAAAATATATATACATGATTTTTTAGAAGTTGGGAGAATGTTGACTCTCTCTTTCTTCTTGTATATTGTTTTGGTTTCGAAAGAGTCAAGCATATAGCTGTTTTTAGATTTTTATTTAGATTTTTGTTTTTGAGCAAAAAGAACTTAACAAGTGCTTTAAATAAATGCAATAGATAGTTTTTGAAGATTTTTGGATGATTATGAATGTTTTTGATGTTTTTGAATTTTTTATAAATTGAAAGAAATACAAGATAGTAATTTTGAACAAATATATACATGGATGAAATGACCAAATTTATGCATAGTAACGTTTAAGATGCAAAATATTCATGGGTTCTTTAAGTTCTTTACCATCTAAGGTAGATAATTTATATGCTCCTGATTCAAATTTAGCAGTAATGATGTATGGTCCGAGCCAGTTGGGCTCGAATTTACCTTTAAGTTCCTTAGTTGCATTTGTATTTTTTTGAAGATTTTGAGGATTTTGATTTTTTTGTATTTTGATTTTAATTTATGAATTGAAATTGGTGGTATATACAAGATGATCTATATACACTATACAAGGTTTATTTGAGTATAGCATGTCTAAGGTTGCTTCAAAATCAAAGGAGGTTTTGAAGGATAATCTGGTTGAGGTGAAGGTAAGAATATAAGGTGATGAATAAAAGGTAGTGATAACAAAAGCTTTGTTATAATGTAGAATAATGTAGCAAAAGATTTGACTTTTATATGTGGAAAATTGATCATGTTACAAAATAAAATGTCAGAAGGATAAGAAAGTTCTTCATTCTTATTATTATATTCCAAGTCTTGATAAGATGGAGAAAGTATATGTGAAAGATATGCATGGGTGTTATTTGGTAAACAAGGATGATCATATATGGATGAAGAAAAGTGATGGATAGAAGATAATTGTGACAATAGAGAATGTATAGAACTTGATGTTTCAATCGTTAAATATTCTTCAAATGGTTTTGGGTCACCATGTATGGTAACAATTTTATTTGTAAGTTCAAACTTCAAACATTGGTGAAGAGTGGAAGGGAAAACCCTCATCGTATGAATCCAAGGACTCGGAGAAGTAGGTTGTAAGGTGAAGGACAATATCCTACATAGAATAAAGTATCCAGGATCTTGGATCCAATATTAAGGGGAAGAATTATAGTACCTTGAGCTTCTTGAATTTCATTGTTAAAAGATTTTATAATAACATTTGATTCATTAATATCTTCTTCCTTTAATTTGAGTTTTTGGAATAATTGATAAGTGCATAAATTAAGAGAGGAGTCATTATCTACCATGATAGTTCTAACAAGTGTTTCTTTACTAGATCCGATAATGTAAAGATAGGAGTCTTCTTGTGGAGTAGAGGAAGGAATATCCTCATCATAGAATGAAATATGGTTAACCTCAAGAGGGTTTATACCATTAATTATGTTCTTAGAGAAAATATGATGAGGAACAAATTGTTGGCTAGGTATTTTGAACAAAATTTCCTTATGAGAAATTTGTAATACTTCTAAAAGGGATATCTTTGCTTGAGGATTAATCACTTGTTGTTGGTTATCAAAGTGGATTTCAGATTGAGATTTTGATTCTAAAGATGAGCTTTCTATGCTTACATTCCATTTTGGATCATTCTCTAGAGCCAAAGATAGTTTTGAAGGTTGGTCAAATGAGGAATCCATATCTTGAATATCGGATTGAGTTGATTGAACTTGAGGTTGCTCATTTGTAGTTTTTGTTACAATATTAATAATATCATCATGATGGGACACATTAACATGCAATATTTGATTGGTTTCTTGTTGTTGATAATTGAATAGGGGTTCTTGGGAGATCCCCATGTCTTGATTGATTATTGGTATTTGTTGTGTAGGAGTTTGATTGTTTAATGGAGATTTATAATCAGTTGTAGATTGTAATTCCTTTATATTAAAAAGACCCTTATCAATCAAATCTTGAATTGCACATCTTAAATCTTTACAATTTTGTGTCATATGTCCATCTACTCTATGATATTCACAATGTAGCTCAGGTTTAAACCAATCTGATGTGGTATCAGGTTGTCTTATGGAAGGAAGTTCAATCTTATTTGTGTCAAGTAAATACTTGAGAATTATATCCATTGGTTGATTAAGCTTAGTAAATTTACGTGATGAAGGTTTTTGAGAGGTTTTTGATAAATGCCTTAGGAATTTCGTCATAAAAGGACCTAATGGTTTCTCACCTCTACTTTCTTTATTATGGGTAGAATGATGATAGGAAGATTGCGATGTAGGAGGTGAGTGCATGGTAGAATTGGAAGAATAAGTATTTTCTTGTTGAAATGGATGTGTTGTATTGAAAGAAGAGTATTGAAAAGGTGGTGGAGGATTATATGTGGATTGATAGACATAATATGGATATATGGGAGAATAGATAATATCATTATGAAGAGGATTGGCAAAGGGATTGTTTTGTTGGGTTATGGATGAAAAATGAGAGAAGTGTGATGGAGGTGGTGTTGAATAGGGATGAGGTTGGTCATAATCAACAAATGTATTTGGCTGAATTCTTCCAACATTACTGATGGGCTCATATTGATTTGAGTAAAAACTCATGGTTTCTTTAGTACTTCTAAAAGTAATATTTAGCATCTACTATTTAGAATTGAATCTAAAACATACAAACTTGAAATGATGATTTTGTTTTTGTTTTTCTTGTATACATATATATATTTTTTTGTTTTTGTTTTCAAAAGGTTTACAATGCATTCACGTCGGGTTCACCAAAATGTATCGCTCCAAATTTTTCGCATCCCTACCTTCAGGCTATTGGATCCGCGCCCGGAAGGAGGATGGGAAAAGGATGGTGCGGTACCTCGGACGAGAGGACTTCACGAAGGTCCCGCCTCTCAAGGGAGGTGTATTTTGGTGATTTTTCGACGGATGGTGGGTTCACCAGGAAACATTTGGCGGCAGTTTCCACGCCTAGGTTTTGGAATGTGTTTAGATGAGTTCGTTTTATCCTTTAAGCATTCATCCTAGGTTTGGCCGAATGAATCTAACTTAATCTATATGAAAATGCAACTTTCAATGAATACAGAAAACAGATTTTGAAAGCAGAAAATAGAGAATTTACAGGAGGAAAATGGGGAATACCTGATCCGGATGTCTGAAGAAGATTCTGGCGGTTGATGCAGTCTGGATCGTCTGGAATTCTACAGAATCGCCTGCAATCTGACAGAATCGTCCGAAATCTGACGAATTCGTCAGAAACCTGCAAAACAGAGAATAGATGCAAAATGCAAGAAATAACACTATGCTAACAGAGGCAAATTATACCAAATGATAATATGAATGCTGAAAACTATTCAAGAATAGAAATTAATGCAAATTACTGTGCTTTAATGGCAGATTATGAGCTTAACATGCAATCTAGACTAGATGGGTGAACTCCAGATGCAAAATAGGATAAAAACTAAATAGATTATCTAATTTGCAAAACAAAATAACAGAGACAAAGTTGAGAAAAGCAAACTCTAGGCACTGATTGCCTCGATGTGGACTGCAGTCGAGATCGTCTCGCATCAGTACGAAATCGTCTCGAATTTGATGAGATCGTCTCCGATCTTGGACAGGTTCATCGGCGACGATGGGTGCTGGCTCCGGTTGAAAATCAATGATATACCTGCATCAAAATTGCTATGGGACTAATGCAAAAATAAGATTATGATGTTTTAGCACAGAAGGGTTCAATTTGCAGATAAATTCAGCCAGGGGTTGGGGAGGGAAAATCTTAGAGTTTAAATAGGCTTAGGGAGAGTTGTTGGGAGGTTGGAGATCTTCCCAATTTGGGAGATCTCCAACGGGGGAGGGTCCCAACGGCGCAGACACGCTTCTGCCCGGATTGGAGACCCGTTGGAACGGATTCCAACTATGCAAATTCAGTTTTGCGACAAAATCGTCTGGACGTTCTAGTCCAGACGAAATCGTCAAATCTGGGGCGATATCGTCTGATCGGCGACGATATCGTCCAACGGTCAAAACAACCTCTAAAAATGGCACGAAAAAGGGGAAACGGGTTTCTCGACGGTTAACGGGCGGTTTGGGAGGTTAAATTTGATTTTTAAATTATTTACTAAGGTGAATGTAATTATTCCAATTTTACTGCACCAATTTTAGGGTGCTACAAGATCACCCTTGAATAGGGGATTGGAGGGGAGGGGGTAAACCAGGGAGGTCACCTAGGAGAAATGGGTTTTGGGAAGGCCATTGGCCTGGTGGGGAAGTTCCTGAGGATATTGCAGGGTCGTAGAAGAGACCTTGAGGTTGGGGTCAGGGTTGGAGCATACCTAGTTTTGATCATCCATCGGGATGGGGTCAACCTTCTGTTTGCATTTTTCAGCTGGGATGACCATCTTCCCATGCCATTACTTGGGGTGGATATCTGAGAGGAGGGTGCCCACCTTTGGGAGGTCCACGAGGGTGGAACCTATCTTGCAACTGCACCTTTGGAGGGGGCATTTAGAAGCTGGGGCTTCGAGCTTCTTAGAGAGGGGAAACTAATTAGGGAGATGCCCCTACATGTTGAAGTGGGTGCAGAAGGCTGGTTTGTTTTCATATTCTAGGTTTTGGTGTAAAAAGTAAAATCTCGATGAGACGGTGACTACAAAATGGAGCTTCTATTCAAGGTTCGTAGAAACACATAACCTAGCATGGACCATACGGTATCCTACCCTAGTGGTTGATTCAAAAGCCACAAGATCCCCTATGGCCTAGGCAATGAGTTTGAGCATGCTATCCTACCAGAGGTGGAAGGGGATATTGGGAAATATGACCTAGCTTGGGGTATATTTTATGCTCTAAGTGTTGGGGTTGAAATCGATAGCCCAATGCCTGAGGAAGAGGCTTCTACACCCCAAAAACTAGGGCCCGCCTATGAGAATCCTGCTAGTGTCTTCCTTGTTGTTAAGCTTGATGAGGAAGAACCCTTTAGATAGGGCAATGATCTGCATGTGTCCTATGGTATTCCATTTGGAAAAGGCCCATCGGTGGATGGTTTCCATATCCAGGTGACCCCAATGAACTTCTCGACCAGGGAGAACAAAGAATCTGATATGAAGGACAAAAAAACATCATCCTTGATCGAAATGTGTGTCCCTTCCAAGGAGAGCCCCGAGGATGACACCCAAGGATGACTGGACCCTACCACTAATATCTTCACAAATTAGGGTTTGCTGGACCCCTTAAGGGCAGATCCCTCAATGACTTTGTCAGGAGGTTCTTTGTCTAGGGAGGGGCCCCCAGAGGCACCCTTGCTGCCTTCGGGGCTCGGACCCCCAGATGCCTGACGAGGTTCGACATCGGGCCTAGCCTGGCCCGAACCCATCCCTAGACCTACCACTGGTCCAGTTCTCACTACTTCAGAGCTCGCTGCTCCAGATCTTGCTGTTGTCCCTGATATCGATCTTGCTCGTACTCCTGCTCCCACCATTGCCAAATCCCAAACTCTACCTTATATTTTTCTCCTTTAAATCATCTGATTAAAGAAAAACCATCAAATTAAATTGAGGTCAAGCATAATCATTGATTTACTTTGGCCCATGTAATGTATTTGGGAGAATGCTACCATTATATCCAAGTGGAAACAAGCATGACCATTGATTTTCTCGTGATGTGCACTTTGACTTGTCAATGTTTGCTTGCCTTACAAAAAAGTACTACCGTTGGATTGTAAAGGAATCATCGCTACCATTAGATATTTTGGGTTTGCTTATGTCTTAGTCAATATAGGCCTATGACCAATTTTGACTTCTCCAAGTATCGCACGTCCGTTAGATCGAGTCGTGATGAAGTGCGACCGTTGATTTTCCATAACCTGCAAAACTAAAAACAACATAAGGTGCACATGGTTCTTAATTTTTATTAATCTACATTTAATGAAAGGGAAGTGATTAAAAACGTATTGAGACCCTCGTTAATCATGATTAGCAGCTTAATTAATCCCAAGGTGCTTAACTCTTTTTAATGTTAACCTTTTCATATTTAGATCAAGTGTGATCATCTGATCTCATCATATTAGAGTGCTCCTCTTGGATCTATCTGATTTGCATGTCTTTTTAATCAAAGGGGGCACATGCCGTTAATGTCAATTAAAACATATGTTTGAAACTTTAGGATATGACCTTTTTTGCCATGGTGCATTATTTGACTTGTTGATTTAACCTTTGATTAGCTCATGAAAGCACATCCATTCGATTTAGGAGAATCTAAGTGTCACCTTTAGATCTACCCAAGGTGCTCGACACTTACTCAAAAAGGGTGCATACCATTAATATTTAACCTTTTTAGACCTTAGGATAAAACCTTTTTGTCTAGGCACATTTTTGACCTTTAAACACCTAAGCTCTTTACGCAAGTGCATCTGTTCGATTCAGATCGACTTGGGCGCTGCCTTTAGATCCACCCAAAGTGCTTGATATTTAGCCAAAGAGGGTGTGTAACCTTTATATTTAATTTTATTAAACTTATAATCAAGACCTTAGGTTATATACTTGGATTATGGTATTTTCCTTTGGAATTTATACTTCGGTTTGCTTATGTGAGCATGTGCGTTAGATTTCGAAGGATGGAACACTACAGTCTAGATATTTGCACTTGCTCGATATTTAGGTGCAAAGGGGGTGCATACCCTTATTTACCCATTGTTTAAAATCTTAAAACTTTGGCTCATGTACTTAAGTTAATTTTTTTTATCATCATTCTTAACGACCTAAGGACTTAGGGTTTTATTCATTTTATTTAGGCTAAAACCTTTTAACTAATGTTATAATAAGGAACAAGGTATTTTAGGGGGACTTGTTAGTTTATTTTTTATTATAGAACCTTTTTTTCAAAAAGGTCAGGGACATTAAATGGTTAAGACTCCTTAGTGGTTAAAGACCTTTATTGAATGTTTTGTTTTCAGATAAAATTAACGGTCACAACTAAGCTTCTGACTTTGAATTTAATTTATATGACATTTTAAAACCATTTAAAATCAACTTATTAGAGGAAAAAGCAAAATAGATCAGTACTATTTCTTAAATTTATTGAAGTCAAAATTTTAAAATTGGGGGTCTCAAATGTTGAGTCAAATTTGGCTCCAATAGGACCTTATTTTACCATTAAAAAAAAAGGGATTGTAGTCCTTCTTTGGATAAATCAACTTTGTGCACAAGTTTGTTGTAGAATTTGCACAAATTGTAAAATACATAACTGAATTATTGAAGAAGAATATATATTTCAGGTGGATAGACCTACGAAAAAGAAGCATTCAAGAAAATTAAGGAAGCAATTGTGCAAGCACCAGTACTTATCAATCCAGATTATTCAAGGGGTTTCATCCTATATGCCATTGGAGAGCAAGAGAGTTATGCTACAGTTATTACTAAAAAATAGAAAGATAATGAGGAGAGACCCATTGCATTTCTAAGCCATACTATGCAAGATCATGAGGAAAGGTATAAATGCAATGAGAAATAGGTATATGCAGTCATGAAGTCCCTACAAACATTTAGACATTTCTTATCCTAGAACAAAACCTTAGTATATGTGATACATCCTAATGTCAGGAACTTTATAATATAGGGAGAACTTGGGAAAAAAGGGTTGGTTGGGTGTCAAAATCCAAGAGTATGATGTAGAGATTCACCCAAAAAATATGGTACGAGGTAGGAATATGTGCTAGGATATGGTAAAACAAGCTATGACATAATATGTGGCATGTCAAGTCTTAGAATCTGCCCAAGGAAATGAATAATTTTCAAAAACTTCAGATTGGGTTGATGAACTTACAAACTATTTTCAGATAGGAGCATGTCCAAGCATGCCTCACAGAGAAGAAGGTACCGACTACAGGCATTAAAATATACTATGTTACCAAAAGGTCTATACAAAAAAATTTGGATGGTGTTCTACTGAGATGTATCAAAGACAATGAAAAATAGAAGATCTTGGAGGAGTTCCATGGAGGCATATCAGGAGGACACTATCCAGGAAAAACCACGAGTTTGAAAACACTGAGGATAGGATGTTATTGGCCAATTATCTTCTTTGATTCTTTCAAAGTAACTAGAACATGTGAGGAATATCAAAGATATGTGGAAAGAAACAAAAATGCTTTCTTACCTCTCAAATCCATTCAAGTGGAAAAACCTTTCCAACAATGGGGTTTAGACTTCATAGGGGTGATAGAGAACCCAAATCATCAATAGGTCATAAGTACATATTGACTGCTATAGATTATTTTACCAAATGGGTTGAAGCTATACCCACTAAGAATGATGATCAAGTAATGATGGAGTTTACTAAAATTTTGATCAACAGGTTTGGTATACCTGATGCATTGGTCAGTTATAATGGCCCATCCTTCATTGGAGAAAAAATGATTGATTTTAATAGTAGATATGGGATCTACCTAAAACATTATTCCAATTACTATCCATAGGCAATGACCTAACAAAATCCACAAACAAGAATTTGCTTAGAATTCTGAAGAGAACTCTAAAAGAAAACAAGAGGAGCTAGCATTCATTAATAAATAAATCACTATGGGTGGATAAAATCACCGTTAAGAAGTATATAAACATATCCCCCTATGCTTTGGTGTATGGTAAAGAAGCTATCCTCCCAATTCATATGGATATACTTTAAAATTATTCAATCAAATTGATACTACAGAAGGAGATCTGGTGGAAGACAAGTTAATGCTACTTTTTTAGCTAGAAGAAAAAGGGAACAAGCATATGATCAGTGCCAAAAACATCTAGGGAAAACCAAAGGGTGGTTTGATAAGAAGACTACTTTTAAAAAATTCAAGGTTGGAGATCTTGTCCTAAAGTGGAACAAAATCAAGGCAAAGACAGAAAACCGTCAAAAGTTTGATGCATTTTGGGAGAGGCCATTTGAGATAATCATTGAGAAGCAGCACAATAATTTCCAACTACAATATGAGTAGGGAAGAATCCAAACTATCCCTATCAATGGTTTCCATTTGAAACTCTACTTTCATCAATAATTACCACCCCTTGTATTTTTATGTATCATATGTACTTTTACATGTTTTTGTGAAAACATCGTGATTTTATAACATGTTTCAGTATCACAACAACATCGAAGGAAATCTTCCAAAATATAAAAAATGATGTGATTTTGCAATAAGTTAAAATTTTGTGATCAAACAGTCAAGACCCCAAACATGCCATGAGAGGGAAAACTATTTTTAAATTTCAAAAGGATTTCAAGAAGCATGATGTCATTATTGCAAGGATGGCTATAATTCATTCAAAAAATATGGTGCACGAGTGGAATCATAAATGACGTCTCCAATAACTCATCGAGCAAGCTGCCACCCATTGTAGTTATTGCATGTTACCCTAATTCTAATGTGAGCTTTGTATATGGTGACAAAAAATCTAGCCACCCTCCAGTTCATCAAAGCCTTGCTACAAAATCTTATTTTTGCAATAGAGTTTCCTCTCTCGCTCTAATATTTTCAAAAAAATTTCAATACACCAGTACCAAAGGAAATAGAAGCATCACAATGGTAGCTTCATCCTTAGCCATTGAATAAGTAATGCATATGGAAGATGAGAAAATTATAACGTTTTAGGATAGGGATGCCAAAATTGTAGACACAATGGTCACATGGAAGGGTGCTGAAAAGCTCAAAAATGACATCAAAGAGAGGGTTTCTATAGGTATTTCCCCACAATATCAAATTATTTTTCATTTCCATTCAATACTTTCTTGGAATATTTGCACTCTCATTCATCCTTACCCCAAGCTCATCCGTGCCATAACCAAATTTTATGACCCTAAGTGCAAGATTTTCCAAAACGCGCAAGGAAGAGTCATCTTTACCCTTAGTCCAAAAGTTTACATAGTTGCCTTTGCTGCAAGCTCGACCTGTTCTCTAAAGCCATAAATGTTTGACCCTAGTGACCAAGCCAGGTACTATACCCCAACTAGAAGAATAAAAAATTCATAGAGTTGCAATTGAAAAAGCCACCTACAGGGAGAAATTTGCCTACAACTCCTATCCCCCTTTCTAAATTCAAGAACCTAGAGCTTTTTTCTATGTTGGCAATAATATTTGGGTTACCTTCATATGAACAGGTCCATGGATGGTAAATTATCATAGCCCAATGCATTTTTAACCCAAAATTCTATGACACTACTTTTATGGACCAAAGCACCAAGTCCCTTTTCTTCAATTGGCCAAATTTCCTCCATAAGGAAATTCATGAACAATTGTCCCAAATGAAGAAGGGCATCCCAGTATCATTCAAATATTATTCTCACCTAACCTGGGTCTTCTTCTATTTTATGGTACGAGAAATATCCTTCATACTTGTAGTGGATAAGGATGATAAGGGGAGAAGACTACCAGTGTATTCATGGACCACTATGCACTCTACCATCGAGACTTATTACAACTTCAATAGGGAATTTTTGGGGCCTACCCTGAAAATCATAAATGGAGAAATGAATAGATTATACCCAAAGGCTAAGTACATTTTGTAGAAACTGCATGCAGAGGAAGGAAACTGGTTTATTTTGACTCAGGGGTAGTTATCAGATTATATGGGTTCACTGGGAAATATTTTTTACTCCCCCATTATGTTATTGACTAGCTATTTGTAATGGAGTATTACAGACTGATAGAATTCATCAATGCTAAATATGGTACAAGGATAGGCAAGAAAGGGACATGCATTCTCCCCTTTCAGGTTATTTATGAAAAGATCCAAATGTTCCTTTGGCATGTAGGAGGTTGAATACTTGGGAAATATTTTTTCATAGGAAGGAGTGAAGGTTAACCCTAAGAAAATTGAGGCTATCCAAAATTGGCCTAAGCCATAAAATATCAAGGTGCTTCACATATTTTTGGGTCTCATAGGCTATTATCATTGAATTGTATAAAATTATGGAAAAATGGTTTCCCCCTTAATGACCATGTTAAAAAAAAATTATTTATTTGGTCATCTCCAACAATACGCATTTGTAGATTTGAAGCAAGCTAAGATTTTGACCCCAATGTTGGTCACTCCTAATTTTTATAAACCATTTATAATTAAAAGTGATGCTTCAGGTAATGGAATTGGGTCTGTATTATTGCAAGAAGGGTGATCCTTAGCTTTCACCAGTAAGGAACTATTGGGAAATTGTTTGGAAAAATCTACTTATGGAAAAAATGATGGTCATCCTCCATATTGTTAATAATTTGTGACCATATCTCATTGGAATAAATTTCTCTATTAAAATGTACCACAAGAGTTTAAAATATTTCTTGGAACAAAGGGTATCTACTCCAACACAATAGTTTGGGTTTAAAAAATTATTGGGGTATTATTATGACATCATGTATAAGAAAGGGAAGGAGAATATTATAGAATATTTCTACTCCTATCAATTTGAGGATCAAGTGATATTGTGTGCCCTTTCATCCTCACTTCCCCAATGGGTATCCCAAATTCAAGAAGATGTTACCAAGGACAATTTTGTATAGACCTTGTAGGAACATCTCCAAAGTGATCCCAATTCACATGCCACATATTCATAGGATGGACACCTATTAAGATATCAAGGTCACATTGTTGTCTCCAAAATTTCATCACTCTATGAGTATATCATGATGGAAATGCACACTCCACCTAATGTAGGCCATTCAAGATTATTGAAGACATGTGAAAGAGCTAAAATATCATTCTATTGGGAGTGAATGAAAAAATATATCCAGAATTTTATGGCCAAATATAAAATTTACCAACAAATTAAAGGAGAAACAATTCATACTTTAGGTAATCTACAATAGTTGCAATCCTAGACAATGTATGGACTAATATCTCCATAGATTTTATTAGAGGGCCTCCAAAATCTAGAGAAAAATTTATCATTATTATGGTAGTGGATTGTATCTCAAAGTATGCTAATTTTTGTTCCCTCACCCATCCTTACCATGCATCCACCATTGCTTAAATATTCATGAATTTCATTTTTAAACTCCATAGTATGCCTAAATCCATTATGTTTAACCATAACCCCAATTTTACAAGTTGATTTTGGCAAGAACAAACTAAATTGTAGGGAATGTAACTACAAATAAGCTCATCCTACCATCCATCGACAAATGGGTAAAATAAAATTATCAACAATTTCTTAGAAACTTACTTTTGGTATTTTATCTCTGAACACCTAATACAATGGGATAAGTGGCTACCTTTGACTGAATGGTGGTACAACACTTCATTCCATAGAAATTCTAGAATGACCATTTGTGAGGCAGTTTATGAGTACTCACCTCCATCACCCTCTTCATCCTAGAAACTCCAAATTTTAGGTGGTGGATGCAACTCTTCAAGATCATACCAAACATTTTTAGTAGTTGAAGGAAAACTTGGTGCTATCTCAAAATTGGATGCGATAGTAGATTGACTAACACTATTATCATCACAACTTCAAAGTAGGAAATATGGTCTTTCTTCAAATCTAACCCTACAAAAAATATTCTATGCAAGTTCTAGCACATCAAAAATTTGTAGCATGAATTTATGGACCCTACTAGATTTTGTAGTAGATTGGATAAGTGGCTTTATAAGCTTGTGTTACCACATTCTTCCAAGAAGGTGCTTGACAATAACAATTAAGTCCATTTAAAATTCCTTGAGTTAGATTATAAAGGCTTAATAATATTAGAGAATGACAATATTTTGTACCATATAACCTGCACTCTCTGTAACCATAACATCGCTAAAATATTGGTCCATTGGTAGGGTTTATAGCTAGAGGATGCCACATGGGAGCCTCTCCAATAGTTATAGTACTAGCTTCCTCATCTCCAAGTTTAAGAATAAAGCTTTTTGTAGGGGAAGGGCATGTTAGGACCTCATCATAACATTATTATGTAATTAAACCCTTCCTATGGGGACCCCATATTAATAATATTATGTAATATATGTAATGTATATGTGCATTTAAGGTGCTAGAAAAGAGGGGCCATTTAATGTAACCGCTATAAAAAATGTAATTGCTTATTTGGTAGAAGATTCTAGCTTGGGTGGCCACTTGCATGTGAATCCAACCCTTGAGCGTTATAGTTAAGGTTATGAATAATATTTAAAATGACAAGGGGGTATATATGAAAGCATATCAAATTTTCTTGTATTGAAGTTATGCTTCTAAGGAGGTTTCTCCCTTGAAGAGGCTTGTAATTCTATAATGTGTTCTTTATTTTTGCAATATAATCTGCTACATTTTTATTTCATCTTGCAATATTATTAATATCAAAATATTTTTTTATTGTTATTGTAATATTGTATGGATGTGCTTTTATTTCACTACAAGGTTCATAATAGATCATGAATGTCAAAGTGCTTTCGATACTTTAAAAACATATATTTTGATATTTCCTATATGTGTACCTCCTAAACCATCTCAACCGCTATTGCTATATAATAGCTATAGCACATTCCCTTGGATCCATGCTAGCTAAATACGGTGATCAACATAGAGAAAGGACAATTTATTATATCAGTAAGACATTAGTTAGCTATGAGAATTGTTATACACCATAACAAAATCTGTCTGGTATTCATGTTTTCTTCCCAAAATTTAAGATACTACACACTTAGTTAGAAAACCTATGTTATAGCAAGGGTCAGTCCCTTACATTATATCATGTCAAAACCTCACCTTTGTGGGAGAGCTACCAAATTGGTCATCAACCTTAGCAAATTTGACCTTGAATTTATTGGCCAAAAATCATTTAAAGGACAAGTGATCACATATTAGTTAGCTACAACACCCTTGGAATATAAACACCCTTTAAATATCAATTTCCTTGATGAATCTATTTTTTCTATAGGTATAAAAGAGCCATTTTCTTGGACCTTCTACTTTGACATTGCCCAATGTATCAAAGGAGTTGGGTCAAGAATCGTTCTAGTCACTCCACAATGAAAACTTATACCATTATCATTTAAACTTTATTTTTCATGTACCAATAAAATGCTATATTATGAGATCCTTATCCTAGAACTTTAGGCTACATTGGATCTCAAAATTAAGACTCCTACTATCTTTGGTGACTTCCAATTAGTATTCAACTATATCAATGGTGTCTACAAACCAAGGACAAAAAATTGACATATAAATATATTGTGAACAACTTAATGGCTTCCTTCAATAAAAATCACTATTGACACCATCTTGTAATCAAGAAATCACCATGTAGACACCATGGATATGACTCCATATCTTATTCCACTAGAACTAGAAGATAAAAAGGTTAGCTTCCAAAGCCTTAAACTTAAAGGAATGCAACCACAAGTATTGAATTAATCATGCAATGTTATAACTATGATAATGGAAACTTAACATGCATGAAAATATGATAGAAAACTTGATATAATGCTCTAGAAATGCTCATATAAGAAATATCATGAAAATTACAATGCTTCTATAATGGATTTTACAACCTCTCCATATTAAAAAAATGGAGCTACATTGTGACTACTACTACTCTAACCTATGCACTCCAAAATCCCCCTTTCAAACACTCACAATGAGGCCTTTATATAGGAAGATAGATTTCTTACCTCTTACTCAACCCTAAGACTTATGTACATGTGGACTACATGCACATTTACATCATTGCACATTCTAACACTTGTGCATTTATTTAATTACTCTAATAAACTATTTATCTCCTAATATAATAATAATCTAAATATGTACCCATGATGGTACATTAGTAAAGAACCAAATGATGTAATATATTCCAACACCCCCTTGTATTATATTATTTGGTGGATGAAGACTTTAATATTCAATATGGATCTGCAATCTGGTACTAAAGTTCATATTCTCCATCCTATTCAAGTAAGTATTTAGTGTCTTCATGAGAATTTATATTTGCTGATAGAGCTTTAATTCCATGTTCATATGTAGGTTCTTCCATTTCTTCAACTTGAATTTTTGGGTAATGTGTCCTTTATGATTTCCTCCATGAGATTATAGTTAAGGGTACTGATTCTAAGAAGAATATGTCCTCTAGAACTGTTGCTTTTGAGGTTGATATTGCTTTGGTTGAAGTGTCATATTCTGTTAATTTCCATAGGATGTTTTATTTCCTTTATTATGATTCCTAGGATTGAATATGTAGTAGTTTGTGTTGTGGCATTTCTTTCTACATATTTGACAATATCTGTTATTCCAAGGTCTTCATCCTTTTTAGGATGATGCCATATTTATACGTGGATTATATTTTGTCACCAAAGAATTGTTAGTCATATCATATTTAACTATATTTTCTACCTCATATTCTTGGAGAACATTGACTAAATCATCAAAGAAAATATCTTTACTTAAAATTTGCGAGGTAACTAGATGCTTGTAACTATCTGGAAGTCCTCTCATGATCACTTGAACAAGAAATTTATCATTAACCACTTCTCCTAATGTTAATAATTTTCCTTTGATATCTTCTACCTTCCTTAAAAATAGCTCTATACTTTCATAATTGTTCATTTTCAAGGAATGTAATTGAGTTTGAAGGTTTAATATGGTAGCTTTGTTTTCCCTTCAAATATTTTCTCTAAGGATTTCCAAGATTATTTAGATGTTCCTGATGAACTAATGTATGGTTGTATTTCATCTATGATAGCAAAGATTATTATCATTAATGACTTAACATCACTTTATTCAAAATTTTGGATTTCTATATCATCTGAATCTGGTTTGGTTTTTGTTCCTACAGTAATTTCCCAAAGTTTTTCAAATGTCAAGATGACCTTCACTTTGTTTTTCCATGAGAAATAGTTTGGACCTTTAAGTAGTTGATATTCTATAAGAATGAAATTATTTGATGTTATGATGGTCCTGGTAGGCTACCTTATGACTCCCTAGTGATTAGAATTATGTTCAACTTCTATCACTTGCAGTTACGTATTCACTTGTAGAAATATTTTGAAAATCCAAATTTAAAAAGATAAGAATTCAATGTCTTTAGTTGGATTTTCTATGTCTCTTTTAATTAAATATGAGACTAGTAAATTCACTTTTCCAACTAGAATTGATGCAAGCAATATCTTAATCTCTTCACTCTCTTTGATTAATGCTTTTGAAAAATTCTTAAACTTCTAATATGTAACTTTTGATGTAGATTTCCTTTCTCTCCCAAGTTTAGAAGTTTTAGTAAGACTAAATATTTGTAAATCAAAATTGAATTTTAAATCCTTGGTTTTAAGAATTTGCAAATGTATAAAACAACAATAGTAAATGTTTTAATGCTTCTAATTTCGCTCTTTCTTTTCTAGAAAAATATGATTTCTAGGGTAAATTTGATTGCCTTATAACTCCTCCTAGATATCCTTAGATAATAAATACTTTGATTAATATAAATTGTAATATGTATAACCTTATAACTCCTTAATGCTTTGCAAGAATTGAAGACTTTAATATTACCTTGATAATACCCACTGTTCACTATGTTATGCGCTCACCTAATTCTGCAATCAACTCGTGCTTCAATTTAATGGTCAACTGACATTCTTTGCTATGACGACTTGCATTATGACTTGTGTTTCTCCTTATGATAGTATTTAATGTTGCTACTATCTAATATCATCGATGCTCTCATTTGTGTGCTTCTCTATGTCTTGTTTTAATTTTTTAATGCTCCTTGACTTTGCTATGCTCTTCACTTTACTTCTCCCTATTACATACCTTTTAATATGGTTTATCAATCATGTGGTATGTGACAAGTGTTATGATATTTCCAAGGCTGGGAGTGTTATTTCCTATTGGGTGTTACTTAGCTGAATAAAACTTGAACTAAATGGTGTTAACCTTACTCTGAGTGCAAATTTGAAGTATTACCAACTTATGACAAGTGTCATTGATCCTTGTGCAACGATCTTCTTCCTTTGAGACGTTACTATACTATGCTGGTTCCTTTGAGAATTACTTTGAATGAATGCACCTTCTTCCTGGTCATGTGCATTATGAGATGATTGTGTTCCTTATGCCAAGTGGTACTCTTTTATGGCATGATATTCATAGGTGTTCGATCTACTATTGCATGCAATTTCCAATGTAGAACTTAGGGCTTCAATGCATGCTCTTAGCCAACTATAATCGTTTACTTTGTCCTTCTATAATAGTGAAATATGAGATACCTTTCTTATCTAATTTAGATGATTCCATGATGGTAAAATCTATTATTTATCTCTTCTATGACAGTGAATGCTTCATATATGATAATAAATTCCAAGATGACTTCTTCAACGTGGATGGTAAGCTGTGCAATGGATTTCTCTACTCTTTGGTACCAAATAATTCTTTTCTTATATACTTTGCTCTAACTCTAATATAATACGTACACATTGCTATCCTTTGTAGGTATTCATTGTGGCAAAATTCTCTTATCACAATGTTATCCTTGCATTGATCATTACACCTAACTATGGTGCTATTCAAATCTTAAGATGGTGAATGCTAAAAAAATTCAATGACTTCTCTTCCAAGCACTCTTACTGTGCTTTTCCTTATTGTTAATGGTGGTTGCTCAATATAATGTATCTTTGACACACTTCCTGCCTTATCTTCTTACAATATAGGGTAGATGGCAATCTTATTTTCGTTGTTGATTGAATATTTCTTTTCTCCTTCCAATGCTATTAACCTTGTCTCCCTTTCCTTGGAGATACTTTTTATTTAGAGCTTTCTTGAGTGGATATAATCAATATGCTATGCAAATATAGATTATGCAGGTAAAAATGTTTGTCCCCCTATGCTATTAGACTAATTATTTTGACCTCTTGAAATTGGTCACTTATACAGATGAGTGGGATAAGACAAGGTTCAATATTACCTCCAAATCCTTGGCAATGTTTTCCTTTGCTTGGCTATGTTTGCACTAATAAATCTAAGATTTCAATATTGTATTTTTCACTATAGAAAATGTAAATACGTAGAGTCTTATTTTACTTAGAATAAGCAATAGAATGATGATATGTTTATTTATCTCAAAATATACCTAACTTCTATTTTATTCTATTGTGCAATATTGAACCTTATGGACTATAACTTATGCACTTATCTTGAAGGCTTGAAATGAATACTATCTATGCAACCTTTAAACCTTAAAATCAGTGCTTTAATAAAATTAATAAGAATCCAAATATAAAAGCTTAACTAATAAAATTTTGCACCTTTTGTTGCATACCTTTTTCCTTGTAGATGATGATGACTTTAGTTACTTAAATTTTCTACCTTTTGTAGATGTTATTGCAACTCTCCTAGGTTGTATAAAATAGCTCTCTTTCTCACTTTTTTGTAGCTTCAACACTTCACTAATTTGCTTCTACTAAAATCTTCAATAGAAAATTTGTTAGTTCTTCTCAATGCTAAATATTCCACTATGAAATTTCTTCAATAGGGTCTTCTATGGACCTCTTATTCAATGTAAAGTTTTCAATATTCAATGAAGATCACCAATCCTCAATATTCACTAGGACTCTTCTCCTTGAGTCTCTTATTACTTCAATGGGGTCTTATTTCTAGGATCTCCTTCCTGGATTTGCAATCTTCAATGTGTCTTTCTTAGCCACTTGATATCTCCTCAATATTTCAACTAGGAGTCTTCAATATGCAAATCTCTCAATGATGTCTTTCTCCTTAGGTCTCCAAATCTTCAATATTTATGTTTTTACAACAAATATTAATCCTTGCACAAGGAAAGCACATCGAATTTTAGGTAACGAATATGAAGTTCTTCTCTATCTGTTGTAGGATGCTTTCCAAATTTTGAGAGTTAATTTTCTGCAACAAGAAAAACTTAGATGATAGTAACCCAATAATATTTCTGAATATCCTCTCTTCTACAATAAAATATTAGAAATGAATAAAAATTTCTATAACTCTATATAAAATAATATTCACTAGTTGGATTGCCAATCTAGTGGATGCAATGTTGAGTTCTAGTCTTCACAATTTTTTTAAACTTTATGGAAAAACTCTAGCCAATAAATTTTAGAAATCTAAAAGTGAGATTTACAATCTCCTCTCAATTGCTCATGTGGCTTTTTCTACTTCCTATTGTTCTACCTAGAGCTTCTTATATCAAAAATATATTGTGATGGTGGTTTGCATGCAATAGTACACAATGACTGATCTGGTTTGCAAATACTCAATAATAGCAATGGTGATCACTTTGTGGTTTCCTTTGGTCCACCATGGCTTTGATACCACAATTAGCTTTTAGAACCTTAAACTTAAAGGAAATGCAACCACAAGTATTGAAATAAGCATGCAATGTTATAAGTATGATAATGGCAACTTAGCATGCATGCTAATATGATAGAAAACTTGATACAATGCTCTAGAAATGCTCATATAAGAAAACTCACAAAAATTACAATGCTCCTCTAATGGAGTTTACAACCTCTCCATATTAACAAAATAGAGATACATTTTGAATACTACTACTCTAACCTATGCACTCCAAAATCCCCCTTTCAAACACTCACAATGAGACCTTTATATAGGAAGATACATTACTCACCTCTTACTCAACCCTAAGACTTATATACATGTGGACTATATGCACATTTATATCATTGCACATTCTAACACTTGTGAATTTATTAAATTACTCTAGTAAACTATTTATATCCTAATATAATCCTAATCTAAATATGTACCCATGATGGTACATTAGTAAATAACCAAATGATGTAATATATTCCAACAAAGAAAGCCACCATTTATAACTAGTCAAAGAGCCTAGAGTATTAGAGTCTAGCCAAGCCTCTTTAGATGCCTACACTATTGAAGTTCCTCTACCACAAGAACCATGGTATCAAGGCATATTTTTATTCTTTAAAGAAGGTACATTATCCAAAGGAATGAACCATAATGAATGTAAACACATTAGCCAATGTGCTTGTTAATATGTTATTAATGGAGTTACTCTCTATCATTTCTCCTTTTATGGCATACTCCTTAGATATCTAAACATAGAATATGCACAAAATATCATCAAAGAGACCCATGTTATTTCATGTGGTGGACACTTATTGGCCTATATATTGCTAAAATTATCCTTAGAATGGGCTATTATTGGTCATACATGGAAAAGGATTTATGTGAAGAAATATGATCAATGTCAAAAGCATGATAATCTCATTCATGTTCCTTATCAATAATTGCATCCAATTGCTTCATCATGGCCATTTTCCATATGGGGCCTTGATATCATTGGAAATATTAACATGTAAACATCTAATAGATATAAATTCATTACCACAACCATTGATTATTTCACTAAATGGGTCAATGCCATACCACTATCTTCTACCACTAGAGTGCAAATATCTAAATTCATCCTCAATAAGATCCTTTGTCACTATGGTATACCATCTATCTTAATTGCAAATAAAGATACACCTTTTAAGAGTAAATAGGTCCAAAATATCTATGTGAAATACAAAATTCAACATAAATTGTCACCACCATAATAAACCCAAGGAAACTATCAAACAAAAGCATCCAATAAGACAATAATCAAAATCCTTAAGAAATTGGTCAACAAAATTGGTCATGAATAGCACTTGAAATTTATCCAACTTTGTGGGTATACATCACCAATTTTTGAACATCCATTGGTTTAATACATTTTACATTGGTCTCTAGAACTAAGGTCATTTTTCCCTTTGAACTCAAATTTATGTCTTTGAGAGTCTTGATTCAAGATTCATTTGTAGGATATGAGCATCATCTTAACCATCTCAATCAGTTAGAACTCTTAGATAAAAATAAATCCATGTCCTAGAGAACCTATGAGCCTAGCATGAAAGACTTAGACATGACTATAACAAGAATGTGTGACCTAGATCCTTTGAAATTAATGATCTGGTCCTCAAAGAGAATTAAAAGAACACTAATGCCAACAATGATCTCAAGGAAAAATTCAAACCCAACTAGTTAGGGCCATTCATAACCACTACTAAAATTTGATCTAGAGCATATTGCCTAGCCACACTTAAAGGTAAAGAAAAAAAGAAACCTATCAATATAATACATCTCAAAAAATATTATCCCTAAACATGCATAATTGTATGATTACGTATATGCACAATTTCTTGACAATCATAACTATTTGACACACATACTTGATTACATGGTTGCTTGAGTCTGCCTATTTCATACAAATTGAGTCAAGAGGTCCATAATGATGTTGTGATGATCCTAGCTAAAAATAAATCATTTGCATTACATTTACACTAGGTACCTAATGCTACTAGACTCTCTAATTCCAAAAATTTTGCTCTTTTCATTTCGTATACTTCTCATCAAAAACATCTCTCTCAAGTAATATTATTATTCTTATTTTACCTTAATTGGGTTAAGTGATATCTGACATGATCATCTATGACCCTCATGACCCTATCATTTCCCTTTCTTCTATCCCCTCATGCTAAATCAAAATATTATAACAACTTAACTCTAAGGTGTACTAGATAATTGATGGGTTTTGTTCCTCCTCTATCACCATAAAAATCATCATGCTAAATCATCACCATTATCAAGAAACTATCAACTCTAGATCATTATTATAAATCCACTATCTTGCAAGTTTACAATTACTTGTAGACTTGCTAGGGAATGGATTTATAAGGTTGGATATTTTCTTGGCCTACCAAGAAACCATTAGAAAGATCTATTCCTCTTAGCCAATCATCACCAAATTTGGTTTACCTAATAGATCCTTGAAATACCCAAGCCTATCTATCCAATATTTGGTAATTATATAAATATTTATAGATCTACCAGGAAATGGATAAATGAGGTTGGACCTTTCAATGGCCTATTTGAAAACTATGAGAAAAATGATCTCCATCATAATCTCCCACCATGGATAAAGTATTAATGATTGTTAGAATAGTAAATCAAGAGTAGCTTAGTTAAAAATTTCTATTAGGATTTAATCAATAAGTTGCTAATGATTTAGTGCTATGGCAACCATTATGACTTTTACCTTAGCTCTCCTAATCACATTCTCTATCCTTGTCATGACCCGCCCTTGCATGGGCCCCTATCAAGAATATAATATAGTTGGGTTTATTATTTTAATGTCTAACATTGTTAATGCTACAAATATGTAAGGATATGATGTGACATCAATTATGCTTTTATGTCTATGATGCTGCTAAGTCTTTATGGTTTTGTAGGGCTAACCATGCTTGCAGGTGTATAATATCAAGCTATTAATTTGATAATAGCATTGATGTTGCTTCTAAATAAATAAATAAAGGAGCTAAATAACGACATTGCTTATAATAGTTTTTAATTAAATTGACTAACCATTTCAATAGTAGGCTAATAATTTAATATCCGCCTCAATGATGCATTTAAATAGTTTAACAAAGGAGTTTAAAATTGATATTATTTATGTATATAATGGCTGAATAAAAATGACTAACCATTGCATCATTAAGCTCATGATTTAATATTTGTCTTGGTATTAAATTAATTTTCTAAGAAATAGCTTAATATTGTTTAAATGCATAAAATGGTTATGATTGATGTGATTAACCATTTTGGTATTAAATTCACAATTTAACATTTCACTTAATAATTAATTTTGGTTTAATTAATAAGGGAGTTAATTAATAATTATTTTATGCATATGATGGCTCTAATTAATGTGGTAGGGATCATGGATTGTTTAATGTATTTTTATATAAACTAGTCCTTTTTGACTTTCCAAATGAAGTAAGTTCTCATAACACTTTTGAAAGACAACTATTTGACTATGGAGTTAATGAGCTCATTTCAATGGGACTGATCAAGGATGCTAGCCTTAATGGCTAGTACACCCCCTTTCCAATGGGATAAGGGGAAGTTGGTCCTTATCATGTGGGGAGATGGGGAACGTTATGGAGAGGATGAGGTAGGTAGCCTTGGGAGGAGAGAGAAGGCTTGAAGGAGACACCTAAATCTATCCTCAGTTTGGAATTTTAATTAGGTTGGATCAATTATCTTGATTTATTTTGCCTCTCCAAACCTTATCTCACTTCATGCTTTCATGCTCTATTTTATGAACGCTTGCTATGAAAAGTCTTCAATAGTAGTTTGAACCCCATTAAAGGTGTATGTATTCCTTAATTTTTGCTATGTTAGCCTCATAGTGGTAGTCTTCTCCTTTGTGAGGGACAACTATATTTTATTTGGTATTGGGAGTTTGGTTATGTTTAGTTAATGAGGTGGCCATATTATCTGTTAATCATTGATTTTGGACCCATACTATTGTTTTATTTACTCTATTTTAGCCCTTGTATTTGTCTATTTAATCCCTCTTATGTCGTGCTCTATCATGTTTTTTGATCTTAGCAGGGAGGGAATCATTGTTTTTAGGAAGGACAATGAGAATCCTTTGGTTAAGCCTATGCAGTCTCCTCCAAATGTTTAGTTCTTTAACTGATGATTAGATATTGATTAAATCATATTTATTTCCCCCTTACTACATGTTAGGAATTTTTTAAGGGAGGGCACAATGCATGTGTAATGATCCCAATATCCCAATAGTTGTACCGGCTCGTTGATGATCCACGTTCGTTTATTAATTGATTTATATATTTATAATAGTATCACTCTTTCAATATTTATCATCGAATCATTTTTATCTTTGCATATTGCAAGAGACACTACCCTCTCCAAGTGGCCAAAGGATTATACCCTCTTAAGTGGCTAAACATTTTAATCCTGCTTGTGTTAATATTTTGTGATTGTAAATTCTATTATTGTGAAGGAATTACCTTCCAAGTGGTATCAGAGCTCTCACTTCCATTGCATTATTAGATAAGGTAAACAAAACATATCAAGTCTAAATTGTTTGTGAATAGTTGAAAATCTAGTTTTAGGCAACGAAAAAAAGCAATTTGGCAAGCCAGTTTAAGGAATTAATCAAAATAAAAATTGGTATTACGAAGAGTGCTTTGTAGACAAAGTCTCCGTTGCAGCACAAAGTCCACAAAAGAAAGAAAATAAATTGTAGTTATTTTTTAAATTTATCCTAATTTTTAAAAACAAGGACAATCAAAGCACATGATTTTACCCCATAAATGTCTACCTAATTGCAAACTGACACATGGCAGCATGTCAAGTATTCAGGAGTTTTTCTTTTTCATTCATCGTATGCAAGTCATGTTATTTTTCTGACACGGGGTGTTAATTATCAATAGATAGACTACACACAATATTTGGAAATATATTAAGGTTTATCCACATTTAGGAGTCAATAAAATCACACTCATACTATGCAAATATCATTTCCACAAACATTTGCATATTTAATCATTTGGAAGTATTATAAGCGTCATCTAATCATGGATTTTTGCGAGTGTGGAAGTGATGTCCTAAACTACAAGTAGCATAATACGAGCATCGTAATCCTATCTCGAGTGCATTAATAATTTAGGCAATGTGTTTTGGGCTCATTAAACCATGTTAAAATCAAGGATGCGAACAAATTATCCCTAATTATGTCGTGTAACACAAGTCACTAATCATCCGAGTTTACATATATAAGTCATATAATTAAACATAATCGCTACATTTTTTTTATTATTATCCCACATTGGAAAAGCTTTTGCTTATCCACCATTTATAAGGAATCTTGGGAACATTGTTTATCAACCATCACTGGTGGTCAATTAAATCCCTCCTTCATGCACTCGGTCTTCCCCAAAAGCCTTCATTCGTCTTTGCTTATCTACATGTTGTATCCTACCACTTGGCCAGCTAGCTACCTACCATATCTTGCCACTTGTTCAACTAACTACCAGTCTCATCCTACCAATATTCTACTATATTTTGATTCCATCATATCCATTCATCTGTTACTGTGCCATCCTAACTTCATGATACAATTCAAAAGTCTAACTAACCGTTGTAAATCTAAAATCTGACTATTAAAAATCCATATGCAACTACTTTAAACCATTGTAAAATTGATATTTTGGTGATCTTCAGATAGAGAAGCTAACCATTTAAATTTTTTGGAAACTGACCATTTATTGACCGTTGAAGTTGTAGTCATTTAGAAGATTCAACCGTTGGAGGAATAGCCATTAGAAAACGTAACTGTTGGAAGATTCATGTTGCATTATTGATCATTGAAATTGGCAATTGTGAAACACAAAATTTTTAACAACTAGCCATTGCACATTGTGAAACACAATTTTTTTTAATTAATGAAGTGTTGAGAATTATAGCATAGGATCAAGAAGACTCTATTATTTTTAGCAAAGGACGCAGAAGATTATTGAATCCAGTCCTAATAGCACAAGTGCATGAGTGATTCCATTACACCTAACAAGTGGAATAGAGGAGCAAATAGGAGATTACAATGTAGTGATAGACCACACGAAGGATCCTTGAATACACCAAGAAGACAACCATAGAATAAAGGTATGCAACATAATTCTCCTTTTTGAATTAACAATTTTAATCCTCACCACTAGTCCATGGCTTCTTCAAATCAAGATAATTTCAACACCCCTCTACTCCAAACCACAATGGTAATTTTCCTAACCAAGAATAATTTGTCATTAACCAAGAAGACCTTGTTTCTAAAATTTCCCTCATAGTAGACGTTGATGTGCATCAATGTTTGGGGCAACAACAATGAGATCTAGCTACTATGTATTCAGTAGTACATGAGATATGAGATTTAGTAGGTTTAATTCTACAACAAAATAAATAAGTCTCTCAAGCTATTTCCAAACCTCCACCTTTAAATGCCATCCCTCTACCTTTAAACACCAACCCTCCACCTTTAAATACTCATCAAACATTAGTACCTCCAAAACCTTCTCCTGATTTTGCTCCTTCTGTAGATGATGCTTCCAAATTCTTAGAATTGCCTCATGGTGTTCAAGTTCCTCGTGCTGACATGCCCACTTTTTAAGGATATGATCCAAGAGGTTGGCTAGCTAAAATGGATGATATTTTTCATCTTTACCATATTGTAAATTGGATACCAAGGCATATCAATGGTTGTTATGGTAGCTTCATCAACATAATCGCTCCCTTATATGGTCTTATTTTAAGGAGCTCTTCCTTAGAAGATTTTATAAAGGTTATTATTTATCATACATGGTTTACCTTATGGAACTCAAGCAAACTAGTTAAATAGAAGACCATGTCACTGAATTCACAAGTCTTCTTACCTATACATACGAATAGAATGCAATAGTAGCAGTATTTGTCTTCCGTCATGGTCTCAAGGACAAAATAAGAAAAGAAGTCGACATGCATGATCCATGTACTCTTGATGATTCCACACGTATAGCTCAAGTTGCCGTAAATAAATTTCAAGATATAGTACCTTGTAAATGTGATTCTAATTTTTGTCATCCTTTTCATAGTAATGAAAAATCGTCAAGATTATTATGCTTTAAATGTCATTCCTATAATCCAAGGGATCAAGCCTATGCAATATGTCAAAAATTTTAAGAGGAATTTGACACGAATGAATAAGAAGATGTATTTCAATCAGATTCACTCACTGATTCAAAACAACAACCACCAGATACTAGTGAAGTAATTATTGAAGAAGATACTATTGCTCTCTCAGTACATGCACTTATGGGTTTAAAAACTCATCATACAATTAAGGTACAAGGATTCATTAGGCACAAATATGTTAATGTGTTGATAGACTCGGGTAGTACACATAACTTTATCGATTACAAAACTGCCAAATACTTGAACTTGTATATGAATACTTCTAATTAATATAAGTTTTAAGTATTTATTGCAAATAGAGGTAATACTCAATGTGTGGGCTGAACATCTCCAATTTTTTTATAAATGGGAAGCTATACTTGGTGTGAAACTCTCTTTGTCATGAACTTAGGAAGCTCAAAAATTATTTTGGGTGTAGAATGACTATCTCAACTCGGCGATGTACTTTGAATATTCAAATATTATACATTCGATGGATAGAGCACATGAAGACTATTTGTATTCAAGGAATTCAATCTCCACCATTCAAGGTGGTGAGTTATCACTACATAGAGAAGTTATTAAAAAGGGTTCTTATGATTTTATAGCTCAAATAAATTCCATGGAAGCTCAATCCTTGGATACTCCTGCAAGTCTCTCAAAGGATCTTCAAACTATTATGGATAATTATGAAGGATTTTTTAGTTTACCTCCTAAACAATCACATGACCATGCCATACATCTCATTCTTGGAATTCTCCCTCATAATGTTCACCCTTATCGACATCTCAACCTCAAAATATATAAATAGAGAAGCTAGTACAAGAAATTTTAGAACATGACATTATTCATCCTAGCATCAGTCCTTACTCATCACCCATAGTAATGGTCCATCATAAGGATACCTCTTGGCATATGTGTCCAGATTTTTTACCTCTCAATAAATTTACCATCAAGAACAAGTTCCCTATTTTTATCATATATGACTTACTAGACGAATTATACGATGCTAGTTATTTCACTAAATTAGGTCTTCATTAAGGTTTTCACCAAATTTGGGTGAGGGAAGAAGACATATCTAAAACCGCTTTTCAAACTCATGAAGGTTATTATGAATTCCTAGTCATGCCTTTCAGTCTTACTAATGCTCCATAAACATTTCAAAGCCTTATGAACCATGTATTTCAACCTTATCTTCACAAATTCATCTTAGTTTTCTTTGATGATATCCTCATTTACAACAAAACTTGGATGGATCACCTAACCCATGTTGACAAGGTCCTTCATTTACTACATAAGGAAAAACTTTTTGTTAAAATATCCAAATGTGCCTTTGGAGTCCAAGAATTCAGATACTTAGGCCATATCGTATCTCATGAAGGAGTCGAAATAGATCCTCAAAAAATCAAAGCTATTCAAGCTTGACTGCTACCTAAATTCCTCAAAAAAATTATAGGATTCCTGTCTTACAAAATATTACCAGAAATTTGTATGCAATTATGGCAAAATTGTTGTCCCTCTCATCACACTTACCAAAAAGGAAGTATTTTAGTGGAATTAAGCCACTTCTCAAGTATTCCAATCTCTCAAATATGCCATGTTATCTATCCCAATTTTGGCTACCCCATATTTTAGCAAATATTTCATCATCAAGTGTAATTCTTTGGGTATAGGGATTGGCACAGTTTTAATGCAAGATGGTCATCCATTGAATTTTGAGAGCAAACAACTCTTAGGCAAGAATTTGGGATGCTCCACTTATGAGAAGGAAATGTTGGCTATTTTACATGCCATTGAGAAATGGAGGCATTACTTAATAAGCAATCATTTTATTATTAAGACTGATCATAGTAGTATTAAACATTTTTTGGAACAACGCCTATCTTGTCCAGAGCAGAATAAATGGATGACCAAAATTTTGGGGTATAATTTCATGATTGAGTAAAATAAAGGTAAAGAAAACATGGTAGTTGATGCATTGTCTTGCAAATATGAATATGAGATATCCATCAATTTCATATCGAGTTCTTGTAACCAATGGTTGTCCCAACTTTGACAAGAATGGTTGGGGGACAGTTAAACTACTCAAATAATATTCAAGACAAGAATTTTGGATCCTCAACACATCCTTACTTATCATATTTTGATGGTGTGCTTTGCAAGAAAGATCACATCTACCTTCCACAAGGTTCCACTATTAAATATATGGTTCTCCAAGAATTACATGATCTCCTTCAACAGGAAACTCGATATTTTTGAAAACTTACCAAGGAGTGAAACCATATTTTTTTTGGAAAGGCTTAAAATCATATGTTAGGACATTTGTGGTTGAATGTGAGGTATGCTAATGCAATAAAGGTAAAACAATGAAATATCTAGGACTATTGCAATCCTTACCAATTTCAGACCGTCAATGGGAACACATATCAATGGATTTCATTGAGGGTCTCCCCAAGTCAGAAGGCAAAATAGTGATTTTTGTGGTGGTAGATCACTTTTCTAAGTACGCTCACTTCTATGCCTTACAACATCCCTCCTCAACAAGTAAAGTGGCCAAGGTATTTCTTGACTCTATTTTTAAATTACATGGTATACCCAAAACTATTGTGAGCGACCATGATCCAATATTTACTAGCAAATTTTAGAAATAATTATTTCATATTAGTGGTACCAAATTGAACATGTCTTAAGCCTATCACCCATAATATTATGGGCAAAAAAAAATAGTTAACAAATTTTTGGGTATTTATCTTCTTTGCTTTGCCCAAGATAAGCAATATCACTGGGTCTAATGGCTTTCCTTAGCGGAATGATGGTATAACACTTCTTACCATTTTTCCTCAAGATGTCTCCATTCAAAGCTTTGTATGGACAGAAGCCACCAACACTCACTGACTATGTTCCAGAATATTCTAAAGTAGCTCGGCTAGATGATTTATTTCAACATCATCAGACAATTCTCAACCTTCTTAAAGACAATTTGTGTAGCGAACCCAAGACACACGCACCGCTCTTTTTACGCTACTTGTAATGTATTAAAAACCCAAAATGAAATGGAAGACAATAAAAAGCATATAACATAGAAATAACAAATATGGATCTCTTTATTCATATTAAAACTTGGTTACGTATCGGTCCCTCTTAGCGATACCCATTTCGATACAATAAGGTTACAAATAGGTAAAAGTACCTCTTTCACGAAGAGGTGGTGCACTTTCAAAAATATTTCTAGTTCCGCACACATAAATGTATGAGGGCTTACAGATGCCTCCTTCTCTAGGCCTATTTCCTAGAGGAATCCCTTTTGCTCTCATATGTTGCAGATTCCGTCCGATGAACCTGTGTCCCTGTAAGCAATGAAACAACAAAACATGCTTAGATGTTTGGGAATACCTCCCTGAATGAGGTTGTTAGTACTGAATATAAAAAATTAAAGCAAGTGCAAATTAGACTAATGCTATGAGTGTGAATGAATGAAATGATGCCATGCTAATGATATGCTAAAATAATGAATCTAATGTCTAAAACCATAAACTAAGCCTGCGGGCCACTGTCCAAGACAACGATCACTAAAGTGACTTTCATCATCTTTGCTCCAAAGCAATGGATCAAAGCTTGTATCCGATGTTGAAATAATAGTTGCTATGATCTCCAATATGTCAGGGATTCACCGTACATGTGATATCTAAGGGAACTCTCCAAGTCTTGAAAACTCTCCTCAATGACCTATCTTGATAAATTGTCTGGATAAAGATCTCTTAGATAAAATATGTCTCTCTTCTCTTCCAAGATCAATAAAAAGATAGATCTTTGGTGCTCTTAGGCTTGCACCTTTTATAGTGTGAAACCCTAGGTCTATTTCCAAGCCCTAGAAATGAATTTCTCATGCATAGTGAGAGTTAGCATGAGAAGATTTTTGTCTTTTCTATGTTTGGAGGTCAGTTAACTGAAATATAACTGCCAACTTGAGTCTCCTATGCAAACTGGTTGTTAGCATGAGAAGCTTTTGTCATTTTTTTATGTTTGGAGGCTAGTTAACTAAAGTTTAAATGTAAACTCAAGTATCCTATGTAAATTGGTCATGAAAATGAATGCAAAGTTACTCCCATTCACCTTTATTGCATGCAGACTACCACTTCCGCTCATGATTAGGCCTGTTTGTCGATAAAACTTCTTTTATGGTTTAGCCGTTGTCATCTGCAGTGACTAAGATATGGCCGCTGTCATCTACAATGGCTAAGGTCTGGCTGCTCTAGTCTTGAGGGACTAGGATCTGGTAACTCTTGACTTGAGCAGCTAGGCTTGGATGGCTTGAAAAGGCCCCAAATGAGTGGTGAGAACCACTGTTGATGCTTGGAAAGTCCAATATTATGTCATTTTATCTTATGAATGTATCTATGTGATTAGATACCCTAAGCATGACATGTTTTAGGTGTCTACAGATGCCTATTTTTATGATGCATTGTATGGAAAACACAACGCTGAGCAAAAACATAGACTGATCTATTTTGTAGGGTGTATGGTGATCAATGGTCTGATCAACGTCGGATGGCCCAATCATGCAAGATAGCATGCATCCTTTGAATCATTGCCTCAACGTTCAGAGGACTTAGCTCAGTGGCTTGGGTATGTTAACTTACACTCATTCCTCAAACTCAATCGGGTAGCTTCAGCTACTATAATAGTTCTAACCAATAGGAGAGCTACAATTGAATATGTCATCTCTGCTTATGTTCCCAACAAACAAGGGAAATTTATGATTTTTGTATGCAATGATTTATAGGATGAACACGATTTTGATGTGATCAAGTGATATTTTGTTGATTTGATTATGATTATGTTGAAGTTTTGAACTACTTCCTCACAAAATAAATTGGTGAAGAAATGACAATGAATGAAGCGACAAGTCACTTGACCAATATGACTAATCTGGTTCCTTTCTAGCATTTGTTGCTTTTAATGGGCAAACCCACATCCAAGTGTGATTCCAATTGTTTATGATAATCATTTATCCCTATCTCGAGGAGCGGTCCAACTATCAATAGCCTTCTTAAGGAGTTAGGATGAGTGATTCTATTTATGTTCATATTGTATCATTTTGGCTTAATGTTTTTGATATCATAGGGGAATTAGGATGATCCTTTCACACTCGTGGAGCAGTCCGACCATCTTGGTTTTCTTCGGGATTGAAGGGTGGCACATATTAATTCCAAAATGAAATATTTTTTCCCCAAGTGGCCTTATGGTAACCTACTCATATCATCAAAATTCATGGAGTGTGAATCACTGCAATCGCTGAGTGGATAGAGCAAGTAACTAGGTACGCGGCCTGCTTGAGATTATGCTTTTATGTGATTTTTTTTGTTATTTTGATCATCAAGATGATTTTAATTCATAAAAATGCATCTATTTAATGTTTTTGTTATCCCCATGGAAGGAATTTTCTTGTTTTTATCTGTGGAGCAGGCCTCTATCAGGTCCAGTGGCCTTTGAGTCTCTCCTTGTGGCCTCTATTGCCTTGAGCGGCCATGAAGTTTGGGCCACTGGCATCAGCAAATACCAAGGCATAATTTTAAAATATAAAAAAATACATTTTTAGGGTTTTGACCTGTCACTTTCATTTGCTGTCAATTCATTTTTCAGAGCTCTGGTGAGACAACGACAATTGCGATTTCTAAAGTTACATGCATCAAGGACATGGTTGCACAAGGTGAGGCATCAACTATTGGAGGAGCTATATCTTCTTGGGTATTTTATTTTTTAAACCCTAACCTCTTTTTTGCTCTTGGGTAAAACTGAACCTCACTAAGTAAATGACAAATGAACCCCACTAAGCCTGTTGGTAATGAATAGAATCCGTAGTTAGGCTTAGTTTAGGCTTTTAAGTGGTGGGTTGGTCCCCATTTTTGTTCTTTTTAATTTTTTTTTAATTTTACGGCCTAGGGTTCATAGGTTTTTCGTGTTACTTTTCGGCCGCTGTCGCTCAGAGCGGAAAAAATTTGGCCGTTGTCACTCCGAGCAGCTAAGTATTAACTCCAACGATCAGAAATTTGACCGTTGGGTTTTGATCGCTGCTGTCTCCAACGGCAAGATTCTAGCCGTTGTAAGCGACAATGGCTAGTACCATTAGCCAATTTTGCACAATTTTTTGTTTTTTATTGGATTTTCTAAGATAGCTTTTAATTTTTTTGAAATTTTGAACCACTCTTTAGCATGTGTTGCATGCCTAGGTGTATTTATCCCCACCTTATTTGCTCAGATTTAGGAGAGTGTCAAATTTTTTTATATTTTATTAGGATTTATGCCTTAGATGCACTGTAGTTAGGTTTTATCATGCTTTTATTTTTCTTAGATCCTTACTTCTTGGGCTCTAGACCCGAGGCTCATGAATGACTTCCTACCTCTTCTAGATGACAGAGATTGGAGGTGGCTTAAGGCTTGCAGGCTCCAGTATGTTACCAGACTACCTCATATTATGTTGGACCAGACTTACCTTACAGCTTTGGCCCATTGTTGGGACCCTCAGACTAATACCTTCCACCTCCCGACCGACGAGATGACCATTACGCCAAAGGATGTGTATAGGATCTTCTGGATTCCTTTTGATGGGATGGCTATTGTTTCTTTGGCCACTAATGATCAGGTGGCTATCTTCACTCGGGTGTTCAAAGGGCATTCTAAGGATGTTCTCAAGGACAACAAATATGGGGGAGAGTCTATCATCCATTGGTATCGGGAGCATGTTTTCATAATGAAGCATGCAATGTTGCTAATGGTTATCAACAATGTCCTTATTCTAGACTATTCAGGCTTAAGGTTCCCTTGGAACCTCCTTACGATGGTTCAGGACTTGATGGACAATGAGGCACCCATCATCTATGCATGAGGTAGGTCCATGTTGGCTCAGTGTTACGATGAGCTATACCACATCCGTCAGAGGGGTCGTGTCAACATCGCTTGTAGTTGGATTTTGTAGATATGGGGATGGGAGCACATTAGGGTAGATCACCCTAAGAAGCTTCCTGTTAAGATCATAGCTGTGGACAGGAGGATGCAATGCTATGGTGATATATGGGCTAGAGAGAGTGAGGAGTGCAAGAGCTGCACTTTTGCAGGGGAGCTGACTCATTATACTGATATTTTACTAGACTTTAGGTTGGATATGTCATATGGTGCCCATATCATGAGTGTCCTACTTGGGATAACCCTTCCAAATTTACTGCTAGGACATGGCATGAGCGATGGCTCATTTTCCGTAATGTTAAAATCCGAGAGCACTTCTTATACTCTCAGGTTCTTTTTCAGTACGGGTTGTAGTAGGATGTGCCATTAGTACCATTTTTGTATAGGCACATTGGAGCAGAGAGAGACCTCCCTCCCTAACAGGTTATAGAGCTGGATGACAAGGAGGATGCCTCATATGTTGATCCTGGAGTAGCTGGTGGAGTTACAGATGCATTTGCACAGTGGTGGGGTGACCTGATGTGGCACGATGAGGGAAGTTTGGACTGAGAGGATGATGGCAGAGATGGGATAGATCCATCGGGGTGCAAGGTTCATGCTAGGACTATGGTGTGGATCTAGCAGGTAGAGCAGGTGGCAGTGGAGGAGTAGGAGGCTCCTGAGAAGGTGAAGGAGGATATGGAGCCTCAGGATAGAGATTCTCCTATCAAGGCATAGCTACATGATGTGGAGGTCAAGCTCCAGTTGGCCAAGATATAGGTATAATAACATGATGCCATCATAGCTCAAAGGGATACTACTATAGATCAACTGTCAGATCAAGTACAAGATTTGTAGGCCGCTCTGGGAGGATCTATCTGGATATAGGTTGTTGTTGCTCCTCTGCTCCTGAGGGTCCTTCGATGGTAGCTCTTGAGGGTGAGATTAGTCATCTACATGGTTTGCTCAATGAGAGTGATGTATAGATTGCTAAGGACGCAACCCAAATTATCGCTCTATCGAGGTAGATGAAGAGGCTAGGAGCCATCCCTAGGGAGAGAGGAGCCATAGGTGGGTCACAGGTCAACATGAGTTCTATCGCAGGGCAATATTCCATCTGATCTAGTCATGGGACCCAAAATCGTATGGAGATACCAGTAGGTTCCAGCTCACACCATTCTCCTAGAGATCTGTCCATAGGGGGTGGTGCTGTAGGGGGCGCAGGACCACTATTCGATTGATGGTTCACTTGGTTTTGATTCATTTTTGAGGTCGGCTGACCTATATGACTATAGAACATGAGCATTTTTGTATACCCATTGACACACATACTTCTATGATATATTTGCATTATGACTCATTATGTGTATCATTTATTGCTCATAATTTTGTTGGTATTTTGTTTTATGATGTGATGTGATGATGGCATTATGATGATTTGATGTATATGTTAGATGATAGATGATATTGCAGATGCTTATATGGATGTGTAAATGCTTATATGATTTGATGATATGACGTGATGTATTTTGATGATGAATCATGAATTCATGATTGTATGCAAATGGATATTGTCTATATGTTTTATGATGTGCTTTATGATGTGATGGTGGATGATTAATGACTTGTGTTTGTGGATGCGATGTTTTTGTTAAATGCATGTTTAATTTTGCTTTAATTGTATGCATCTAACTTATGTGATGGGATGGTATAAACGAACCTTTATGCTCTAATCACTTAAAACATAAGGAATGCATATGACATTGACAATCTTAATGGGTGATACCTCAGAAAGTAAAAAAATAATCATGAATTTAAATAATCACTCTTATCATAAGAATTTATTAAGTATTCATATATGATATTTAATGGTGTGTAATGTATTTTCTTGATAAGTTTCTATAAATTAAAATATATAAAGTAGTCAGTGGCCGTCTATATACTATTTCTAATATATATGCGATATCTGTCCTACTATGTTGATACCCCCTAATTTATAGAATCTTATAAATAAAGTGATGGTGTGAATGCTGATATGATTTGTTGCTATATAAGAATTTTTGGGGCTTTTCGAAGATTCAAACACTCTAGTTACCCTATCAACAGTTGTCTACTAACCACTCTAGACTTTTGAAGAGTAAGGCTTTTACTATGGACCTAGATATTCATGATCTCTATGTGTTCAAGTGATTGTATATTTTGAGATAGAACTCAAGCATTTCCTCCAATGTCAGGCATGATTCTTTTAGCCCATTGCTAATATCAGGGATTCTCAAGTGTTTGTCTCGTCCTAAGTCGGACTTAGTTGGACTATACCACTAGGCAATATTGGGTTACCTAAACTAGCTCATCTACATTCAAACATTGGTCTGCACAAATGCATGAAGCAATTGTGGTAGAAATATCATCATGCGGAAGGATCTCTCCTTCTAGTTTTGTACAATGTTGAGAATTCCAGGGATTCAAGCTTTATTCCCTTCTTTTATTCCTTTTGGCTTTGGATATTTGCTCATATGTAGTGATGAAAATCATTGTTTATTTTTGATTGATTTTTCTTTGAGCGAGGATTTTTGTAGTGATGATAATCACTATTTATTTTGCTCATATGTAGTGATGAAAATCACTATTTATTTTTTTGATGGTTTTTATTTGAGCGAGGTTTCTTAGAATTTCTAAATTGTGTATTGGATCATTGCTTTGAGATCTAGACTGTATGCTTGGATTTTTGAATATGTACTTTTCTTTGGGTTTTTTCTTATTTTGGTTTAAGCAAGGGATTTGGATAGGGCAAAGCTTATCATTTTTCCAATTATTAGCACCTTTAAATCGGTTGCACAGGGGGATAAGCAAGGAAGATCCTTTTCGCTTAAGGTAACCTAGACGACTTTGCAGCTTTCATATTTTCCTTGTACCAGCTAGGGTTTTAGTGTTTCAATTAGTGACGAGATATTGAATATCCAAGGCATTACCATGGCTAGACCTTACCTTCTACTAACTAAGATTGTTTTCCACAAAAGTTGATAAGATCACTAGTTGTGGTTGATTAACCAAAAAACCTTAGGATATTATGTATAGCAACAAATAATGGTTGTGTTGAAAAACACAATTACACACATGTGTTGATGGAGGTATGTATTTGAATGATTTGCGCGATGAACTTTGGTATCATTTTTAAGGCTCTCATAACATATGCAATTGTAATGGATGTAAAAATGTAATGTAATTATGTGGATGCAAGATATGAGATGCAATTGTTTTTGTATTTTTGATTTTTATGTTGTTTTTGTATTTTCATTTGATTTGACCAAAGGGCTTATTGTACCTTTGGGGATTTTTGGTTTTTAACCAAGTAGCATGAAGTACTCTTGGAGATTTTTGCTTTTTATCAAGTGGGATGAATTACCCTTGGACCTTTTTGATTGTAGTTGACCAGGCGGTTTGTATACCCTTGGAGCATTTTGAATTGATTTTGACCAAGCGACTTGAATGTCCTTGGAGCCTTTGATTATTTTTTTGAATTTTTGTGTTTTTATGATTTGTTTGTGTTTTTGACCTATTTGAATTTTTTTGTGTTTTTGACATATTTGAATGTTTTTATATTTTATGACATATTTGAATGTTTTTGTATTTTATGACATATTTGAATGTTTTGTTTTATGTGTATAATGCTTTTAAGTGAATGATATTGAGAGGTTCAAGCTCCTCAACACCATCTGATGATATAAGGTGATATGCTCCAGGCCCAACCCTCTGTGAAATCATGTATGTGCCTATCCAGTTTACCGTGAACTTGTCTCGTAGATGCGGTGGCATATTCGAATTCTACTGGTTTTCTTTGAGTACTAGATCTCCAACCTTGAATTACCTTAAGTGGACTTTACTATTGTAAGCTCGTGCAAGGCGATCTTGGTAAACACAAAGATGCTCTAAAGCATTGACTCTACATTCATCAAGAAGCATCAACTAATCAAGGCAACCTTGCCGCGTGACATCATCATCTATGAAGTCCTTTAATGCTATGCATAGAGTTGGAATTTCTAACTCTAGTGGCATGATGGCCTCAGTGCCATACACTAGTGAAAACGGTGTTGCCCCAGTGGGCGTTCGTATACTAGTCTTGTATGCCCATAGTGCAAGAGGCAACTACATGTGCCAATCCTTGTGATTATCTTCCATCGTATTCCTCAAGATGGAGACTATTGTTTTGTTCGAGGCTTCTACTTGCCCATTTGCTTGCAAATAATAAGGCATTGAAAAACTATGCTGAATATGGTATTTGTTCATTAAAGCACACATATTTTTATTCTTGAAAGATGGCCCATTATTCGATATTATCTTAGAAGGGACCCAAAAACGTCTTATGATATTGTGGAGTATAGACTCCGCAATCCTTGATCTAGTTGTTGATGTTAAGGGGATCACTTCCACCCATTTAGTGAAGTATTCTGTGGCCATTATGATGAATGTGTGTCAGCCTGAGGATGGGGGTGAGATCTTCCCAATAAATTCTAGTCCCCACTATGAGAATGGCCATGCTACCTGGATGGGTTGCAAGGTTTGCGATGGTAAATGCATTAGATTTGCATGATGCTGGCACTTAATGCTTTTCTTGACATACTCACAATAGTCCTTTTCCATGGTGGGCCAATATTAACCAATTCTCAAGATGCGCTTAACAATGGCCATGCCACTAAAATGCCCTCCACATGTGCAGTCGTGAACTTGTGAAATTGCCCAGGATGCTTCCTAGGGCTCAAGACAATAGAGTAATACTCCATCATATCCTCATTTGTAGAGGATTTATCCTAGCAAGATGTATCTTGTTGCTTTTTTTTTGAACATTCACCTTTTAGTATGTGACAAACCTTGAGGTACTATTCCAAGTTTCATGAAGTCCCATAGTTGGGAAAGCCAATCCTGATAAGCCACAACTTCTATAGAAAATATGACTTACTTTTCCTATATTCCTGAGCTGGTGAACATGGATTGAGGAACAAATCTATGGTGTATGGTTGCACCACACTCCATAGGTCCTTGGGAGATCAAAGACCCCCAAGGTGCCATTTGTAAGAAATCTCTGGCTACGAAGGACCAATCCTAATTTGGTTCAATGTTGATCATGTTGACTAATTCTTGATTGTCAAAAGCTTCACGATGTATTACTGAGTGTGAAAACACTTTCACTTGAACAATTGTAAAATTAGCAATTTTTTTTTAAGAGATTAAGGATCCCAAAGAGTCCATGGTGTCTGCAAATCTATTTGATGTACGAGGGATTGCCTCGATGTCATACCATTCTAGCCGAGCTAGATAGGTGTCAACAAGTTCCTTGTAAGTCTTCAGGAGTGGGCACCTGCATTGAAATAGTCCTTTGACCTGGTTTACTATGAGCAAGGAGTCACCAAAGATATTCAGTATTTTAATGCCCATTTCTATGGTTTTTTGAAGTCCCAGGATCAATGCTTCATATTCTGTGTTGTTGTTTGTGCACGGGAAGTCTAGTTTGAATGATAATGGCAATGGAGTGCCCTGTAGTGTGATGAAGACAATCCCTGCTCCACCCAATTGTTCACACTTTGAAGCATTGAAGAAAAATGACATGTCTCTTTCTCTCTTAGGTTCTTTAAGTTTTGGGGGATTTGATAATGTAAAGACTGCATCATCAGGAAATTCTATGGTGAGAGGCTTGTTTTCCTGAAGAGGCGCCTCTACTAATTGATCTACTATGATTTGTCCCTTGATGAAATTTTGACTTATGAACTCTAGATCAAATTCTATTAATAGCATGATCCACTTTGCAGTACGTGTATTGTGATATGTCTTGCCCATCATGTAATGCAAAGGATTTTTTTTGATATGACGTAGGTCGTATGGCTCAACATGTAGTGTCACAAATTTTGAGTTGCAAAGACCATTGATAAACACAATTTTTTGACATACACATATCCTAGCTCATAACTCACTAAGGTACGACTAATGTAATATATGGCTTGCTCTTTGTATTGTGCATTATTTTGGGTTAACATGGTGCCCAATGCAAAATTAGTAGCCGATATATAGTAAAAATGGTATGTCTGGCCTTGGTGGAGCCAATACTGGTGGTGTGGTAAGATAAGTTTTGATCTTGATGGCATTCTTCATCCTAATGAAAGGGGACCTCCTTGCGTAGCAACCGATTCATAGGTCGACATTTGTTTGATAATTGCATGATGAATCTTTTGATGGATGCTATCTTGCCTTGTAGGCTCCTCAACTCCCTAATGTTGGTAGGGGTGGCCATTTCCAATACAACCTTTAACTTTGCAGGATCTACTTCGATGCCTCTCTTGGATATGATGAATCCCAAAATCTTGCCAGAAGTTATGCCAAATATGCACTTTTGAGGATTCAATCAAACATTGTGTTCTATGAGGCGATCAAAGACTTGTCTAAGGACTTCAGCATGCTCTTACCGCAACAGGGACTTGGCCAATAAGTCATTCATGTAATCCTATAAGATCTTATGCATATAGTCATGGAATATGTATAACATGGCCCGCTGATATGTGGCACCAACATTTTTGAGACCAAATGACATCATTTGTAATAGAATGTTCCCAATAGAGTAATGAAAGCAATTTTATGTTGATCTTCGGGCTTAATTTGGATCTAGTTGTATCCAAAAAAACCATCCATTAGGGAGAGCATCTCATGACTTGTGGTTGCATCTACAAGAGCATCTATATTTGGCAATGAGAATGAATCCTTTGGTGTTACCCTATTTAAATCTCTAAAGTCTATGCATATACAGACTCTTTTGTTGGGTTTTCCCATGGGTACCATGTTCGACACCCACTCACGGTGGTCTATAGAAACTATGAATACTGCATCCAGTAGTTTTTGCAATTCGTTCTTCACCATCAAAGTGGTGGTGGGATGCATTTTCATCAGCTTTTGCTTGACTAATTTCTTCATGGGGTCCAATGAAAGGTTGTGAATGACTAACTTTGGATCTATCCCTGGCATGTATTTGTAAGTCCAAGCAAAAAAACTTGGCCTCTCTTTGAGGAGAGGAATTAGGATGGCTTGTTCCTCTAGAGATAGACTTTCTCCAAACTTGAATTTTCTTGGTTGGGTAGGATCATTGCTGATGTCCACCTCGAAAGTCACTTCTATAGCCATATGTGACCCATAATCCATATGATGAGGCGTGGGTATCAAATGAATGTCATCGATGGGATTTACAGGACCTACTAACTCAGGTTCCAAACCAACATTGAAGACAATACGCACAACCTGATGCAAAATGAAATGACTATAACATATTTTCATTGGGGAAGAGGTCTTCAGGCTCTATGGGCGAATTATCATGATCCCAATCAATAGCCTCTATATCAAGATGCAATGATTTGGTAGGATCTGTTGGATTATGTAGTAGAGCAGTCAAATCAATGGAGATCATGTTGATGGATGGGATGAAATCTCCAGGACCACATGGGTGCAATATTATCTTTGGGGTTTACCTTCCATACTTACAATGAGGCTTTGGAGGAATGAAATTTATAGATTTGGCCCATGAGTAGGGTAGATAATAGGATCATTGGGCTCTAATCACTCTCTGAATATAGGCGAAGGGGGATTGACCATCTGATGAATGGTAGCTAGGTCAACAGGTCTCCCTAAAAATCATAGATGAGGGTATATAGCATGGAGTGACTCCTCTCTCTCTACTAGCTCGTTGACTTGTCACAAGTGGTGAGGTCCAAGATAAGCCATCTCGGTCTCATCCTCAAAGTAATCATCACATATACAAAAACTATTAGAATTGGTATGTGGTCCTAAGACAAGGGGCTCATGTCTTGGTCCCAAGTAGGCTATATCCGTTTCATCTTCATATTATTTGTCACTTTTGAAGAATCCATTTGCATTTTTCTCTTGCCCCAAAGTCAGGGGTTGATGGCTTAGGTCTAACTAGGCTCTTTCTATCGAGTCTTCTGATTCATAGTCACTTTCATCTGATGTATACCCACTCTCATTGTGGATGGACCATGTGAATATTTGTAAATAGTGAGGCCCCTGGTAGGCTAAGCCAAGTTGTGCCTCATCATAACTTGCTTCATATCCATTCTCCTCATCCCATGAGTTGTACCCTATTGGTGTGGAATCAATTGAGATGTTTGGATGATAATTTTTTTGTGGTGGTATGTTCACCATGGCCACTTGTCTGTTGCTCAAATTTCCTGTTCTTAGGGAGTGATAAGGAATGAAATCGATGTCTTCTCCTAACCCTAAAATTAATCTATCCTATACTACAACAAGAGAGTCATCTCAACCTCCAATATAATAGCCTAACCCAAACATGTCAGAGGGAAGCTGACATTATGGCTCGTATGGCCGCCTGCGCCCTTGATCATATATACCAAAGCCATAGCCATGCCAATGGCAATGCTCAAAGTAGCTTAGAGAAAACTCAGGATTAGAGAGGTAACAAACACTGACCATGAATAATTCATCACTATCCTATTCTATGTCTAAAGACTTATGGGCGTAGTCCAGCTCGACATAGACAAAATTGGTTTGTTTGGGAGGGATTCCAAGTGGAACCACTGTTCCCACTGGCAGCCTCAAGTCCTTAGGTATTCCTATGTTTTTTGTAGACTCAATGATGGGCGTAAAGGTAATATTTTGCACAAGGTACTCCCCTATACCTATGCTTTCCAAGTGTATTGATGCATGTGACGTGGATGACCCTATGGATGATATTGGCGAAGCGATATGGTAATCACTATCTTCATCTTGATATTGAAGATCTTCTTCTTCCATAGGGCTTGGCGTTTCAGTAATGACTACTATTGGAACTTCCTTGGGCCTTTATTCCTTGACTAAGGGCACCTTTAGCTTTTGATTCTCTTTTGGTTTTGATGTTGATGGTACTTTAGAAGCATTGACTATTTTGAGTGCACCAAGAGGTGTTGATGTGCATGGGTCTTTTCTTACCCTTTTGTCCTTGTTATCCATTTGTGTGGTTGGAGATGAAGGTGCTACGTATAGGTGGGTAGATGAAATTAAAAATTCTCCTAGAATGTCCACCTGATGGACGTATTTAAAAGGCTCTTCATCGACCAAAACCACATAGACTTTATTTTCATGCACATACTTGACACACTGGTGCAAGATCAAAGGAACACACTTCATGGCCCTTATCCAAGGACACCCTAGGAGGATGTTGTACTACATAGATCCTTCCAAGACATGACACATCATAGGTACCCCACCTTGATGGGTAGTACTATAATTCCCACAATATTGTATAAAGCATCATTAAAAGCTCTCAATGTGTAAGCTCCTGGAATGATATTGGACTTGGGGATCTTGAGGTGCTCTATTGCTATTGTTGTAATGATGTTTATTGATTAACCTGTATCGACCAAGACCATATTGAAAGGTAAGTCATTTATTTCCACCATAATGTTTAGCGGAGGGTCTGGGAAGGCAGCAGGTACTATCTTAATCTCATAATCATAGAATCAAATTACAGGTTCCTGGCATTCTTGTACTTGTTCCACAAAGTGAGTGAATGCATTTGAATCTTGTGGTTGGAGCTCAATTGTCCTTAAAATTTCCATTAGAGTCTCCCTATGCTTTGGGGATTGTTGTATGAGATTATATATGAATACTTAGCTAGAGTTGTCTGTAGGTTTATCTCCAATATACTTCGGATAGTTACCACAGGTCATGTTGGTGGACCTAGAAGGTTGTATTACCTCTACCTAGGTGCGTTTGGGATGTTCATGGGAGCTACAACAGGTTGTGGTTGACCATACCGCCTAGTTCTTGTTGCTATGTTAACAATCTCAACCATCCCAATGCATTCATGGGTAGGTATATCAGATCAAACCTGATTGACTTGGGTCCCTTGCTCTCTAGGGGCCTCATGATTGGGAAATGGGTTTTTTTATATGCCCATGTCTTTGTTATTGGGAGCCAGTAGGTTGTCAACTTTGAGTTCTCTAGCCTCAATCATATTTTACACTTGATGCTTAAAACCAATGCAAGCCTCAATGTCATGCCCTAGTATCCTATGATAAGGGTAAAATTGATCTTACCTATATCATTTTGTCTTAGGATGGTTGGTATCTATAAGAGGTATATAAGGAAATCTGATCCTCCTAGCCTTGCTCAGTTGATTAAAGATTGATTGCATTGATTCGGTCAAAGGCATGAAATAGTGAGGCGATTTGCGTTATCTGTTTCACCCCTGATTGTTCCTTTGGTTGTAATTGGATGGCGAGGGATGTGCTTGGTAGTTATAGGGTTGTTGTGCACCCCCATACTTAGGTGTAGCCAATATGACTTGATTGACTAGAGTAGGGTTGCCCTGCTTCTGCTTGTACTTATAATTCTTACCATTCTTGTTCCACTCCTTTTTGTTTCAGAGTTTAATGGTTCCCTTATCTACTTTTATGTCTTCGATGAGTTTGGCCTGTCCCAAAGATTCCTCAAATGAAGGATACTGCTGAAGTTGTAGCAAGAGGGAGATGTGTTTGGAACAAATTTTTGTGAGCATGTGAATGATATCTTTTGTGTGAATGGAGAATGATAATTTCACCATGACTTTTCTCCATCTATTCCCATAATCCATTACTGGATCATCATCATACTGTTTCAATTTGGCCAGGTCTGAAAGGTTCACCTTCTTCTTAGCGCCAAAGGAGAAACACTTTAGGAATGTGTTTACTAGTTGTTCAAATTTGGTTATGCTATGCTTACATAGTTGGTTGAACCATTGAGTGGCAACACCTAAAAATTTCATTATGAATGGTCTTAGCATGAGAGCGTCATTGTATTCAAGATGAAAACATGCGTTGATAAAATTTGTGACATGCTCTTGTGCATCCTCTTCACCCTTAAATTTTTCTAACCTAGGCATCTCAAAGTGTTTAGGATATGGAGGGCTAGGGATTGATGGGCACAATGGTTGGTTGTGTATTTTTCTCAATGTTGGTGAGTTCCTAGCTTCCTCTTGTATCTCAAAGGCTTTTATATTTTTAGCATTTTCTTGAAATACCTTTGAGGTACATATTTCCTCCTCTTGTTGGCCTACTCACAGTGGCAATGGAGGCAACTCTCTATCCATTTTATTTGTTTCGTTTTCCTCCCTCCTATGAGGGGAATCAAGATTGTGATCCTGGTTTGTTATGTTTTCCATTTCCCCACTAGTTGGATTTCGTTCATGGTTTGGTGGGCGATTTTGATTTGGGCTATCTTGTCTAGTGCGCCTCTCCTTAGGTGAGTCAACGCGTCTAGTTCTTTGGTGTTTATCATTATTTATCTGTAAATTGCTAAGATCTAGCCACTCAGCTTACTCTCTTAAGCGTTGCTCATGTTGGTGCAAGAGTATTTCTCTTTGTTTATCCTATTCGAGAGCCTCCACTAGCTCTCACTCCTTATGTAATACATTTTATAACCACCTCACACGGTCAGTTTGCACTGTCACATAAGACTCATGTTTATTTGACTCTATTCTTGTTTTCTTGACTCATAGATTCCTCGAGGAGGTTTCTACTGTACCTATACTCTTGCTAGCTAATGTGACTTGTTCAGTGTACTATTGAGTATCCCTATGATCAGACTCCATGCATCTACTGTGGGGTCACTCTGAGGTACCCCCAAACTAAGAGATGTGTTTAGAAGTCACAGTTTGTGATATTCTAGATGTAGAGTTCTCAGTAGCTATAGTTATTTGAGTTGGTTGTGTAGGAAACCGATCCAACCTGTCTAGCTATCTTATTTTCCATGGTTGGTCCCATGAGGTGCCATTCACTCCTATGAGGTCACAGTCTATGGGAATCTTTCATTTTGTGTGAAGGGTTTCTTCTATTTGATTCCCATGACTAGATGTAGTTCTAGTTTCCTGCCCTTCAGTGGGCAGACCTGTTTCATATGTTTCTTGTGAATCTTGAGGTGTTGCAACTCTTGCTTGCCTTCTTGATGAAGAGGGCTTTATGGTGGCATGTTTTCTCCATGTGGATGGAGATGTAGCAGTCTCATCATCCCTATGTGAAGAATGAGTTTTAGAACCTTCTTTATGTCCATATGAGAAGGAATCCCTTGAAGCTTCCTCACGTCTGTGAGATGTTTCTGTGTGTTTAGAGGAGGCCCTTAAGGTATCCTCATGTATCCTTGATGAGGATGGATGTGAAGCCTCTTTTTTTCTATGTGACTTTATTCCATGATGTGGCTTCCTAATTGGGGTTTCTCGAGGAGATCCCCCAAGGGTTGAGTTATCACCCCTTAGGCTCATGGAGCTACGTCTCACGGTATTATGGGTAGGTCGTTCAATGTTACTATGACTCCGCCTATGGGTATGAGTTGCTTTAGTCTCTCCCTCGATATTAGATCGAGGGTGTTTACTTCTTTTTTTGACCATGTTGTCTATGAATTGATATTTTGAATTAAAATTTAGGAATAGCCACACAATACCAAACAAATTTTTATCTTGATTATTGATTTAAGTGTGCCCTAAACTGTTTGGTGTGTTTTGATGTGTTGTTCTTTTGATTTCTTGCTCTTGTTCTTGGATTAAGAATGAGAAGACTCATCCATAGTGACAATCAAGTACACTCGTGCCAAACATGATTTTCTCAAAAGAAGCTAGGGTACATCGTTGAAGTCCCAATTGGGGGTTCGCCTAGCTCTTCCACTCTAAACCAATTATTGTTCCAATAGTGGGAGACAGTTTGAGCACAAGTAACTTAGTATCACTATAAGTAAGTTTCTCAATCCATTCATAGGAAGCTCTAGGGGGTAAAATAGTGGAAGGAAGTGAATTCCAACATCACTGGACTGAATTGAGGGTTGGTGATGAAATCCAACTCCCCAATGTTTAAATGATACATGCATGTGTGGTGTTAATTTTAAGCTTGCATAACATAAAGTGCATCATATAGTAGCAATGAGTCTTTCCTATATGCCTAAGTGCAAAAATACGTTTCAATATTCAGAAAGATGCATGAACTACTATGATTTGTATGAGCACACTTTATTTCATGCAGCTATGGCCTCTAGCAGGGCCTCAAAGCAAGCAAACAACATACAATGTCTAGCACATTGGATTATAGGGAAAATTTTTTAGGCATAAGCCGTTTTTCCTAGCAACGCCTAGTGGAAATTTAAAAGAAGATCTAAGATATGCGAAATGCTTAATTCTTTATCCTTTTATTCTTTCAATTTCCAAACATAAATGTGCTTTAAGTTCTCTATTTTAGACATAGAAGTAAATAGAAAGCTATGAAATATCAGAGAGACTGTACCAACCTCTAATCCAACTCATGGAACCTTGTTTTTGTCCTCTGCTACTATCCAATTCTGGCCACTGTTGACCAGAGCATCTGGTTCTTGGCTGCCATTAGTGGGAGCGGCCAAATATTTATTGGCCGTTGTAGCTTAGAGTGGCTGATTTTTGGCCACTGTAGCTCAGAGCAGCTAGACCTGCACACAAAACTAAGTTAGTATTTAGGCAAAAAATGAAAAATCAGTGGAGGTTCCACTGTGATCGCCATATGTAGTGACCCCGAGATGTACACACTACTATTTTTACTCTACTTACAATCTATTAAAAACCCAAAATGAAATGGAAGACAATGAAAAGCATATAACACAAAAATAACAAATATGGATCTCTTTATTCATATTAAAACTTGGTTACATGTTGGTCCCTCTTAGGGATACCCATTTCGATACAATAAGGTTAAAAATAGGCAAAGAGTGCCTCTTTCATGAAGAGGTGATGCGCTTTCAAAAAGCTTCTTGGTTCTACACACATAAATGTATGAGAGCTTATAGATGCCTCCTTCTCCAGGCATATTTCCTAGAGGTATCCCTTTTGCTCTCGTATGTTGCAGATTTCGTTCGATGAACCTGTGGCCCTGTAAGCAATGAAACAACAACACACACTTAGATATCTGGGTATACCTCCCTGGATGAGGTTGTCAGTACTAAATATAGCAAATGAAAGCAAGTGCAAATTAGACTAATGCTATGAGTGCTAATGAATGAAATAATGCAATGTTAATGATATGCTAAAATAATGAATCTAATGTCTAAAACCCTAAACTAAGCCTGCGGGACACTGTCCAAGACTCGTTAAAGTGAATTTCATCCTCTTTGCTCCAAAGCTATGGATCAAAGCTTGTATCCGATGTTGAAATAATGGTTGCTATGCTCTCCAATCTATCAGGGTTTTTTCGTACACGTGATCTCAAAGGGAACTCTCCAAGTATCGAAAGCTCTCCTCAATGACCTATCCTAATAAATTGTCTGGATAAATATCTCTTAGATAAAATATGTCTCTCTTATCTTCCAATATCGATAAAAAGATAGATCCTTGTTGCTCTTAGGCTTGCACTTTTTATAGTGTGAAATCCTAGGTCTATGCCCAAGCCCTAGGAATGAATTTCTCATGCATAGTGAGAGTTAGCATGAGAAGCTTTTTGTATTTTCTATGTTTGGAGGTCAGTTAAATGAAATATAACTGCCAACTTGAGTCTCCTATGCAAATTGGTTGTTAGCATGAGAAGCTTTTGTCCTTTGTTTATGTTTGAAGTCCAGTTAACTAAAGTATAAATGCAAAATCAAGTCTCCTATGTGAAATGGTCATGAAAATGAATGCAAAGTTACTCCTGCTCACCTTTATTGCATGCAGACTGCCACTTCCACCCGTGATTAGACATGTTTATCGATAAAATTGCTTTTATAGTTTAGTCTCTGTTGTTTGTAGCGACTAAGATCTGGCCACTATCATCTACAGTGGCTAAGGTCTGGCTGCTCTAGTCTTGAGCAGCTAGGATCTGGTCACTCTTGACTTGAGCGGCTAGGATTGGATGGCTTGAAAAGGCCCCAAATGAGTGGTGAGAACCACTGTTGATGCTTGGAAAGTCCAAGATTATGTCATAGATCTTACGAATGTGTCTATGTGAGTAGATCCCCTAAGTATGAAATGTTTTAGGTGTCTACAATTTGATCCAAGAACAAAATCGTATGAAGCAACAACATGACTTGTAAAATTCAGAAAGACAATTCAATGTTGGGGATATGGTATTTTTGTACTTACAAACTTATAAGTAGTTATCCTTGAAGATCAAGTCCAGTCAAAAGTCAGCTCCTAAATGTTTTGGGCCCTATAAGATAGTTCATCGCATTTGTGAAGTCACATATCAATTGGAGCTTCTACCCTCATCTTGTATACATCCAGTTTTTCATGTATCTTGTCTCAAGCCAGTGATTAGTCATAAATTGTAATCACAAATAGCACTTCTAGTACTAGATGAAGAAGGGTGCATAATTATTAAACCTGAAGCAATATTGCAAACCAGAGTACATCATCTTCAATCTCACCAGATTCAAAATTTGTTAATCAAATGGTAGGACCTTGTAGAAGAAGATGCTACATGGGAATCAAAAAGCATTTTCTAGTCATTTCTAGCTTTGAGGACAAAGCTTTTTGAGGAGAGCCATGTAACGATCCCAATATCCCAATAATTGTATTGGCTTATTGATGAGCCATGTTCATTCATTAATTGATTTATATATTTATAATAGTATCACTCTTATAATATTGATCATCAAATCATTTTTATCTTTGCATATTGCAAGAGACATTGCCCTCTTCGAGTGGCCAAAGGATTCTACCCTCCTTAAGTGGCTAAACATTTTAATCTTGCTAATGTTAATATTTTGTGATTGCAAATTCTATTATTTCAAAGAAATTACCTTCCAGCATGACTTAATAGCGACCATTGGTTACTGAGATGCATAGGTTTATTTTGATCAAGTATTAGTTTTATACCATTGTATATGAAAGTTCCTAAGGTATAAACTTAGGGAATGATCAGTTCATGCAACACCACTACTGTCGCACCACCACAACACCACTACTATAGCACAATAACTTTGTGTTTGTATCTAAGGTGAGGTTGAATTTATTGGGGTTTTTTTTCTCTTCTCAATGCCACTTTCCTAAGGTTAGGAAAGAGGGCATATTCCCTTTAACCCTAGCCTAAGCGCTCAATGTACATTATTCACGATCAGGAAAAATCAGGCAAGGAGTCCAAATTTGGCCTCCCCTTCACATTATCCCACATGGAACATGCGATTAGTGCCTAAGAATATTAATAAGGGGGAGTTCCCCCTTAATAGTTGACCACCACTTGATGGTCAAGGGGGACACCAAGTGGGGTTGTCACCTAGTGGTTGTTGGTGGTGCAAATCCCCTTTAACACTTGGCATCTCTTCTTGCTTATTTAATTTTCTATTTGTTTTCCACCAACATGCTTTATGTGCATGCCTTGTTTGAACTAACCTTAGGTGAGAAAAGATAATATTTTGGTTGTCTTTGTTTAGATGTATGAGATTTATCCCACACAAAGAGTGTGGAGGTGCATTAGCAACATAAAGGGGGTTTACCTCCCTTTAATGGTCAACCACCACTTGGTGGTCAAGGGGGCCACCGAGCAAGGACCACCTTGCACCAATTGGAGGTGCATATTCTAGATGTGTATCATATTAAATTGGCTCATGTTGACCTAGTTAGACTTTCCTTATTGACCATCTATGACCAGTGTAGCACCATATGGCATATCATGCTTGGATTGTCTTGTCCTTTATTGTTTCACCTATGTTTGGTTGAATTTCACCGATTTCTTAGGATAAAGATAAGCAAGAATATTTTTGGGATTTTAGGATTTTGTTTAATTTAAAAAGGATGGTTGATTAATGAGCTTTTAACCTTTAGAATCATTGAAGTATGGATAGATTAAAAGAATGGTTTTACTGTTTAATTAAAAAGGAGGGTTGGTTAGTGAGCTTATAAACTTTATATTTAATGAAGGATGGATAAAACAATTAAAGGTGGTTTTGATTTAATGATTTTAATAATTAGCTAACCCCTTTGAATTAATGGGTCTTTTAATAAATTTAAAAAGGCTTGAGATAATGAATGAAATAATGACCCATTTAAGCTTAATTGAAAAAAATAAATGTTTTTAAAGGATGATTATTTGAGTAAAAGAATGTCCCTTTTGGTTTAAGCTTAGATTAAGATTTTGGGTTACTCTTTGAGTTGATTTAAGGAGATGGATTATAGACCTTTGATTACCCTTTTTAGAGCCTTTAAAAGTGTATCTTACTTTGGGCTAAATGAGTTAGAAATATATTAGTGGATAGTATATTTCTTTTGGATATTTTTAATGAGAGGCATATTAGTGGATATTAGTACTTCAATTTTAATGAAGTAGACCTAAATTATAATAGTGGATATTATGTTTCATTTTGATAGTATGGACCTAAATTATAATAGTGGATATTATGCTTCATTTTAATGGAATGGACTTGAAATACATTAGTGGATAATGTATTTCATTTGGAAAAAGAGTTAGGAATATATTAGTGGATAATATATTTTATTTGTTAGAAATATGTTAGTGGATAATATATTTCATTTGATAGAAATATGTTAGTGGATAATGTATTTCATATCATAGAAATATATTAGTGGATAGTAAATTCCATTTGATTATTTGAATGAGACATTTATGACAGTTAATATGTCTCTTTTTAGGTAGATTGGATTTGAATATATAGATAATATGTTTCATTTTAGATGGATTGGACTTGAAATATATGATAGATAATATATTTAATTTTAGATAAAATGAACTTGGAATTTATGATAGACAATATGCTTCATTTTAGTAACAATGGATTGGATATACATGATGGATAGTATGTTTAATTTTAGGTATAATGAACTTGGAATGTATTCCATTTATCTAAAAGAGTGGTGTAGTATTAAAAAATCATACAGGTAATGCAATTATATGAAATCAAATTGAATAACAAAATCATGTAACCATCAAGATAAATACAAGAAATAAAGAAATGGTTCCCTTCTCATTAATATTGAATCATGTCCTTGAAAATGAGGTTACAATGATATCCCTATGAGGGATTTGATACCAATTTGATACAATTTTACAATCAAGAAATATGGTAGGTGTAACACACAAAATATTTGCACCCTCAAAACTAATTTTGGAAGGAGTTTCTTGTGACCTCCGTAAGGTATGATGTAAATGTGATGAATATTTATGTTGATAGCTCCTACCAAGACCTAAAATATGTACACAAGAACACTCAAAAGATATTAATAGCATTTTTAGAGCCTTTCATGATGAGGCCCTTATTCATGATAAAGAAATTGAAAATAAATGCTGAAATACAATAAACAAATGCATGATAAACTAAATTAAACTATGTTAGAAAGCAAATGAAATATTGTTAAACCTACTGCAATCAATAAAAAATAGCAAAACATATATTATCGGGAGGTCATCCTGAGGTAGAGTGGTCTAGCATACTAACCGTCCCTAGGATAGACAATGGCACCTACGGGTCATCTCAGGGTGAAATTATCACTGAATAGTGGATGAATTCCTATGTGGCCAATGCGAGAGATGTCGAGATTGGTATATGAAATTGATGTTCAAGGGTTGACCTCTTGAAGCATGATTTAATTATGGAAATTGGAATGAAATAAGGATGTTGATGATGAAAGAGTGTTGAATTTGGTCTTCAAGCTTTGAGACACTCCATTGTTGCACTTGAAAGCTCCATGACTAAAATCCAACAACACTTTATTGATTATGAGAGTAAAATATCTATAGTATTTAATTTGACAACACTTCGTTGTCATCCCATTGCTTTTTTTTTTCATGAAAGCAAGGTGTCTTATTATAGATTTTCCAAGTGGAAATCTTGGCTTCTTTGAGAAGCCAAGAAGGTTAAGATCAAGAAGAGCAATATCCCATTCTAGAAGCTTCTCACAACTAATTGAAAATGCTGTTAAGCTTGGTTAGATGTTGAAACCATTTTTCCTGTGGTTATAGATTTGAATTTATTGCAGGTGTGACCGTCCCAGGGTAAGGCGACCATGATTGCTAGACATATCGAGGTAGGATGGCCTCTAGAGGCCATCCCTTGGTGGAATGGTCTAGGCTATAAAGGGATAATCCTTCTTTTTAAAGTGATAAAAATCACTATTAAGCCTTGAGGCTGCCCCAAGTGGGTCATATAGCCTAAAAAGGTGTCCATATAAGTAGTCTCCTCAAAATGATATGTTTGAGGTATTTAAAGATACCCCTTTTTGGGATGCATTGTGTGATAAAAAAACGTAGAGCAAAAATAAATGACCTAAAGTCAAGTTGATGGTTGATAGTATTCATTAATCCGATCAACATTATATTTCCCAATCATGAAAGAACATGCATATTTAAGTCATTGCTTCTAGCGAAATTAAAGAAATTAATTTAAGTAAACCTTTCAATGAGGTATACTTGATATTGGTACACCATTCCAACACAAGAATAACGAGATATCTTGTTTAGTTTAAATTTTTGCTTGTTATCTATCCCAAGCAAAAAGGGTATGATTGTCTTTGGTAATGATTCTTGGATGAAAAAAATTAGCATGATTGAGTGTTTGATTATTTATTTTGATAATGAATTGTATGATTATGACTACCCCCTCAAGATATTATTCGATGATTCAATGAAATATGATGAAAACAAAAAGTCACTTGAAAAATATGACTTATTTGGGCTTTATAGGACTGTAATAAATGTAGAAGAGGAAAATCCTATTACAGTAGTGATTTTGACCATTATTGGTAATTGTATATCTCTATCCCTTGGAGCAGTCCAACCACATGGCTTTCTTAGGGAATTGATATGATAACAATTTAATTTATTTTAGAGGTAAATCACTATGTTCGATGATCTGGTGAAATGGCATGGGGGAATGAAATGTATGTCTCATTCCCTTGGAGCAGTCAGGCCACATGGCCTTCTTGGGAATTAAGGTGAAAACATTTTGATTTGTTGATGAAGTATTTTGAGGTTCAAGTGGCCTTATGGTAACTTACCCATCTTATTGTATTACATGGATAGCAAGTCACTACAACTTCCAAGTGTATAGGGTAAATTACTAGGTACAAGGCTCACTTGAGATTTTGTTTTATTGATTTTTTGGTATTTTTAAAGTTTTTGATTAATATGGACCATTAGATGTTGTTAAATACCCCATTTGATGTTCATAATGCTTACAAAATGCTTGCATTTATTGTAATTTTAAGGTCATCCTAGGGTAGGATGGTTGCATTTTTCATATCCTAGGGTCGTCTCGAGGTAGGACAGTCGCACTGAAATGTGACCACCCCACAAAGGAATGATCTCATAATTTGGAAAATATAAAAGAAAATTTTGTAAATTTTTGACATTATTTGCACATCTAGCAATGAGATAAAAGGAGAGGTTAGGTGGAGGAGAGAGTTTTTTGAAGTGAATTTCTACTACAAACCCGACTAAAATCTACCATGGACCAACCCGAGGTGTCGGCTAGTGGAGGAGTTGATGCTAGGAAGGTAGAAACCTCATTCCTTCTTGTTAGTTTGTAATTTAAAATGAATCTCATTAAGTAATTTGGTAAATGAACCTCACTAAACTATTGGAAATGAACCTCACTAAACTATTGAAAATGAACCTCACATTAGATTATAAATGTATATTAGACTAGTTTAGGGGTAGGTTATTTTAAAATTTTGAAAATTTTGCATGGGGTCAGACCCCTATTTTGGTGCCACTGTGGGGCCATACTAGGTAGGGATGGTTCCCTTTTGGCAGGTTAGGTGTCATCCTAGGGTGGGGCAGCCTTGTTTGAAATTCAATAGTCAAAATTTTGGCCATTGGGATGGCCATATCGAGGTGAGTTGGTCACACCTACAAATCATCCTATCCTGGAATGATTGCAACATTTTGATTTTTTATTTTGTAAACTTTTTATTGATTATTGTTCTTGTCGGGATTTAGATAGTGGAGGCTTACCATAGAGAGCCCACTCTATTTGAGGAATTGTGAGTAGATCTTACTAATAAGGAGTGGGTATGGTTTGGGGTGATTGGCCTTAAACAAGTTGTTCGTATTCCCACTATTAGGTCAAATCAGACCATTTTGATAGTGTTATCTGATTGCTGGGATAGTAAGATGAACACCTTCCATATCCTTACTAGTGAGATGATAGTGATACTTGAGGATGTCTATCAGATCTTTCATATCCCCATTGATGGACATTTGATCATCTCTACTCCCCTTCTAGAGTAGGAGAGAGTACTATAGAGGATTTTTTATGCTTAGGCCAATATTGTGAGGCAACACATGGACCATGGTGGAGTGTTGATCAGATCTTAGTATGATGCACAAGTTTTTAGTAGGAGGTATGCAGTACTGTTGTATATTATATTGAACATATTAATACCTAACTCTTCAGGTGTAAGGTTTGCATGGAATCTCTTCGATATGGTACAAGATTTGATCGAGTGTGACACTAAGGAGCCTATCATCATGGCATGGGTTAGCACCCTATTAGCTCAGTTATATGGTGAGTTATACATGATACAAAATTGAGGTTGATGTATATTGGACTATAGTTTGCTCCTTTAAATTTAGGAATGGGAGCACATCTAGGTAGATCGACCAGTGGGGCTACCCGTACCACGAGCTGAATTAGATGACACTGATATTAGATACACGACTCAGTGGAGATGATACCGAGAGAGAGGTCAGAGCTAACCATATGCTCATAGTTTATCTCATTATGTGGGGTCCCTTGAGGTATTAAGGCTAGATTAGGTGATTTGGAGGCCGTACCTAGATTGTCCTCATTAGACTGAGGTAGCAATATATTTGGGTTTTGTGAGGTATGGATAGTGGCTCATTGGTTAGGACAAGATTGAGTGGGAGTAATTCTAGTACTCTCACATCACATGTCAGTTTGGGATATACTAGGGTGTACCTAAGGAGCCCATTATGTACCATGATTAAGGGGTAGAGACACACTTCGAGCCACCTTGAGTCGAGCCACTAACGAAGGAGGAGGATCAACTGATAGTAGAGCCAAGTTTGGTGGATCTAGGCACTACTACAGAGTATGACACCTAGTGGGTGACTAAATTATGGTAAAGAGGTGGACCTATGGGTAGGCTGACTAAGGCTATAGTGGAGGAGGGTGCGACAGGTGAGGCCTCATGAGATGAGATGAGAGGTGATGGATGGTGAGTGCATCATCAGATGGAGGGAGAGTGGGACCAACCAATAGAGGAGATAAAGGAGACACATGATGAGTGTGAGGATGATGAGGATACTATAGATGAGGTGGCTCAGATAAGAGCACATGTATAGATCCTACAGGGCCAGTTGGTAGAGCAAGAGACTACCCTAGCGATAGTATAGAGTCAGCTTTGGAGTGGGTAATAGCTATGGAGAGGATTCTTCAAGGAGAGAGATCTCCATAAGGCCTATGTAGAAATAGCCTAAGAAAATATTGATAGAGTGATAGTAGAGAGGGACAAAGTGATAGCTAAGTAGGATACTTTATAGGATCAACTGACTATCAAGATAATAGAACGAGATGCTCTACAAACTTAGGTGGGTACCTTGAGTGTGGCTCAAGGGAAAATTGGTATAGGTGGATAGGCCATAAGTGATGTGGAAATGTTGTAGGCACAAATATGATAAGATCGAGTATACATTATGAGATTAGAGGACAAGGTAAAATGATGTGGAGTTATACTATCAACATGATTCTCATCAAGGGCATCACTGTTGAGCAAGGTGCAGTGACAATATTGTCATTGTTGTCAACACACTCAGATGGACAGGTTGATGCAGTGGACAGTTGTTCGGAGGTTGTTTGGAGTATGTACAGTGGTGTTCAATGCTTATGAGGATGTTTTTGATGTTCGGGTGAAGTTGTTACAGGTTGTTCATGCAAATTTGCAAAAGTTGCAAAAATCGTCAGGAAGTTGTCAAAGTAGCAAAAATTGTCAAAGTTGCAAAAATCATCAAAGTTGCAACAACGTCAATGGAATGTGTTGGACAGCCCAAGATACTATTTGGAGGTTTTTTGATCATTAGCAAGTGTGGTTGCAGTGTTGGAACGATCGGTTGCTTCGTCGGTGCATTGTTGGTCAGTTTCATGCTTTATGTGACAGGTGTAAAATCTGCGTTGGAGGTCACTTTGCAGGAGGAATATTAAGCAATCCATGAGGAATTGGACCTCAAATTTTTTATTGGAGGTATCTGGATATACTGAGAGCTTAAGTTTTAAATTTCATCCCAAAAAGAGTCCGGAGGAAGAAACGGTGAGCGTTGCAAAATGGCTCTGGAGCACTTTTTCCAGTTTATGTGACAGGTGTAAAATCAGCGTTAGAGGCCACTTTGTCGGAGGTATATTAAGCAATATGTGAGGAATCAAACTTCAAAATTTTTACTGGAGGTAGTCAGATGTACCGAGAGCATACATTTTAAATTTTAGTCCAAACGAAGATCTGAGGAGGAAACGGTAATAGTTGCAAAATGGCTCCGGAGCACTTTTTCCAGTTTTTGGTAGTTTTAGATGTGTCAAATCTACGTAAAAGGCCATCTTGTCGGAGGTACTGCGAATAATACGTGAAGAGTTAAAATCTGAAATTTAAATTGGAGGTAGTAGGTTTATCCAAGAATATATGTTTCAATTTTTAGCCCATTTGGAAATTTGAGGAGGAAGTTATGACTGTTACAAAAAGCCCTATTAGCTCTTTTTGGCAATTTTGGTAGTTTCTAAGAATATAACGGTTGAGTGGTACTTTTGTGTAACTGAAAAAAAGAGCTGTGTTTTTCAATGTGAAGCATATATATGTTTTAAAAGAAAAGGGAGATGTGGGGTTTTTTGTAGAAAGGACTATCGATGCATGTTGTGAAGAATTTTTTTCTTTGGCATTTTGATTGAAAAAAATGTGCAAGGTGTGAGATTATCAATGTGCAGAGTTGAGAAGATTGAAAAGGTTAGACAGAATATTTTAGAGGAGAATATTTGTGAGCTAGACCACTTAGGGTCTTTTGATGGGATTTAAAACTTTTATTAGAGCTTTTTAAATTTGTTGGGTCGGTGCTTGGCAACAGGGGTCGGTGCTCCTTGCAGTTGGTGTTGCTAAAGTTTAGGTTGGTTGGTGCCATTCCCTACAGTTGGTGCTGCAAAAATATTGTAAAGACCAAATATTTTTGAGGCTGGATTTGGATGGGAGTCCAAACAGTCCATTGGCATAGTGGTTTTCCCACATCGGGTTTCCACTATAAATATGGTGTTATGTGATGCATGTTTGTGTGATTGCTTATTTTGATTTGATTTCGTAGTTGGATTAAATTTTTAATACACACTGATTCACCCCCTCTTAGTGTCACGCTTAGTTCAACAATTGGTATCAGAGCGAGGTTCTTGAACAGGCTTAACCGACTAGGGTGATCTTGGAAGTGACACAATGGCAGGTGGTGAAGGCTTCTCATCAAACAAAGCACCATTGTTTGATGGAACTAATTACGCATTTTGGAGACTCAGGATGTAGACATATCTTTGTGCTTTGGGATACGACATTTGGGATTCAATAAACAGTGGATACACAATACCCACCACTCCTCCAGCTGATGCTATAGAGAAGAAACTCTTTGAAAATGATTCAAAAGCCAAGAATGCCATCATGTGTGGATTAGTAGACAGTGAACTGGTAAAGGTTATGGGATGTAAGACTGCAAAGGAAATCTGGGATAAGCTGAAGAGTATTCACGAAGGAGATGCTAAAATCAAGGAAGCCAAATTGCAGACACATCGAGCACAATTTGAAGGACTGAAAATGAATGAAGATGAAAGTATCGAAGCTTACATGTTGAGGGTAAATGAAGTCATCAATGCTATCAGAGGACTTGGTGAGAAAATAGAAGATGTGGTCATCGTTAAAAAGGTATTAAGATCTCTTCCTCAAAGATTTGATTCTAAAGTTTTTGCAATAGAAGAGGCTAAGGATTTAAATGCTCTTACTATGGATGAGATGCATGGTTCTTTAACCACCTATGAAATGAGAATAGGAAAAGCTAAATCTACAGATAAAGAAGCTGCCTTCAAAGCTCAAAAAAATGCAAAAATGAAACCAGAGTCAGATGAAGATGAAATGTTAGATGAAATGGAAGCTAACTTCGTGAGAAAACTGAAAAAGGGAAAAGGCAAATACAGAGGAAAGTTACCATTTAAATGTTTCAACTATGGAGGCATTGGGCATTTCGCAGCTAAATGTCCACTTAATGAGAAGAACAAAAGTGATGAAGGATCGCATGGAGAAAGAAGTGACTGGAAGAAAAAATCAAATTTTAGAAAAGGCAACTTCAAGAAGAAAAGTTTCATCTCCAAGAATGTCAGTTCATCAGAAGACAACTCCAGTGAGGATTCTGAAAAAGAAACAGGTGAAGCTCTTTTCATGGCATTCGAAGAAGAAAAACCAGAAAAAGAACAGGAATGTGATGAAGAAGAAATTGACGCAGAAGTGAATTTGGAAGAGGAACTAATTGCAGCTCTGGATGAATTGAAGACATAAAGAAAAAGGAATAAGAAAATTTCAAGAAAGCTTGAGGATGCAAATGAAATCATAACAAGTTTGAAAGTGCAGATAGAAGAATCCAAGAAGATCTCCGAAGATCTCGAAGTGCAAATAACCATGAAAATAGATTATTGCAGCAAGTTAGAAGAAGAGATTGTTGGTTTAAGGATGCAACTAGAAGAGATGAATCAAAAAATTAGCTTTTATCACAAACGTGAAGAGAGTTCTATGAAGTCGGATAAGATCATAAAGAACCAGAAGACTACAGGCATCAAATTTGGTTTGGGTTTTGATGAAGGAGAATCATCAAATGGATCAAAGGCCACAAATGAAGAATCCACAAAGAATGAAGAAAAGAAACAGGTTAATCAAGCAAAAATGAATCATGCAAAGGAAAGCAATAATGCAAGGCACGAAAGGAGAATTGACAATGATGGTTTCACCAATGTCACACATCAAAGAAGAAGAAGATTTATGGCTCCTACAACAACATGGCAAAGACCACCACCCAGGTTCAATCATCCCTTTTCTGGTTACTGTTTTAAATGCAATGGTTATGGACATAAGATTTCAGATTGCAAGTATAATGTAGGACCAAGGAATTTTTCTAGTAGAAATGCTTTTTCACCTTTGATGGATTATGCAGTAGAATGTTATAACTGTCATAACTTTGGGCATATTGCAAGAAATTGTAGAAGTACATTTGCATCAAATCAATTTCAGGGAAGAAAATTTCAGCCAAATGGAATAAGACAAAATAGAAAATTTCCCGAAAAACATGCACAAGCTACTGAAAAAGAAAAGCCAAAACAAGAGCCCAAAAATGTAATCAAACCGGAGTGGAAAGAAAAAGAGCAACCTAAGGAAGAAAAGGAATCCTTGATCGTACATACGATATTTAAAGCGTAGAATAAATCCGCACCATGGATACTTGATAGTGGATGCTCCAGTCATATGACAGGTGACAAACATAAATTTGAGAAGTTGCAGCAATATGAAGGTGGTTCAGTGAAATTCGGAAACAATGATGGAGCTAAGATAGTTGGAAGAGGTTCAGTTAAGATCAGTGATAGAAAAATTAGGTTAGAAGAAGTCTTGTTTGTGGTTGGTCTGAAGCATAACTTGTTGAGCGTAAGTCAGATTTGTGACAGAGGTCATGATGTGATCTTTAAGAAGTAGGGTTGTGAAATCAGAAAGGCAAACAGTGGGAAGTTGATAGCAGCTGGATCAAGGACATATGGCAACCTGTACACTCTCTCAGAGACTTTAGAAGGAGCTTGCTTGATTGGACAGGAAGAAGAGAATTGGTTGTGGCACAAGAGGCTCGGTCATATCAGTTTTGACAATCTAGTAAAAATTAGTTCAAAGAAAGTAGTGAGAGATATTCCCACCATTGGCAAACCATCAAATAGCATTTGTGCTTCATGTCAAAAAGGGAAGCAAACTAGAGTCTCATTTAAAACAAAAGAGTACTACACGAGCAAACCTTTGGAACTAGTACATACTGATTTATGTGGACCCATGAGAATGCAAAGCATAAACGGTGACAAATATTTCATGTTGTGTATAGATGACTATTCTAGGATGACATGGGTATTGTTTTTGAAGCATAAATCAGAAGCTTTTGAGATGTTCAAGGTTTTCAAAAACCAAGTTGAGAATCAAACAGAAAAAATGATTAAATGTTTAAGGTCAGACAGAGGAGGAGAGTTCATTTCAAAGGATTTCATAGAGTATTGTGAAAAATATGGCATCAGGAGATAATTTTCAGTAGCCAGGACACCTCAGCAGAATGGTGTGGTAGAAAGAAAGAATAGGACAGTGCAGGAAATGGCATGGACTATGTTGACTGAGAGCAAAGTAGCAGATAGATTTTGGAAAGAGGTAGTCCATACTACGATATACATCCAAAATAGGTGCATGTTGAGGATGCATGAAAGCAAAACTCCTTATGAGTTGTGGTTCGGTAAAAAGGCAACAACAAGATATTTTAAAGTTTTTGGCAGCAAGTGTTACATCAAAAGAACTGAAGAAAACCTTGGTAAGTTTGAAGATAGAGTGGATGAAGGTATTTTTCTTGGCTATTCATCAAAAAGCAAAGCTTACAAATGTTACAACAAGAGGCTAAGAAAAATTGTGGAAAGTGTCGATGTTAAAGTTGATGAAGGAAGGGAACGAGTAATTAGCTATGAAGAGAACTACCCAATTTATGAAGAGGTCATTGAAGGAGATGAGGAAGAGGAAATGGAAAAGAAATCAAGAATTGACTCAGAGGATTCGAAAAGTGATTCAGAATTGGAAGAAAACAAGAAATTCAAAATAGGTAGCTGGTAGAAAGATCATCCTAGAGAGCAAATAATTGGAGACCCCATAGTTGGTGTTCAGACAAGAAGAATATTAGTAAGTAACTACTCTTTACTATCCAGCATTGAGCCCAAAAATGTTGTCGAAGCAAGCAAATATGAAAGTTGGGTAAAGGCAATAAATGAAGAATTAGATCAGATCGAGAAAAACAAGACTTGGGAGTTAGTACCAAGACCCGCAAATAAAAATGTAATCGGTACTAAATGGGTCTTTCAAAACAAATTGAATGAAGACGGATAGGTAGTCAGGAACAAAGCAAGATTGGTATGCAAAGGGTATGCACAAGTTGAAGGTATTGACTTCGAGGAAACCTTTGCACCTATGGCCAGACTAGAGGCAATTAGAATATTTCTTGCTTTAGCAGTTTACAAGAATTTCAAAGTTTATCAAATGGATGTGAAATCAACATTTTTGAATGGGAAACTTGAAGAAGAGGTTTATATTGAGCAACCAGATGGTTTTCAGCTTGGTGATGATCCCAACTTGGTTTGCAAGTTGAAGAAAGTGTTATATGGCTTAAAACAGGCACCCTGGGCATGGTATGCAAGGCTAGACAATTATCTTACTCAGCAAGGGTTCAAGAAAGGTATGGTGGACAATAATTTGTATGTCAAAATAGAAAATGGTCATCATATTGTTGTTGTTGTATACGTAGATGATATCATATTTGGAAGCAACAAAGATGAGTTGTGTAAATATTTTGCAAATAAGATGCAGAAAGAGTTTGAAATGTCAATGATTGGTGAACTTTCGTATTTTCTCGGATTGCAAGTTAATCAAAAGGAGAAGGGCATATTTATTTCTCAAATTAAATATGTGAAAGAGATGCTAAAAAAGTTCACAATGGAGGATTGCAAGCCAGTTAGCACTCCCATGATGACAGGTTGCAAGTTGAGCAAGGATGACAAATCTCCACCTGTTGATCAAACTATGTACAGATCCATGATTGGGAGCTTACTGTACTTGACAGCTACTAGACCAGACATTTTGTAGGTAGTATGCATGGTAGCACGATTTCAGGCTAGTCCCAAGGAGACTCATGTGACAACAGTGAAGAGGATTTTTTGGTACCTCAAGGGTACTATGGAGTATGGGTTATGGTATCCGAAAGGTAAGGACTTCACCCTTATTGCATATTCAGATGCAGATTGGGTAGGATGTGTAGATGATAGGAAGAGTACCAGTGGAGGTGCATTCTATCTTGGTGATAATCTTGTTGCGTGGCATAGCAAAAAGTAGGAGTCAGTCTCATTATCCACAATAGAGGTAGAGTATATTGCAACGACATCATGTTGTACACAGGTACTTTGGATGAAACAAACTTTGAAGGATCTTGGAATAAATTTTAGTGAGCCCATATCGATCATGTGTGACAATACAAGTGCAATCAATATCTCAAAGAATCCGGTTATGCATTCTCGCACAAAACATATTGCTATCCGATACCATTTTTTGAAGGAGAAAGTTGCGGAAGGTGAGGTTAAGTTGGATTTTGTTCCAACAATAGAGCAAGTAGCGGATATCTTCACCAAACCATTGCCCAAGGAAGTCTTTGAGTACCTTCACAAGAAATTGGGAGTGGTCACACTTCCCAAGCATTGACTAGCTATCGGGGCCACATTCTCAGGGGGAGCATTTGTGTCTTTGTTTATCTTTTTGCTCATGTTTGTGATTCTTGCTAAGTGTAATAATTTTTGCCTGAGAATGTTGTGCATGGACTCAGGGGGAGTTTGCAGTAGCCCTTTGGTCTTGTTGTCAAAGGGGGAGAAGAGTTACAGGAAATTGTGCGTGTGTTGCCAACAATTCCAAAGGGGGAGATTGTTGAGCAAGGTGCAGCGACAATATTGTCATTGTTGTCAACACACTCAGATGGACAGGTTGATGCAGTGGATAGTTGTTCGGAGGTTGTTCAGAGTATGTACAGTGGTGTTCAATGCTTATGAGGATGTTTTTGATGTTCGGGTGAAGTTGTTATAGGTTGTTCATGCAAATTTGCAAAAGTTGCAAAAATCGTCAGGAAGTTGTCAAAGTAGCAAAAATTGTCAAAGTTGCAAAAATCGTCAAAGTTGCAACGTCAATGGAATGTGTTGGACAGCCCAAGATACTATTTGGAGGTTTTTTGATCATTAGAAAGTGTGGTTGCAGTGTTGGAACAGCCGGTTGCTTCGCCGGTGCATTGTTGGTCAGTTTCATGCTTTATTGGGCAAGTGTAAAATCTGCGTCGGAGGTCACTTTGTAGGAGGAATATTAAGAAATCCATGAGGAATTGGACCTCAAATGTTTTATTGGAGGTATCTGGATATACTGAGAGCTTAAGTTTTAAATTTCAGCCCAAACGGAGTCCGGAGGAAGAAACGGTGAGCGTTGCAAAATGGCTCTGGAGCACTTTTTCCAGTTTATGTGACAGGTGTAAAATCAGCGTTAGAGGCCACTTTGTCGGAGGTATATTAAGCAATCCATGAGGAATCAAACTTCAAAATTTTTACTGGAGGTATTCAGATGTACCGAGAGCATACTTTTTAAATTTTAGTCCAAACGGAGATCTGAGGAGGAAACGGTAACAGTTGCAAAACGGCTCCGGAGCACTTTTTCCAGTTTTTGGCAGTTTTAGACGTGTCAAATCTGCGTAAAAGGCCATCTTGTCGGAGGTACTGCGAATAATTCGTGAAGAGTTAAAATATGAAATTTAAACTGGAGGTAGTCGGTTTATCCAAGAATATATGTTTCAATTTTTAGCCCGTTTGGAAATTTGAGGAGGAAGTTATGATTGTTACAAAAAGCCCTGTCAGCTCTTTTTGGCAATTTTGGCAGTTTCTAAGAATATAACGGTTGAGTGGTACTTTTGTGTAACTGAAAAAAAGAGCTGTGTTTTTCAATGTGAAGCATATATATGTTTTAAAATAAAAGGGAGATGTGGGTTTTTTGTAGAAAGGACTATCGGTGCATGTTGTGAAGAATTTTTTTCTTTGGCATTTTGATTGAAAAAATGTGCAAGGTGTGAGATTATCAACGTGCAGAGTTGAGAAGATTGAAAAGGTTAGACAAAATATTTTAGAGGAGAATATTTGTGAGCTAGACCACTCAGGGTCTTTTGATGGGATTTAAAACTTTTATCAGAGCTTTTTAAATTTGTCGGGTCGGTGCTTGGCAACAGGGGTCGGTGCTCCTTGCAGTTGGTGTTGCTAAAGTCCGGGTTGGTTGGTGCCATTCCCTTGCAAAAATATTGTAAAGACCAAACATTTTCGAGGCTGGATTTGGATGGGAGTCCAAACAGTCCATTGGCACAGTGGTTTTCCCACATCGGGTTTCCACTATAAATCTGGTGTTATGTGATGCATGTTTGTGTGATTGCTTGTTTTGATTTGATTTCGTAGTTGGATTAAATTTTTAATACACACTGATTCACCCCCCTCTCAGTGTCACGCTTAGTTCAACAATCACATCAGAGCTGATGCACTGAGTTAGGGCAACCATCAGTGAGGTAGCAAGTGCCTATATTATGAGATTCTCCATAGAGGTTAGAGGCTAGTGGTTCTTCTCAACTTCATCAGAGCGAGGTTGAGGGTGGAGGAAAGAGCAGCGGTGTAGGGCCAGCCTGAATGATCTATGTGTGCTCTTATTTTTGAGAGTTTGAGGTCTGAGGACCCACTCTATTGTATCCTATAGGCATTTTGTCTCATGATGTACTTTTTTCTCATATATATATAAAATATTTTATTTATGATTCATCATGTGTCGTTATGTTATGGTTTTATGTTTTATATATGCATGCATTTTAGATGTATGCTTAGTTGATGGATGTATAACTAGATGATTGATGTATGATTAGACATTGTATCATGGATGCGTAGATGGATGCCTAGATGTATACATATGTATATATGAAAAGATATATACCTAAATGTATGATTGTATGCTATGCGTAATGTTGGATAGATGATTTAGATTTTTCTATTTGATTATGAATTTAATTCATGTTATGGATATAGCAAATATGATGTGTATGAGATGCATTAATTTTATGTGGATGTTCTAATGCAAATTGTACATGTATGCTTTAATTATTTAAAACATAATGAATGAAGCTGATTTGTGTTTGACAAACTAATGGTAGACACCATAGGATGTATGGAAATCATGGATTAAAATGTTAACCTTATCACAAAATTTATACATTTGCATGTAAGATGAAATATGTGAGATGTAGGGGTTTTGCCCCATAAGCTTTTACAAAATAAAAGGTGTGCATAAAATAGTCAATGGCCATATAAATATCATTACTGATATTTATCCGGTATCTATCCTATCCTATGAGGACCCCTTAATAAGAAAAAAACTCATAAGGAAAATTATGTATGATAATAAGATGATTAGGTTCTCTAAAGGAATTTTGAGGTTTTTCGTGAGACTCAAAAATTCTAATTGATTGATCAAAAGTTGTATACTTACTACATAATACTCCTAAAAGATATAAGTCTTTTAAGAAGACCCAGATATTCAATATCCCTGTGTGTGCACAATGAATGTATTTAGATGATGCATAAGGTTACCTCATTGCCAGGCAGGTTTCATGCAACCCATTGTTGTAATGTGGATCACCCTATGGTCATTTTATCCTGATTTTGAACATAGTTAGACTATACTACTAGGAAATACAAGCCACCAAAAGCTAGCTCAACCATAAGTCAACATTGGTTTGTACAAAAGAAGGTTGCTAATGTGACAAACATATCGCCATGTGTAAGGCTACTCCATTGCCAAGCGGGTTTCATTCAACCCATTATTGTAATGGAGATTTACCCTATGGCTTTTGAATACTGAATATTCTAGGAATTCAAGCTCTTTACACCTTCTTTTATTTTGAATATTTGGAACACTCGCTCATGCTTAGTGGTGAAAACCACTTTTTTTTTTTAGAGCAAGGGATTTTCTTAGTGATGAAAATAATTGTTTCTTTTGTATTTATTTTGGGAACCTGTTCATTTTTTTTTTGGAAGAGCAAAGGGGATTTATTGTGTAGGGGGGAGCATGTCCTTTTGTCAATGCTCAACATGCTATACCATGCACATGATAGGATCAACAAGGAAAACCTTTCGCTTAAGGTGACAAGAACCACTTTGTAGTGTCATCTTTCCTTGTTCAAAGTTGGATTTTAATGTGTAAAATTGTGTTGGGATTTTAAGATATGCAAGGTACTATCAAAAAAAGACCTTACCTTCTAAAAAACAAGATAGCTTTCTCTAAAATTTGAAAAGATAACTAGGGATGGTTGAATGATCAAAAACCCTAGTAAACACCCTATAGCAACTCATTAGTTGTGTTGAAAAACATAGTTACTTACGAGGGAATATTAATCTTAATAAATCAGGTCCCTAGCATCAACAAATAAATCTAGATTAAACTTGTAAAAATATAGGAACTTCAAAGTAAATATCCCAAAGAAATAGACTTAGGCAATTTTCACTTGATTAGTTCAAACTGTAATGTATCACTCCAAAATTAGAGTGAATAACTACCTATATAAGTATGTGGCTAAAATTCACTTTAGTATAGATCCAATTAAATAATCCATGATGAATTCAAATTAAGTGTAAAAATAAAGGAATTTAGTCAATTTTGAGTAAAATTGTTGGAAATTGAGGGTTTATCCCACATGAAAGATTAGAAACTATGTTGAACTAGGAAATTATCCCAAATTATATTTTAATCATGTACCCCAATTTTAGCTTCAAAAAATTTAGAAGTGAGTGCCAATGGATCCCTCCAACCTATAAATTGAGGTTGACTCTACACTCCCTACAAAAATACACATGTTCTAACCTATATTGGTTGCATGAAAAGTAAAGCGCAAAAAATAAACATGCATAAAATATTAAGGGTGTGAGTGTTTTAGATTAATATGAATTCATACCATAGCAAGATATTCTAAGTAATCAATCAAAATGTGATAATTTGAAATAATATCAATGTTCTCCCATTCATCAAGTATGAAATTGATATGCAAATAACAATATGGTCAAAATGGAAATGCCTCAACCATCGTGCACATAGCGAATAGGAGGGTAGTTCCACTAGTGGAATGCATAAGAAATTACCAAATTTTTAGAAATATCATGAGGTCAAATCACAATGTGGGTTTCATAAAGAGTGGCTCTAAATTATCATAACTAGAAGATGAATACAATGTAGGCCTAGGATTCTATTTATAGTAAGAGTTTATCCTTGATTTATTTAGGGTGAGATGTTAGGAATTATTACATCATGTTCCATGTGACAATGACCATGGTATAAACACCCATCATAAGGACTATGCATCCACTAGAATTTAAGGGTAGTTACAAGATTAGTTAAAGGTTTTTTATGCCATATTTGGGCATTCATTGTATTTAAGTATCCATAATTTTATAATACAATTCATTGGAGCATATAAGCATTAGTAGTATTAGAGTAGGTATTGATTCCTCAATGAGGAAGAGAATTAATATCTTCCTCAAGCTTATATACATAGAATCCCAAAATATCTCTCTATTAAATAATAGGTCTCAATGTAAACAACCCTATCAATGACCAATAATTTAGCAAATTTGGTTTCAAGGTAAAAGAACCCTGCCAAGGACCAGATTCCTACTAAGAAGAGCCTCAAGGTATAAAATCTTACCAAAACCATAGCAAAAGAAGTGATCTTAGGATAATAAATCCTATTAAGGATCATATTAAGGTAAATATTTATGTCATATAAATTAGCAAGAAAAAATTGAACACATTCAATCTAGTTATTTACAATTAAAGAAAGACACCAAGATTGCACAAGAATCATAAAAGAAGCAAAGCCATCATCAAAAAATTCTAGCTACCATGACCTATCCATTGTTCTAAAAATAACAAGAACTAATATTCTATGAGGCACACTTGGATCAACAAAATGTATTGATACAAAGCAGCACCTTCTAAATCAAAATAGAACATTTCCAACATCAATGTACTTCTCAACCAATCTATGAATTGTAGAATATAGAAAAAATAACCTAGAGTTTTTATAGAATAAGCACTTAATAGGAGGAGAAGACAATAATCATCATTGAAATATCAAGAAGCCTAGATGATGCTCTCTTTATAGTGACTCATATTTACCATCCAAATGTCAAAGTTATGTCAATAAAAATATCAAGACAATGTTAGACGAGAACACTCACATTTCAACAATAGCCCATTTTATAGGGCACAGGCAAGAATGAAAATTGACCAATCATGGAAAAATGTTAGGAAAAATATAGGTTTATTGAAAGGTTGATTGTAGGCATTAAAAATACTTGTTGGATAAAGGTAAATGTTAATAGGAAAAATCAAGACAGTATCTCAACATCATCACCAAAAGTCATCTTCAAGATTCATATCATCATTAACATCTCCTCAGAGACATCAATCCATAACCTAAATCCTTAGGAGAAATTTTCTAACTTTTTATTATTTGGTGTTAGAACATATAGAAAAAATATTGAATGAGCAACTGAAAATGTTAGAAACCATGATTGATCATTCACTAGAACTTCACACCACATGTTAATCCATATCTTAGAACTTAGGCACTGTGGTCTAAGTAAAGAGCAACTCTGGAAAATATATTGATGTTCGAAGAGCATAGTCAATTTCATCCAAAATTTTCTATTTGAACCAAGGTGTTCACAAAGAATTTTTTACTAGCCAGGCAACTACACATGGCATCAGATCAACTCATCAGAAAATATGTTTATTTTTACTAATTACAAGAGTAAAAGGAAAGATACTCTTTAAAAGAAAAACATTGGAATATTAAAAATAAAATTCTTAGATGAAGAATATTCCCTCTACTTAATTTTTTGCTTTATGAGACATTTATTTCTCATAATTTGAGGCATCAATCAAGCTACAAGTATATGCTTATATATACTCAGTGGAAATATTTTTTGGTGGCAGATTTAGTGGAATTTTTTTTTAAAGTTTTGTAAAATTTTAATATAGCTAATGGTGTATAGAAGTTACTATTGCTCGATTCTTAACTTTTGAGAGAAAATAATTATGCTGCATGGAGTACCAAATTCAAAACGCAACTCAAGTTTGAAGAAGTATGAAAAGTTGTAGATGAGTCCATTACCCACATAAAATTTGACAAGGCAAATAGAGAAGCAATGATTGATCATCATTTTTGGAGTAGTTTATGAGGTACAACCATACATTCATGATTATACCATAGCTAAAGATGCATAGGAGAAACTTCAAACAATATTTGAGGTAAGGAACTAGAATCAAATTCTATTTCTCCAAAGTCAACTTCATTGTTTTAAAATGAAAATTGGAGAAAAACTCAAATCTTTCTTGAGAAGAGTTAATGAACTACAAGCATCACTATAAGCCTTGGGAGGAAAGGCATATAATGATACACTTGTTACTATTATTTTGAGATCTCTCCCTTCTCAATATAGTGTATTTGTGGCAATATTGAATATCACTAAGCAAACACCAACATTTAAAAAATTGGTGAACTTATTTCAAAAAATATAGGCCTCACATACAACACAAGAAGAAGAATAAGTTCTTACAAAGAAAAAAATGAAGTAGTAATTTAGAAGAGGTACAAGACCTCAACAACATGTCCAAAAATAGAGAAATAATTCTCACATGCAAGGATTTCAACAACAAATAAATAATTTTTGCACTCAAAATATGTGTGAAATTTGTGGTAAGAATGACCACACAATAAAGGAATGTTGGAAGAATCCCTTCACAAATGGATCTTCTCAAGAGACGCATCAAAAAAAAATCAAGTCATCATTAGATAAGATAACTCTAATTTAGAAAAAGGTACAACAAAGTAATGCAGTCAAAGAGAACTAAATTAAAGATGAAGAAAAAGAAAAATTAGAAGAAGAATAAGATGTATTTATTAAACATGCACAACTAAGTCAACCCAATCATGATTGGTATGACTCAAAAGCAATCGATATTATAAACTATTAGGAGAATTAGTCTCTTTTAAACTATTATAGTTATATAGGAAGAATATCTCTATGGAATACCATATTCATTTAATTCAAAAACTTGGTCAATAATCCCATGCCACTGGAGAACCAATAGGATAACAAGATGAATGATCAAGCTTTAAAACTTTAAATGAAACATATTTAAGAACCTAAGATGAAGCAACTCAAATTTGAGAAAATCCATGTTGAATGTGATTCCTCCTCATCTATAGAAGAATAAAAAAAGATACCAATAAGAAAGACTACGTATTCCTACATCAGGCACTTAAAGTTTAACCATATTCATCAAAGACATACAACATAGCCAATTAAATAAAGCTTGGATAAATATCTTTCATAAAAAATATCTTATTTAGATGAACAAATCCAAGACAAATAAGAAGAAATATAAATTAATTGACCTCACTACATTAAGTGATGATCAAAACATGAAATGGAGATAGGTTAGCACAAAATACATGTCCAAGAAAAACAAAATTGGTGATTAGTCAATTCAAAAGTCAACATAGGATGCATGATAGCACATGAAGAAATTGAAGAAGGCAAATGCTTCTTGAATTAATCTTTGAGTATTAGATAAAGTACTAAGTGTGTTTTTGGAGTGCATGATCAACATAACCCAACAATCCTAAGTATTATAGTATAAGGTCTACATTGAGGGGGGAACTTCCTCTATTGAAAATATAGATATTATAACATCATCTTGGAACATGTTTTCATTTCAAAATCCAAGACCTAGAGCTAGATCCAAGAGCTAAAACTATGATGTAATAAGGGGGATATGTTAGGAATTGTTACATCATAGTCCATGTGACAATGACCATGGTATAACCACCCATCATAAGGACTATGCATCCATTAAAAATTTAAGGGTAGTTGTAGGATTAGTTAAAAGTTTGTTATACCATATTTTGGAATTCATTGTATTTAAATATCCACCATTTCATAATATAATCATCAAAGCATCAAATAATTAGCAGTATCATGAAAAACAATTACTTCTAGTTAAAGTAAAATTTGAGGGGTATATTTAGCAAAATGATGCACCACCAAATGTTACATACCTCTAATTATATATCTAATTGGCTTAAAATATTCCTAAAATGACTTAGTGCACCACTGCACACCAAAATTTCACTCTCAAATAATTTTCTTTGTGATCCATGGCTTTGTTTTTACCCTTTTGTTAGATGTCAAGTGATTCATTGAAGTTAGAAAGTGAATTGAACACTTTTTACCTTGTTAGCCTTATTAGATCATTCTAAATGTGACAGTCATTTGAAATCACTTAATTTTACTTCAAAAATACTCTCCATTATTTTAGAAAACTTGAAATGCATTTAGACATCCTTCTATACCATCAATTAATCTTAATTTGATCGAATTTGGCTATACTTTTCTAAATTTTGTCAAATCTACTTATAACTTGGTTATATTTATAAATTAATGACTCCATCGTATTTCTTTATTTGAGTACTATAAAAGGAATAATCACACTAAATCTTATAATATGTATTAAAGAAGTTATAACCATTTGAAGTTGCACTAAAATTGACAAAAAATCTTGAGATCTATGAGAACATTACCCTTATATACAAGAGTGTCATTTTGTATTAAAAAGACACTCTCATTATATATTAATCTTATATAAAAAATAATTGAATAGTTATATTTAACGAGACCTCCAAATTTGTTTTTGACCACCAATTTAACCAAATTTGGCATGGTCAGTGAGGGTGACACTAGTCTACTAGTGCCCTTATTTTATGAAATAAAAAATAACTATAAATAGGGGTTCATTAGACATTTAAAATGTATTTCTATTATCAAAATTAATTTATAATATGTATTTCTTCATCTTTCAATCCTTCTTATTCTTTCAAAATCCTCTTATTTCTAAGTCAAAATCATTATTTCTCATCCATTATACATATGTCTAAATCCCTTAAGAATTACTAGGGAAGGTAATAGGAAGTCTAATAACTATTGCTTCTTAGACAATCAAATGAGGAAATGAATACCTTACTTTAAGGTACTTTTGATAATCACCCTTAATCAAGAAATATTTGAAGATAGATAATCAAGAAGCATCATTGAGACTAAGGAGATATATCCAATGATTGAGAAAAAGTTCCAATCAAATTTATGTAGTGAGGTCTTTATCAATCTTGTTCAAGAATAAAAGGTACATTAACCCCAAGATAGTATACCTCTTCTCTATATCTTTTATCTTTCCTTTTATTTGCAAGCATATTAGGTCAATTAGTATCATTTACTTTGCTTTTCTACTTGCTTGTATGGTCAATTAATTTACTTATCTTGCTATGGTCTATCTCTTTGTCTAGAATACTAGTCTTATGTGTATATAACATTTGTCTATCCCCATCCCTTATGCTTATTTATTTTTCCTAGATCATCCTTCTCTAAATATCTATATAGATTAATTTTAACTAGACCATACCCAACCATAACATTATTGTAATTACATACTTTTAGAGTTTATATTTAGTTGGTTTTTATTCAAATCTATAGAAACCATCTTGGTGCATTTTATGTGAGCCACTCCTTATGAGTGGAAGTACTTACATGAGTCTCATGTCACCTCAAATTCAACCTTAGAAAAATGCATGTTTTATTCATATTATATAAGTCCCCAAGTGTTGGGGGCACATCAAAACAAGAAGCATGCCCCCAATAGATATAATATAGAACTCCATCCTGAAAATTTCATTGAATACATTCAACAAGAATTTCAATTTTAAGGCTTTTCTCATTATTTATTAAAATATGGTCCAACATATACAAAGAAATTATGAAGAAGAAATGATGCATCAAAATCTTGTATTAGGTTGTATATAAGAAATTAGTGGGAATTTTTCAAATCCCCCAACCACTAGTCTTTTGACTTCACCAATAGTAAAATAAGGTCTTGCCAATAAGTTAATAACACAATTGAGACATATTCTATTTCTATATCTCACTTTGTATATGGGTTATCTCTGTTCTATGTCTTTTAGATATCACTCTGTATGTTTTTCTCCTACCATTTATGTGCCAAAACCTAGCCCTTTGTGAATTCAATGCTCATTATGTTTTTGCTTTTCCAAATATTCTTTATCTATGTTTTTCAAATTTTTGTTATTTCTCGATCTCACTTTATTTATAGTTTTTAGTTTTTTGAGTTTCTAGTTCCTATTTTTTAAATATTTTTCTAGAACTTGCTCTATATACTTTTTTAGATTTTTTTATTTCTAGATCTCTCTTTGTTTATGTTTCTTACATTTTTGTTTTTCCATATCTCAGTTTGGCTTTGTGTTTCTAGATCTCATTTGTTTTTGGTTGCAAAAAATGAGTGAGTGGAATACTCTTTTTGATAGATGGTTAAGGCTAGGATGCAAGTGCTTTGATTGTTAGGTGAAGAAGCAGATAATTGGGATTTTATTGAATCTTAGACGAAATATGGTGATGGTGTGCCACGTTATGTAAAATGGGAAGAATCCAATAGGAATTAGGGTGGATCTAGCCCACTAGAAAAGTGGATCATGGGATGGGAGGAAAAAAATTCAAAATTTTGAAATGAAAGTGAGCAAGAAATTGGAAGGCAAGAAGATCTTTGGATGTAGGTTCATTCCTAGAGTATTTATACCCATTAGTAAGGATTTTTCTATATTTTGGGTGGTTTTGAAACCCCCCATGGAAGTACAAACCCTATCTCTTGCTATAATACTATGATATGATCTCTCATTCGAGGTTCACCCTTGGAAATGGTCTTGTGGGGTGGAGATTGCTAAAGTTTATATTGATCTACAAACCCCCCTTAGAATTTATTATACCAGTGGAGAGGATACCCCTAGTACCTGCATTGATCTGCATCCCCATTAGAAGTGCAGATCTTAAGTCCCCCCTTAGGATAACCCTTCATCACCATCCAAGCTAGGAGTTAAGTCCTTTTTTTAGGTAGTTTAAAAGGATTTAGGCTCTCATATCTTGAGAAAATATTTTGACCTACATCCTTCTCAAGGGAAACTCCATGTCTTGATGGAGTTTTTAAAGATGGCTTTAGCCTAGGAAGCCAACAATCTAGTGGGGAAATTCTTGGAATATCATACTGACATTGACTCCATTCAAATATGGGCCTTCTCCAAATGGAAGTCACATAGACATATGGAGATAGTGGTGTTCTCCAAGGGCTTCTTTCTCATCAAGTTGAGCTATATAGAATATGCAATTCAAATCCCTAAAGAAGGCCCTTGGTTATTTGGTAGGTGCAACCATTTCCTATAAAAATGAGGTCTGGACTTCAACCCAAACACTCAAAGTATCAACTCAACTCTAATTTTGGTAAGACTTATTGACCTTCCTATCTAATTTTGGCACAAGGATATCCTTATTGGAATAGTGAGAGCCATTGATGACCTATTCTCGATTAAACCTACCATAGAGAATGGTATTTTCTAGAATGTGGATCTAGAAGCAAAAATTTCTAGATCCATAGATTTAGTTTTGAATGATTATTCCTAGGTCTAGGAAATTGATTATGAAACCAATCCTTCATTTTGTGCATCCTGTAATAGGCAAGAGAAAATTTCTACCTAGTTTCCACTTTAAAAAACCCCCCTAACCTCAAGAAAGTTGGGCCACAATAAAAAATAGTTGAACCCATTATTTTTAAAGGAGGATCTTTAAAGGAGTTTTAGGAATCCTTACCTATTATTAAAGTCCAGCAAGGGAGAGAATATTGGGAAGAATCTAGAGACCTCAACTTAGGTAAACCCCATTTTTTTCTACAAATTATTCCTTTCTTAAAAACTCTTTTGAATGTTTAGAAGTATGTTCTCATCCTATGGAAGAAAACATGGTAGTTCTTGTTGAAGTCTCTATTCTGGAAACCCTTCTAGATTCTTCTTTCAAAGAAATAAAAGAGCCCCTGTTGAGCAAGGTGCAGCGAAAGTAGTGCAAAAGTATTGTAATTGTTGTCAACACAGACAGATTGATGCAGTTGATGCAGTTCAGAGGTCAGTCAGATCAAGTGCAAAAAATTTCAAGAAAAACAGAGGGGACCCAGATCCAGAAATTTGCAGAAAAATACAAGGAAGAAAACTGTCGCGATATCGCGACATGTTTTCTATCGCGACAAAACGAGGAGAGAGAAAATGCATGCCAAATTGTCGCGATATCGCGACATAACGGAGGAGAGAGAAAATGCATGCAAAATTGTCGCGATTTCACGACATGGGCGAGGAGAGAGAGAAGGCGCAAGCAAAATTGTCGCGATTTCGTGACAAAAAGGATGAGAGAGAAAGTGCATGAGAAAGTGTCGCGATATCGCGACAGTTTTGGAAGAAAAGCACTAAGGGCGCAAAGTGTCGCGACATCGCGACAAAAAGGAGGAGAGAGAAAGTTCATAAAAACTGTCACGATTTTGCGACATGTTGGAGGCAAAGCAGCAAAGTGAAGAAAGCGTAGCGATTTCGCTACATGTTGCAATTTTACTGGCAAAAGCAAAGAAAAAGTGATAAGTCAAGAAGGTGTAGCGATTTCGCTACAAGTCCGAAATACAAAATGCAAGAGTGTAGCGATTTCGCTACAGGTTCAAAATGCAAGGCAGCAAAGTGTAGCGATTTCGCTACAGGCTCAAAATGTAAGGCGGAGAAGTGTAGCGATTTCAAAATGCAAGGCAAAAAGTGTAGCGATTTCGCTACAGGTTCGAAATAAAAGGTGCAAAGGGGCAGCGACTTTGACACAAGTTTGAAAAGCAAGGGGCATAGGTGTAGCGATTTCGCTACAAGTGCAAAACTCAAAACACAATGGGGTAGCGATTGCGCTACAAGTCTTGAGATCAGCAAGTCGAAGCAAGAGGAAACACCAAGCCAACAAAGTTAGATTTTCGAAAGATGCAACAAAGAAAAATGTTAAGTCAGAAAGGTGTAGCGATTTCGCTACGAGTAAGGTTTTCACGGCTGCATGAAGAAAGAATTGTACGGAGGCCAGAAGCGTCGCGATTTCGTGACAAGTTGAAAGAAAAGCCGCAGGATGCCGGAAGTGTCACGATTTCGTGACAACCTTGAAGATGACGTCAGCAAGTTTAAAAATGTCGCGATATCGCGACAAGTTACCAGAAAAGCCGTTGTAAGTCGAAAGCGTCGCGATTTCGTGACATCTTTGAAGATGACGTCAGCAAGTCTAAAAATGTCGTGATATCGCGACAAGTTTCGAGAAGCCTCAACAAGCTAGAAATGTCACGATTTCATGACAACATGGAGGATGACGTCAGCAAAAGCGAAATGTGTCACGATTTCGTGACATGTATCAATTTCACGGAGGTAAGCGAAGGAAAGTGCAAGAAAGCAGAAAACGTCGCGATATCGCGACAGGTAATGGTTTTGGCGGGAAAAAGTTAAATATGCATGCACAGTGACAGGTGTCGACCAAGCATGCTGCCAGTTACAGTAAAGTTAACTTGAGTCAGATGTGCAGTTCCAAGTGACAGGTGTTGGCAAAAGATTAGAGAATACACTGCAAGAGTCGACTGGAGTTTCAAGTGAAAGTTTCAAGACAACGCTTTTAAGAAAAAGAACGGCTGTTGCAGGGCCGTAATGCAGTTGGCAGGAAAAGGTGGCAGCTTCACAGGGAAGCTACGGAACATAGCATTAAAAATAGAACAGCTGGACGGTTGTATCGAGAACTGATTACAGAGGCATTGTTTAGTTGCGTATATCAAAAGTTTCAGTTGAACGTAGAAGATAAAGGACACACAGTTTTCAACAGAGAAGAAAGAAGAACATCAGAGAGCCGAGATACGCAGAAAGGCTGTCAGGATACCTGTCAGAATGTGCAGAGAAAGAGGCTGTCAGAATGTCAGAATGAGTCAGAAAGAAAGCGGCTAAAAGGCAGAACTTGTCAGAAAGGATTTGACACGTTGATTACAGCCGAGAATGCATGAGAAATTGGAGGGAAAATTGAGCCGTTTCAAATTGAGCCATTCGAGGAAATCAAGTATATAAGGATCGAACTGGCACAGTTAGGAGGTTACTGCACTGTGCATTATTGAATACATCAAAAGGCATAGTGTGGTAAAAGAGCTGGATGAACAACAACAAGATTTTTGAAACCTACACATTTTTTTGTAAAAACAACAGAGAGGTTTCAGATTTGAAAAGAAGCTATTGAGTCTCTAACAATTCTTTCTATGCTTCTGTGGGATGTTTGTATGTCTCGTAGACCAGTGAGGGTCTTGAAAAAGAGAAGGCATTTTATATGTCATTATTTTTATTAAAAATTAAAATCCAAGTGGGTGCTTGGTAAAAGGAGTTGGTGCTCATATCTGTTGCAGCAGATAAATCAGGGGTTGGTGCTCCTTCCAGTGGGTGCTGGTAAACCTTTTGTAAAGATTGAATCCTTGCAAAGACTGGATTTGGATCGTAGTCCAAACGGTCATTTTTGAGGAGTAGCCACATTGGTGAACCTCGTTAAATCCTGTGTTGTGTGATGCTCTTGTGCTTTGTTTGTTGTATCTGTTTTTAAACTTGCAGTATTAAATTTTAAGAGTAGCAGATTTAATTTTTTAAATAGTTACACTGATTCACCCCCCCCTCTCGGTGTCATTGTGAGAATATCAATTGGTATCAGAGCCAGGCACCTGTACAAGCTTAATCAGCTAAGGTGATCTTGGAAGATACACAATGGCCGGTGGTGAAGGTTTTTCTTCTAACAAAGCTCCTCTGTTTGATGGAACAAATTATTCTTTCTGGAGGCTCAGGATGCAGACTTATCTATGTGCACTGGGTTATGACATTTGGGAATCTGTTGAAAATGGATACACCATACCCATTGTTCCTCCAACAGATGCGGCTGAGAAGAAAAAGTTTGAGAACAACTCAAAAGCCAAGAATGCTATTATGTGTGGATTAGTAGATAGTGAGTTGATACGCATCATGAACTGCAAATCTGCTAAAGACATATGGGACAAACTGCAAAGCATTCATGAAGGAGATAGCAAAATCAAGGAAGCTAAGTTGCAAACACATCGTGCCCAGTTCGAAGCATTAAAGATGACCGATGATGAGAACATTGAAGCCTATCTGCTGAGAGTAAATGGAATCATCAATGCAATAAGAGGACTCGGGGAAGAAATGGAAGATGCAGTTGTTGTAAAGAAGGTACTAAGAACCCTCAATAAAAGGTTTGATGCAAAGGTTTATGCCATAGAAGAAGCAAAAGATTTAAATTTTTTTAGTATGGATGAAATGCATGGTTCTCTAACAGCATATGAAATGAGGATTGGTCAAACTAAGCCCTCAGATAGAGAAGCGACTTTCCAAGCACAGAAAAATATAAAATCTAAACAAGAATTTGAGGAAGAAGAATCTGTAGATGAGACTGAAGCAAACTTTGTTAGGAAGTTAGTAAAGGGAAAAGGAAAGTACAGAGGTAAGCTACCGTTCAAGTGCTTTAACTGTGGAGGCATCGGGCACTTTGCAGCAAAATGCCCAATGAATGAGAAAAATAGAAGTGATGAAGGGACACACCAAGAAAGAAATGTCTGGAAAAAGAAACCACATTTTAGAAAAAGGAACTTCAAGAAGAAAAGTTTCATTTCCAAGAATATTGACTCTTCTGAAGACAGGTTCAGTGAAGACTCGAAGAAGAAAGCTGGTGAAGCCTTGTTCATGGTCGTTGAAGAACAAAGAACAGAAGAAACCCAGGAATGTGAAGAAAAATTAGACGATGAGGCTGAGGTAGATCCGGAAGGTGAAGTTGGTTGCTGCACTTGAAGAGTTAAGTGCAGAAAGGAAAAGAAATAAAAATATGGCAAGAAAATTTGAGGATGCCAGCAATTTAATAATCGGTTTGAAAGTACAAACTGAAGAACATAAGAAAAGGACTGAAGATTTTGAAGCTCAGCTAACTGTGAAAATAAATGAGTGCAATAAACTAGAAGAAGACATAGTTGGATTAAGAGTTGCGGCTAGAAGAGATGAACCGGAAACTGAGTTGTCATCATAAATTTGAAGACAGTTCTACGAAGCTGAATAAAATGTTGAATAATCAAAGGCCTACGGGTATCAAATTTGGCTTAGGCTTTGATGAAGGAGAATCCTCAAAAGACTCAAAGGCTGTAACTGTAGAACCAACAAAGAATAAAGACAAGATCAGGGTTGATCAAGATAAACCATATCTTGCAAAAGAGATCAACAAGTCCAAGCTCGAAAGGAGTGCTGCAAATGATGGATTCACCAAAGTCTCATATCAAAGAAGAAGAAGACCCATGGCTCCTACTTCCACATGGCAACAACCATTTCCCAGGTACACTCGTTCCTTTTTTGGTTATTGTTTTAAGTGCAATGCATATGGTCATAAAATCTCAAGTTGTAGATATAATGTAGAACAAAGAAATTTTACTAGTAGAAATATTTTTTCTCCTTTGATAGATTATGCTGTAGAATGTTATAACTGTCATAACTTCGGCCATATTGCAAGAAATTGTCGTAGCTCGTTTGCAGGAAATAAATACCAGGAAAGAAAATATCACTCAGTTGGATCAAAACAGTACAGAAAATTTCTCGAAAAACTGTCACAAGCCAATGAAAGGGAGAAGGTAAAACAAGTGACCAGATCTGCTGTTAAATCTCAGTGGAAAGAAAAGGAACAACCAAAGAAAGACAAGGAATCTCTAATTGTTCAAACAACCCTCAAAGCCCAGAATAAATCTGCACCTTGGATTCTGGACAGTGGATGCTCCAGTCATATGACAGGAGACAAACAGAAGTTTGACAAGCTGCAGACATACGAAGGTGGTTCTGTAAAATTCGGAAACAATGATGGAGCAAAAATAGTGGGTAAAGGATCTGTTAAGTTAAGTGACGGTAAAATCAACTCTAAGGAAGTTCTTTTTGTGGTAGGACTGAAGCACAACTTACTGAGTGTAAGTCAGATTTGTGACAGAGGTCATGAAGTAATTTTCAAGAAGGAGGGCTGTGAAGTAAGGAAGACAAGAAATGGAAAGTTAATAGCCACTGGACTGAGAACTTCTGGAAATTTGTATACTCTCTCGGAGACTTCAGATGGAGCTTGCTTGGTTGGACAGGAAGAAGAAAATTGGCTGTGGCATAAAAGACTCGGTCACATAAGCTTTGATAATCTGGTAAAAATCAGCTCGAAAAGAGCAATAAGAGACATACCCACTATTGGTAAACCATCAAACAACATTTGTGAGTCATGCCAAAAGGGGAAGCAAACCAGATCTACTTTCAAAGCAAAAGAATATTTCACTAGCAAGCCATTAGAACTAATTCACACTGATTTGTGTGGACCCATGAGGACAGAAAGCATAAATGGATACAAATATTTTATGTTGTGTATAGATGATTTTTCCAGAATGACATGGGTACTCTTTCTGAAACAGAAATCGGAAGCCTTTGAGATGTTTAAAACTTTCAAAAATCTTGTTGAGAATCAATATAGAAAAAGAATTAAATGCTTGAGATCTGATAGAGGAGGAGAGTTTATTTCAAATGAGTTTGCTGAATTCTGTGAAAAACATGGAATAAGAAGACAGTTTTCAGCAGCAAGAACACCTCGGCGAGAATGGAGTAGTTGAAAGAAAGAATAGAAGCGTACGGGAAATGGCAAGGACCATGTTAACAGAGAGCAAAATTGCTGGCAGGTTACGGAAAGAGGCTGTTCATACTGCAGTCTATATTCAGAATAGGTGTATGTTAAGGCCGCATGAAAGCAAAACACCTTATGAACTGTGGTTTGGCAAAAGGGCTACAGCAAAATACTTCAAAGTGTTCGGCAGCAAGTGTTACATTAAACGGACTGAAGCCAATCTTGGCAAATTCGAAGATAGAGCTGATGAAGGTATCTTTCTTGGTTACTCAACAAAAAGTAAAGCTTACACATGCTACAACAAAAGACTAAAGAAAATTGTGGAGAGTGCGGATGTGAAGGTTGATGAAGGCAGGAAACAAGAAATCAGCAATAATGAAAACTACCCAACCTATGAAGAATTTATTGAAGAAGATGAAGATCAAGAAAAGGAAGAGAGACAGAAATCAGATTCGGATGATTTGGAAAGAGAAGAAAATAGGAAATTCGAACGAGCGGTGGCAGAAAAATCATCCCAAAGAGCAGATTATTGGGGACCCTACGGTTGGCATTCGGACAAGAAGAAGAGTAGTAAATAACTATTCTCTGTTATCCAGTATTGAGCCCAAGAATATTATTGAAGCAAGCACGAGATGAAAGTTGGATGGAAGCAGTAAATGAAGAACTAGATCAAATTGAGAAAAACAAAACCTGGGAATTAGTACCAAGGCCTGAAAATAAAAACATAATTGGTACTAAATGGATATTTAGAAACAAACTGAATGAAGATGGACAGGTTGTAAGGAATAAAGCAAGATTAGTCTGTAAGGGATATGCCCAAGTTGAGGGGATTGATTTTGAAGAGACTTTTGCACCGTGGCGGACTTGAAGCAATAAGACTGTTTTTGGCTTTAGGCTGTTCATAAGAATTTCAAGGTTTATCGGATGGATGTAAAATCAGCATTTACGAATGGAAATCTTCAAGAAGAAGTATATATTGAACAGCCTGATGGTTTTCAACTTTGTGACAATCCTAACTTTGTTTGCAAGCTGAAGAAAGCATTGTATGGTTTGAAACAAGCACCTAGAGCTTGGTATGCAAGATTGGACAGCTATCTCACTAAGCAAGGATTCAAGAAAGGTATGGTAGATAGCAATCTATATGTGAAAACTGAAAATGGCAATTTCATTGTCCTTGTTGTTTATGTAGATGATATAATTTTTGGGAGCAGCAATGATGAATCATGCAAAGACATAGCAAACAAAATGCAGAAAGAGTTTGAAATGTCTATGATAGGTGAACTTTCATATTTCCTTGGATTGCAAGTTAATCAAACCGAAAAAGGGATTTTTATTTCTCAAATTAAATATGTGAAAGAAATGCTGAAAAAGTTCACTATGGAAGATAGTAAGCCAGTGAGCACCCCCATGACAACAAGCTGCAAGTTGAGCAAGGATGATAAATCTCCAAATGTTGATCAAACAATGTACAGATCAATGATTGGGAGCTTGCTGTATTTAACAGCAACCAGACCGGATATCTTACAAGCTGTTTGCATGGTTGCAAGATTTCAGGCTAGTCCAAAAGAGACTCATGTAACAGTTGTGAAAAGGATCTTTAGGTACCTCAAGGGTACTATGGAGTATGGGCTGTGGTATCCAAAAGGAAAAGACTTCACTCTCTTTGCATATTCTGATGCAGATTGGGCAGGATGCATTGATGACAGAAAAAGTACAAGTGGAGGAGCATTTTTTCTTGGAGATAAATTGGTAGCATGGCACAGTAAGAAGCAAGAATCAGTCTCTCTATCCACAGCTAGAGGCGAGAATACATTGCAGCAACAACATGCTGCACACAAATACTATGGATGAGACAAACATTGAAAGATCTAGGTATTCAGTTCAATGAGCCCATTTCAATCAAATGTGACAACACTAGTGCAATCAAAATTTCAAAGAATCCGGTAATGCATTCCTGCACCAAACATATTGCAATCCGGTATCACTTCTTGAAGGATAAGGTTGCGAGAAGGAGAGGTCAGATTGGAGTTTGTTCCCACTACGGAGCAAGTAGCAGACATATTCACCAAACCTTTACCAAAGGAAGTATTTGAATACCTTCGAGAAAAGTTGGGAGTAGTCACACTTCCCAAGCACTGACTAGCTATGGGAAATACATTCTCGGGGGGAGCATTCAAGTTATTTATGCCTGAGAATGTTGTGCATAGACTCAGGGGGAGTCTGCAGCAGCCCTTTGGCATTATTGGCAAAGGGGGAGAAGAATTTGAGCAAGGTTACAGTGTGTTGAGCAAGGTTACAGTGTGTTGCCAACAATTCCAAAGGGGGAGATTGTTGAGCAAGGTGCAGCGAAAGCAGTGCAAAAGTATTGTAATTGTTGTCAACACAGACAGATTGATGCAGTTGATGCGGTTCGGAGGTCGATCAGATCAAGTGCAAAAAATTTCAAGAAAAACAGAGGGGACCCAGATCCAGAAATTTGCAAAAAAATACAAGGAAGAAAACTGTCGCGATATCGCGACATGTTTTCTGTCGCGATTTCGCGACAAAACCAAGGAGAGAGAAAATGCATGCCAAATTGTCGCGATATCGCGACATAACGGAGGAGAGAGAAAATGCATGCAAAATTGTCACGATTTCACGACATGGCTGAGGAGAGAGAAGGCACAAGCAAAATTGTCACGATTTCATGACAAAAAGGATGAGAGAGAAAGTGCATGAGAAAGTGTCGCGATATCGCGACAGTTTCGGAAGAAAAGCACTAAGGGCGCAAAGTGTCGCGACATCGCGACAAAAAGGAGGAGAGAGAAAGTTCATAAAAACTGTCGCGATTTCGCGACATGTTGGAGGCAAAGCAGCAAAGTGAAGAAAGCGTAGCGATTTCGCTACATGTTGCAATTTCATTGGCAAAAGCAAAGAAAAAGTGATAAGTCAAGAAGGTGTAGCGATTTCGCTACAAGTCCGAAATACAAAATGCAAGAGTGTAGCGATTTCGCTACAGGTTCAAAATGCAAGGCAACAAAGTGTAGCGATTTCGCTACAGGCTCAAAATGTAAGGCGGAGAAGTGTAGCGATTTCGTTACAGCTTCGAAATGCAAGGCGAAAAGTGTAGCGATTTCGCTACAGGTTCGAAATAAAAGGTGCAAAGGGGCAACGACTTTGACACAAGTTTGAAAAGCAAGGGGCATAGGTGTAGCGATTTCGCTACAAGTGCAAAACTCAAAACACAATGGGGTAGCGATTGCGCTACAAGTCTTGAGATCAGCAAGTCGAAGCAAGAGGAAACACCAAGCCAACAAAGTTAGATTTTCGGAAGATGCAACAAAGAAAAATGTTAAGTCAGAAAGGTGTAGCGATTTCGCTACAAGTAAGGTTTTCGCGGCTGCATGAAGAAAGAATTGTACGGAGGCCAGAAGCGTCGCGATTTCATGACAAGTTGAAAGAAAAGCCGTAGGATGCCAGAAGTGTCACGATTTCGCGACAACCTTGAAGATGACGTCAGCAAGTTTAAAAATGTCGCGATATCGCGACAAGTTACCAGAAAAGCCGTTGTAAGTCGGAAGCGTCGCGATTTCACGACATCTTTGAAGATGACGTCAGCAAGTCTAAAAATGTCGCGATATCGCGACAAGTTTCCAGAGAAGCCTCAGCAAGCCAGAAATGTCGCGATTTCACGACAACATGGAGGATGACGTCAGCAAAAGCGGAATGTGTCGCGATTTCATGACATGTATCAATTTCGCGGAGGTAAGCGAAGGAAAGTGCAGGAAAGCAGAAAACGTCGTGATATCGTGACAGGTAATGGTTTTGGCGGGAAAAAGTTAAATATGCATGCATAGTGACAGGTGTCGACCAAGCATGCTGCCAGTTCTGATAAAGTTAACTGGAGTCAGATCTGCGGTTCCAAGTGACAGGTGTTGGCAAAAGATTAGAGAATACACTGCAAGAGTCGATTGGAGTTTCAAGTGAAAGTTTCAAGACAACGCTTTTAAGAAAAAGAACGGCTGTTGCAGGGCCGTAATGCAGTTGGCAGGAAAAGGTGGCAGCTTCACAGGGAAGCTACGGAACATAGCATTAAAAATAGAACAGCTGGACGGTTGTATCGAGAACTGATTACAGAGGCGTTGTTTAGTTGCGTATATCAAAAGTTTCAGTTGAACGTAGAAGATAAAGGACACATAGTTTTCAACAGAGAAGAAAGAAGAACATCAGAGAGCCGAGATACGCAGAAAGGCTGTCAGGATACCTGTCAGAATGTGCAGAGAAAGAGGCTGTCAGAATGTCAGAATGAGTCAGAAAGAAAGCGGCTAAAAGGCAGAACTTGTCAGAAAGGATTTGACACGTTGATTACAGCCGAGAATGCATGAGAAATTGGAGGGAAACTTTGAGCCGTTTCAAATTGAGCCATTCGAGGAAATCAAGTATATAAGGATCGAACTGGCACAGTTAGGAGGTTCTTACGCTTGTGCATTATTGAATACATCAAAAGGCGTAGTGTGGTAAAAGAGTTGGATGAACAACAACAAGATTTTTGAAACCTACACATTTTTTTGTAAAAACAACGAGAGAGGTTTTAGATTTGAAAAGAAGCTATTGAGTCTCTAACAATTCTTTCTATGCTTACGTGGGATGTTTGTATGTCTTGTAGACCGGTGAGGGTCTTATAAAAGAGAAGGCATTTTATATGTCATTTTTGTGCTTAAAAATTAAAATCCAAGTGGGTGCTTGGTAAAAGGAGTTGGTGCTCATATACATTGCGGCCAGATAAATCAGGGGTTGGTGCTCCTTCCGGTGGGTGTTGGTAAACCTTTTGTAAAGATTGAATCCTTGCAAAGACTGGATTTGGATCGTAGTCCAAACGGTCATTTTTGAGGAGTAGCCACATTGGTGAACCTCGTTAAATCCTGTGTTGTGTGATGCTCTTGTGCTTTGTTTGCTGTATCTGTTTTTAAACTTGCAGTATTAAATTTTAAGAGTAGCAGATTTAATTTTTTAAATAGTTACACTGATTCACCCCCCCCTCTCAGTGTCGTTGTGAGAATATCAGCCCCACCTATCAAAATAAAACAAGTTTTTAAGTCCTTTGCACAAGGTCTCAAAAGTAAGAAAAATAGTTGCTACCCTAGGCCCTATAACTAGAAATCAAAAGAAAGGAAACACATATGTTGGAAAGGACAATAAGATATTAGGAAAATAGAAACTAAAGTAAAAATAGCCAATGATCTGTAGGATACCATTTCCTTAAGGGGAAAAGAGAATCTACATTTGGATCCTATTTCTATTATTATCCTCAGATCCCATTGTTCCTCAGCCCAAGGCATAGGGAAGAAACATTAGACCAAACAAAATTGATAGCAGTCGGTTAACTTATTTAAGTATGGTTTATTTTTATATCTTTGTAATTTGGATTTTAGAGGTGTGATTTTCTACCAAGGTAGATAAATGTGGATCCTAGGTGGATCTCACTTTCTCTTTAGTGATTATGTTCTTTTGTCTCTACTTCTAGGATCCTCCTCTTGTTGTTGGATTCTATCTATCCTTAAGGCTTACTTTATAGTTTTTCTATGGTTCTTCTGCAGTCCTCTTTTTGAGGCTCTATTTCAAATGTAAAAGGGATGGGGCCCTTTCAATCCCCTTCTTAACCTATTAATCAAAAAATAAGGGAAGGAACAAACAATAGTTGATGATGAATAGCTATATTATAGTGCTAATGATGAAATCTCATCAATTTTTTAAGTTCGTAAAGAAAATACTATAGAAATTATTTCTTTAGATAACAACATGGTTGAAACACACCCAAAACCTTCTAATGAATAAATTCAAGGAGTTTCTCTAGAAGATATTCCAATAATTGAAAACTTACATGTCAAATATGAATCTCTAGCCCAAAGTGAACAATATTCTCCATATATTAATGTGGAAATCAATGAAAAAACTCTAGTTCAAAATAAGAAAGTTTAACCACTAAATTAGGGGCAACATGTCATGTTGCCTCCATAAATAAATCCAATGTCAAATTAATAAGTTAACTTCTTAGAAATTCCTTCAAGAATTTCATTTTGAGACCAAAGATAACCAATGTTGAGGGAAGATTTGTATTAGTAAATATGATAATAATCATACCATTTTAAAAAATATCCATTTTACTTCTCATAAGATTACCAATTATGGGCCTATAATGGAAATTAATTTTGGTAACTTTTTGTACAAATGTAAACCTTTTCACCAAAATGTCAATATTGTCCATAGTCCTGCATAAGAAATGAATCATATAAATATCCATGGTTTTTTCCATAAAGGGACTTGATCTTATTGGAATACAAATACCCCTTTAAATGAATTGAGGCAATGCCCCTATTTTCTATAATAGGAAATATCATCTCTAATAATATCAATTATCTATTTGGAACTTACAAATAAACAATTAAAAGATCTTATAATAAGAAAATCAAATTGAGTGACTTCTAAGTTAGTGACCAAGCATCAATATTATGCAATTCTCATGTTGAGAAAGTCAAGTTTATTAATATGTAAAATGGTCCTTACATTATCTTAGAAGCTTATGTATTTAAAATTTTTTAAGTAAAAAAGCCTATTAGAGAGGAGTTGGAGGATACCATCAACTTCATGAAGTAAAAATTATATGCCTAGTTATATTTATGGGTTTTTCCCACTCCTATTAAATGGTTAACATAGTTAGAACCATATTTATCATCATATCATATTTGATGTTATATTCGACTCTTTCTTCTTCATTACCATTTTGAATTTATAAGAACAAGTGGGAAAAGTTCTTAATTGTAAACATGCCATCAAGTGGTTCTTTCTCATCATTGTACAATGTAAAAATAACACATCCATACCTAGTCTTCCTAATTACATCCTTTAGGACCTATTAGGAAGTGTTTCTAATGTGTAATATGAACTTATGAAGCCTCTCTTTTTATTGCATCGAGTTTTTATATCCACTTGAAAAATTAAAATGCCAAGAACATGTTAAAAACTAAAATCTATCAAAATCAAAGGTTTACCATACCAAAATTACAAAGCCATATATTTTAGAAAAAGTTTGTGCATCATTAAAATATTATCTTAGCATATGCTTGATTTTTCCATGGGGTTTCTCTTTCCTACAAAATATAAGCAATTTTTATTTTACTATTAATCATATCAAATTACTACACTGCCTCTATATTAGCTATGAATCTAGTCCTAGGGGTTAGCAATGCAACATATTACTACTATGACTAGGCTAAGACTTTAACTAACTGCATCACTCCTATAGCAGCTACAAAACTAGTTTGAGGGTTGGTAGCGCATATATGTTAGGAACTTAGATATATAAAATGATAAAATAAAAAATGTTATTTTCAATATTAAAAAACATAAAAATAATTTTTTTTAACAAAAATTAAAATCAATAGCAAAGGAAAAAGGAGGAAAAACCATGTGGAAAGGCAATATATGATTACTTATATCTTTTATACATGGCCTATAAAGGGTATTCCATATTTTTACATAATTTTGTACATGTGGCTCCCATTCTAATGGGTCACAATTATCCTCCTTCTCTATGTTAATCCCAATTTAAGGATTCATTATCATTTGATATTAAGATCATTCACACTTTATCCTTTATTAAGATATTTGATCATTTTTCTAGATGTGGGCATCCTACTTGGATTTTAAAAGATTTACATTTGGGCATTCTTTGCACATGGAACTTTGCCAAATGTATTATATGGATTAGCAAAATAAAAATACAAAACAATAAAATAAGGCTAAAGAATTCCCAAAATAAAATACTCTTTGTATTAGGTGCCTCTATTCATCATGCAATTCACTTCCCTTCATAGCCATATATCCTTCATGAATTTTCTTGGAATGTTAACAAATAGTCTTATTAAGACACCAAGCCTTAGGTTTTCATCTATATCTATATTTATTTTTTCTTCATAATATTAATGGATCCAAATATATATAGTTTACTTGAAGGATATGTGTATTTTTAGCTTACAAACTTGAATTTTTATTGGTTGAGTCTTCTTCTTCATATAATAAAGTTGTAAGTTCAAAGTACCAAGCATACTTGTATGATTCATTCCAATAAATTTATGTGTGTATGGGTGATGGGTTTGGGTTTGTTTGGGTGCGTGTGAATTAGAGAGAGAGTTAAAAAGAATATTTTCCGAACTAGGACTTGGGGCATGTACTAATATACTCATCTAACCTATCCATTCCAACATTCTTTTTTTTTCACCATATATTCCTTTTATACCCCATATTTTAATATCCTCCTAACTTGGTCAATTTACTCATCACATGGAATTGCACCATATACCCTTAATTTTCCATCATCTAATATTATATTTTTGCAACATGTGAGTCTCTTATCCAAGGTATGCATTTCTTTCTTAATCATTATTCAACTCCACCTTTAGCCACCCACTTCACCATTAATTTATGTGCATATTATTCAAAGTATTGAGTCATTTTTTATAATACTCCTATTTCATGTCCATCCTTTAACTTTTTTTTCAAAAGAACTCCAAAATTTATGCACATGAGTGAAGTATTGATCATTTACACTTAATTTTACATAATTTTTTTATAATATGGATGAAGGGTTTTTGAAAGGTACCCCAAATATTTTACAAGAGTGGATCAACCAACTGGCTCGAAACAAGGAATTTAAATATCAACATAGCAAACCAAAAAGGATCCACAAAATAGACAAAAAACAAAGCTACATAATAGCCGAGCAAGACAAATACCAAATTTTTCCAAGGGATCTCTACTATCATAGATCGGAGCCATTTGAAAACACAAATTATCTCCTCAAGATTTCATTGTCTATTTGATTTAATCCATCTAGAAAATCCTCCTAGAAAATTATGCATATTTCCTGCAAAAGTCCCAAGTTTGCTAAAAAATCTGTTGATCCATTTTCCTTCCTATAAAAATGCTTAATCTCAACCACTTTGAGGGTTAAAATCCATAATTGGATTTCAAGAAGTTCATTTGTGATCATCTAAGAAGGGACCTGAACACCTTTGAGCATATTAATAATATTGATGGAATCCCCTTCAATAATTACCTTCCTACCATTCAAAATTTCTAGTTGACAACCCCTTGAAAGAGAGCTCATGCCTCCATAAAATGACTGGTTTGATGATCTAAATTTTAAGTGAAAGCCAAAAAAATCCTCCTATTAGAGTCTCTAACCAATCCTCCCACACTAGCTGGTCCCATATTCCCTTTAGAAGCTCCATCAAAATTAGCTTCAACCAGTCAATAAGAGGAGGTTCCCAAATAGTAGTATGTTTAGCAGGAGCTTTAGGGCAATGTTCAAGAGAATAATATCTAAATCCAAGATCTGACTCCACTACCAACTCTAAAATGAAAGTGACCTTATATAAATAAATTGCATCCACAGTCTCAACAATGGTAGCAACATCATGAAGTACCATGAACTCATCCAGATAGGAGATATTTTTAAAGGCTCTAGAATTCCTTTTCTTCCAAATATGCCATCAAATATGAGGTAAACCAAAATATAAAAAATCCTGAAGATGCAAAGACAGAAAGGGAGACCTCCTTTGAATGATCAAGTCAGACAACAAATTTGGAAAAACCTAAGCCACACTAATGGTCCTTAGGAGATAGGAGAAGATATACTGAGGCAAGGGATAGTAAAACAATAGGTGCACAGGTGATTCTTTAGCACTACCACACAAGTAGCATTTATTCGGGATAACCAATTCCCTTTTCTAAAAATTATCCAATTTGAGGCATTTCCCTTGAGCTGCCAACTTAATTTGTATAATTTCACTTTCATATAATTTTTTATTTTGTACTCATTTTAATTTTGGTTTATTATTAATTTTTTTCAACTTTAATATTAGTTGAACTAGGGGCTTGATTGAGGTAATTCTTGGATCCATCTACAATATTTTTTTAACTTTTTCTATGTTGTAGGTTTAATCATGTTTATTTTTCTAAGGCACTATATTTTATCACTGTAATAAAATGGCAACCTAATGGGGATAATACATATGCTATAAAAATTCTAATCTCAATCTGGTTAATGGTGCTCAATACAAGACATGGCATGCTATTTAGTGGGAAAGGCAAGGCCTTAAGGTTCATAAACCCTAGATAGAATTTCAAATTATCTACCTATATTAAAAATATTAGGTTATTAATCATATAATATACTTATAGACATAATACATATCCCATAAGCATCATAAATTTCCTATATGCATCCTGTACCACCCATAGAAACTATTTTCATCTTATGCAATTTGAAATAGTTTTGACCTTATTCGACTTAATATATCATTATGAACATGTCATTCCAAATAATTTAATTGTATACCTAATACCCTTTCCATTAATACATGAAACTTTCCATGCATGTAGACATCCTTCTATACCTTCAATTATGCTCAATTTGACCAAATTTGATCTTATTTTGACTATGTTTTTCCAAATTCACTTAAAAATTGATTATATTTATAAACTAATAATTAAATTATATGTATTGGTTAAATTAATCTAAAAATAATTTTTCATGTTAAATATTTTAATCAGTACTGATTAAGTCATAGTTTTGTAAAGTTGACACTCAATTTGGCCAAATTTATGAAATCTATAAGAGGACTACCCTATATACAAAAGTTTTTTCTAGTATACAATGGAACCAACCTATAAAAGGGTGATTTTATTTTCATAAATTAATACTATATCAAAAATAATTACATAGTTAGATCAAACAATGCCTCCAAATATATCTTTGGACATCAAATTAGACAAATGTGATTTAGCCCTTAAGGGTGTTTTGTAGTTGGTTGATGTCCTTGTTATATTGAATCCAAACAATCACTTAATATAAATTGGGTCAAGTTAGAGCATATACAACATAATACCATAATAAAATTAAGTTTTAAAATAAAAAATATTTGCATAGGTAAAGTATTCTTCTTTGAAGTCTTCTTTTCAAATACTCTTCTTCCAAAGACAAAAACCTTATTTTCCATATATTCCAAATCTATGAAAATCCCATAAGGATTATTAATGGTGGTAATAAGAAGCCCATAAGTTATTTATTATTGGAAAATAAAAGGACTAAATAAACTTATTTTGTTCGTAGGTTAGTAATGCTCTTGGAGGATACCTTACCTCAAGTTATTTTGGATGATCACCCTTAATAAAAAAATATTTGGAAGGAATATTATCAAGGAGGATCATGAAGGACAAGGAGAGATATTTGTAAAAATAACATAAGATAAATGCTACTTAAAAAATTAATAAAATATTCTAAGAGGTCCTAAGAGGGCCTGAGCGATGTGTCGCATCGTGGGCTAGGATTTTTGGAAATCAAATCCCTATAGGCCGGTGGATGCCTTTTTGGGAGGAGAACTAATTTGGTAGTTGGCCCTACAACAAAAATTTGGTTTGTTTGGTAGAAGGTTGGTCCAGTTGAAGGAACCATATTTGGGAGGTTGGGTGGAAGGCTGGTTCAACTGAAGGAACCGTAATGGTTGGTTGTGTTGTTGAGAGGAATGTTGGATTTGTTCATTTTGGGTTGTTGGGTTTTTTGGGTTGTTGGAAGATATTTTTGCTAGTTGTGGGTGTTGGACAGTTGGTTTTTCTCCTTATATTTTTTGGTCTTTTTCCCTCTCTCTAAAGTTAATACCAAGGGGAGACCTTGGGATTAATTATTTTTCATTGAGAAAGATTTGTGTTATCATCCCTCGTGTTTGGCAGGTGTGGTTGTCTTGTTGGTTGTTTACTGGATGTGGGTGCTTTATGGATGTGTTTTTCTCTATTACATTATTTTGTTATTTTCCTCTCTCTAAATTTAATACTAAGGTGATACCTTGGGATTTGTCATTGTCCACTTGAGAAAGGCTCATGTTGTCATTCCCCGTATCTAGAGGGTGTGGTTGTCTTGTTGGTTCTTTGTTTGTTGGATGTGGGTTTTGGATAGATGGGTTTTTCTCCTCAGTATTATTTTGGTATTTGAACCTCTCTTTGAAGTGAATACCAAGGGAATACCTTGGGATTATATACTATATAATTAAGAAAGGCTCTTATTATCAACCCCTATGTATGACGGATCAAAACATTTGCTAGGGGAAGTATTTGGTTTATTTGTTGTGGGAGGTAGTCCTACTGACTATGTGGAAGAATTTTCTTTTTACTTCCTACTCACTTAAATTTTAGGTGAATATATTCTTGTGGTGGGGGGAAGTATTGGATTTACATCTTTCTTGGACTTTCTTGATCATTTTTCATGACCTAGCAGTGTGGTAGAGACAAATATAGGTTTCGAGGGAGCAAGGTTGCTTTGACCCTGTAGTCTTCTCCATTGGTGTCTTTAGGAAGATTCCAACAATTTTTTGAGCCTAATGGGTAGATATCTTGGTTGGTTGTGCTACTATCTCATTTTTTGGTGGGATATTTCAAATTTTAATCTTCTAGCTAAAGTGTGGGCTTGAGAAATTTTTTTGTGGCTAGTGGATTTGATATCTCGATTTAGGTAGGATGTTTTAAATTTCATTCTTTCAACAAATGTGTTAACCTAGATAGTTTTGTCTTAGCTAGTGGATAGGTTTTTGGTTTAGTTCTCTTGCTAAGTACTTTTTTCCATCTTCCTTCAAGCATTCCAAAATTTTGTTGTTTTTTCATTTTGAGCACTCAAATTTATTTTTCATTCCCAAGGTTATAGATTTCTTTCAAAACTTTGTGGTACTCTATTAGAGGTTTGTTTCACTTCAAGGTTCTAGGTTCCTTTGAAAACCCAATTTTCTTGTCGGTTTTTGATGTGTTTGATTCTCCTATTAGGCAAGAAATTTTTAAATTTCAAATATGAGCACCCAATTTTATTTCAAATTGGTAGGTCCTTCCACTAGGCGAAAAATATTCAAATGGGTGGGAGAATTTCTAATGTTAAATTTGAGCATCCAGTTTTTAAATTTCATTTTGGCAGGATCTTTATCAGATGCTAGTTTCATGCTCTGGATGTTGGATGCCAAATAATTTTTGTTGAATGCAGGATTAGTTCTCCTTGATGGAGACAACCTCATTTATATTCTTCTTTGATTTTTATTAAACATCCTTATGGCCAAATTTAGATTTGGGGTCCCTTTTAAAACCTTATTGTAAAATGTTCTAGGCCCTTGTTGTGGAGTTTTCCTACTTACCCTTAAGAAATTTGTCACGTCATGGGGAACCCAAAAATTATAACCAGTATTGTGGATTCTGGCAGATCCACCTCTTTAACCTAGGAATAGATTACTCAAAAATATCTAGATAGACTAGGTTGGGTAAGAAAACCGTAAATAGTGGGTTCATCTATGGTGCAATCACCCATGTATGCCAAAAAAAATGGTTCTATTATTGTTTTTATTATCTTTGTGATAAAACTTAACATAAATGAAGATTATTTAGTCCAAACCGGTGCCTTATCCATTGGGTAGTCATAGCAGTTTTATATTAAATGAAATAGAAAGGAAAGAGATAGAAGAACTAGTTCATTTTAATTCATTTGAATAATGTAATGAAAGAAAATGATTAACTAGTGAAGAGAAAGTGTCATCCACATGTTTTGATTACAAGAACACATAAATGAGCATTACACAAACCATACACATAGAAGATGCCAAAGGAAGAGTTGGAGTTTGTATTAATATTCATAAGATTTACATAAAGCAGGCCTAGCAGAGTGCTTGGGTCTTGTATGTCAATGATTTACAATAAACCCCTAGTTTGAATATTCATAACAAGGGGTGATTTCCCTCCATCCTGATTGTAGTGATGTAAGGGTCTCCAACTCTGGCGCATCCATGAGAAATGATCTCAGTGAACAACGCTCCCTGGTAGTACTTGGAAATGGCAAAAATAATGGGTGATAAGAAACACAGATAGATAACACAAGGATAATACAACTAAAACACTAGACATGACTTATACCTGGGCTTTTCTCTCTCAAAGGTTTGATGATATTTCTACTGTAACAATATTCTTCTTATAATGCAGGCTTGCTTGAATGCTGTAACCACCTGCCCCAGCTAGATCAATCCTATTGCACTCAAAAATAGGATGTAATAAAAAATGGGAACATAGCCCATGTCATTTCTCTTACATAGGTGGTGGCTATGTATCATCTCCTATACCACCCTGGGATGGTGACTGTGCATATCCTGGTGCATGTGTCCCAGGTGAGCTGGGCCCCACTTCTCCTCTAAGGTTTTGAATTTCCTGATTGATAAACTCCCATGCCTCGTCATGAAAATTTAATGAGGATAACAACAAATTTAAGTCTTGAGTGGCTTTGTTGACCCAGTCCTTTACCCACTGCACAATGTTATCAGTGAAGACACATAGGCGGTCCACCATATCCACCAAGGACGTAAACCATTTTGATAATTTGCCATCAGAATCTAGGTCAAAGTATTGGATCTTTTGAAATATAAAATCCTTGATATTGGGGGCCTGCATGAACTCACTCAACTTAAAACCACAGTCCTCTAGTTCATTGTTAACTTCCTACTCGGTGTCTACCACTTCCTAATTCCATTTGATCCAATTCGGTCTATTCTACAAAAATATGAAAACCTTGGTGAAATCCTCAGCAAAGAAATAGTGGAAATCATCCGACAAGGTGGCTGACATCCCAATAATAGGTACGTAGTTCTCCTTGAATTCTCAAAATATAGGGAGTATGGCATTCACCCGTTGATCCCCTTGCTGCAGTTGATCTCTTAAGAGGCCAATAATGTGCTCGGTGGCATAGATATCAATAAATAGGGACTCCAATTCTCCCATATTATCCCCTATTTTATTTTTCTATTTTATTTTTCATATCCTATTTAAGTTCTTCCACCAACCCAAGCTGGATACTAGCATGTGCAGTAGATGGAGTAGGTATTTTCAACCTATCGACCTCACTTTGGAGCTTTTTCATTTTATTATGCAGCTGCCCCACTTCTATAGCCTTAGCCTTCCATTATTCTAATTATTTTTCTACTACTTCTACCACCTGTGCTTGGGAGGCCAGTTGTGATTTCATCATGTCTACGAGTGCAGTTGCCACTCTTATGACACCCTTGCTTACATCAATGGTGGCTTCTTTCATGTTGGGTGATAGTGGGATCTCGAAGGTGGTAGTAGATACATCAACTACTTCCTACCCAACTATCCTTTAGGTCTTGATTACCCCCTTACTAGGAGACCTTTGCTCCTCCATATCCTGTATTTGATCTTCATCAGCAGTGAACTGGATAGTGTCTCTCATCCTTGTTAGCATAAGGTTCTCTGTGTCCTCTATAGAAGGTTCTATCCTAGCCCTTTTGCTAGTATGAGACCATGAGGGACTTATTTCCTACACCTCATACTCCCTCAGTATGTTAGGAAGTCCCCCAGATTCTACAATTTTCTTTAGAGCCTTGGGGGGAATGGGACACTTTTCTTGGTTGACGATTATGGTGGTAGAAAATAAGGAAGGCTGGCCCACAACCAGGTCGGTCTTTTCTATAGGATGCATTTGAATCAAAGCTAAAGATGCTATACTCTAGGATGAGGAGGAGACCAGTTCCTTTCCCTTTTAGGTGACGACAAGAGAATTAGCAGAAGAAGGGAGATTTGCTTGCTCTTGCTGCACCTCATCAATAATTTTCATCATGACCTTGAAGAGGTCAGTGTCCTACTGGAAAAATTGGAAGGTGGGGTCCTCAAATTCTCTTGGGGGAGCAGCTAGGACTAGTGGGACCACCTTTTCCACCAATAGTGTCCAATGCAATATTAAATGAGACATAATACCCGACTGTCTCAAGCTTGCTTTAAGGACTATTTTCCAATCTCTAGACCAAATCCAGTGTCTGATTGTTTCTAAAGACCTTTTGTATTTCATCCTCAAATTGATTTTCACTATGAGTAACCTACAGAAGGGTAAGATTACCAGCAACACTTTTCCTGTGGTGACCATCCAAAATGTAGGCCCTCCAAGTAACCTTCGAGAAGAAATACATGTCCATATTCTAAATAGTCCGTAGCATGGCAAAATGAAGGTTTTGTAGCTGGGAGCATCCCTCCTGTATGCACAATAGTTGATATTGCAAAGTGGGCATAGTCACCCTCCCATCTAAGCCACCAAAGATTTGTCAAATTCTACTACGACCAAATGGATTAAGAAAGAATAGTAAGATAAGAGAGGCATTTCTTCTTTATCCGCCAGTACGACCTTTTGTAGTTGCTGCAATTCTTGGTCGATGTTATCGTTAATAACATTTTTATAAATAAAGGGGGGTATCTGTCCTATTGCACTGGAAAATTAAAAAAATGACCTCTTTTGTGATCCATTCCAAGTCCTTGAATCCCAGTACTAGATTAATCATGTCAGCATAATATTGTGCCCAAGGCCACAAAAGGAATTTTTTGATGGGGAAGCTTGGGGGCCTGTTCCTTTATTTTTCTAGTAGTGCTTGAGGAAATGCGGTATTGAGAATATAATTGGATTGGAGGGCCAAAAATTTAAAATCCACCACCCAAGACACAATGGACAGTCTAAAAACCTATCTAATTCTGTCTACTACCACTCGAGCCACTACCTGATTTTTTAGTCATGAATGGTGTGAATTTTGGGATTGTATGCTACTGCCAACCAAGCTAGGAGGTCTGAGGAATGATAGACCCTATATCAATTTAAATAACCCAAATTTGTATTCCATTTATTATAGACAAGAGGAGACTCGATACTATCTTGGTAAGCCCTCATGTACAGGCTTCTCAGTAGTGTGGGGTGGCATTGGCTATCTTCCTCTGTAGGATCAAAGTTGTAGATGGTAACCCCCTCCACTTCCTTTTTTTTCTTGGCCATGATGTCCTAATTAATATCAGGTAGACTTGATAGAGCCTTAGAATCTTGTGCTCTTCCTATTATCTTTGTGACCAGCCATACCCCGATAATTTTGCTAATCCTCTCCTTGAAAAATTGATACCTCTAGTGTGGTCGAGCTTGTTGAAGCCATGGAAATGAATGACAAAAATGATGAAGATATTCCTCCTCTCATTATATGCTTGACATAATAAAGATAATAGTTGCATGTGCAAATGGCACAGAACGGATCTGCCACCCTACTAATAAAGCATGAGCATTTAATTCCAGTAAGTGAAGCACATGTGCTTTACATCCAATGGGACATGTTGATTGGCTGGGTGCGCCATCTCATTTGTGAATTGTGGTTGGAAGGAAAATTTATGGGATACATGGCAACTTCAGGTTGGTCGAGGTAGGGTATGCTTGAGTGGGACACATGCGGGGTCTACACCCTCTTAATTCCTCATGTGCTCCATTATAGAATTGAAGCGCACGGTCCTCAGGGCGAGTGCATGGATTTGTGTACTCGCTTACTCTTTGTGCACCCCAAGGGAGTGGGGCATGTGGGACCCAATGGGGCGCATATATTATGCACCCCAAATATTTTTGTACACTCCACAGTGGAGCACACAACCTAGATATGGGCACACAACTTGTGCACCCGACTAAAACTTCATGTGCTCCACTAAAAATGGAGCGTACGAACTCATTTTGGGGTGCACATGCTTGTGCACCCCAAGGGAAGTGGTGTGTTCCACTTAGAAGTGGAGCATAAAGACCGATAAGGAAGCACACTGCTTGTGCACTCCAAAGCTTTCTACGTGCTCCATTTGTTGTGGAGTGTGTGGTGGCATTTGGGGAATGCACGAAGGCGCGCATGCCCCTTAGGCGCCTTAGTGTGCTCCACTAGAGGGTAGAGTGCATGGGGTGGAGGTGAGCACAAAAAGGCATGTGCCCATGGGGGCTTCATACGCTCCATCAAAATGAAGCACACAAGGGTTTTTTCTTGGGGCACACACTTTGTGTGCCCCTTTGGTATTTTGCATGCTCCACCTCCCTATGGGGTGCACGAACTCAATGTGGGGCACACAATCTTGTGCACCTCTTAAGGGCTTTGTGCACCTAATCCCTTAATGGGGGCACATGGGCTTGGGACAGGTTCATAGCTTGTGCGCTCGACGGGGTCCCAGCACGCTTCACTAATGGAGTGTGCGGACTTTGTCTTAGGGCGCACGACTCATGCACCCAGGGAAATTTTGGTGCACTCCAACCTAAGTGGAGCACATGGGTTCGAGTAAGGTCACACCACCTTATGCGCCCTTAAGGAACTTAGACTCCCAAAAAGGGGGACTACGTTTTTGGGGTCAATAGGCCCTTTCAAAACCCTCTCTTCCACCTAATAAAAATAAAAATTAATAAAATGTGGAGAATAAATGAACTAGAAGAAATTAGTTTATGGATATAATAAATCTATCTATTTCTAAAATAGATTTTTTTACATTGTCCAATGAATTTTTGAGAAGAGGTGTAAAATAGCACAAACTAGTTTCTTAGAATTAAACTATGTAGTTTTGCACAACTATGTATACTAAAATTTTATTATTGGGATATAAATTTTCATATTTTAACAATTACTAGGGTTAAAGTTTTGTTGTTGGTTTAGAAACATGTTTCATGGGATTTAAATTCATGATAGCTATTATTTAAAAAAAAAGGATCTGAAAGTAGAATTTGAGGATCAATTTGCCAAACAATCTATTTATTAGATTCTAAGACTCAATATTTCTAATGGTTTTGTTAATAAACTTAGAGATATGATAACAATTTTTCACCCTTTACAAGTTAACATGTATGAAATTATTGAATTATAAACTAAAGTGTGATCATATACTCATCCATAACTATTAATTAGTAATTTCATGATCTTAAATTAATTTTTGAAAATGTAATGCTTTCTTACAATTGGTGAAATAAAAAATAAGTAATGGATATTAATTCTTGATAATCACCTTATGAAGCATTTAGTAATACATAAAAGATAAATGGTGTCATATTTTTTTTAATAAGAAATAATTAGGAATTTTCAACGGGTCCTTGGTTCAATGGGTGGGAAACAACATGGTTAAATTCCTAATTAGAACAAAAGGAATGAACACAATTGGTTAAATTCCTCAAATTTTAAGGAGAACAACATTAGAATCTTGCCAAGCAATACATGCATAATTCCAAGCTACTATGTGGTCATGATGTAATATGGGTAGGTCATATTTCAATGCCATGTAGCCAATTGAAAAAGAAAAAAAAATTCTATGTTATATAATTCTATAATTCTATAGATGTCATCATATATATATATATATTACATGGTGGAATCAGTAGCCACCACAAATCCTGGCAGGATGTCTAGATTTTATGGCCGCCATAGTATTCTGTGATGTCCATCCTAGAAGCCGCCACATAGATCTTTATGCATTCCGCCTCTATAACCGCCATGCCACAATCATTTTAAACCTTTTACGTCGTTGAAAGCACCAGGAAAGGGACAAGTGTTCAGTTCGGCGAGGCCCGAGATTTGAACCTTGGACCTCTGAGTTTTTCATTATATTTACTCTTTGATTTTCTTAATATTAATGGTAAAATTGACCACTTCTATTGTCCTTATTACTTTTATGGTTGAAATTGTTCTTCGACATACCCTTATTTTCTCATTGTAAATGTTACCTTAACCACTTTTATCTATAAATTTAAAATATTTATCAAAGTAGCCAAGATTTTCCTTATGTGAGTACAACCAATCTAACTCAAGAATCATGTTATAGGAGTATAATTGTGTTACATAGAGTTTAGTATTATCATCACCACACATTATATGAAGAGAAAAATCATTCAAACATTGATTCACCATGTATAATTATCTTGAACCATATAATACTTGCCATCCTTGACCTATATATCTAGGTTTTATAATAAATGTAGTAAGAAATGGTGTAGAATGAAGCTATTTTTGGTTCTTGTTTGGTCTAAAATAATCATGTATTGAAGAAGTATTTTGGAATTCAAGTAAAATTACTTGTTTTTTTGGATTTTTATTATTTAGATCAATACAACTTGTCTTCCTTTTTTATTTATTATTTGTTTTCTTTTTAATTAATCAATATATTGATTTGTAAAATGATAACCTTCATAAGTGAAGCATCCTTCTCTTAGTATTATATGAGCTAGCTTGTAGTTGTTTTGACTTATTATCATGTCCTTAAGTATTTCATTTTATCTCTAGTTTTGAAATAATTTCTATCTTGAGTTTATTGGCTATGCTTTATCTATAGAAAATATATGTTGATATTCTTGTTCTAAGTTCTATTTTTCTCTTTAATTCATAAAATACTATCAATTCCACTATAAAAATATTTTTAGTTTTTTAATTAAACTATTGACAAAAATATATTCTTTAATTCATTTATTATTGTATCTAATATGGAAATGTTCTATAATTAATTTGGCACTAGAAAAATATTTAAGATTAAATATTAGAATACAATATTTTTTATTTTTAGATATTATTTTTTAAATCATGTACTTTTTCATCTTGACTCCAAATTGGTTATCAAGTCTTTTATTTACCTTACTATGAATTTATTTAATTATTTGGAGCTAATATTCAATTTGTTAGAGGCCAATATATTAATTTATTTTATAATATTATTCTAGCTATAATTCATAAATTTGATAAAATTCAAATTTAAAGTTTTATTACCCATTTTTATAACTCAAAAATTTACTAATAAGAATATAATTAATTTTTTTTTTTAAATTATTTTTAATAAGAACCTTATATAACAAGGTTCACAACTTAAAAATTGTGTCAAAGCAAAAGAGATTCAGGATTTGGCGAAGGTTTTTTGGCGAAGGTCGGTCTACGTGCATGTCGGTTTGCATGTTGTCCTAGGGTTTCTAGAAGTTTTTTTTCATTCTCTAGGAGCTTGTGCCAGCATCTGTGCTGCGCTTGCTCCATGCATGTTATTATGTTAGCTTCTCCTCCCTCGGCTTCATCTAAAGCTGGAAGTGAGAGAAATGGCTCTGGAGGTGAACAAACGACCTAGGAAATTTGTTCCCAAGGTGTACCATGAGGTAATTCTAAACCTGATTTTGTGATTCCTCTACATGAATTCAATTAAGCATGTTCTTGGTTTGAAAAAAATACTCTTATAGGGTATTTTTTGGGTCAGACACCCCCTGAGCATGTCCTTAGAAACTATATTGAGCAGTATTAGTGTCCGTATGGGATTTAAGTCGACCATATCTAAAATATCTCTAAAGTTTTTTTCATTTCCATTTTGGTAGTCCCGACCAAGCCCAGAAGCTCCTCCATAAGGGTCCTAGTTACATTAATAGTTCACTACTCATATTTCAGCCATGGAACTAGGATTTCATGGTTTCTAATTTTGATTCCCTGGTCATGCCTATTTTGGTAGAACTCCCAGACCTCCCCACTACATGCTGGCCCTTTTTGAAAAATTTGGTGTCCACCCTTGGTGAATTTGTCTGTGATGAATCCTCTCGATTCATGTCAGTATGCCCTAGCAGGAGAATGTGTATCAAGGTTGACCTAGCTAAAATCTTGAAGGAGTATATTGATATTCAAGTTGGTTCTACCCGTATTCATCAATGGGTGGTGTATATCAACCTCCATAATACATGTTACCACTGCCAGTTAGCCTCCCACAATATTAAGGATTACCCCTTGATGGCTAAAAAATTTAAGGCCAAGACGTCTACCCCGACAATTGGTGTTGTATTATCTCCCACTACCCCACACCCTCCATCAAAATATGGTGAGTGGAATGAGGTTTCATGCAAGAAAGGGAAAGGTGGCAAGCCCACTCAAGTGAGGCACATAATAGCCACATATTCTTAGGCCATAGAACCTAAGCCTCCCATAAAACCATAAATTATGGAGTCAACCCCCATCCATTATCCTCCTCTGGTCGTCGAGTTTGTAGACCATGATGAAGGGATTCAGTCCACTGTGCCCTTGGGTTCTCTTGATGAGGCAAGGGCTGAAGGAAGTTTCTTTCAAAACTTAGGATGATTGTCCCATAGCCCCCTGTGCAGTGAACGACTCGATCATTTGGACAAGTGGTGGTAAAATTCTTTCTCCTCCATCACCATGGATACCTTTAGGAATAACCCCTATCACTTGTTTATGGATAATGTGACTGAGGCCAGTGGGGGTATGCAACTTGACTCTTTTTAATGTTATTTCTCTCTTGGAATGTGCATGGGTTGATGGAACCTATTCTTTGTTACATGGTTCGGGATGAACTCTCTACCTATTCTAGTCTCTATGGTCATCCAAATTTTATGTGTTTACAAGAAGTCAAAGTGGCAGGTTTCAATTTGTAATCTGCTTATTCTATGTTATGGCCTGGCAGTCAAATGTATACTACCAACCACAATCACGACAACGAATGTGTTGTCATTTTGCTTAATAATATGTGGATGAGTAATTTTATCACATAGGGTTTTGATCCCTCTCACCATGTGATTTGGATTCTGCTCAAATTTGGCAGTCTTTCCTTCAAGATTATTAATATATATACCTCTAATGAGGTCCAAGATAGATGTGCCCTATGGATATGGTGTGCTTTATCCTTACCTACCACGGTATGGATGATGTGTGGTGATTTCAATATGATCGAGAAGCCTTATGATAAAATGGTCCAGATCCCTAATAGGTGGGCCTTGGGAGAACGACATGCATGGTATTTTATAAAAAATAAACTAGGGGTCTTCAATCCCAATGTTTGTTTATATAAAGGTCAGTTTCCTGAGCATTTGTGGTTCATGTCTAATTTTTAGTCAAGCCCTGCAAGAGTTTTAAAAAGGTTGGAAAAGGCTATGTTGCCAGACCAACACAAGTTTTCTTTTTCTTGTTGACTCCCTTCAATCCATTTTGTTGAAACCATTCTTGGTATGGTCTCATACGATTATTCCCCCATAATTTTCTTTGTTAATGTTTCCTCCACCCATCAATGGCCTACTCATGCTCATTTTTTTTAACACTTCTTTCTTGCAACATGATACCATTGTTTGTCACATCCAACATATTTGGAACATTGTACCTAGACCTAATGGATATTTAAGATGGATTGAGTGGTGTAATGATACCATTTTTTGTACCACTACTCTAATTAGAATCCTGGGGAAGAAGGTGGTGCAGCTGCATTGTCGCTCTAATACTACTCTACGTAATGAGATTTCATAAGCCTCATTCTAACTTGAGGCCTCCCCATTTGACTCTACCATTCAAGCCCATGTCACTTAGCTCTAGCACAAGCTCAAAGTGGTTGAAGAGTATGAGGCTAGAGGGGCTCAGATTAAAGCCAGGTTGCATTGGTTCAAATTGGGTGACCACATTTATAAAGAGTTTTTCCAGAGGTTTTGGCCTCCATGTCACTCCACTCAGATCAAAGCTTTATTGGTTAATGGGGTTTGCACCATCTCTTTTCCTAAAATAACAGCTAAATTTATATGATTATTCTCATGTTTTTGTTGCTCAATCATACACCCATGAAAGAGAATTAGCCCTTCAATGCTACAAAGAGGTTATCCCAACTTGCCTCTCCACAGTGCAATAAAATGATTGTGAACGACCCTTATCAGAGTAGGATCTTACAGAGGCCCTATTTCAAATGGCAAATGCTAAGTCCCTAGGGCTTGATGGCTTCCCCTAAGAATTTTACAAAATTTGATGGGATTTTGTTGGTCCTAACTTGCATAAAGTATATTTGGAAGCCCTGAAGACTGGCTCCTTAGGTGCTATTATCAATAAGGGCAATATCAAGTTTATCCCAAAGTATGGGGATCCAAAAATCATCATAAATTGAAGTCCAATAACTTTGATTAATGTCAACTACAAGATTATTGTCAAAGTGCTTACTTTACGGATTAGGCCCTTTCTTCCCTCTATTGTGAGGCCTGAGAAAACTGGCTTTATCTAGAATCATTTTTATTTTGGACAACGTTCTCGCTATTTGAGAAGGGATGGAGTGGGCTCGCAGGTCCAGCCAATAGGCCCTCTTCCTCAAGCTTGAATTTGAAAAGGCTTATGATCGAATTGAGTGGGTGTTAATTCTTTCCATGCTAGAAGCTCTTGGCTTTGGTCCTTAGTTTATTTCCTCTATTAAAATTATTTTTTAGGATGCATCAGCTGTGCTTTCTCTCAACAAGTTTTAAAATAACTCTATTGGCTTACATAGGCTAGTAAGGCAAGGATGTCCTTTGGCCCCCTTGCTATTAATTTTATAAGCATTAGCCTTTGGTTATATTTTGGTTCATCATGCTTCTCTTGGGATGCTTCAAGGTATTTACCTTCCTAGAAATGCTAGTCAACTCATTAACAACCACTTTGCTGATGATTCCTTCCTTACTCTGAATGAGGATGAGCAATCCATTTTTGAAGCTCTATCTTGTCTTGATATTTTTTGCAAAGCCTTTAGGTCTAATATCCAATGGAGGAAAACCTCCTGTTATAGGTAATCCCTACAACCTCTTCCCCACTGGCTTCAACATGTGTAGTGGAGTTGGATTCAACCTAGAGAAGTCTTCAAATTCCTAGGCATTCCTTTTGCCTTTCAAGGCTCTCCATACCAATTATTTTCTTAAATCATGAGCAAAGTGGAAAGCAAGCTGGAATATTAGAATGCTAAGAAGCTATCTCTTGTTGCTAAGTTTCTAATTTGCTCGAAAGTGTTGGCTTCCATGCATTTATTACTCTTCTTCCTGGGTCCCTTCCCAGGATTGTTACAAATGACTTGAAAAATTGCTATGGGATTTTTTGTGGTCTAGTGGGTCTGAGTGGAAGGGATTTCACAGAGTGGCTTGGGATATTTGTTGTCTCCCATGGAAAGCAAGGGGTATGGTTTTGTTGGACTATAAGCATCAAGGATTATCCCTATGTGCTAAATGGATTGTGCAAGCTCTCAAAGGAATTGAAGCATGAAAAGTTCTTATCAGACATTGTATCTCGGTTGGACTTCCCATCAACCATAAATCCTGGGTAGGAATGGATTTGCCCTCTATGGTGATGGCCCCAATTTTCATTAAAATACTTGGTTCCTTTGTCATCAAAAGCATATGTAAGGCTTGGAAATAATTAAACCCTTCAATTGTTTGTAAGGGGGTCCATTCACATAAAGGCCTTTCCATTAATATTCTTAATGTTTGGTGGTCCCTTGTCTTCAAGCTTCAGGGTAAGCCATTGGATCAAGTTCCCTGGGTTCATGCCCAAAATTTTTTTAAGCGGGGAATTGTTTCCATTGCTGATTTGTACTCCAGGGGAAATAGAGACTATATTCCTTGGAATGATTTTAAAAGGATTTTTTGCTTGTACAACACTGACAAGGCTATGTATGATGCTAGTTTGGACCATACGCATTTCTCCTTATGAAAACAATTAGGTGTCAGATCCCAAAAACCCTGGTGGAAATATTGGGCCTAGTATAAGAGCACTTCCTTGCTCAACTATAGATCTAGGTAGGGATATGACTAGCTTACGCCAACTACCCCCACGGTGCCCAAACTCAATGTCAAATGGGACCTTATCTCATCACCCTTTAGGTGGAAAACCAAATTTCATTCAACTTGGTCATCTTATCTGGAGGTAAATAAATATTTTTTTGTTGGAGCTTACTGTGTCAAGGTTTGCCCCTTAGTCATCGAATTTCTTATATGGGGGTGCCTGAGCTGTGATGCCCATTTTTTCAAGAACCAGAGTCTTGTATGCATATTTTTTGGGCCTGTATATGGGCCAGTATCACTTGGAGTTGGGTGGGTTCTTTCTTTGCTCCATTTATGTCCCTGCAAATTTCATGGCATCATGTCCTTCTGGGTGATCCCATTTAGTTTTCTCTCCCACTGAGGGAAGTGTGGTAAATCTTCAGAGTCAGCCTCCTATTTCACATTTGAAAATATAGAAACAAAATTATTTTCAAGTAGGTTGATCCGTATCAGGATTTTTTGTTTGCTGACAAGCTCAAAGTTTTTCATGATGTGTGGTTTCAGATTTGTGACCAGGCTAAAAAGGTGGCTATGGAGCTGGACCATTTATAGGCTTTGCTAAAATATTGGAATTATACCCCTTGTGTTATTAGTAGGGAGACCCCTGATCGTTCACCTCCTCACCTACCCAGATCCCATTCGTGTTGACACCCTGATCGTGCATGGTGTTAGCCTCCTTGGAGAAAATACCATGACTGTGGAGGGCTGCTATACTAGTTAGATATGTATACCTCCCAAAATTCTATGCTTGTGATCACATTGTAATATACACCCATGCCTAATGATGGTTAGGGGGCTTTGGGTAACTATAGGCATATTTTTTGATGGTCTCATCCTTCTCCAATTACTCATGCTTTAGTCTGGGGTGAGGAGCACTCTGATGGGTGGGGGGAACCACCCACTTCAAATGGATAAGGCTCTGTCTACCACAAGCCCCCTTCCTTAAAGCCTTTCTAGCTATAGAATATTTCTAGTTTGATGTTGATGGTCGTGGTGCCTGTGTGGTGTAGTTTTTTTTTCTTTATCCGCTATTAGGATAAGTTAGTGGCTTTCGGGGTGTGATTTTTCTCCACCCACACTTTTTTTGGCTATAAAGGACTTTTATTTTTATAATTAAAATGGCCTTTCATAAAAAAAAAAAGAGATTCATTAAAATATCTCATAACAATATCTAATAGAAGAGTAAAAATAGGGATTGGTATTTTACAATTATAACTAGAAGGACCATAATTTTTTTTACGATAATATTTAGAGGAAGCTTTGTAAACCATAGTGGTCTAATAATTTTCCTTCTTTTCTTCATGACATTTTTCAAAGTGGGTTTAAATTTAGGATTTGGCCATAAGTGATCTATCCTCAAATTTATAGGTTGGATATTGACAATTAAATACAATATTGCATAAATGTCAATAATTCCTAGAAATGGAATAAATCCATCCCCTAATAAAGGTCCCTTTTAACAATGCATTTCTAGGTGAAGAATCTTTGAGTAGTTTTAAAAATAAGTATATCTTATTACAGTACCTAAATAAGTGAGAATATTGTGCTATAAAATATGATATCTATATGCTAAACTCATATGGGTAGAGGAAGAAGTCGAAAATGAAATATGTGTGGATAATCATGTATCATAGGAAATTGTTCATAAAGATAGTACATAAGGTGGAGGGTATGGAGGGGATACTAATTGGTGTCCCTAGATATACCCCTATTATGAGCATTTATGTTTTAAAATATAATTTAATCATCCAACTTTATAGTATTGTACAACATCTAAATTTGGAGGCTAATAAGATCCTAGAATTGGTTGTAACCCAATCTATCTTCTAACTATAATTCAAGTAATAAAATAAGATTAACATAGCAAATATTATCATCCTTTATTCTATAATATACTAATGGAGATCTATAACTAGATCAAGAATCTTATTTTTGATGTAATATTTTTATAAAAATCCCTTATAAGACTCAGTGTCTTAACTTTTGTTCGTGTGTGTGTGTTTGTGTGCGAGGACGTGTATGTGTGTGTGCGTGTATGTGCATGCATTTGCATGTATGTGTATGTGCATGCATGCATACGAATGTGGGTGTGTGTGTGTACGTGTGTGCATGTGTGTGTGCATGTGCATGAACATGTGCATGCGTGTGTGCATGTGTGTGTGTGTGTGTGTGTGTGTGTGTGTGTGTGTGTGTGTGTGTGTGTGTGTGTGTGTGTGTATGTATATATCTATATGTGTGTATGTATTTCATGGCTATATATACACTACTCTGTTAAGTATATGGATTCTATGGCTTATGTGATAATATTATTATCTTGAACACAGTATTAGAGCAACTACTACTATGGATTTAAATCTAATGTATTATAAAGTTTATATATCATTATTTTGATCATAATTTGTGTAGATATGTATAAAATACCTTGTTGCTTCTTTGAATTCATTTATTCTCTTATTTAGACTATTTGTTTTCAATTTTTTAAGGGCTCATGAGAAAATGTTCTTAGCAATTTTAGAAAATGTGAAAATAATTAAAGGGCCATGAGAAAACCCTTGGTCTTTATTTGGCCTTGACTTCCAAGCTACTAGAAAAATTCTATATTTCATAATTGGTTCAAGCTAAGGATTGTGATCCTCAAAGCCTAAATAAGTTCTTAATTATTTTGTTGATCATAAATATCATATTCATCGTCATATTTTTACAACCTAAATCTTGTTGGTTGTATTCCATATTCAATATTTATTTGGCTATAATAATTTTTTTCTATATATAAAATAGAATGAAATCATTTTGTTAGAAATTTGACTTCCCAACATGGAGTTCAAGATTCAAATCTTGTTGGGAATTATATGCACAATTACTAAATATTAAGTTAAATTTGGGTAAACTACTACATCCAAGTCTAGGTATGATATACTCCAATAAGCATGACTATGTGCAATTTCTATGTGAATTTGATATAATAAATACCACATGTATATGATAGCTAAGACAAAGATTACCCTCACCAAAGAGGTAATTTACCACCAAAATAATCTTTCTTGTTCTAACTCATTCTACAAACTTTAATGGGTTATCTATACATTGTTAGTAAGTCATATGTCAAATTCTAGTAATTTACAAGATGTGCATCCTCTACATCTTTTAGAATAGCCTTTGTCTTTATATCATCAAATCATTTATGCTCAAATCACAATCAAAACAAAAATAACATGTATGAACTAGTGATACATTCAAAGTAGAGTATAATTTCCATGTTCATATACTTCTATAATATGGTATATTGAGTTGAGTTAAAGTTTCCATATTTGGTAACTTTATCAAGATATTTTTTTTGATATCATAAGATTAAGGATTCTATATCATCTATTGGATCTAAACTCGAGCTAATTTTTTCCATGATTATTATCTTAAACTCTACTATAAAAAGGATATATCCATGTATATAGATGATACAACAATTTGTAATGAGGATTGGAAATACCAAGATATCAAAAGTGATTATAGTAACGATTATTATGCATCCATCACTTTTGGAATACCACTAGAATTGTTAGTCTTACAATTGCACTGAGAGGGGGGGTGTGAATCAGTGTAGCTATTTAATTTCAAATCTACAACTCTTAAATATGAAAATGAAAGCTTAAAACCAGAAACAACAAGTATCACAAGAGAGCATCACATAACACAAGATGTAACGAGGTTCACCATTTTTGGCTACTCCTCAAAAATAGACTGCTTGGACTCCCATTCAAATCCAGCCTTTGCAAAGCACCAACTTTATAATCAATTTACCAGCACCCACTGGAAGGAGCACCAACCCCTAATTTACCAGCACCAACTGGAAGGAGCACCAACCCCTGATTCCAAGCACCAACTTGGATTTCTATTTTGAATATTTGATTGACATAAATATGCCTTCAATTTTACAAGACCCTCACTGGTCTATTGCTCACCCAACCTCTCTTTCAATTCAGGAAACACATATTCCTTCTGTGCACTGACAACCGCTCTCTCTCTGCTGCACTCTATCAGCTGCTCTATTTCAGCCGTGCTTTCTATACATCCTTTTTTGTAGCACTTTCCCTCTGCTCGGCAACACGCTACTCTTTTTCCCCGTACAGAGCTCAACACTCTCTTACAGCACACAATAACAACCTACTTTTCTCAGCACATTTATTATTTTATCAACGACACCTTCCCTCTTTATGGCGACACACTTTTCAATTATGAGTAGCACTTTACTTCTGCACGCAACTTCCCTCACGACACATTTGCTCTTTCAGTAGTGGCACTTTAAATCTTTATGACGACACTCTTTTCAATTCTAAGCAGCACTTTACTTCTGCATGCAACTGCCCTCGTGACACATTTACTCTTTCAACAGTGACACTTTAACTCTTTACGACGACACTCTTTTCAATTCTGAGCCGCACTTTACTTCTGCATGCAACTGCCCTTTTATAACAATATTTTCATCTTGAAACCCTAAGTCTTCTGTAACTTCCATAATCCCGCATGCAGCCTATTAAAATCCACTCCTGTAAGTAACTCCTTTCTGACACACTATTCTTATATGCAACCTATTAATGGCTGTGTTTATTGTGTGGGAACTTCAGTATAACAGCTGCTCAACGGTTACACTGCTTTACGGGCCCTGTAGTTGTCGTTCTATCTTTAATGCACTGTGCTTATTTTAGCTTGCATGATTTCTATCTGTAACTACCCCTATAACTATCGCACTAACTTCAGTTGACTCTTCTTATATTGGCTGCATGATTTTCCTCTGCAACTGCCCCTATAACTGTCGTTCTACTTCAGTTAACTGTTCGTAATCATGCTATTGCGACCTATCATGAAATCATGACACTTCTGTCTCTTTGTACTCTTCTCACCTTTTACCTGTGAAAACATGACATGTCATGATATCGCGACATTTCTACCTTCTTGTCCTCTTCTCGGCTTGCACCCATGAAAACATGACATGTCACGATATCGCGACACTTTTCGCCTCTTTGTCCTTTTCTCGGCTTGCACCTGCGAAAACATGACATGTCACGAAATCGTGACACTTTCGTTGCCTTGTGCTCTTCTCTGTCTTTCGCCTGCGAAAACACAACATGTCACGAAATCGTGACACATTCACTGCCTTGTGCCTTTTCTTGCCTTGACCTCGCGAAAACAGAACATGTCGCGAAATCGTGACACTTTCGCTTCCGTACTCTCCTTCTTTCCTTTTGTCGCGATATCGTGACACTTTTTCTCCTTGGCGCTTTTCTTCTCTTCGGGTCACGAAAACCCGACATGTCGTGATATCACGACACTTTTTCTCTGCGAGCTCTTTCTCTCGAACCTATCGCGAAATCGTGACACTTTTTCGTCCGTACAATCCTTCTTGCAAATTTTCATGAAATCATGAAACTTTTCTTTGCGAGCTCTTTCTCTCGAACCTATCGCAAAATTGTGACACTTTTTCGTCCGTACAATCCTTCTTGCAAATTGTCGTGAAATCGCGACACTTTTCTTTGCGAGCTCTTTCTCTCGAACCTGTCGCGAAATCGCGACACTTTTCTTTGCTTGCACCTTCTCTTCGAACATGTCACGAAATCGTGATAGTTTTCTTTGCTTGTGCCTTCTCTCCGAACATGTCACGAAATCGTGACAGTTTTCTTGCATGTGCCTTCTCATCGAACATGTCACGAAATTGCAACATTTTTCTTGCATGTGCCTTCTCATCGAACATGTCGTGAAATCACGACAATTTTTTTGTATGCGCTTCTTCTTCGAACATGTCATGAAATCATGACAGTTTTCTTACTTGCCTTCTTTTCTTCCAACATGTCATGAAATCGTGACAATTTTTCTTGCGCTTTCTCTCTCTTCCAACATGTCATGAAATCGTGATAGTTTTCCTTGTGCTTTCTCTCTCTTCTAACATGTCGCGATATCGCGACAGTTTTCCTTTCTTCTTAACATGTCGCGATATCATGATAGTTTTCCTTGCGCTTTCTCTCTCTTAAAACATGTCACGATATCGTGACAGTTTTCCTTTCTTCTTAACATGTCGCGATATCGCGACAGTTTTCCTTGTGCTTTCTCTCTCTTAAAACATGTCACGATATCGCGACAGTTTTTCTAGCTTCTCAACATGTCGCGATATCGCGACAGTTTTCCTTGTGCTTTCTCTCTCTTCTAACATGTCGCGATATCGTGACAGTTTCTCATGCTTGCTCAACATGTCGCGATATCACGACAGTTTTCTTACTTGTCTTTTTCTTTGAGCTTTTGCCTATGGGCCACTTCGGTCTTCTTGGAAATTCACTGTGCATGCTCTGTATGACCTCTGAACTCCTATCCACTGTATCAGAATGGCTTCTGAACTTTCTGTCCACTGCATCAACCGATCTATCTGTCTGTGTTGACAACAATGACAATACTTTTGGCTGCACCTTGCTCATCAATCTCCCCCTTTGGAATTGTTGTCAACACACGTGCAATTACCTGTAACTCTTCTCCCCCTTTGACAATAATACCAAAGGGCGGCTGCAAACTCCCCTGAGTCCATGCAATAAATGCTCAGGAAAAAATTGTTACAGTTAGCAAAAACCACATATATGAGCAAAAATATAAACAAACACATAAATGCTCCCCCTGAGAATTTGATCCCGATAGCTAGTCAATTCTTAGACTATTCTTGGGAATATGTGACCACTTCAGTTCACGCTGTCTTCTGAGCCTCAACCCTCTGTTGCTCTGCAATCTCAAACTTGTCCACTGTTAGTGAAGGCATACACTGATCGTATATATATCCAACTTTTTGTTCTGTAATGCAAGCAACATCTGCATATACATCCTAGATATTCTCAACAAGCTTGAACCTACTGACAGTTGTTTGTCTTTCTCTGCAGTGAGAATCCAGAGACTACCTCAATCCACCCAGCCACAACCAATTTTCTTCTTCTTGTACAATCAAGCAAGCTCCTCCTTCAAAAAGTGATACCGGATAGCAATATGTTTTGTGCGAGAATGCATAACCGGATTCTGCGTGCATCATGTTGTCACTGCCATATATTCTGCTTCTACTGTCGATAAAGAAATTGACTCTTGTTTCTTACTGTGCCATGCGACCAACCTGTCTCCAAGATAGTATGCACCTTCACTGGTACTTTTTCTGTCATCTACACATCCTGCCCAATCTGCGCCTGTTGTTAAAAATCAATCCACAAGCCTTCTCAAAGATTTGCCTCAAATTCGCTCAACAAAATCTCAGCTCTTTCTGGATTGCTTAGATTTATTCCTGCAAACAGACTTCACTTGTACCGACTTTTGTCCAACACAGTACTGACACTACGAATCCACTGTTAACTTTGTGCAAGCACCAAACACTGTATCTCAGCACAACCAAATCCCTTTTTATATTTACAACCTGATCTATGTTTTTCTATAGTCACCGCTGGTCACACCTTACTTTCAACTATGCAAATCAAGAGAAGACATTTTGTCAAACACTTCACGGCCAACCATAGTGCACCTTACTCAACCTCATACTTCTTAAACTCGGATTGGCATCTTATCAAAAGTTAAAACGAAACTATCTTGTGAATTAAGCATTTTCACCAAGGCGTTATGAAAGATCTAACAATCTTCACATCAATGTGTAGAACAAATACACGCTGCTTTTATCGAAACACAAATACACAGCTAGGGCAAACATTCTTTCACTAATCAAATTATCTGAACTGTTAGAATCCATAGCTTTGAACAGTTACAGTAAGAACCATCAATAGTACAACAATGACAAATAGCACTACTACCAATGGTGACGACTCTCAACTTAAACACAACCCTTCACGACACTTCCACAATCCACTACATAAACTGAAAACACACTTTAACAACTATACGACAATCTCTCGACTTCTTGCCTTTCATCCTCAGATAACCAAACAAATACATAGGAGAATTAAAATAAAACTTTAAGATTGCTCCCCCTGAGGATGTGCCACCTGGAGTTGCTTAGAGCAATGGCGGAGTAGTCTCCTTTAGTCCAAGGAGACATGATTCCCTTTCTTCTATCTTTCTCCAGACTTTCTTGAACTTGGGTTTGAGTTTTTCAACTATATCCCTATTTTGCACCTTTTCGTGAACTTGACCATTTCTCTTGCGGGGTTGTCTCTTGTGCATCCTTGATGGATGATTATTTTCCTTTCTGTTGTGCACATGATTTATTCTCTATCTGTATTGCATTCTTTGTGTTTGATGAAATCTATGGTCTTGCCTTAGATTAGATACAGAAGTGCTTGGACAAAACCTTGCAATGTGCCCATGGCCATTACAATTAAAACATTGCACAAGGTGTTTACTCAGAAAAATAGATGCATTTTTATCAGCATAACTCTTTGATCTATTATTCTGTCCACAATAAATTGCCTTGTGACCATAACGGCTGCATTTAAAACAATAGCCATTAAAAGCATTATTATGAGTAGAGTGAGAGTGATAGAACCTCTTTTGCTATGATTGCTTTGCTGTAGATCTCCTTTGATATTTTCTTCCTTTTGAAGATTCAACTTCAAACTTTTCTTGCTTCGATCCTTCAGTAGTGTGCTTCTTCTTCTCTGCATTTTTGGAAGATGAAGGTTGTTCAACTTCATATCCAAGACCAAACTTAGCCGTGGAGCTTCTTTGTTGCTTTATCATTGTATCTAGTAACTCTGTGCTCTTCTCAAATTTGAGATTTATATTGGCCTCTTCTATTTGTTTCTTCAATGAAACAATCTCTTCTTCTTGTTGGCGGCAAACAGTCTCTTTCTCATTGATCTGTGACCTGAGAATTTCTTCAATTCTTTTGGACTCTTCTACTTGCAGTTTTAGATCAACAATAACTTTGTTAGATTTCTCTTCACGTTTGCTGCATTCATCGTCTTCATCATCCAGGTGTGTTTTCAAGGCATCTTCTATTTTCTTGGCCTTGTGAACTTGTAGGAAGAGATCTTCAATCTCATCCCCATATTCTTCTAACTTCTTGGACATTCTTTTGTTCTTTTTCCTCTCTATACTCAACTCTTCAAGTGCAGCGATCAACTCACCTCTTAGATTTACTTTAGCCTCAACCTCAAGGTTTTCATCACATTCTTCATAAATCATTCCTTCTACCTTTTCCAGTTCAGTTTTCTCTTCCACAGGAACTGAAACTGACTGAGATGCATTTTTGGAGGAGGATCTATTCTTCTTACCCATTGCATACTAATCCAAGATCAACCCTGACTGATTTAGCCTGAATTGGGAACTTGGCTCTGATACCAATTGTTAGTCTTACAATGGCACTGAGAGGGGGGGGTGAATCAGTGTAGCTATTTAATTTCAAATCTACAACTCTTAAATCTGAAAATGAAAGCTTAAAACTAGAAACAACAAGTATCACAAGAGAGCATCACATAACACAAGATGTAACGAGGTTCACCAGTTTTGGCTACTCCTCAAAAATAGACTGCTTGGACTCCCATCCAAATCCAGCCTTTGCAAAGCACCAACTTTACAATCAATTTACCAACACCCACTGGAAGGAGCACCAACCCCTAATTTACCAGCACCAACTGGAAGGAGCACCAACCCCTGATTCCAAGCACCAACTTTGATTTCTATTTTGAATATTTGATTGACATAAATATGCCTTCACTTTTACAAGACCCTCACTGGTCTATTGCTCACCCAACCTCTCTTTCAATTCAGGAAACACATATTCCTTACGCACACTCACAGCCGCTCTCTCTCTGCTGCACTCTATCAGCTGCTCTATTTCAGCCGTGCTTTCTATACATCCTTTTTCATAGCACTTTCCCTCTGCTCGGCAACACGCTGCTCTTTTTCCCCGTACAGAGCTCAATGCTCTCTTACAACACACAATTACAACCTACTTTTCTCAACACATTTATTCTTTTATCAGTGACACCTTCCCTCTTTATGGCGGCACACTTTTCAATTCTGAGCAGCACTTTACTTCTGCATGCAACTGCCCTCATGGCACATTTACTCTTTCAACAATGACACTTTAACTCTTTACGGTGGCACTCTTTTCAATTATGAGCCACACTTTACTTCTACATGCAACTGCCCTTTTATAACAATATTTTCATCTTGAAACCCTAAGTCTTCTGTAACTTCCATAATCCCGCATGCAGCCTATTAATAGCCACTCCTGTAAGTAACTCCTTTTTGACACACTATTCTTATACGCAACCTATTAATGGCTCTGTTTCTTGTGTGGGAACTTTAGTATAACAGCCGCTCGACGGTTACACTGCTTTACAGGCCCTATAACTGCCGTTCTGTCTTTAATGCACTATGCTTATTTTAGCTTGCATGATTTCTATCTGTAACTGCCCCTGTAACTGTCGTACTAACTTCAGTTGACTCTTCTTATATTAGCTGCATGATTTTCCTCTACAATCGCCCTACGTAATCGTCATTCTACTTTAGTTAACTGTCTATAATCGTCTTTGTTGTGACATGTCGTGATATCGTGACACTTCTATCTCTTTGTACTCTTCTTGCCTTTTACCCATGAAAACATGACATGTCACGATATCGCGACACTTTTGCTACCTTGTGCTCTTCTCTGTCTTTCGCCCACGAAAACACATGTCACGAAATCGCGACACATTCGCTACCTTGTGCATTTTCTTGCCTTGACCTCACGAAAATAGAACATGTCATGAAATCATGACACTTTCACTTCCGTACTCTCCTTCTTTCCTTTTGTCGCGATATCACGACACTTTTTCTCCTTGGCGCTTTTCTTCTCTTCGGGTCGCGAAAACCCGACATGTCGCGATATCGCGACACTTTTTCTCTGCGAGCTCTTTCTCTCGAACCTGTCACGAAATCGTGACACTTTTTCATCCGTACAATCCTTCTTGCAAATTGTCATGAAATCGCAACACTTTTCTTTGCGAGCTCTTTCTCTCGAACCTGTCGTGAAATCGTGACACTTTTCCGTCCGTACAATCCTTCTTGCAAATTGTCATGAGATCGCGACACTTTTCTTTCCGAGCTCTTTCTCTTGAACCTGTCGCAAAATCGTGACACTTTTCTTTGCTTGTGCCTTCTCTCCGAACATGTCATGAAATCGTGACAATTTTCTTTGCTTGCGCCTTCTCTCCAAACATGTCATGAAATCGCGACAATTTTCTTGCATGTGCCTTCTCATCGAACATGTTGCAAAATCGTGACAATTTTCTTGCATGTGCCTTCTCATCGAACATGTCACGAAATCATGACAGTTTTTCTTGTATGCGCTGCTTCTTCGAACATGTCACGAAATCGTGACAGTTTTCTTACTTGCCTTCTTTGCTTCCAACATGTCACGAAATCGTGACAGTTTTTCTTGCGCTTTCTCTCTCTTCCAACATGTCGCGAAATCGTGACAGTTTTCCTTGCACTTTCTCTCTCTTCTAACATGTCACGATATCGCGATAGTTTTCCTTTCTTCTTAACATGTCGCGATATCGTGACAGTTTTCCTTGTGCTTTCTCTCTCTTAAAACATGTCGCGATATCGCGACAGTTTTTCTTTCTTCTTAACATGTCGCGATATCGCGACAGTTTTCCTTGCGCTTTCTCTCTCTTAAAACATGTCGCGATATCATGATAGTTTTTCCAGCTTCTCAACATGTCGTGATATCGCGACAGTTTTCCTTGCGCTTTCTCTCTCTTCTAACATGTCATGATATCACGACAGTTTCTCATGCTTGCTCAACATGTCGCGATATCGCGACAATTTTCTTACTTGTCTTTTTCTTTGAGCTTTTGCCTATGGGCCACTTCGGTCTTCTTGGAAATTCATTGTGCATGCTCTGTATGACCTCTGAACTCCTATCCACTGTATCAGAATGGCTTCTAAACTTTCTATCCACTGCATCAACCGATCTATCTGTCTGTGTTGACAACAATGACAATACTTTTGGCTGCACCTTGCTCATCAAGAATATGTATAGGATGTGTTAGAAATAGATCATATTACATCATTTGGGTTATGTAAATGTACCTACAAAGGTACATACTTAGGATATTAGATTACTTTAGGGGGAAGTTACCTAGTTTCTTCATGCAATGTAATAAATGCACAAGTGTCAATGTGTAAGTTGTACATGTGCAAGTTATCCCTTGCATAGCTAGATAGAGTATTGGCCAAGGAACCTATCTTCCTATATAATGGCCTTATTGTCATAGATCAGGAAGCATCACATTGAGCATCATTTACAACATCATAGAGCATAACTTAGATAAAGTCACCCATATTTGAGATGGGTGCAATGTAGTTTGGTAGCAATATTCATGGAGTGTTCATTTTTTTTTTTTGAAGCGAAAAACCCCTTGTGGGGCTGCCTTGGTCTGAGAGACCACGAACAAGGGATTCTACACCTTCAAAGTCACCCGAGAGTCACACCCAACCCTGCCCGCACCAACATTATCAATTGGATTTTGGGTACCCAATTCAACTTTTTGGTAGGGTGGATATTCGAACCTGGGACCTCCCTTGGAGGATTTCCCTCTCCTCTCCAACTCACCTACAACACCTGGATGAGTGTTCATTTTCTCCATTGCTATATTGTATTCATTTTTGTCATTTCTATTTATAGTATATTTCAATCATCTTGCAGATTACTTTCTTTCATATTAATTTTGCATCTTGTGATTTCTATCTCCCATTGCATACAACATCAAAAACTAATAGTGGTATTAGAGCTACGGTAGATCTAGCCATAGGAAAACCACCATTATCAATGAGCCTAAGTTTTTTGTCAATCTAACATGCCTTTGGACTAGTAACTATAAAAAAATCTCAGAAGAGTCTAGGTGGTAGAATTAGGGAGAGCCACAAATGAGGATTGAAAAAAATCTTAGTTTTAGAAATATTGAGGTTGCATTTGGCTGGAGTATTTTCACAAATTTGTAGAAAAAATTGTCTCACCAACAACAGAGACAGGCTAGGTCTAGTTCCTAGAGGGATCCTTTTACTTTCATATGTTGATAACCTATCCAGTGAACCCGTAGTCCTGCAAGCATGAAAACAACAGCAAACACTCAACTGTCCGAGATTGCCTCCCTGGATGAGGTTGTTAGCAATAACCCTAATGATAAAAAGAAATATGCTCAATGACAATAGAAACTAATGCTATGAATGCAAGTAAATGCAATAAATTAGATCTATGCTAATGGCATGAAAACATGTAATAAGCTAAATGAAAGAAACTAATGCTAAGAACCCTAGACTAGGCCTACGGGCCACTGTCCGAGACAATGACCGCTAAGATGAAAACCTGTCTCTATTGCTCCAAGGCTATGGATCTAGGATTGTTGCTGAAGTTGAAATGGTTGTCGTTTATGTCCGATGTGTTGAATATCCTGTAGATGATGAACCCTCAATCGGCCAACACTTCATTGCTCCTAAAAGGCACTCCAATTTGCTCTCCGATTCGATAGGGCTTCGCTACAAGAAAAGCTCTCTAAGTCTCAAAATACTCTCTAAAAAGTCTCTAGATTCTCTCCCATTGTCCCCTTGGTGCTCTTAGGTTTGCACCTTATAATGTCTTTGAAGCCCTAGGTCAATGTCCAAACCCTAGGACTGAATTTTGCATGCACACTAGATGTTAGCATGAGAAGTTTTGTCTTTTTCTGTGTTTGAAGGCCAGTTAAACTGATGTCTAAACCTGGACTTGAGTCTTTCATGTAGACTAGCTATGAGGAGGAATGCAAAGTTATCCCCGCTCAACTTTATTGCATGTAAACTACCACTTCCACCCGATATTAGGCTAGTTTTATGGCAAGTTGCTATTTAGGGCTTAGCCATTGTCATCTGCAGTGGCTAGGGCTGGCCACTTTGAGCTTCAGTGGCCAGAATCCAGTCGCTCTGGTTCATAGCGGCCAGGCTTGGATGGGCTAAGACTACCCCAAAATGAGTGGTGAAAACCACTTTTGGCACTTGGAAGGTCCCAAGGTTTAGTCACATGGTCTATGAATGCCCACATGAGTAGTTCTCCTAAACATGACATGTTTTAGGTGTCTATAGATGCCCCTTTTTGGGATGCACTGTGTGGAAAAGATACAACGTAGAGAAAAAATGTAGACTACTATGTTTGTAGGGTGTATGATGATCATTGGTCTGATCAACGTTGGATAGCCCAACCATGCAAGATGGTGTGCATCCTCGAATCATTGCTTCAACCTGATTGAAGGCTTAATTCTGCAAGAAGATTGCACATGTTTACTTGCACTCATTCCTCAAATGCAATCGGGTAGCTTATGTCACTACAATAGAACCGACCAGAGGAGAGCTACAAATTGGCATGTTATATTTGCTTATGAACCCAGCAAATGAGGGGAAGTTCTGTGATAGTTGCTTGCAATGATTCATAGGATGAATGCGATCTTGATATGATTGAGTGATCTTTGGTTGACTTTGATTATGATTATTTGAATATTTGAACTACCCCCTCACACAACGAATTGATGAGGGAAGGGCAATGAATGAAGCGACAAGCCGCTTGACCAATATGACTAGTTTGGCTCCTTTCTAGTGTTTATTCTTTTAATGGGCAATCCTCCATCCAAGTGTGATTCCAACTATTTATGATGATCATTCATCCCTATCCCGAGGAGCGATTCGACCATAAATAGCCTTCTTAGGGAGTTAGGATGAGCGATTCTATTTAGGCTTGTGTTGAATCACTTGGCTCAGTGTTGTAATGTCATAAAGGAATTAAGATGATTCCATCGCACCCATGGAGCAGTCCGACCATCTTGGTCTTCTTTGGGATTGAGGGGGTACATCACAATTTCAAAATGATTAATTTACCCCAAGTAGCCCTATGGTAACTCACTCATCTCACCGAATTGCATGGAGTGCAAATCGCTGCAACCGTTGAGTTGATAGAGTAAGTAACTGGATATGAGGCTTACTTGAGATTTTATTTTTATGTGATTTTTTTGTTATTTTGATCATTATGATGTTTATGAATCATCAAAATGTGCTTATTTGATTTTTTTGCTATTCCTATTGGAAGGAATTTTCCTGTTTTTGCATGTGCTGCTGGTCGTTGTCAGATCCAACGACCCCCAAATGCCTGTTTGTGGCCGCTCTCGACCTAAGCGGCCAAGAAGTGCGGGCTACTGATGACAATAATGGCCGAGGCATAACTTGGGAAATATAAAAGCAACCTAGGGTTTTGACTTTTCACTTTCTCTAGCTTTCAATTTGCTTTTCTGAGCTCTGGAGTGAAAGTGACTTCTACGACTTGGAGAGCTTATCGATGAGGACCATGGCTGCAAGGTGAGATCTATGAGTGGAGGAGTCAGAGCTTCTTGGGTACTCTTCGAAACCCTAACCTTGCTCATTTTTCAGTAAAAATGAACCACACTAAGTAATCGGTGAACGAACCTCATTAAACTTATCGGCAATGAACCAAACCTATAGATAGGCTTAGTTTAGGATTTGTTTTGGTGGGCTTGCCCCCTTTTTGCTATTTTTGCAATTTTTTTGATGTTTCTGGCCTAGGGCATACGTGTTTGTCACGTCACCCATCGGCCGCTACTGCATAGAGTGACCATTTTGGCCTATGGCTTGGTCGTTGTCGATGGTAGCGGTCGGTTCAAAACTCAATGGTCAAAATTTTGACCATTGGGATTTGGTCGTTGCCAGCCTCAACGGCCGATTTTTGGTCGTTGTAGACGAAAGCGACTAGGAACCTTAGGCAATTTTTTTGATTTTTTTGTATTTTGAGATGATTAATTTTTTTTTAATTTTTAAGTTGCTTTTCTAAAATTTGTTGCATGATTAGGTGTGTTTATTCCTGTTTCACTTAGACTTAGGATAGTCTATCATTATTTGCACCATTTTACATGTTTTATTGCATTTTATGCCTTAGATGCACTGTAGTTATACCTTGATTTTTGTCCTTAGATTCTTTCTGCTCGGGATCGGGACCCGAAGCTCTTGCTTGACCTCCTACCACGTATGGATGATACGGACTGGGCATGGTTTAATGCCCATGGATTATAGTATGTGACTAGGCTACCCTAGATTATGTCAGATCAGGCCTACCTCATGACCCTGGCTCACCGATGGGATCCCAAGACTAATACCTTCCACCTTCCTACCGGTGAGATGACTATCACACCGAAGGATGTATACAGGATTTTTTGGATTCCTTTTGATGGAGTGGCCATTATTTCTTTGATCACTAAGGACCGTGAGGTAGTCTTTGCTTGGGTGTTTGGGGGGCATGTTGTGGCTACCCTCAAGGACACCAAATATGGTGGTGTGTCCGTTCTACGATGGTACAAGGAGAGGGTCTTTTTTGAGAGGCATGCGGTGTTGTTGATGGTCGTCAGCAACATGCTTCTCCTAGACTACTCAGGTTTGAGGTTCCCTTGGAACCTCCTTGCGATGGTTCAAGATTTGGTGGATAGTGAGGACCCTATCATCTATGCATGGGGGAGCACTTTGCTAGCGTAGTGCTATGATGAGTTGTATCACATCCACCGGTGGGGTCATGCTAGCATCACTTACAGCTTGCTCCTATAGATATGGGGATGGGAGCATATCCATGTAGATCATCCCAGAGGGCTTCCCATAGAGATCACAGAGATTGATGATTCGATGCAGTGCTATACTACCAGATGGGCTCGAGAGCATGAGAAGTGCAAGAGCCACCCTCATGTGGGGAACTCCCTCATTACATTGCTTCTTTCACTAGGCTGCAAGCCCAAGATATCATATGGCACCCATATCATGACTACCTGGCCTGGGATGATCCAGCCAGATTTACAGCTAGGACACGGCGCGAGCGATGGATCATTGGCCATAAGGGCATCATCAGAGAGTATTTCTTCTACTCTCGCATCCTTCATTAGTATGGATTGTAGTAGGATGTGCCTCTTGTCCCAGTCCTATATAGGCGCATCGTAGCAGAGAGAGACCTTCGTCCACCCCACATCATAGAGCTTACCGATGATGAGGATGCCCCAAAAGTTGATGCAGGTGTTTATGGGGGAGTCATAGATGCTTTCATGTAGTGGTGGGGGGATCGATTATGGCATGGTGATGGTAGCCTAGGCTACGAGGATGATGGTGATGATGGAGGCACAGATCCAATAGGGTGGAGAGTCTAAGCTAGGACTGAGGGATGGGGCCAATCGATAGAGTAGGTGGTAGCAGAGGAGCAGGAGGCTCCTAAGGAGGAGGAGGAGGAGTTGGATCTCGAGGAGAGAGATTCTCCTCTTAGGGTACAACTGCATGAGGTAGAGGCCAAGCTCCAGTCGACCAAGATCTAGGTACAATGGTGAGATGCCACTATAGCATAGTGAGATGCCACTATAGCACAACTCATGACACAAATACAGGCATTGTAGTCTGCTATCGGGAGTGGTGCTACTAGGATGCAGATTGTGGTTGTTCCTTCTATAGAGGCCGAGCTCTAATCAGCCAAGATCTAGGTACAGGAGTGGGATGCCACTATAGCATAGCTCACGACACAGATATAGGCTTTGCAGGCTACTACCGAGAGTGGTGCTACTGGGACGTAGATTGTTGCTGCTCCTCCTATACCATAGGGCCCTACAGGGGTGGATCCAAGGGTAGAGACTAGGCATCTATAGAGCTTATTGGATGAGTGTGATGCACAGATATCTGATGATGCAGCCTACATTGTCACTCTCCTATGGTAGATCAGGAGGCTAGGAGCCATTCCTAGGGAGAGGCCAGGTGCAGGTGGATCACAGGTTAGCAGGTGCTCTACCTCGGGGTAGTCTTTAGTTAGGCCGAGCCAGAGGACTCAGGCCCATGCAGAGAGACCAATGGCTTCACACCATTCTACCCGAGATCCATCCATAGGGGGTGGTGACCCAGGGGCGCAGGCCCGGTTTGATTCATGATGTACTTTGGATTTTATTTTTGAGGTCAGCTGACCTACATGACTGTAGCCCATGGGCATTTTGTACATCTATGTACTTGATTCACACATTTATATATGAGATATTTTGTATTATGATTCATTATGTGTATCATTTATTGCTTATGTTTATGTTTTATTTATGTGATGCGATTATGGTGTTATGATGGGTTGATGTATGTTTTAGATGATAGGTGATATTTATGATGATGTGGATATTTAGATGGATGCTTATGTAGATGCTTATATGATCTGATTATTGTGTCATGATGTGATGTATCATGAGTTGACTTAGTGATGGATTTATGATTGTGTGCATAGATGGATTATGATGTATGCATATGTGGATGCTTATGGGGTTTTATGTGTTTTGATTATGGCTATATGATGTGGTGCATATGGATATTGCCTATATGAATTGCTTACCACTTTATGATGTAATGCATGTGGATGCAATGATTGTGATTTTATATGTAAATGGATGAGTTATGAACTATGTATTTGTGGATGCAATGTTATTGTTAAATGCATGTTTAATTTTTGCTTTAGTTGTATGCATTCGACTTGTGTTATGTCATGGTAAATGCAATGTGTGTAATGCATTAACTACATGGTTTTTGGTCTAATGTACATGAACCTATATGCTTCAATCATAAGGAATGCATATGATATGAGTTTCACAATCTAATGGGTGACACCACATAAAGTATATTAGTTATGAATGTAAATAATCACTCTTATCACAAGAATTAATTATTTGATCATCCATATGTGAAATGCAATGGCGTGGAATGTATGTATTTTCTTGATAAGCTTTTGTAATTTAAAAGATTCAAAATAGTCAGTGGTCATGTAAATATCATTTTTGACATCTATCCGATATCTAACCTACTCTGTTAACACCCTTTAATTCACCAAACCTCATAAAGAAAAATTGATGATGTGATCGATGATATGATTTGTTGCTATGTAGGAAGTTTTGAGGTTTTTCCTGAGACTCAAACACTCTAGTTACCCTATCAATAGTTGTATACTGACCATACAAGACTTTTTAAAAGCAAGGCTTTCATCATGGACCTAGATATTCATTATCCCTATGTGTGCAAATGAATATATTTAGATAGAACTCAAGCATTTCCTCTGATGTCAGGCGAGATTCTTTCAGCCCATTGCTAAGATCGGGGATCCTCAATTGTTCATCTGATCCTGTGTTGGACTTAGTTGGACTATACCACTAGGCAGTATTGGGTTACCCAAAGCTAGCTCATCCACATGCAAACATTGGTCTACACAAATGCAAGATGCTATTGTGATAGACATATCATCATGCGTAAGGACACCACCATTGCCAAGCTGGTTGTACACCAAACTTGTAATGGGGATCACCTTCCAGTTTGTACAATGCTGAGAATTCCAGGGATTCAAGCTCCATTCCCTTCTTTTCTTCATTTTATTTGGGATACTTGCTCATGCTTAGTGATGAAAATCACTGTTTATTTTTTATTGATTTTTTATTGTTTTTCTCTTGAGCAAGGGATTTATGTAGTGATGATAATCACTTGTTTGTTTTGCTTTTGAATTTTGCTTGACTTTGGGATTTTTGCTTATTTTAATGAAAGCAAGGGATTTAACTGGGTAGGGTGGAACTTGTCCTTTTGCCAATTCTCAGCACCTTTGAACCGGTCGCACAGGGGGATAAGCAAGGAAGACCCTTTTTGCTTAAGGCAACCTAGACCACTTTTGTAGTTTTTATCTTTCCCTTGTACCAACTAGGATTTTAGTGTTTTTAATTAGTGATGGGATTCTGAAGTATGCTAGGCACTATCACCACTAGACCTCACCCTCTACTAATCAAGATGGCTTTCCACAAAAGCTTGCTAAGACCACTAGATATGGTTGAATGACCGGAAAACCTTAGCCTATTCCTTATAGCAACAAGAAGCGGTTGTGTTGAAAAACATAGTTACACACATGGATGAATGGGTGAAGATGGATTTGAGTATGTGTGGTTGTGATACAAACTGTGGCATCATTTGCAAGATTGTGATCATAACCTATCATAATGCAAATGCAATGGATGGGGATGTTCAATGCAATGCAACTATATGGATGCAGGTGTAAGATGCAAATGTTTTTGTATTTTTGATCTTTGCATTGTTTTTGTATTTTTGCTTATTTTGTATTGTTTTTGTATTTTTGATTATTTTGACCAAAGGGCTTATTGTGCCTTTGGGGCTTTTAGGGTTTGACCAAGCGGTAAGCAGATACCCTTGGAGCATTTTGATTGAATTTGACCAAGCGGCTTGGATACCCTTGGAGCATTTTTTATTGAGGTGACCAAGCGGCATGAAGATACCCCTGGAGCATTTTTGATTGATTTTGACCAAGCGGCATAAAGATACCCTTGGAGCATTTTTGATTTAATTTTGACCAAGCGACATAAAGATACCCTTGGAGCATTTTTTATTAATGTGACCAAGCGGCATGAAGATACCCTTGAAGCATTTTTGATTTATTTTGACCAAGCGACATAAAGATACCCTTGGAGCATTTTTGAATTAGAATCTTGACCAAGCTGTATAAAGATACCCTTGGAGTATTTTTATGAATTAAGAAAAAGAGAAAAAAAAGAGCATTTATTGAATCTTGACCAAGCGACATAAAGATACCCTTGGAGCATTTTTTTTTGAATCTTGACCAAGCGACATAAAGATACCCTTGGAGCATTTTTTATTTTTGAATCTTTTATGTTTTTATGATTTGTTTGTAATTTTAATGCTTTGTATTGTTTTTGTACTTTATGACATATTTGAATGTTTTTGTATTTTATGTATAAAATACCTTCAAGTGAATGATATTGAGAGGCTCGGGCTCTTCAACACCACCCAATGATGTGAGGCGATATGCTCCAAGCCCAACCCTTTTCGAGATTATGTATGGGCCTATCCAATTTACCATAAATTTGTCTCGTAGGTGCGGTGACAGATTTGAGTTTTGTTGGTTTTCTTTGAGCACAAGATCCCCAACTTTGAATTCTCTTAAGTGGACTTTACTATTGTAAGCTCATGCAAGGTGACCCTGATAAACGTGGAGATGCTCCAAGGCATTGACTCTGCGTTCATCAAGAAGCGTTAATTGATCAAGGCAGCCTTGCCATGTGGTGTCATCATCTATGAAGTCCTTCAATGCTATGCATAGGGTTGGAATTTCCAACTCTAGGGGCATGATGGCCTCAGTGCCATATACAAGTGAAAATGGTGTTGCCCCAGTGGGCATCCGCACACTAGTCCTGTATACCCATAATGCAAGAGGTAATTGCAGATGCCAATCCTTATGATTATCTTTCACCGTCTTCCTCAAGATGGAGACTATTGTTTTGTTTGAGGCTTTTGCTTGCCCATTTGCTTGCGGATAATAGGGTGTTGAAAAACTATGCTGAATATGGTATTTTTTCATCAAAGCATGCATATTTTTGTTCTTGAAATATGGCCCATTATCCGATATTATTTTCTAAGGGACCCCAAAATGACTTATGATATTGTGGAGTATAAACTCCGCAATCCTTGGTCTAGTTGTCGATGTCAAGGGGATCACTTTGACCCATTTGGTGAAATACTCAGTGGCCATAATGATGAATGTGTGTCAGCCTGAGGATGGGGGTGAGATCTTCCCAACTAAGTCTAGTCCCCACTATGAGAAGGGCCATGCTTCCTGGATGGGTTGCAAGGCTTGGGATGGCAAGTGTGTGAGGTTTGCATGATGTTGGCATTTAACACATTTCTTGACATACTTGCAATAGTATTTTTCCATAGTGGGCCAATAGTAACCCATTCTCAAGATGCGCTTAACGATGGCCATGCCACTAAAGTGACCACCACACGTACCATTGTGAGCCTATGAAATTTCCCAGGATGCTTCCTATGGCTCAAGGCAACGGAGGAGCATTCCATCATAACCTCGTCTATAAAGGATCTCTCCCAATAAGATGTACCTTGTTGCATTCTATTTAAATGTTCATCTTTCAACATGTGATAGGCCTTGCGGTACCATTCCAAGCTTTAGGAAGTCTCGTAACTGGGAAAGCCAATCCTGATAAGCCACAACTTCTATAGAAAATATGGCCTTGTTCCTCCTGCATTTCGGAGCTTGTGAATACAGATTGAGAAACAACCCTGTGGTGAATGGTTGTGCCACACTCCTCAAGACCTTGAGAGATCAATGACCCCCAAGGTACCATTTGCAAGAAATATCTAGCTTTGAAGGACCAATCCAGATTTGGTTTGATATTGACCATGTTGATTGATTCTCGATTATCAAAAGCCTCATGATGTATCATAGAGTGCGAGAGCACTTTAACGTGAATGGTTGTGAAATATACAGATGGATTTTGAGGGATTAAAGATCCCAAGGATGCCATGGTGTCCATGAATCTATTTTACGTATGAGGGATTACCTCGATGTCATACCATTCCAATCGGGCTAGGTAGGTGTCAACAAGTTCCTTGTATGATTTTAGGATTGGGCATCGACATTGGAACAAACCTTTGACTTGATTAACTATGAGCAAGGAGTCACCAAAGATATTCAATATTTTAATGCCCATTGTGGTGGCTATTTGAAGTCCTAAGATCAGGGTCTCATACTCGGTGTTATTGTTTGTGCAAGGGAAGTCTAGTTTGAATGATAAGGGTAATGGAGCACCCTATGGTGTGATAAAGACAATCCCTACTCTGCCCTCTTGCTCACACTTCGAACCATCGAAGAATAATGCCATGTCTCTTTATTTCTCAGGTTCTTCAAGTTTTGGTGGATCTGATAATGTAAAGACTGCATCATCGGGCAATTCTATGGTGAGAGGCTTGTTATCCTGAAGAGGTGCCTCTGCTAATTGATCAGCTATGACTTGTCCCTTGATGGACTTTTGGCTTATGAATTCTAGGTCAAATTCTATCAATAGCATGATCCATTTTGTAGTACATGTATTATGATAGGTCTTGTTCATCATGTACTGCAAAGGATTTTGTTTGGATATGACGTAGGTCATATGGCTCAACATGTAGTATCGCAACTTTTTGGTCACAAAGACCACTGCCAAACACAACTTTTCTACATACACATATCCTAGCTCGTAACTCACCAAGGTGTGACTGATGTAATATATGGCTTGCTCTTTGTCTTGTGCATTCTTTTGGGCCAACATGGTGCCCAAAGCAAAATTAGTAGCCGATATGTATAGTAAAAATGGTACGTCTAGCCTTGGTGGAGCTAATACTGGTGGTGTTGCCAGGTAAGTTTTGATCTCTGCAAAGGCTTGTTGGCATTCTTCATCCCAATGAAAAGGGAATCCTTTGCATAGTAGCTAATTCATGGGTCGACATTTATCTGATAATTGCGCAATGAATCATTTGATGGATGCTACCTTGCCTTACAAGATTCTTAACTCCCTAATGTTGGTAGGGGTGGCCATTTCCAATATAGCCTTTACCTTTGCAGGATCGACTTCAATGCCTCTCTTAGAAATGATGAACCCCAAGAGCTTACCAAAAGTTACACCAAACACACACTTCTTAGGATTCAATCTGACATTGTGCTCAATGAGGTGATCAAAGACTTTCTTAAGGATTTTAGCGTGCTCTTGCCGCAATACAGACTTGGCTAGCAAGTCATCCATGTAGTCCTCTAAGATTTTATGCATATAGTCATGAAATATGTATGTCATGGCCCACTGATATGTGGCACCAATATTTTTAAGACCGAATGGCATCACCTTGTAACAAAACATTCCCCATGGAGTAATAAAAGCGATTTTGTGCTGGTCTTCGGGTTTAATTCTGATTTGATTGTAACAAAAAAAACCATCCATTAGGGAGAGCATCTCATGACCTATAGTGGCATCTACAAGAGCATCTATGTTAGGCAACGGGAATAAATCCTTTGGAGTTGCCCTATTCAAGTCTCTAAAGTCCGTACAAATGTGGATTCTTCCATCCGGCTTTCCCATGGGCACCATGTTTGATACCCATTCAGGATAGTCGATGGGAACGATAAAAATCACATCCAAAAGTTTTTGCAACTCATTCTTCACCATCAAAGCAATGGTTGGATGCATTTTCCTCAACTTTTTCTTGATCGACTTCTTCATGGGATCCAATGAAAGGTTGTGTACAACTAACTTTGGATCAAGCCCTGGCATGTCTTTGTAGGTCCAAGCAAAAATATTAGGCCTCTCCTTAAGTAGAGGGATTATAATGGCTTGTTCCTCTGGAGATAGAATTTCTTCAAACTTGAATTTATTTGGTTGAGTAGGATCATCACTGATGTCCACCTCGAAAGTCGCTTCTATAGCCATATGCACCCATCCTCTAGCTAGTGAGGAAAAGAATCTAGAGAAAGTTAAATTAGCTAGCAAGAGAAAATGAAAGATAGAAACCTCTTCAAGGAATCTATGAATCAGAACTAAAAGTTGGCAGAATGACGATGTACTAGGTATGATGCAAACAAAATTGATATGGTATAGATGCTAAGTCCTACGAATACGATGAACAAATGCATGAAGGAAATGACGTAAAAATGAGATGTAAGTGAAACAAAGTAGGGCCTATTTTATTAATGTTGCTTTTAATCCGGTTACAATACGTCCCCCCCTCAGGGCTCAAAATGTTTGATACAGTTCGTTACATCAATGGATGGTATGCTTCCAGTGTCTTCCACATGCCCACATTCGAAATGGGCAGGCCAAAGGTTGTCTCCGCTTGTGTCCGTGTTTTCGTCATTCCTTGCTGCCCCTCTAGTGTTGCTAGCGGTGAGATCCTATGCACATAAAACAACAAATAGTTAATAGCATATGCGGATATAGGAAAACATGCGATCCTCAAAGCCTTTGGCTAGTTGATATATAAAAGAATGAAACGATGGTCAAAACATGTCATAATAAATTTAAACTTTGATAGAGGCATGGAGACATCATTAGGGACACATTGCAAAAAGAACAGTCAGGAAATCATGCACATATTTCTAATCGCTCTAGGGTGGGACATTGGGGACTGTCACAAAACGTGCAAAAATGACCTTGCAAATGTCCTACCCAAAGGCCTCCAAAAATCCTAAAAACTTGGGGTTAGACTAAAAGGGGAATTTTGAGATGACTCAGAAGGTCAGATTTGGTAGATTCTGCCCAGATTATCCTGTATATGAAGGTGCTCCCTGTAGGTTAGTAAACACATAAAATGATAAAAACAAGGTCAAATCATGTCAGAAAACAATGAAACTTGGACAACAACATAAGTACAACAGATGCAATATAATGCAAAAATAAAAGTAAAGAAATCATGCACAAATTTATAATCACTCCGGGGTGGGGCGATTAGGATTGTAGTAGTGCGGGGGGCACCCGGGGGCAGGACGCCCATCGTTTGGGGCTTGGTTTTGGCACCAATCCAAGTGGGATGGGTCCAAAACCTCCTAGGGGGTTGTGTAAATGAGTTTGGTGTGGGATTGTGGTCGATTTCTTGGGTTTTGGGCCTAGATTGCGTTCCTAGTGTTCACCCAATAACCTCTCTTCCAAAAGAGAAATAAGGGATGTAAGAAGCACAAAGGGGAATGGGGGTATAGTTTGGCAGCACTTCGTTGCTCCAAATGCTCCAGCTCTGTTCCTCTTTTTGGGGTGAGGAGGCTCACCCTTTTATAGACCTAGGGGTATCCTTTGAATACACATGCGAGGGCACCACTTGTCTCACCATGCCCTTTTTTGGGGAGAGAAGATTCCTCCCTGATTTAGGGCCTCCATGATCAGGGCATGCTTGACTGAAGTCCCTCTCTTTGATTTGAAACCGTTCCTCACAATTGCATGCCTTGAAGGTGAAGTTGTGTGGCAGATATGGGCTGCCATTTGTTAAGGCTTGACTTTTTTCCAGTCAAACCTACTAATTGTCCCACCTTGGAGCGATTGCTGCTAATCGTCCCGGGGTGGAGCGAATAGGATTCTAATCGTCCTAGGGTGGGACGAATAGGGAGCAAAGTGCTTTAAAGGTGCCAAATTGACCTCTAACCACTGTTTTAACCTCTAGAGGCTGCCCTAGGGGGTATGCATGCCAATTCGATCAATGCTTGTAGTCACATAATTAGATTGGTGTTGTTTTGGTGTCTACAGATGCCCCTTTTTGGGATGCGTTGTGTGTGGCGCAGTGCTGAGAAAAAATAGATGACCAAAGCACTTAATGATTAGGGTTTCTCAGTAACCTAACCAAATTTTGATACCCCAAGTATGGAAATGGCATGCATTCTTGAATCCTTGCTTTTGACGAGCTAAGGAGCTTAACTCAAGTGTAACCTTTTTCGGTGAGGTGTACTTGATCTTGGATATTGTTCAGTCATGAATAGGCAAAGGGCGCAACCTTTTGTCTAAGGAACCTTGTCTTCATGCTTCCATAATGCCAAGTGTTTGTTTATCCTATGATTATTGCTTGTTTGCTGTCCCAAGCAGGAGCATGATTGTCTTTGTCAATGAATCTTTGAATGCATGCCATTTCTTTGATTGGGTGTGTATTTTTTGATTTGGTGACTAAGTGTGACTACCCCCTCAAGCGATGAATCGATGAGGGAATGACCAAAATTAGAAAAGCGATGAGTTTCTTGACCCAATATAACATTTGTAAGGATGCCTTCATTTGTTTTCGTTGAACGCGTATTGCAGTTTTCCAACAATCGGACCTATTTTTGGTGGGTTTTGACCCTTTTTGCAATGCCGATTGGGGTAGAAATTATTGAAAATCCTCCTTCCCGTGGAGTGGTATGACTATGATAGCATTATTATGGAGTTTGGATGGTGAGTATTTGTGACCCCGACGATGGTTTTGCATGCCATGAATGTTAGGTGCAAAGGCACCTTTTTTCGGAATATTTATTGTTGTTTTTGGTGCATTTTTTTGGATGCAGTTTTTGTTGCTTTATTTCTTGATCTGTAATCGTCCCAGGGTGGGACAAATACCAATTTGGTAATCGTCCTAGGGTGGGACGAGAACTAACTAGAGCACTCATACCAGGGTGGGATGAGCACTAACTAGAGCACTCATCCCAAGGTGGGACGAGCACTAACTAGAGTGCTCATCCCAGGGTGGAACGATTATAGGCCTAATAGCCTATATAAGGACCAAAACTAGGTTTTGGGCTCACTTGCAACAATTTTTTCTTGGAAATTTGGAGCGGTGAGGGGGAGGAGTGCGAGTGTGCGTAGCGGAGTGCTACTGAACTTTCATGGACATCATGAGTGCGAGAATCAGATATTCGAGTGGAGGAGCCGAGGCGAGACCGGTATGATGTTCCTTCTCCCTGTTTGTTATTTGGTTTTGTTTTATATGAAGTTAAAAACTCACATATAAATGTTTGTTTGCGTTATTTGTTTTTATTCATTTTTGTTTTGTTTTATTGTTCACCTTAAGTTTGAAACCTTAGTATGATTTTTTTGCTTTGTTTTTGTTTTGTTTTGCGTTAATATTAAGGTTGAAACCCTAATATTAATTTTTATATATTTGTTTTGTTTTTTTTTTTTTGTTCACCTTAAGGTTGAAACCCTAGGATGATTTTTTTTTTTGTGTTTTGTTTTTTTGTTGTTTGGCCACCTTAAGGTTGAAACCCTAGTATTGTTGGCTTATTGTACAATTTTATTTTAATGCACTTCTCATGCTGTACTTTTGTTGTATAATTGTACATTGCAATCTGTACTTCTGTTGTATAGTTTTATTTTAATGCACTTCTCATGCTGTACTTTTGTTGTACAATTGTAAATTGTAGTTTGTACTTCTATTGTACAGTTTTATTTTAATGTTTTTATTTATATTAAGTATGTACTTAATATATTTTGATTTTTATTGTTTTTTAGGTTGTGAAGAGTCGGTACCGCCAACCGACTATTTTCTCTGATGCCCGGGATGCCTTGACAGTTGGGGATTGGGAGTGGCTTGATGCCCTTGGGCTTAAGAACATGACACATTTGGAGCTTGTGGTGGGGTATCAGGCATATTTGATTGCCCTAATCAATCTATGGGATAAACTTACCCTAGCTTGATGATTTATGGATTCATTGGATCAGAATCGATGTCTACATCAATCATCTCTTCGACTGACATGTGGGATCCATCCTCCAACTGGTGTGGAGTTGGGATTAGGTGGATATCATTTGCTAAATTTAGATTTGCATTGGGAATTTTGGATTCCTATTCAACATGGAAGATATCATGAGTCTATCCTGGGGTGAAATGAAATATCTCCCCATAAGGCTAGTACTCTTATGGGGATGGTGGCGAGTCAGCGTGATCCCAGTCTATGGAATGTAGGTCTAGATACAATGGTCTTTTTGGATCGGCTAGATTGCATATGGGGGTGGTTAAATCAATGGATATCATGTTGATGGAATGAATTTGGTTTCCATTGTCACGTGGGTGTTGATTCGGACATCCTTGGTGATCCTTGTACCCTGGATCTGGCTCTGTGGGTATTGGAACAAAAGGATTGGCCCTATGTGTGGATAGAAGGACAGGGTCTACCCTTGGCACTGATGGCCCTATAGGGTCTCTAGGTGGGAGGTCCTCCCTGTATGCCCGAAGTGGTGGATGAAGCACTTGGTTTAACCGTACTTGGTTTAAATGCCACCTATGCCTTGGTCCCATATTTAGATGTTCAAACATATCATCGATGTCTATGGGGTATTCCTATTGCCTCATATGGTTGAGATATGCCATCTCAGTCTCATCCTCATAGTCGCTATCAAAGATACATAAGCCTTCATTTGTTCCTACAACTATATGCCCCTCTGGCTGGTATAGCCTCCCACTAGGTGTTTCTTGATCACTATCCTCATTCTCTATGAAAACCAAAAATTTGGTATGTAGGTAGTCGATGTTGAAGAAGATATTCAGATCTTCTTCCTCCACTAGATCACTTGGCATTATGGCTGGCATAGGAGGCTCATTTTATTTGAAAAAGTTCATTTGGTCCCTTATGGGTTGTTCCACTCTCTACGAGAGGGTTGGATTCTCTGGAGGTAGCAATTGCCCGATCGAAACATTAAAGGGGAACATTGCCATGAAGTTCTCGTGATAGTCATCAATGGGTGTCACCTGTGAGTGATTGCTATCGAACTCAAAAGGGTCCCAAGGTGCTACCTCATAATCTAACTCATCTTTAGAAGACCCCCCTTGATCTTGTTCATATCCCTCTTGGGGGTTACTTCTTGAAATTTCCCCTTCCTCGATCAAAGGGGAGGGGTTGTTGAGGTCAACAAGGTTTGTTGTTAACAATGGGAGATGATCCCTCAATGTGTATGTTGTGTTGGGATTGGCATATGGATCTTGTGCAAACCCATCCCTGTTTCCTAGACCTAGGCCTAACATGGTTTCTACCAAGATGTCAAGGGGCAAAGGGTGGTTTAAACCTATTGATTTATCATATGGCATATGGTATCTTGGTTGACAAAGAATGTGCATTCCTTTTTCATATTTGCCCAATCCATATCCATGCCAATTACATTGGTTTAGGTATTTCAAGGCAAAGTCCAGGTTGGACAGATAGTCAAAATTCTTAGAAAATGGCTCTTCGTCCTCTTCCTCCTGTAGGTAGGGTTCAATGCCATTCTCGAGGCCCCCATATACAAAATTGGTCTGATTCGGTGGGTAGCCTAAAGGGATGATAGTGCCGATGGGGAGGCGAGGTCTCCCCATGTCTTGCATGGACTCAAGCGTGGGTGTTGCCACAATGTTCTACACTAGGTATTCCCCTAGGCCTGTATTGGCCATCTCAATGGTAATCATCAACGGTTGAGGGGGAGGGAATGGGAGTTCTCCCTGAGTCCACTCCATGTTGGGTGAGCCAGGTGTATCGACTTCCATTCGGTTGGGCACCTATTCGATAGATATGGTTGAGACTAATGGTGGTACCTCCTTTAGGGGCTTCTTATTGTTGTCCTTCAGTGTGGCCACCATATGTGGTTTCATTGGTGAAGGAACAAACAATGAAGATGGGCCAGGTTGGTGATTTGAGGGACTCAATAGTGAGGATGTAGGTAGAATCATACCTTGTGTGGACGGATTCAATTGAAAGTCCAAATGTGTCTATGGGAGGGTCGATTGTGGCATCAGTTGCACCGCATTACAAAACTTAAAGGGCTCTAAGTCTGCTGGGACTACATGTACTTGCCCTTCGTATGTGTATTTGAGGCATTGATGGGCTATCGAAGGGACACACTTCATGTCCCTGATCCAAGGCTAGCCTAGCAAGATATTGTAGGCCATATCACCCTCAAGGATGTGACACAACGTAGGAATGGTATTTTGTCCTACTTGGATGAATAGGATAATTGTGCCAATTGTCGAGCATAACGCATCATTGAATGCTTGAAGAGTGTAAGTGGATGCCACAATGTGGGATGTTGGTAGCTTAAGGTGTTTAATGCCACTATCATGATTATGTTTCCAGAAGAGCCAGTGTCCAACAACACCCTCTTGAATGGAATCCCGTTGACCCACATAATGACGTGCAGGGGTGGATCCACCATATCACCAGTCACCAGTTTTAGTTTGTCTTCCCTGAAGGTTATGACTGGTTCTGTGCATCGTCTCACATGTCCCATGAAATTATTGAAGGAATTGGCTTCGTGGGTTTGTAGCTCAATGGCTTTGAGTATCTCCATCAGAGCCTCTCGATGGGGTGGTGATTATTGGATGAGCTCATAAATGGAGAGCCTAGCCGACATGGTCCTTAAACTTTGGGTAAGCTTAGTTCGAATCGTGTCCACTGGTCTAGGCAGAGGAGGTTGCATAGGGTGTTGTGGAGGTTGTGACGTTGACAAAAAATTTCCTGTAGCTGCAGCGGGTGCAGCTGTGTTTGGGTATCTTTTGTTCCGTGTCATGATGCTTATCATCCCTACATATCCTTGCATGGGGCAGTTTTGTGTTACCTCATTCACTTGTAAAGTCTCTGCCTGGCATCAGGGGCAGGCAGGGGGTCTTTGAAGACCTCCATCTATTGGTTGCTTAGTGCTATGGGATTATCTACTGCGATAATTTTGTTGTCTATCAAGTCCTGCACTAAGGTTTGAATTTCCAACAAGTGGAGATTTCATGTCCTTTCTACTGATGAAATCTACAATATAAGTCTTCCCTATAGCCCTTGGTTTTTGGCATGTTGGGGTCTATGGGTCGACTTTCTAGCAAGTTTATCAGGTTTGTTGTGAACAAGCGATCAAACAAGGAGTCTCTAGACTCCATGAATTGTGTGAATTATTGCCTAGGGCGACGCTGTTGATTTTGCTCTTGTTTATGATTTTACTTTTCATAGTTAGCAAAAGGAACTACCTAATAATTAGCCTTTAGGGGTTGTGTCATTTGTGCAGGCTTTGGTATAGTTATGGCAACCTGATTGACCATGGTGGGTTTCGGTTGCGTGGGCCAAGTTTTAGCATTTTTGGGCCACTATTTCTTGCGCGGCTTGGCAATCTTGCCGTCTTGTATTTTGATCTCCTAAATTATCTTGGCTTGTGCCAGGGCTTCTTCGAGGGTGGCATATTGTTGCAGCTACAATAGCATGGAGATTGACCTTAAGAAACTCTTTGAAAACATTTGAGTCGTGTCGACCATGGGAGGGAGGTAAGGCAGCTTTGAAAGCAATGTCCACCAATTACCATAAGTAGCTATGGTCTCATCATCATACTGCTTAAGGCCAACTAGGTCGCTTAAGGATGCCTTCTTCTTGGTGTTGAAGGCAAAACATTCAAGGAACGCATCCATTAGCTAGTCTAGATTATTGATGCTATGCTTCGGCAACTGGGTGAACCAATCCGAGGCAGGGCCTACGAACGTGGTTATAAACGTTCTCAGAAGCAATGCATCATTGTCTTGAATACCAAAGCATTGACTCAAGAACCTTGTTACGTGCTCCTGGGCATCCTCATCCCCTCTAAAAATTGCCAATTAAGGCACTTTGAAGTGGTCGGGGTATGGGGGTGCCGAAAATGAGGGATGCACAGGGTGACTATGGAGTTGGCGTAAGGTGGGCTTTTGGAGCCCTGAAGTCTTAGTCTCCATAGAATCTAAGCACTCTAGTAGTTCTTTGTATGCATCAGAGGATTTTATTTCCTCTTCTTTGGTTTGTTCCCATTGTGAATTATGAGGAACTTGAGGCCTATGGAGGGGTAGCCGGATAGCACCCCCTTGCCTTGGTAGGGTGTTTCAGCCCGCTCTTCTTCTCACTCAAATTCCTCATAGGCCTCTTGAGGAGTTTCTAGGCGTGACCTATAAACACGGATGGGTGCCCGAGGAAGGCACCCATCATTGGTTATAGGAGTGGCCTCCCGCTCAGGTCTAGGAGGTCTTGGAGGCAACGCTTGATAAGGTCATGGAGATCTGTCTCATGCTAAGGGGTTGTGCCTCTCATAAATTTTTGTCTTATGTGTGTGAAGGTTTGGAATCCTCTCATGCATAGTGTTCTGGAACAACTCATCTATCTGACACTGAATGCACTCTTTGTTAAGATGATACAGTTGTTCTAACTGCTGCTGATCTTGCCTAAGTTGCATGATTTACACTTGGTGGGTGACATGTTTGGCAAATTCCAAGTTGATTTGTTCCACCGTCCTAGGTCTAGGAGGCCTAGACGCCTCCCCTACGTATCTATATCGGTCATGATGATCCGAGATCTCTATGGGTCGCTTTCCTCTATCGATGTTAGCAGCATTCACTCGAGGCTCTGGCCTCAATAGGTGATCTTGATAATTAGCAGGTGCGGAGGTGCATTGCTCCCATGCGATGTATTGCTCTTGAGGAATATACTAGTTTTCCTCGTGCTCCCTTTCATACATGTGAAAGGGATGGGTGGAGTTGGCTCACCCTATCTGAAGAGCCTTGCGCTTTAGATTTGGGCTATATGTTCTAACAGTAATGAGGGGTGGAGGAGGAATGATATAATCATGTGGGCCCTCCTTATGAACCCTATGCTGCTATAGCGCTTCATCGCATAGTGGCCACTCATAATGAGTGTCTAAGGGGGCCTTCCCATGTGTGTACTCCTCCTAAGAGGGTATGTGTTGAATGGGAGCGCCCCTCAAAGGGGTGCCTCTATAGTCCTGCTCTATGGCGGTATGGTGTGGACTATGTTGTGGGCCAGGCTGCCAAGGTGGTATAACCAAGTCCTTGGGGCTATAACAGAGGTGACTTGTGCCTCCTTGCATACTTTTTATAGATTTTGCCCATTATTGGGCTTGGCTACAGGTATACACCATGGTGGTGGTTTTTCTAAAAAGATATGTATATTCTTATCTCTTTTACAATTTTTATGCTATACCAAACAAAAGGGGACCACACAAACAAAGAAATGATTATCTTGTTTACAGATTAAATGTGTGTCCTAGATCTAGTTTAGTGTGTTTGATTTTTGTTATGTAAATCTTGTAAAGAAAACTTTGTTATACATGCATAATGAGGGCTCTTGTATATCCAAAATGGTCACCCCTTCAATATACCATTGCCAGGCCATTATACCAAACCTCTCAATATACCCGCCCTTACGTGAGGGAAACTATTGGTATGCGAGAGCAGAATAGTAAGTGGAACATAGGCGGTACGAAAGGGGGATCACTCTATTTTTGACACCTACCTTAGAAGACTTATCCTCATGCACGAGGAATCACCCCCACTACACTTGGTCAGTTTTCGTTAGGATTTATGTCTAGTAATAGTCGCAATCAGGATATATGTATGCAAAATTCAAGCCATGGTGGTGATGAAACCCATCGTTGGTCTTGATCAAGTGTTGGGGTATTAAGACCGACTCCTTGATGTTAATATTATTAGGTGGTGTGTGTGGTTCCTTTTAATTGTGTAAAGAAAGAAAACATACAACAAAAGATGATTTTCACTAATGCAATGCTTTAAAGTACGTTTTATCTTTTCGAGACAATTAGTAGCAAAAAAAGGAAATCACAAAACCTAACTAGAACTGAAACCTACAATGAGGACTTGCCATTTGTGCAAGTATCATGCAAGCAAACCAAAGAAACATGCATTCCTAATAAAGTTACTTCTATTTAATTTACTCTATTTTTTTATATATATATTTTTTATTGCCAGAAAGGAAAACCAACTACTTAACCTTTCTATGCAAGTGTCTGAAAATAAAGCAAAGAAAACAGAAAATTGCAGAAACAGAAAGTAGAAAAACACAGAGGATGTTCAGAAGGCCTACATCTTCTTTGTCTAAACTAGATGCCTCTGAGTTTTTGCTCAGAAAATGCATAGAGATCTAATCATCCCGGGGTGGGATGAATAGAAGTTCTGCATTTTTCATAGGGTGGGACGAATACATATTCATCCCGGGGTGGCACGAGTAGCAGTCCAATGCCCGAATGAGTAACACCTGCAAAGAAAAACCATAAAATTTGGATCAAAAACTTGATCCTAACAGCAGGGGATAGGGTCCCACCATGATCACCACTGAAATCATGCTAGAATAATGGTGTACCGATATGATACAAACAAAAATGGATATAGATGCTAAGTCCTACGAATGCGACGAGCAATGCATGAAGGAAATGATGCAGAAACGAGACGTGAGCAAAAAAAGTAGGGCCTCATTTATTGATATTGATTTTAATATTATTACAATACGTCCCCCCTCTAGGGCTCAAAATATTTGATACAATTTGTTACATTAATGGATGCTTGAAAGAAGCTACGCTTCTAAGATCGAACGGTACGCTTCCAGCGTCTTTCGCATGCCCACATTCAAAGTGGGCAGGCTAAATGTTGTCGCCACTTGTGTCCATGTGTTTTTCATTCCTTGCTGCCCCTCTAGTATTCATGTTAGTGAGATCTTGCCCATAGAAAGACAACAAATTGTTAATAGCATATGCATATCTCGAAAAGCATGTAATCCCCAAGGTCTCCAGCGGGCGCTTGTGGAATATCAGTGATAAGATTGATAAATTGATTATAGAATAATATATAAATTTAAATGCCAACTTCTAGAATTGGTATCACCTAATTTTTGCATCGAAGCGGCGTCGAACAACCCCGTTATGCTCGTTTTCCTGTCGGGGGCCTCTCCAAAGTGAGTGCTCCAATGTCCTACCTATGCTCATGCAAATCACCTTAAAATCATGTTTTACACATTATATGTAATTCTAATACTACCCAAATGCTCATAATTTGCACATCATACCCATATTCTCTTGTATGTGACAGGGGCGCCCTACGAGCTAGTTAACACATAAAATAATAAAATGATAGTCAAATCATGTCAGAATGAGTTCAAACTTTAATAGAGGCATTAGGATATCATTTGAGACATATTGAAAAAATAACAGTAAGGAAATAATGCACATATTTCTAATCACTCCGGGGTGGGACGTTGGGGACTGTCGTAAAACCTGTAAAAAGTGACCTTCCGAATGTCCTGCCTAGAGGCCTCCAAAACTCCTGCAAACTTATGGTTAGACTAAAAACACCATTTTGAGATGACCCAGAAGGTCATATTTGGCATATTCTACCCAGGTTGTCCTATATCCGAAGGCACTCCTTGTAGGTTAGTAGACGCATAAAATGACAAAAACCAGGTCAAATCATGTTAGAAAGCAATGAAATTTGGACAGCAGCATAAGTACATTAGATATAACAGAATGCAAAAATAACAATGTCAAAAACATGCACATATTTCTAATCACTTTGGGGTGGGACGATTAGGACTGCAGCAGTTTGGGGGCGCCCGAGGGTGGGACGCCCACCGTTTAGGGCCTAGTTTTGACACCAATCCAAGTGGGATGGGTCCAAAACTTCCTAGGGGGGTTGTGTCGATGAGTTTGGGGTGGGATTGTGGCTGATTGCTTGGGTTTTTGGATCTGGATTGCATTCCTAGTGTTCACTCGATAGCCTCTCTTCCAGAAGAGAGAGATTAGGGATGTAGGAGGCACAAAGAGGAATGGGGTATAGTTTGGCAGTGCTTCATTGCTCCAAATACTCTAGATCTATTCCTTTTTTGGGATGATGAGGCTCACCTTTTTATAGACCTAAGGGTATCCTTTTCATGTGCATGTGAGGGCGCCACTTGGCTCATTATACCTTTTTGGGGGAGAGAAGATTCCTCCCTGATTAGGGGCTCCTTGATTGAGGCCTCCATGATTTGAAACATTCCCTCACACTCCCATGCCTTGAAGGTGGAGTTAGGTGGCGGATTTGGGCTGCCATTTTTCAAGGTTTGAATTTTTTCCAGTCAAACCTACTAATCATCCCACCCTGGAGCGATTGCTACTAATCATCCCGGGGTGGGGTAAATAGGATGCTAATCATCCCAGTGTGGGACGAATAGGGAGCAAAGTGCTTAAAAAGGTGCAAAACTGACCTCTAACCTTCCAAAACTTATTTGGGAGTGGTTAGGACCACTGTTTAACCTTTGGAGGCTGCCCTAGGGGGTATGTATGCCAATTCGGTCAGTGCTTGTAGTCACATAATCGGATTGGTGTTATTTTGGTGTCTACACAAACAAAACTACATACAAAGGAAAAATGAAAAAATTAAAAAGATAAAAGAATTATTCTTAAAGTAGTAGAAGATGGAGATTTACAAAAATATGAGTATACAAAGACATTGGATGTGAGAAAATTGAGTTTGATGCTAGTTCAAAACTGGTTAGACAAAAAGTTAATATAACTTTTGGAAAATTAATGAAGGTCTAGAAATATAGAGAGCAAGTATGCAAGGCTTTTGGTTTGATAGAATAGAAAGAAAAAAATTAGTCATGTAATGCTACCAAACCTAATAGTCATGATGCTAGAACACCTTCATCAGTTAAGTCTTTTTATGTATCTCTTAGATATAACTCAGATTTAGGAGATCAAATGGTAATTCACAACTGTATGCTTGATAGTGGTGCTTCACATAACATCATACCTAAGCAGATAGTAGACCATTTAGGACTCATCTGAAACATAGACTATCCTCCTATTTTAGTAATGGATAGTAGATAGATACCGTGCATAGAAATAATCACTGGTTTGCTCATGTTTTAAGATTAGTATCCCAAAAATGTCATAGTGATGGATGTGTTAGTTGTAGATGTAGATCCATTTTTCTCCTTAATTTTGAGCAGGCATTGGGCTGAACATTTAGGGTATTATATTCAGTTATATTGATCTTATGCTACTATTTCCATATCAATAAAAGATAATATCACCCTAAGAAGAGAACCAATAAACAAATATTTAGTAGAACTAAAGAAATTAGATGATACAATGATAAAATTAGTTAATTCTATTGAAGAGAAAGAAATGGGGGTATAATCAATTTGGCATAATCCATTCTTAATGGAAGTACCTAATGCAAAAGACATGGATCCAAAAATAAGAGTTGTAGTTGATGCAGAATCTACTAGAATCCTGATTGAAGAAATGTAGACCATGACTTTTTATGGAGTAAAATCTTAGTTTGGGGCAGGTGCAAAAATTAATCTAAATGATGTTAAGGGTAACTACCTAGGCATTCCATATAGACTAGACTTTTCATACATAAATAATGTAGTCAAATATGAAGCATTACTATTAGGACTGAAAAAAGCTAAAGAGTTGGGCATTAATTATTTGACTATCACTAGTGATACAGAGCTAATAATTTAGCAGGTGAAAGGAAAATACCAAGCCAAACATCCGAGACTAAAATACTATAAATTAGTAGTATTAGAAGATATAAACAAATTAATGGCATTCAATTTATCATACAATCCTAGAGAACAAAATTATTTTGCAAAATTGTTAACAATAAATGCATCTAGTGCAGATTGTATAGATTGATATAGAGTATATGGAAAAATTTCCCATAATTTTTGTTTATAAACCTTTTGTACGAGATAATGTAGTTTATCTCTAGGTATTTCAGGATGGCATAGATATAAAATATTTCATGACTCCTCAGAATTAGTATGCATATGTGATAATTGATGAAGAGGATGAAGAAAAACTAAAAGATGTCATTCGAGAACTAGTAGAGGTGATTCAAATTAATATAAACAGAATTCCTAAAGGATTGATTTCTCTAGAAAGTTTGTTTGATGACTTTGATAAAGCTTACAAGCCAATTTTCCAAGGATCAAAAGTTAATGATGTAAATATTGGGAAAGAATAAGAGCCTAGATTGGTTAAGATAAATAAGGCTTTGGCCAGAAAGGAGAGGGAGCAATATATAAGCTTTCTAAAGAAAAATAAAGATGTTTTTTCTTAGAGCTATGAATATTTGAGGATTTTGAGTACAAATGTTATGATCCATATCATAATACTAAAGGAATATGCAAAGCCCTTCAGGAAAAAATAAAATAAAATTTAGTACCACTTTACATTAAGTCATGTAGAAAGAAGTACAAAAATTATTGTATGTTAAAATTATTAGAAAGGTTAGATTTTATTATTGGATAGCAAATCTAGTATTAGTAAGAAAGAAAAATGGAAATATCAGATTGTGTGTTGATTTTAGAAATTTAAACAAGAGCTCACTTAAAGATAATTATCCTCTCCTAAATGTGGAGAAGTTGTTACAAGCAGTTGTGAGATCAGCCAAAATATCTTTATTGGATGGTTTTCAGGATACAATCAAATTGTAACAACCCACCCGTTGGACTTCCTATAAAACATTAATTGATCCAAAGGATCAATTAATACTTGAATTTTAAACATTGACCAAACCTTACTAATGTTGCCAAGCATTAATAAGAGGATCTAATTGATAAAATCTAGGGGATGGTAAAACCTAAAGATCCTATAAAATCCCTAATTAAAAACTAATTACACTCTACCAAGTTAATTGGAAGGGTTTTGAATGCAATTGGGATTTTGGTTAGGTTTTGGGGAAAATAAAATAAGACTTTTGAAAAAGGATTAATTTGGGGAAATTATATTTTTCAAAAGAGACTTATTAAAATAAACCTAATTTATTACAATTAGGTGCACCCCAAAATTTGTCCAATTTTGAAAAGACCCAAAAAGGACAAGGTCATAATTTAATAATAAAAATGTACATATTTGTCTAGTGGATGAACTATTCTCCATGTCACATGATTCCTTCCCAATAGTATTAATGCAGGCTTTGTAGTTGCACTTGGGAAAAAGGGAAGGCCAAAAATGGGTAAAGTACTCCCACCTTACCCTCTCTTGTCTTGTCCCAAATTTTTAAAATAATAAAATGGAATCCTACTATTTGGGTGAACTCCAAGAAGGTTCCTTCTAGTATTTTAATATTTTATCCATCCACTTGCTCAGAAGGGAAGAAGAGCTAGGAAAAATCTATAAAAAAGGGAGGTAAGCAATGAATTGGAAGGTACCAAACAAATCTAGAAAAGTACCAAGCTTGAGTAAAAAGCATTTTGCCAAGAGAAGAGATTTTGAAAAAAATCAATCTTGGTAAAGGAAGGTTTAACCTTGGAGAAGCTTGGTAGGATGAGACACATGGAACAAAGTTGGAATAGTCTATGTAAAAGTATATGGAACCCATTCTTGAAGGATACTTCGAATAAAATCAACTATACATAGGTTGGACCCTACCCTTTACAATCTTGTATGTACCTTGCTTATTTGATTTCTACTTTCATTTATTTAATAATAGGTTGGAAATCCTCTATTAATAAAGGTATACATCAAGAGTGTTATTTCTATATCATGCAAAGGTACCTTCTAAATTATTTAATAGGTAAACTAAACCATTGGTTAATTGGTTCACCGATCGAAAAAGAATAGATTTGTTATTACTCTTAAGTATAATTATTTACCGATCGAAAATGAATAGATTTGTTATTAATATTAAGTAAAATTACTTGTCATTAAAAAATGAATAGATTTACTAATTCTTGGTAAAATAATTTGACCAAGGGATATCATGATCAAGAATGAATAAGTTGACCAAAGGACCATTTGTTACAACCTTCTACCAATTATGAGGAACCCGATTATCACCAGTGGAGTCTATGAGACCACCGCTTGGTGCACATCAAACCATAAGTGCTCAAATTTTTTTATTTCACTATCAACCTACCTCCTAAAAACTATGGGACATTTTGCATTTAGGCAAAGAAACCCTGTGACGACCTCTGATAGTGCAAACCCTGAATCCGCCTCTTTGGGTTAATATCATGAACATGAGATGGATCCATTATCCCTAATAGATAGAATAGTATATTTTAAACTAAAAGAGGACATCATTTATTTACCTTGAAGTATAAAGTCATTTTTATTATCTAATATATAACCATTAAACCCGTAGATTTCATCATAACAAAAATAAGCTTTTATTGGCTATAGATCAGATAGGGAAATGTTTCAAATACCCTCAAACTTGAAACTCGCCCGATCATCAAATATATGGTGGTGATAGGATGTAGACTAATTTATATTCCTATGTATGGGGGAAATAATCTCTATCAACCTTATTTGGATTCCTTCATGAGCATCGAGGTCACAATAGGGCAATATCATAGGTCTTGGAATATGTCACCCTATGTGAGTCAACATGTGAGGTACCATGATGGTAACAACTATGCACGTCCAACCCCCAAAATAGTAGTTAGCCTAAATCTCTACTTCAGGACCCACATACCTGCTATTGAATGCTTCAACAAGCATCCCCTAAACTAGGTACATTTAGAGAATTATGAACTATCACTGATGAGATAGCAAAAACCAGGGGGGAGTTGCAAAGCCTAGATCAAATCATCTTTAAAAAACTAGGTCATGATCTAATAATCACTAGGTTCCCTCAAAGTAGGAATGGAGAAACTTTGAAACTATCTATCAAATTGTTGGGTACAGGTAGGGTAGGTCTCACTGTCATTAAAATATAGTCTTCATCCCACATACATTGAAAAGTGGGATAAATGTGGGATGAAGATAACATATATGGTGGAGGATGCATACAAGCTTATAGCCAAGCGCTTGGGTGCTTGGGTAAGCCCATCTAAATAATTTACCTTCCCTCACCTATGAAACCCTATGATTGATCTTCGTTATCCATGTGCTACTGAAAACTATTGAACTACATGTGAAACCATGGACCATGGACCACAACATGGATTGTCCGATTTGGTTGAAGATAGCTATCCACCCAGTTGGATAGGGTGAAACAAAAAAAACTCTTTTAATTGACCATTGGGAATTATATATGACTAAGGTAATCCATGGGTTAAATGATGATTAAATATTCTTCACTTTGACCATTGGAGTACTTATATGAATGAATTGTTGAACCAAAATTATGAAAAACTCATTGGGGTTTTTGTTGGGTCAATAAGTTTGAAAGGTCAAATGCCAATGTTGTGACCATTTGGGTCAGTGCTATCTATGTTCAATGAGTAATCAAAAATAAGTTTTCATATTTATAACCTGCAAAGATCTCATTGCATTAGTGAGATAATATCTCTTTAGAATTTCAAATAGATGATATATTTGTGAAACAATTGAATACATTCCATTATTGAAACTTGATGGGGGATGAGTGCATTTAGAAGAACCATTTTGATAGGATTATATAACATTAATTCAAAGTACTATAGCACCAATTTGGAAAATATTCTAGTAATATTATTGAGTAAATTATGAGACAAATTATGGAGAAATATGTGACAAAGTAGAGTGATCTTGTTGATAGGTTTTGAGGCCAACCTATTAGATTATAAAAACAAAAATACATTTGGTTTAAGGTGTAATATTGTTTGATAGATTACAAGGGTGATTTGGTTTAAGGTGTAATCTTGATTGATAGATTACAAGGATGATTTGGTTTAAGGTGTAAAATTGTTTGATAGATTACAAGGGTGATTTGGTTTAAGGTGTAATATTGTTTGATATATTACAAGGATGATTTGGTTTAAGGTGTAATATTTCTTGATAGATTACAAGGACAATTTGGTTTAAGGTGTAATATTGTTTGATAGATTACAAGGATTATTTGGTTTAATGTGTAATCTTGTTTGATAGATTAAAAGGGTGATTTGATTTAAGGTGTAATATTGTTTGATATATTACAAGGATGATTTGGATTAAAGTGTAATATTGTTTGATAGATTACAAGGTTAATTGTGGTTAAGGTGTAATCTTGTTTGATAGATTACAAGGTTAATTATGGTTAAGGTGTAATATTGTTTGATAGATTACGAGGTTAATTTGTGAAATATGAATGAATGTGGGAAGATTAGATGTGGAGTCTAATCATGGAGAGAGTATGGGATCTCTCCATATGTTATGAAACCTTAGATAATTACTAGAGCATATGGATTCAAATGGGATAATGGTATCTAGGTTGGAGAATGAATGCAAGTTTCATTCTCAAGGGAATTATGGGGTTCCCTCTTGGTAATTGATGAAATTTCTCCTTAATATGTAACCAATGATCATTCATAACTTTTAGATACAAGAATTTGTGAGATTCTTATGTATTGTATTGATGGCTTAGAGAAAGGAAATATGGCATTTCCTTATTTGCATCATAATATAAACAAGGAACAAGTTGGTTCTTTTAATTGCATATTGATTTAGAAAAGGATCCACAGGATGCCTTTCTATACTTGTATTTATGACAATTTAAGTTTATGAAATGAGAGGAGAATCATATTTTGGAGGTTGGGTTTATTCCCTGTGAGGGTTCCCAAGGTATATATTGTGTACTACTTTTGTGGTTTGCAAATGTTGTTAAGCATGGATGTTGTAATTACTCTCTAGATAGATCATGGATATTGAATATGATGAAATAAATAAAATGCTATTTTATTTCTAATGGAATGATGTATTTACTTTCTTATAAAGTGATTACTAGAATGTTGTAATAATTTTTTCTATATATGAGTGGATTTTGATTATGCTAGTGATTGTAACATTGATCCCTTTGTGATTTCCAATGAATGACACTTTATTATGATGCATGGTTTATAATTTAAATCAAGTGAAAGTCTTGATGTAAATAAAGTAACCTTTATGTATTTTTTTAATAATACATGCATGATATTCCGCTACAAATAATGAAGTTAGGAAGTAATATTGAAATGAAATTCAATTGATTAAGTAACTAAACTTCCTAAGAAAAGAAGAGGTAGAAATAGTTAAACCAAGGGATCATACATATAATGATGGGATGTAAGGTTGGATAGGAGTTGGTCACTCCTATCACGAGAGTTGACACTGACCATGTCATAATTCTCTTAGTTACTTACTTCCCTACATGATGTTGATTCAAGTGTACCTGGTTGTAACTTAACATGATGGATATGAACAAAAATAAAAAAAAATATATCTCAGGTTTGGTTGGTAATGTGGGTTGTTACACAAATATAGGTCAATCTAGAAGATAGGTATAAGACCGCTTTCACCACCCCTTGGGGAACATTTGCATATCTTAGTATACCTTTTGGTCTGATAAATGCATGAGTAACTTTTCAATTAGCTATGGAATTTGTATATAAAGGTCTTATATTCAAAATTGTTTTGTTTTATCTTGATGATATCACTATATTTTCAAAGAATCCCGAAGACGATTTTGAGCATGTAGCCACAATGTTTTCCAAGTGCAAATAATATGGGATATATTTGAATCTAAATGAATACAATTTTGGGGAAACACAAGGAAAGTTATTAGGATATGTAGTGTCAAAATAAGGGATCAAAATTGACCCAAAAATAATCAAAGCTATTGCAAAAATTCCTCCTAAAAACTTAAAAGGAGTAAGATATTTCTTTGGTAAAATCAACTTTGTAAGGAGATTTATACCAAATTTTGGTCAGATGACCAAACTGATTAATGATATGATCAAGAAATATGGTGATATAAGATGGAAAGAGGAAAATACTAAAGCTTTTCAGAGTATTAAGGATGCTATTACTACTACCCCAGTGTTAAATTATCCTAATTATTCTAAATATTTCAACATATATTCTTTTGCATTTGAGCATACTATTGTTGTAGTTCTATCTCAAAAATATGAAGATAACAATGAAAGACTTATATTATTTATGAGTACAAGATTGAAATGAGCCCAACTGAGGTATAGAATGATAGAAAAGCAAGCTTATGTTGTAATCAAAGTGCTAGAATATATTGGACATTTTGAGTCAAAGTTGTCATTGATGTCAAGGAACGAAGTTATCATTGATGTCAAGGAATGAAGTCATCATTGATGTCAAGGAATATATCAAGGAAAAATGCAAAGTTTAATGGAAAAAGAGCTTCATAATATTTTTAATATTATGTGTAAGCATATGAAGGTGGGTTTTTATTAAAATCATGAATGAGAAAAATAAAAGGTTTTTCATAAAAATCCAAGGAAGCTTTTTAAAAAGCTAAAGGAGGTTTTAATATTTATTTTATAAACTATTTAAATTCAAATTGAATTTAAATTTTATAAATAAATATTATTTATACAAAGTGGTAAAATACAAGAGGCTTTAAATTTTCATAAAAGCCAAAGGTTATAAAATTAATTTATAAAATTTAAATTCTAATTAGAATTTAAATATTTTATAAATTAATAAAGCATATTATAAGGCGTCGATGTCAAATTCTAATGCACCCACCAACGTGCATGAAATGGAGGCAAAAAGGTATTTAAACCTTTGCCCAAGAAAAAATTATGCATTCAATTAAAAACTTCAAAATTTTTGTGGTGAGATAGCGCAAGGTTCATGCGAAAGAAAGCATTAAAGAGGGAGTGTGTTGTTCAGGGAATGTGGCAAAAGGAGAAGAGCCAAGGGCTCTAAAGAGCTTAGCAAGGAAGTAAAAGCACCTTTTGCGCTTTTATGTTGCAAGTGGAGCACTTGGCTCACACGGCTAGCAAGTCACGGCCAAGGTGCTAGCGAGGGAGAGAGCACAGGATCGAATCCCGTAAATTGTAGAAGGGGACTTTTGCCAAGGTTTTTATAAATTTGATTTTTAATTTTTCAATGTGCTAAGGTTTAAGGAGTGATAAGGGTAGTTAAATTAAAATTGATTTGTTTCTTTGCTTTGCTAAGGTTAGGGAGATATAAGGGAAAAGTGGTTATGATATTTACCTAGGTGGTAAATGAATGTTTACTAGGGTAATATCCTTTTTACCTTAGGAAATTAAAATTGGTTTATTGCATTAATTTTTGCAATATTGAGAAGTAGAAAGTATCATTTTAAAATAGTTATTTGATGAAATTATTATTGTTGAATATTGATATTGAGATGGAGAAATAAGGTGTATTATGAAATTGAGTTAGGTTTGTATTTTGAATAGTAACACTTGTTATCTAACCCTTGGTACTTTGGTAAAGAAGAAAGTGTTTGTGGTTGTGGCAGATATTAGAGGTTCCTTCATAATTAATAAAAAGGTATGAGCACATTATTCCATAAGTTGAGTTGATTGGTTGGTTTTTTGGAAAATAAGTTTGGAGTGAAAAGGACTTGATTAGGGTTTCCTTATTGAGTGTGTTGAGTTAATGCTTCAAGGTTTTCTAGAATGAATAGTTTTAGTTAAAACCTTGTTTTATAAGCATTATTGTTTAAGCCATTGGTTGTGTGAATAACTTGAACTAGGGTTTGAAAAGAACATGAGTACCATTGTTATGTGAGAGTGGTTCATAAGTATTGTTGGGAACATTTTGAGTGAATGTCATATGCCTGGACTAGGGTTTGTAAGGAAGGATTTTTTCATTGAGTGTTTGGTTGAGTTGAGTTGGTTGAGCCTAGTCAAGTGGGTGTATGAAGTAATTGTTCAAGTTCCATAAAACAAACTATTCTATGTTCTGAATTCATTTGAGAAAGTGATTGAGTATTGAGTTGAAGCATATTGAGTGTCTAACAATTCTTTGTATGTTTCTAAAAGAGTGATTTAAAGTGATTGAGAATTGTGATGAGTATAAAATATACTGAGTCTCTAAAAAATCTCTTTATGTTTCTATGAGATTGGACAAGTTCTAGTGTGGACTTGTTGTGCAGATTTGAGGCAAGTCTTTGAAAAGACTTGTGGACAAATTTGGGTAAGCTTTTGTGTAAGCTTACAATACAGATTAAGAGCATATTTGGATAGGTTCTTGTGGGAACTTATTGAGCATATTGGACAAGTTCTAGAGAGGAATTGTGGAAAGATAGGTGTGAGATTTTGTGGAAGCTTACAATGCAGATTTGAGACAAGTCTTTGAGAAGACATGAGAATAGAGTTGATTGATTGATTTTTTCAAACCATGAGTTATGATTTGGTGCAGATCCAATAGAGTTGATTTTAGAATGATTCAAGCCTTGAGCTAAGGCTTGAGGACATAAATTGAAGATATATTTGTGTTAGACTGATGGACTATGTTTAGTAAAGATTTGAGGACAGGTTTTGGTGCAGATTTGAGGGCAATTTTGTGCTAGACCATAGATAGATATTGAGGACAGATTTGTGCTAGACAGAAAGACTATGTTTAGTACATATTCAAGGATAGGTTTTGGTGCACATTTTAGGATAGGTTTATGCCATACCAGAGATAGATATTGATGATAAATTTGTGCTAGATCGAAGGATTATGTTTAGTACAAATTCAAGGATAGAGTTTGGTGCAAATTTGAGAATAGGTTTGTGCCAGACTAGATATAGATATTGAGGATATATTTATGCTATACTGACGGATTATATTTAGTGTATATTTGAGATAGATCTTTGGAGGTGATAGAGTTGAGGATAAATATCTCCAGCCAGAGCAAGGAAGACAAGTGTCTTCTATGGATAGAGTTCCATTTGCTAAGGGCAGTGGAGGCAAAGGTCTTCTAGAGGATCATCAGCCAGAGCAGAGATTAGGAGATTGGTGTCTCCTATTGATAGAGATCCATGAACTTGATTAGGGTATTTTTGTCTCCTTTGGACTGAGGTCCATAAATATTATAATAGGGAAAGAACTCCCAAGAGATTATTTGAGAAAAAATTAGTGAAATATTTTCTTTATAGAGTAGTCTACATTAGATGAACCATGTAAATTTTGGTGTCTCAATTGTATGTGGTGATTTATGCATTGCTTTGATTACTGCTATTGATATTGCTATATTTACATTGAATAATATTTATTGGGAAAGAAAAATTAAAAAGTGATATTATACTATTCACCCCCCTCTCAGTATAATCTTGTGTTCTTCAATTGGTATCAGAGCGATTTCCTTCGGAAGAGTTTAATAGCTTGAAGGAAAAGCTAACAAGAACACAATGGATTCTAAGAATGGACCTTTAGATAATTTAGTACTAGTATTTTATGGAAGTGATTATGTATATTGGAGTTTGAGAATGAAGATCTACCTAAAGGCACTTGGCAATGAAGTTTGGGAAGTAGTTGAAAATGGATACATATCACCAGTTGATCCACCTACAGATGAGGAAGGTAAGCTTCTACAACATTACAATTCAAAATAAATGAATGCACTTTTGAGAGGTTTGCATAGAACAGAGTCCACAAAAGTTATGCATTGTCAAGATGCAAAAGTAATGTGAGATAATTTGCAAAATATATATGAAGGAGATAAAGGTGTTGAGAAAGAAAATATACAAAATCTCAAAGGACAAATTGAAGAGTTAATAATGAAGGATGAGGAAAACATTAGTACTTACCTAATTCAAATTGATGAGGTTGTTAATACTATGCAAGGACTTGGAATGAAGGTTTATGAATCATATGTCTGTGATAAGGTCATAAGATCTCTTTCCAAAATATTTAGTGAAAATATTTCTGCTATAGAAAAGTCAAAGGATGATGATTCATTGAAAAGATATATGTTTCTTGGTATTCTTACAACTTTTGAGTTAAGAACAAAAGAGCCTATTCCCCAGAAGGAAGCAACCTTCAAAGCAATCAAGAAGACTAAGAGTAAGAAGTCAAAATTAAGCAATGAGTCATCCACGACAAAGAAGCTAATTATGGCAGAAGGAATAAGGATTCAAGAATATCCAAAGATGTGAAATCTATTAGATGTTTCAATTCTGGAAAGTATGGTCATTATTAAATTGATTGTCAAGAAGAAAAGAATAACAATGATGAAGAAAAATAGGATTACAGGAACAAAGAATCAAAAAGATATAGGCACCAAAATAAAAGCAAGGATGGACAAATCAGACAAGGAAGGAATTTCTTTCAAAGATAAAAGAGGAGCTACTATGTGGATAAGGCAAGTAAGTACTCAAGTGATAGTGATGCTAGTCTTTCAGATAATGATAGAGATGAAGCCCTATTTATGATTGAAGAAAAAGAACTAGTTAGGAATAAGACCCTAGTAATTCTCAAGTGTTTTAGATGTGGTAAATCTAGACATCTTGAAGATTATTGTACAAGGAATGGTTATAGTTTCAGTGATGATGAATATGAGGATGCACCTGAAGGACCAGATGAAAAACTTCTAATGGCACTAAAATATGGAGATGGTGATTCTATAGAAGACAAGTCAAAAGAAAATGATGATGTGGAAAAAGGCAAAAAAATAGAGGAAGAATCAGATAAAGAAGGATATGAGATTAAGGGAGAACTTATCTATGCTCTTGAAACGATAATTAAGGTAAGAAAGCAAAACTCTAAATTAGAAGCCCAGTTTCAAGAATATGATGAAGAGAGAAGAATGTTTATAGAGGATCTAGACAAATCAAAGGCTAAGACAAATAAATTCAAAGATAAGCTAGAAGTAAAGGTCTTAGAATGTGAAAGGTTAGTACAAGAAGTAGCCCTACTAAGGGAAGATTTAGAAGACTCCAAAGTCAAGCTAAAAGGGTTCAAAAATAGATCAAATAACTTAGATAAGTTCATCAAGACACAAAGACCTAAATCAAGCAAAATAGGTCTTGGATTTGAATAGGAACAAAATAAATGGGAAGGGAAGTCAACCTCAAGTTATGGAGGAGAAGAAACTTCAGATGAATACACTTCAGAAGAAGGCAGTGTAAGATAAAGTGAGATATCTGAGGATGAGTTGGACAACAAAAAGTTCAAAAAGGATAGGAACAATGCATAAATAAGAAATAGATAGAACAACAATCAGAATAGGTCAAGAGAGACTAAGAGACCAATGCTATTAAGACAAGGAAGTTTCAATGAAAGATATTTTTCATGTCACAGGTCTGGGCACATGGCTTCACAGTGCAGGACACATGAAAGACAGGAATATGGGAACAAATAATTTTTCAATGGGTATTGATACTCATGTAATCAATTTGGTCATAAGGCAATGAATTTTAGGGTTCATGAGAGAAGAGGATATGGCTTCATTAGGAGAAATCCTAAGAAATTTGCACATCCAAGGAATAATAACATTAAGTGTTATAAGTGCAATAATTATGGTCACACAACAAAGTGGTGTAGAGTAGATATTCCAGAATCAAGTATGAACAAGAACATGAAAAAGAATATGGATATGAACATGAACAAGAACAAGAATAGGAATAGGAATAGGAATAGGAATATGAAAATGGACATGAAAATGAACAGTCAGAGTAATCATAAGGATCATAGAAGAATAAAAGAGGATAACGGTAAATACCAATGCTTTCTAGGAGTAGAAATAATCCCACCCTAGAATTAACCACCTCAAGGGGAGGTGGGGGAGGGGCTAAGCTAAGAGGCTCATTATTAGCCCCAAGCCCCAAAGGTGACCCTTTGCCATTGATGTCAAAGGGGGGGATATTTTAGTAAGGAGGAGAGATTTGGTATTTGAGTAAAGAGGAGATATTTGAAAAGAGCATTGAGCTAGGGGGAGCAATGTCCCAGGGGGAGAAGAACCAAGAAAATATTAAGTTTTTTGGTAAAAATAAATTGGGTTGCCATTAATGACAAAGTGGGAGATTGTTGGATATTTTGAGTCAAAGTTGTCATTGAAGTCAAGGAACAAAGTCATCATTGATGTCAAGGAATACGTCAAGGAAAAATGCAGAGGTTAATGGTAAAAGAGCTTCATAATATTTTTAATATTATGTGGAAGCATATGAAGGTGGGTTTTTATTAAAACCATGAATGAGGAAAATAAAAGGTTTTTCATAAAAACCGAAGGAAGCTTTTTGAAAAGCTAAAGGAGGTTTTAATATTTATTTTATAAACTATTTAAATTCAAATTGAATTTGAATTTTATAAATAAATATTATTTATACAAAGTGGTAAAATCAAGAAGGCTTTAAATTTTCATAAAAGCCAAAGGTTATAAAATTTAAATTCTAATTAGAATTTAAATATTTTATAAATTAATAAAGCATATTATAAGGCGCCGACATCAAATTCTAATGCACCCACCAACGTGCATGAAATGGAGGAAAAAAGGTATTTAAATCTTTACCCAAGCCAAACATTAGGTATTCAATTAAAAACTTTAAAATTCTTGTGGTGAGATAGCGCAAGGTTCGTGTGAAAGAAAGCAGTGAATAGGGAGCATGTTTTTTAGGGCACATGGCAAAAGGAGAAGAGCCAAGGGCTCTAAAGAGCTTAGCAAGGAAGTCAAAGCACCTTTTGCACTTTTACATTGCACTTGGAGAACTTGGCCCACACGACTAGCAAGCCACGGCCAAGGCGCTAGCGAGGGAGAGAGCGTAGGATCGAATCCCGCAAATTGCAAAAGGGGACTTTTACCAAGGTTTTTATAAATTTGATTTTTAATTTTTCAATGTGCCAAGGTTTAAGGAGTGATAAGGGTAGTGTAGCACCCTAAAATTGGTGCAGTTAAACCCTTAGTAAAAAGATAAAAAATTGAATTTTAACCCCAAAACCACCCGTTAATTGCTTCCCTTGTTTTTCGTGCCATTTTTAGGATTTTTTTTGACCGTTGGACGATATCATCACCGATCAGATGAAATTGTCTCAGATCGGACGAATTCGTCTCGAACAGAATGTCCAGACGATTTCGTCCCAAAACCAAATTTTCATAATTAGCTTCCATTTCAAAAGCCTCTCCAACTTGGGCAGAAGCGTGTCTGCGCAGTTGGAGATTCCTCCGCTGAGGATCTCCCAGATTGGGATGATCCCCAACCACCTAACCTCCCCCTAATCCTATATAAACTAGGATTTTCTCAATTTATCCCCCTGGTTGGCTGATCCCATGATTCCCTGGTTGATTTTCCTTGCCATTTTAGTTTTACTGTGTTAAGATGTCCTATCCACCATTGTTTGCAATCGTAGTTTTAATTTTTCATTACAGGTTTTCATTGTGCTTCAGTTGGAGAAAGCTCGAATTGTCGCAGGCGATTCTAGACGATTTCAGATGATCCTATCGCGTATCGACGATGATCTCGTACGATTGGAGGCGATCTCGACTGCAGTTCAGATTGGGGGCAACCAGAGCCATGAGTTTGCATTTCTCAATTGTCTTATTTATTTTACTATGCATTAGTTTGATTTATTTTTATTCTGCATCTTGGAGTTCACCTCATTTAGTGTAAAATGCATGATAAAGTTAAATTTTGCATTATTCTCACAGTAGCATTTTTGGTTTTTGGTGTCTGTTTCTGTGATTGCAAGTTTCTAACGAATTCGTCAGATCGACGATGATATTGTCTAATCTCAGATGATCACTTGTGATCTGAGATGATTTTGTACAATTGCAGATGATCCTATCATATTCGAGACGATCTGGACTCCTACAAGCTTCATAATCTTCATCAGACATCCGAAATCAGGTGCATTCTTTCTCATTTCACATATTATTTACATTTAGGATTCATTCCTGCTTTTTGTATTCATATAAATCGGCATTTTCATATAGGATAGCTTAGATTCATTTTGGCCAACCTAGGATTATGAATGATCGAGTATAAAATGAACACACCAAAACCATTCTCAACCTAGGCATGGAAACTGCCACTCAAAGTTTCCTGGTGAACCCACCATCCATAAAAAATTCACCCTTATACCCCTCCCCCGAGAGGCGTGACCTTCAAAGGGCCTCTCATTCCGAGGTATTGTCCCATATTTCTCGCATCCCCCTTCCGGGCTCAGATCCTATAGCCTGAAGGTAAGGATGCAAAAAATTTGGAGCAGTACAGGTAGTTAAAATAAAATTGATTTGTTTCTTTACTTTGTTAAGGTTAGGGAGATATAAGGGAAAAGTGGTTACGATATTTATCTAGGTGGTAAATGAATGTTTACTAGGGTAATATCCTTTTTACCTTAGGAAATTAAAATTGGTTTATTGCATTAATTTTTGCAATATTGAGAAGTAGAAAGTGTCATTTTGAAAGAGTCATTTAATGAAATTATTATTTTTGAATATTGATATTGAGATGGAGAAATAAGGTGTATTAGAAGCTTAGTTTCAAGAATATTATGAAGAGAGAAGAATGCTTATAGATTATCTAGACAAATCAAAGTCTAAGATAAATAAATTCAAAGATAAGCTAGAAGTAAAGGTCTTACAATGTGAAAGGTTAGTACAAGAAGTAGCCTTGCTAAGGGAAGATTTAGAAGACTCAAAATTTAAGCTAAAAGGGTTCAAAAATAGATCAAATAACTTAGATAATTTCATCAAGACACATAGGCCTACATCAATCAAAATAGGTTGTGGATTTGAACAGGAACAAAAGAAATGGGAAGGAAAGTCAACCTCATGTTCTAGAGGAGAAGAAAATTTAGATGAAGACACTTCAAAAGAAGGTAGTGTAAGATAAAGTGAGACATCTAAGGATGAGTTGGACAACAAAAAGTTCAACAAGTACAGGAACAATGCACAAAGAAGAAACATATGGAACACCAATCAGAATAGGTTACGAGAGACTAAGAGACCAATGAGGTCAAGACAAGGAAGTTTCAATGGAAGATGTTTTTCATGTCACAGGTTTGGGCACATGGCTTAACAGTGCAGGAAACATGAAAGATAGGAATATGGGAACAAATAAATTTTCTATGGGTATTGCTACTCATGTAATCAGTTTGATCACAAGGCAATGGATTGTAAGGTTCATGAAAAAAGAGGATATGGCTTCATCAGGAGAAATACTAAGACATTTGCACCTCCAAGGAATAATAACATTACATGTTATAAGTGCAATAATGATGGTCACACAACAAAGTAGTGTAGAGAAGATATTCCAGAATCAAGTATGAAAAGGAACATGAATAAGAATTTTGATATGAACATGAACAAGAACAGGAATAGGAATAGGAAAAAGAACATGAATATGAACATGGACATGGAAAGGAACAATCAAAGGAATCATAAGGATTAGAGAAGAATAAAAGAGGATAAAGGTAAAGACCAATGCTTGGTAGGAGTATAAATACTCCCACCCTATAATTAACCACCTCAAGAGGAGGTGGGGGAGGGGCTAAGCTAAGAGTCTCATTCTTAGCCCCGATACCCAAAGGTGACCCTTTTACATTGATGTCAAAGGAGGAGATATTTGAGTAAGGGTTAGAGATTTGGTATTTGAGTAAAGAGGAGAGATTTGAAAAGAGTATTGAGCTAGGGGAGCAATGTCCTAGGGGGAGAAGAACCAAGAAAAGTTTAAGTTTTTGGTAAAAAGAAATTGGGTTGCCATCAATGACAAAGTGGGAGATTGTTGGACATTTTGAGTCAAAGTTGTCATTTATGTCAAAAAACGAAGTCATCATTGATGTCAAGGAATATGTCAAGGAATAATTCAAATTTTAATGGCAAAAGAGCTTCATAATATTTTTAATATTATGTGGAAGCATATGAAGGTGGGTTTTTATTAAAACCATGAATGTGCAAAATAAAAGGTTTTTCATAAAAACCGAAGGAAGCTTTTTGAAAATCTAAAGGAGGTTTTAATATTTATTTTATAAACTATTTAAATTCAAATTGAATTTAAATTTTATAAATAAATATTATTTATACAAAGTGGTAAAATCAAGGAGGCTTTAAATTTTCATAAAAGCCAAAGGTTATAAAATTAATTTATAAAATTTAAATTCTAATTAGAATTTAAATATTTTATAAATTAATAAAGCATATTATAAGGTGCCGATGTCAAATTCTAATGCACCCATCGACGTGCATGAAATGGAGGCAAAAAGGTATTTAAACCTTTGCCCAAGCCAAACATTAGGTATTCGATTAAAAACTCTAAAATTTTTGTGGTGAGATAGTGCAATGATAGAGATGAAGTCCTATTTATTATTGAAGAAAAATAACTAGTTAAGAATAACACCCTAGTAATTCTTAAGTGTTTTAGATGTGGTAAATCTGGACATCTTGACCTTAGTTGTACAAGAAATGGTTATAGTTTTATTGATGATGAATATGAGGATGCACCTGAAGGACCAGATGAAAAACTTCTAATGGCACTAAAAGAATGATAAGATGATTCTATAGAAGACAAGTAAAAAAAAATGAAGATGTGGATAAATGCAAACAAATAGAGGAAGAATCAGATAAATAAGGATATGATAAGGAAGAACTTATCTATGCTCTGGAAATAGTAATTAAGGTAAGAAAGAAAAACTCTAAATTAGAAGCTCAGTTTCAAGAATATGATGAAGAGAAGAATTTTTATAGAGGATCTAGACAAATCAAAGACTAAGACAAAGAAATTCAAAGATAAGCTAGAAGTAAAGGTCTTAGAATGTGAAAGGTTAGTACAAGAAGTAGCCCTACTAAGGGAAGATTTAGAAGACTCCAAAGTCAAGCTAAAAGGGTTCAAAAATAGCTCAAAGAACTTAGATAAGTTCATCAAGACACAAAAGCCCAAATCAAACAAAATAGATATTGTATTTGAACATGAACAAAATAAATGGGAAGGAAATTCAACCTCAAGTTATGGAGGAGAAGAAACTTTAGATGAAGACACTTTAGAAGAATGCAGTGTAAGAGAAAGTGAGACATCTGAGGATGAGTTGGACAAAAAAATGTTCAACAAGGACAGGAATAATGCACAAATAAGAAATAGATAGAACAACAATCCGAATAGGTCAAGAGATACTAAGAGACCAATGAGGTCAATACAAGGAAGTTTCAATGGAAGATGTTTTTCATGTCATAGGTTTGGGCACATGGATTCACAGTGCAGGACACATGAAAGATAGGAATATGGGTACATATAAATTTTCAATGGGTATTGCTACTCATGTAATCAGTTTGGTCACAAGGCAATGAATTGCAGTGTTCATGAGAGAAGAGGATATAACTTTATTAGGATAAATCCTAAGAGTTTTGCACCTCCAAGGAATAATAACATTAAGTTTTATAAGTGCAATAATGATGGTCACACAACAAAGTGGTGTAGAGAAGATATTATAGACTCAATTATGAGTAGGAACAGGAACAAGAATATGGATATGAACATGAATAATAACAGGAACAGGAATAGGAATATGAACATGGACATGGAAAAGAACAGTTAGAGAAATCAGAAGGACCAGAGAAGAAGAAAAAAGGATAAAGGTAAAGACCAATGCTTTCTAGGAGTAGAAATACTCCCACCCTATAATTAACCACCTCAAGGGGAGGTGGGCGAGGGGCTAAGCTAAGAGGCTCATTCTTAGATCCAAGCCCCAAAGGTGACCCTTTGCCATTGATGTCAAAGGGGGAGATATTTGAGTAAGGAGGAGAGATTTGGTATTTTAGTAAAGAGGAGAGATTTGAAAAGAGCATTGAGCCAGGGGGAGCAATGTCCCAAGGGGAGCAGAACCAAGAAAAGATTAAGTTTTTTGGTGAAAATAAATTGGGTTGCCATCAATGACAAAAGGGGAGATTGTTGGACATTTTGAGTCAAAGTTTTCATTGATGTCAAGGAACAAAGCCATCATTTATGTCAAGGAATAATGGAAAAAGTGCTTCATAATATTTTTAATATTATGTGGAAGCATATGAAGGTGGGTTTTTATTAAAAGGGATAAGAAGGGAGTAAGGGGTACTCTTCTCAAAAAAAGAAAGAGAAAAAGAAGTATTTTAAGTCCTTGTTTTAATCTTTAGGTGATTAGTAAAGAAGAAAAACATTTTAGTTTTCCACCTTCAAGTGTTAAGTGACTAGGAAGTTAAGTGTCCCTTTTTTACATTCCATATAGGTGATTAGGTAAGAAAATGCTTTTGGTTTCTTTTGTTGTTACTAGGTGATCAGGAAATAAATAATCAGTTTTGTTCATCTTTAGAGCAACACCTTCTTTCAATTTTTCACTTTATAGCTTTAGGTGATTAGGCAGGAAAATATTGTTTTTTAAGGTGATATTAGGAATGTGAGTACAAGGTATAACCAAATAGTTCAAGGTTATCAAGTGCCTCAATTTTTTCCACTTGCCCCAATCAGAGCCTGTGTTGAATCCTCAAAATCCAACTTAAGAATGACCCCTAATTTTAAATTTTGAAGGGTCTTGTAAAGTTCTAGGTTTAGGTGTTTTTGTCAAGGTTAAATAAAATGGGCCTAAAATATTTTATTCAAGAAAAGTGACATAATTAAATGTGTTATATCTAGTAGTCCTATAAAATTTTGGTCTTAGTCAAAGCATGTTGGTCCTCAAGAGAATCCTCAAAAATTTGTATTCTTTGGCAAGGTCATGAGTCCTAGTCCTTCAAAGTCATATTAGGAGGCTCAAAGGTCATCACCAAGAGACCATAAAATATAATTATACCCCTAATTTCCCCTTGATAACTAAGGATGCATTGAAACATATTATATCCCCCATATATTTTTTATTTTTTCTCGAAGGGTAAGGTTCATAAAAATTATTTCATCCAAAATCCTAACCTAAATTTTCCATCCCTACGCCCTCTCAAAATAATATTTTATCACCATGTATCAATTTCCAAGTCATTCCATTTAATTACCCTCTTTATAACCTTTGGAATTATCATCTCTCAAATATACCAAGGTTTTTAAAGGCTAATCTCTCCCTTTTTTCATCTTCGCCTAACCTTATCCCCAATCCCAAAGTTATTTCTAATAAATTCATGTCTACGTGACCATTTTGATTAATTTTTGTGCATATTACTCAAATATGATGATACACAAACATTCTAAAGACATCTAATGGCATGCACATACCCCTCAGATAATAATCCACCCCCACTTTAATAAATATTTTGGTCTAAGGTCCAAAGCCCAAGACATTTCAATAAAGTAATTTTTGTCCATGTGTTGGAAATATTGAGCATATTAAGTTGCCATTGATGTCAAAAGGATGAATGGTATCCAAGTCAGAAATATTCTTCTAAGGTTGGACAATTATTCAAGGTAAGGTATATCTCAAAGCAAAGAAAATTGTTGAAAAGAAAAGGATTATAATATTGATTTAAATATAATAAAGAAGGACAAAGAGGTTTAAGAGTTACTTGGAACAAAGTGGTTTGGTACAAAGGGTTAAAATAAAAGGTAAGTTTTAAATATTATATTAGAAGGCCAAGGTTTAAAAGAGAAGGCAAGAAAAAGGTTTAAATGAGAAGGCCAAGGTTTAAAATAAAAGGTAAGACAAAGGTTTAAAGTTTAAATATTAAAAATAAGGCCAAGGGTTTAATAAAATTCACTTGGGACAAAGGCTTGAAGACCAAAGGTTAAAAAATATAATATTATAATATTTATTAATTTTTATAATATAAAGTTATATGCATTTGCGTCAACGTCTAGAAAGCAATTTTAATATTAAAAAACCATATTGAAATATCAAGCATCGACATCATGAGAAAAGAGGTGAAAGGTATATAAATCAAACATCAAATCATTTGTAAGTCTAATGTTTTTGAGGCAAGGGACATTTATCTCTTCGTGTTGCATCTGTGAATCTAAAAAGTGAAGAGAAAAAAATCTATGGAAAGTGAACTAAGAACAAGGGCTAAGTGTTGCGCATCTAGTTTCAATTGAGTGGCTAGCCGAGTTGGCCATTTAGCTAGTGCTAAGGTGTTGGGAGTAGGAAAATTGCAAGGTCAAATTTGGGTAGGTCCATTTTGCTTGGTAGTGAGGAAATAATTTTGTTTGACAAGAAAGACTTCAACATGTTCACACTATATGGTTATTACTACCCATGGGGGTAGTCCAACTGGCTGCCAAGACTTTGCTTGGGCACTACATGGGTAGAAGTTTGGTGTTCAATTCCCATAACATTTGTTGGCTTGTTTGGTTGAGGTATGAGCCAAAATTTTATTGATTAAAGCTTATGTGAAAAGGTTAATGCATTAGACTTGTTGGTTGAAGTTTTGATTATTTTTAGAAGGCAGTTTGCAGGGCTTATGTGGTTATAATAGAAGAAACTTTTTGTTTATATTTTGATTTAGAAAGGGAGTCATAAGGTGCAACATTATTATTTGTTTTTATATTCTGCATTAAGTTAGTAGGAGTTATAAGGTGCATGGGAGTGAATTAAAAATTATCATTTGCACATTGTGTTAGTAGGTGTTATAAGGTATATTGGGGTGAATTGAAAATTATATTTTGTGTATTATAAAAGGAGTTATAAGGTGTGATTATGGTTTAATTTTTAAATGTAATTTTGTATGATAGAAGAAGGAAATTTGAGGGTTTAGTCACTACTAAAAGCTTTATTTTGGGAGACTAAAAAGGAGTTATAAAACATAATTTTCAAGCCTTATTATGCACATATTTTGAGAAGGGTTTTAATGTGGATGATTTGAAAGAGAAATTTACTAACCAGTTTTTTTGAAGTGGCACAAGAAAGGGAAATTATTTTTTAGATAGGTTTTGAAGGTACATCATCATCAAGGCAGTTTTTAGAGGTATGGTGATTTAATTCCTTCTCAAGGTAGTATTATTTGAGGAAAATATTTTTTATGTCATATGGTGGAGGTATAAGGATTTATTTGATGTGCATTAGTGTTGAATTAAATTGGGAATATAAGTGCAAGGGTTTGAGAACAAATTTGTGCATTAGTGTTGAATAAAATAAAAATAAATGTGCAATGATTTGAAAGTAAATTTGTGCATTATTGTGATTGATTTTGGAAAGAAATTTGCAAGGATTATAGATCAGATTTGAAAGTAAAATTTATGCATGATTCATGTTTGATAAGCAAGGCAGATTTATGCATTTGAGATTGATTTTAAAATGAATGGTTAGTGGATTAAAATTGAGAATATATGAGCATTGTGTGTATGCAATATTTGATCAATGTTATGAGCATATTTGAGCAGGTTTTATGAGCATATTTGAGCAGGTTTATGTGAGAAAATTTGAGTGATGTTGAGATAAAGTCTTGGAGAAGATTAGAAAAAAGGGGATTGGTGTCTCCTATGGATAGAGGTCCATGAACCATATTAGAGGGGATTAATGTCTCCTATGGATAGTGATCGGCTATAATAGTTTACATTTAATTTATCAATTCGAGGATAAATCAAGGTTAGATTTAAATAATAGCAATCTAGTATAGATTATACCATGGGGATCAATGCTAAGCTTAGTCTAGATTTATTTTCAATTTCATGTGTTTGCAAAAAAATAAATAAACAAAAATTAAATTATGCAAGAATGAAAATAGAATGCAATTTATGATTTATGCAGTAACTATGATAATTACATTTTAATGAATTATTCTAACAGTAATTTCTTATTGATGAGTTTAACTATGGTTGAGGATAACTAATAGTAATTGCCTACTGATGAGTTGATCTATTGGTGAGGATCCTCATGCAGTTATTTTTATTTATCTATTCTGACTTTATATTTTATGAAAATGCAATTTACTTTATTTTATATTCTAAGGTTAATTAATTATTTCTAACCTATTTTAGGGGCGAGAGCTTAGGGACTGGCTGTAGGAGTGGGTCCTGCCTCCTAGAAGATAGTGTAAGTCTTTCTCCCCTAGTTTAATTTATCTCAGTAACTAAAATACATAACTATTCCTAACATTATTTTATTCTATGTATGCAGGAATGTACAGTTACAATTACATAAATGAAATTAAATAGTAAATACAAATGACGCAGTTACCATGCAAAGAATGAAGTGCTACTTTTATTGCTGTAAATTCAAATGTACATGATGACATAGTTATTAAGGAAGTTTTGACATTAGAACATTGGACATTTCAATATTAGACCTTTTCAAAGGTCTCCTATGTAATTTATACTATGACTTGTACAATTCTAAATAAACTCTTCCACATATTTTTCCATGTGGAGTTTGTGGACTTATGATGTGAAAACTATGTACCAACAAAAATAATCTAAAAAATACAATTCCTATTCTTGCTTGGACTTGGTAAGCATCCTGAGTGGTCCAAGTGGCAATACATAAGCTAACTTAACAAAGAAACACTAACTTTGACATTTTGTAAGATATACAATATAACCATATGTCCTTTATTCTAGGAAAAGGTGCAACAATATTGCATCTAAATCTAATAAACCTAACAATAGTTGGATTACACAACTTTATTGAATAAAGTAATAACGAATTTATTAATCACAATATTCCATGTGAAGAATACGTGACAAATAAAATACTATGCTAACTAGAATTACTTGGCTACTGCGTGAAAATGATGTGGCATAAAGGTTATGCATAAGCACAAAATATCGTAAATTGGCTCTATTTAGGATTTTCAAGATTTTAAATTGGCTAATTTTGGATCCTTTCACTAGGGCCCATTCGCCCAAAATTTATGGGGTGGAAGTTTTTTTGGGGTAAATTCGCCCATCGTTGATAATCATGAACCTAATTTTATTTTAATTTGCTGACCTCAAATTACAAATGATTTTGATATTCCCGCCCAATTCGCCTTCAAATTATAAATGATTTTATATTTCTCGCCCAAATCACCTTCAAATTATAAATGATTTTATTTTTTCCACCCAAATCGCCTCATATACTACCCGTATATATACTATACTGGGTACCGATAAACATACATCAAAAATACTCTAACTCAAAAATAGCTCTGAAACAACGAAAAACTTGACAAGGTTGCAGAGGAGTGTCTATCAAAATAAGTCGATCGATTGCAGAGGAGTGTCGATCGGTGCAAGATGATCGGTATAAGTCGATCGGTTGTAGAGTTATGTCTATCGACATAAGATGATCGATTGTAGAGGTGTCGATCAACATTCCTCTATCGATTGCAAAGGTGTTGATCGATTGTAGAGGTTGTCATCATACAACATTTAGAGGTGTCAAAGAGTTAGAAGTGTCGATCACATTACCTATCGATTAAGGACTATCAATCGACATTTATCTATCGATTGTAGAGGTGTCGATCAACATTAGTCATATGTTAGGACCTGTCGATCACATTAGTCGATAAGTTATCAATATTAGTCTATCTTGGGACTATCTCAAAATTACCTATCTTTAGGAACATTTTATCATAAGTCAATATATTAGGAGCTGTCGATCAACATTAGTCGATCGTTGTAGAGGTGTAGACTAGCATTCATCAATCAGTTGTAGTGTTGTCTATCGACATAAGCCAATCGGTTGTAGGGACTATCGATCGACATTTATCTATCGATTGTAGAGGTGTCAATCGACATTAGTCTATCGATTGTAGGGACTGTCGATCGACATTTATCTATCGATTGTAGGGACATGTTGATCAACATTTGTCTATCAATTATAGAGGTATTGATCGATATAAGCCTATCAATTGTAGGGTATGTTGATCAGTATAAGCTAATAAGTTATAGAGAAGTGTCTATCGATATAAGTCGATCGATTTAGAGTGTCTATCGACACAAGGTTGTAGAGATGTAGTAATCGGCCTAAGTCGATCGATTTCTAAGAAGAGACTATCGATAAAAGTCGATCGATTGTAGAGGATTCATGACTAAAAATTGATAGAGTATTCTTCTTCCATTATTATTTTGTCCAAATATCTTTTTCTTTAGTTTCATAGGCACTATAGGTCAACTATACACAACTATGGTAGACAACTATCAATGTCATCTAGTTGTGTGTTAGGAGCATTTCTCTTGTTAGAGACTGCTTCTTCTCTCTTAGAGTATGTTTCATAGGCAGTGTAGAAGCACTATCTACAACTGTGGTCGATAAGTATCCATGTCATGTTGTGTGTTAGGAGCATTTTCTTGTCAGACTACTTCTTGTCTTTCATATGTCATTCTACAGGGCAACATAGGTTCATCTTGAGGGATGTCTGCTATTTTCCTTCAATTTCATATACATTTCCTAACATCTGAAGGTTTTTCTTTATAGATACAATGTCACCTACTGAATATGGAAATAAGGGAGGCCAATATTCTTGTAAAAAGATAATTCTAAAATATTTTACACAAATATCAAAATGCAATGAGGCATCAATCTCTACAGATTCTACACAACTTGCAGGTACAAACACCTTTTACCATCAAATTTTTAATATTTTTATTCTTCTTAAATATAAAACCTTTCTCTATTAATAGATAAATGGTTTTCTGCTTATCTACCTCTTTTTAAATGCTTTGTAAAACTGTATTCTGTTAATTCTTTAAAATAGTGCATTTTTTACTTCAAAAAATGATAGAGAACACCAAACATTGAATGCAGTAAACATTGTCGACCTTGATGTGCGTTCACTCGAAGATATTCCAGCAGATGAGATGGGACCACATGATAATTTTCCTAATAACGACATTCAACAACCACTTCAGGAGATTTTAAATTCAGACACATCAATAGAAAAAGAAAATGATAGTACAATTAAAATTCAGACCTCTGGGGAATCTTGTAGTCAAAAATCTAAACATCAAAAGATAAGTGAATGGACTATTGGAAGGGATTTTAAAAATGAATGGGTAAGGTTATACCCCTTTATTGAGCGAGATGAGAAACTGAATGTGTGTAAATGCATTATTTGTACATGGAAGCTGGGAAAGGATCATTTATTGCAAAATAAGAAAGACACAATAGAAAAACATTGTGGGAAAGTTTACATCAAAGAAATACGAAGTGATGGAACAATTAACAGATTTCATAGGTGGAAGGATGCAATAGAATGTGTGCATGTGAGATATGCACTTGAATATGAAAAAGCAATGAAACAAAAACAAACTCTCATTGAGAAGGGTGGAACAATCGAGGCACAATTTCAAAAAATTAATAAGACTGTATTAGCCTCAAAGAAATTGCAGTTTGCTATTGTATACAATATTCTAAAAAAAGGTCGACCCATGTCTGATTTTGCTGATTTTAAGGAAATACTTCAACTAGCCGATGTACAAAACCTTACCAGTTCACATTGGTCAGATCGAAGTGGTTGGGAAATGGTAAAATATCTATCACTAGTTGAGAAGGAAGACCCGAGAGAGAATGTGAAACAAGCCAAATTTATTTCACTTTCCATTGATGAGGTAACAATTGTTGACAACACATCTTGGATTTGCATACATGTTTACACATTCAAAAATCATTTGAGACAACCTCATTTACTAGCACTACATAAGATGATTGAAAATTGTAATGCAAAAAATATTTATAATGTTGTTGTAACCAGTTTAAAGGATATTGCCGGAATGGATGAAAAGGAAATTGCCACAAAGTTAATTTGTGTTGGAGCTGATGGTGCGGCTACAATGCAAGGACAAAGGAATGGTCTTTGTGTTAGGCTTCAGACTTCCATTGCCCCATATGTGATTCCTATTCATTGCATGGCTCATCGAATGAATCTTGCATACAAAATTGTGAGCAATTTTGATAATGTAGCCAGAGTGGAAGAACTCATCCATGAAATACACTCATACTTTTCATGCAGTCCAAAAAGGTTTGCAGAGTTTCAACAGTTTTCTCTAGGTGTAATTGAAGGTAGAAAAATGTTAAAAGATGTGGAAACCAGGTGGATTTCACTGTTTCTTCCTGCAAAAAGGGTATTTTTAGAATATCAATCCTTGGTTGGGTTTATGTATGCACATCGTAGGGATGTTGACAAGGCAAAATATTTGCTTTTTCGTATGAATGACTTGGAAACTCTTCTCACATTATGTGGTATTCTACCAATGTTACAAGAAATGAATTCTATGATTAAACTTGCACAGGAAAGGGCAATTTATATTGTCGATTTCATGAGGATGAGAAAACAAATATGTATGATTATTGATAGGATTTATTTATCCAGAAAACATTTTGAGGATCCCAAGTTTGATAGTTGGAATACGTTAGTTAATGTCAATGAACCGAACAACTTTTTAAAGTTCAACATCAATGATAATCTTTGTATTGCTATCCATGGAAAGTTGATTCATGTATATCATTTTGAAAAGTGATTAGATACACTAACAGATGATGTTGAACAAGTGCCCGTTACACATTCCAGATTCGATGAGGTTTTGGATAGCACTAAGAATAAATTGAAAAGAATTGCAAATGCATTAACAAGTGAAATAAGAGATCATTTTAAGAGAGATGAGACACTTGAGGCCATGGTTGTTGTTAATCCTAATTTCTGGAATCCTTGTGGTGACCATAGTAGTAGAAGTGAGTTGTTTGTAAAATATATGGGCAATCTTATGACACATTTCTCTAAAAGTGTGGAAATAAATGGCATTGAAATCAATGGTATTCTAAACAAAGATCTTTTGAGACAACAATCAACCAATTTTGGAATAACAATGGATAATCAAATTGCACAATTCAAAAATCCACATGAGACTGGTTCAATCACGTATTTTTGGCAAAAATTGTATCGAAGTAGTGTCTTACAAGAAACTATGAGTGAATACTTTATTTTATATGAATTATGTCAGACAATGATTTTGGGATCTGTTGAAGATGAAAGGGTTTTCAGTGCATTATATTTTGTTAAATCAAAAGTTCGTAACAGGTTGGACAAAAATTTGGATAATTGTTTGAGAATGTATGTGTCATCGTACGAGGTGGGTAAGTTTCCCTATGACAGAGCGTTGACATATTGGAAGTCCCTAGAAGAAAGAAGAGGTCTCTCTAATACTGTTGATAATGACGAAAATGATTCAGCTTGGAGTGATGATGAGATTATGGAAACATAGAATTCACAAATGATTCTCGGTTCTTTTGGAGAAGTCGATAAAGCTTTGTATCAACTTCCAGAAATGTAAAAATTGCAATGATTATATGACAAATTCATATAATCTAAGATTTTTCGGATTTGAAATCATTTTGTAAAATTTTAGTGATTTGAATAAATTCATATTATCAATGATTTTCCGTATTTGATATCATTTATAAATGTCAATGATTTGAAAAATTTCATATTATCAAAGATTTTTCGTATTTGATTTGTTGTAAAATTTTAGTGATTTGAAAAAATCATATAATCATTCAATTTTCAATGATTATGCATGTTTGCTTTTTAATGATATGGATTGTCTATGTTTTCAAAATTTATGATTTATGCTATAGCTTTGAGTAAGTTGAAAATTTGAAAACCATGTATACGTAATGATGCTATGTTATTGAACTAATTGTATATGTTGACAAAACATAGTTATTTTTCCTTTGAATTTAAATGTATGTATGTATCATTAGTATCATTAGTTGTATGATATGACAAAATATAGTGATTTTTTATGATTTATGCTTTGTCATTGAGTAAACCTTGTATGCATACATAACTAGTAAAAATTTCTCTACATATGTATGAAAAATGCATGTAGTATATTACTCTAGATATGGAAAATGAAAATTTAAACCCATTCATAGATATATCCATCGTAAACTCACTTTGAAATATAAAAACAATATAGCATAATACAAATTACCATATTCATTTTTATACAACTATAATGACTAACTATGAATGCACTGAAAATTGAAACCCATGCATAGATATATCCTTCGTAAACTCACTTTGAAATATAAAAACAATATAGCATAATACAAAAGACCATACACATTTTTATACAACTAGAATGACTATGAATGCACTAAAAATTGAAACCCATGCATAGATATATCCTTCGTAAACTCACTTGAAATATAAAAACAATATAGCATAATAGAAATGAAAATACTCACTTTTATACTACAACAAGAATGAATATGAATAAACTGAAATTTAAACACATGCATAGATATATCATTCGTAAACTCATTTGAAAATTGAAATATAAAAACAACATAGCATAATATATGGAAATTGAAATTTAACCCTTTCATAAATATCTCCATCGTAAACTAACATTGAATATGAAAACAATATAGCATAATAAAAAAGACAAAACACTTTTCTATACAACAACAAGAATGACTTTGAATAAACTAAAAATTTAAACCCATGCACAGATATATCCTTCCTAAACTCATTTGAAAATTGAAATATAAAAACAACATAGCAGAATCCACAAGACAATACTCATTTTTATATCACAACATGAATAACTTTGAATAACATGTAAATCTATACCTATGCATACATATATTCTACGTAAACTCAAGCATATTTGAAACACCATAATACTTAAGAGATGAAAATAACACACAATTATAAATGTAAATAGTGTAATAGTAAAATAATAAAAGCAAGTATCTTGTTTTCAAATGAAAACATATGAAATGTCTTAAAATTGTCTTTCGAAATATCAAGTTTTAAAATTCAATTTTTCACTTCAGAATCTTTTCCCCCTTCCACCACTCCTTTTGCCTTCTCAATGACTTCCACATTCTCCATAGCAATGGCTCCTCCCTCATCTTTCCCATGTTCAACTCCTTTTTCCTCATCCACTACTTCCACGATTTCCACATTCTGCATTCCAATGGCTCTTTTCTCGGGTTGGGTAACAGTACTATCAATTGCTCCAGAATTGACAAGGATCTTCTCAACATTTTGCAATCCATCGAGAAGGGTGTTTTCTTCTTTGCCAACATCTTCAGATGTTGGTCCTTGAACTTCTTTACCCTTCTCCTTTAGCAGAACATCAAGATCCAATCCATTGCGGATAATGATTTTCTGCAAAATGTTGTTTTGTCGAACTGATTCCTGTGCTCTTTTTTTCATTGCCATGGAAGCGTTTAAGAACTCCTTTGCCATCCTGAGATAGTCATGCAGGTTTTGAACCTGCTTCTTGATATTTTCATACTTTACCTACAAAAAGGAAAAATAGTTAATCAACATGAAAAGATAATTACATTTTAAAAAGAAAACAACAAATTTTTGAACACAAAAGTGATTAAGTCAAACCTCAACAACATTCTTTGTAGCTACAACAACAACAACCTTTTTCTTATCACTGGCCCATTCATTGTAATAAGCTTGGGCCTCACCGTTTATGTTCTCCAATCTGTTCATCATAAACTTTAAAATTTCATCTGTGTATGATGTATTCACCTTCACAATGCCAGATTTTACTTGTTGTAGCAGAGCCTCCATATTTTCAGGTTCATTTTCAACAACAAATTTTTTTTTTCTCTTTTTGAAAAATTATTGTATCGGGCATTAATTTCCTTTATCAACACCTTGGCCCGATACTCCCATTTTTTCATTTCTGTTATATCTGGAAGTAGTAAATCCTTAATTGTAGATTCAACGTTATCAGAAACCAAATATTTTTCTGAAATATTTAATCTTTCATCCTCTGGTCGAGGAGGAGCCTGACGGGTGCTTGTTTCCCTTGGAGGAGATTTGCTTGAACATTCTGCACCTTCATTTCCTTTGTCTTGAAGCAATTCTGATAGTTGAAAAGTAGTGGGTGTGTTATCTTGCAAAAAGAAATCTTTATCAAGTGGAACTTCATCCAACCCAACACCAGAAGCTTTCGGTATATCCTTAAAAGTAAAATTAGCAATAGAAATACGATTGAATCCTGAAAATGTCTTTGAAGCTTCTTTCTCTAAAAATTGTTGTGTTGCTTCCCTCTGTGGCCTAGATGGAAGAATGTGTTTTCCAACTGGGAAGCATTGACCTCGCATTTGAGTTTGGCGTGGTGGAGGAGGGGGCGACATTTGTTGATTTTGTTGATGAAAATGTTGTAAGGGAACTTAAAACATAAAAATAAAAATTAGTTATAAAATTTGTGAAGGTAGAAATTTGTGAAGGTAGAAAATAAAAACTAGTTATAAAATTAAATTATGGAAATTGGTTGCAAAATTTGTTATAACACTTACCGACAGAAGAAAAAACATCTTGCATAGCTGCTATTGCATATGGAATGTGGGCATGTTGTACATCTGAAAAAAACAAAATTAATTAAAAATAGTAAAAAAATTGTAAAATTTTTGTTTAGGCAGTAATTAAAACTTACTCCCCGAAGATGAAACCTCTTGTGCAACTACGCCCATTGGCACTGGACGTGCAGTCGTAGGTGGAGGTTGTCGACGATCAGGAGAACTAGATCTTCTATGTTTCCTTGTTGATCTTCTCCTTAGCGGTGGTGTTGTTTCCTCCGTAGGTGTTTCGGAGTCTCCTGATTCCTCTGGATTATAACCTCTGACAACAGCATCCCGCTTTGAAGAGGAAGAGGATACCATTTTCTATGTTTGATATAAAATATCAAAATTACAAAAAGACAAACATAGGAAAAATAAAAAATTTACTTAAATATTAACAAAAAACTTACCTGAACCTGTTGTTCTATCATGGCTACATTGGCTAGGGTTGAGTGCCAAGATGTTGGTACTAGAGTGTTCTACAAATCATAAAAATATTCATAAAAAAAGCAATAATATAATTGCATGTGCTAACAGTCGATGAGGGTGAAGAGTGGGTTTTCACGTTCTCTATTTCCAATCTGATCCGATGTGAGACATAGGTGGACCAGTCGAATTGTTGGTGTGCAACACAATGGACCAAATACGCTAAGGCCCACATCGGAATTTCTATCGGCCTTCCTTGCAGAACGAGTCTAGCAAGGAAGAATTTGCAACATGCCCGAAGAAATTTATTTTCAATCGTTGGTACGGTCAAACCCCTTCTGGACTTGGTGGACGTAACTGCAAAAAAATAAAATCAGTAATTGTACACCAGTGACTAGAATTTAAATTCAATTAAATAAAAAAATAGTTATACCTTGAAAATATTTCGACTGCACATTGAAGTTGGTCTCCAAGTAGAGTTTGTCATCATTAGTTAATTGGTATTTGGAAGTGATAGGCTCACAACCAGCATGGGGCAATGTTGTCAATCTGGTGACATCTATGGCTATGAAAGAAAGAACGATGTTTTTGTTGTCGATGACAAGATTTACCTTACCCGAATCAATATTATAACCTGCAATGATCTTCTCCAATAGTTTTATGTCCGTGTCAAACTACGACATTGAAACTAGACCCCGAAGACCAGAGTCCATGACCCAAGACATGTCGTAACCCGGTGTTGATAAAATTTCTGAAATCAGGGGGTAAACCAGGTTTTTATAATTAACTTTAAACATTCTAGGGGTTGTAGGGGATGCCATAGGGTGTACGAGTATGGATAAGAAGATACAGTGGAAAAGGGTTCAAATGAGAGAAAAAGGGTTAAAAATCGCTTAAAAATTAAGGTAAAATGTTAAAACCAAGATAAAAGTGGAGGAAGAGGGTTAAGAATGCATTAAAATGAGAGGAAAAGGGGTAAGAATACATTAAAATGGGAGGAAAATGGTTAAAACTATGATAGAAAAGGTAAAAAATGATTGTTAATCCCTTTATATAGACTTTTCTGCATGCAATCAGCTCCTGGATGGGTGACACGTGTCCTCTGCATGCAATCGTTTCATGGATGGATGACACATGGCACAGATGCATCACTACTACCGACTAGGAACTCGACACTATTGTAGCCCATCGACACACTTGCAACTGATCGACATGCATCCGATCATCATGCCTACATCCAATCGATATTACTACAATCGATCGTCATACCTATCATCGATCATCATATGTGCACCCGATCGACATTCCTACAATGGATCGTCATACATGCAATCGATCAACATCCCTACAACCGATCGACTTGCCTACACCCGATCAACATTCCTGCATCCGATCATCATGCCTACATCCGATCGACATTACTACAACTGATCATCATACCTATTATCGATCATCTTATGTGCACCCGATCGACATTCCTACAATGGATCATCATATATGCAATCGATCGACATCCTTGACACATAACAACCACACTACCTACACCTGATCGATATTCCTACATCCGATCATCATACCTACATCCGATCAACAATCCTACAATCGATCATCATACCTATCATCGATCATCGTATGTGCACCCGATCAACATTCCTACAACCGATCAACATCCCTACAATGGATCATCATTCCTACAACCGATCATCATACCTATAGTCGATTGATATCTCGTCATGCATACAACCGATCGACATTTCTACAACCGATCCTCATACCTGCACCAGATCGACATACCTACAACCGATCAACATGCCTACAACCAATCATCATGCATGTCACCGATCATCATATTCATAATCGATCGTCATGTCTCCAATCGATCGTCATACCTATAGCTAATCATCATACCTACAACCGATCATCATTCCTACAATCGATCGGTATTCCTGCAACTAATCATCATACCTGCAATCGATCGTCATGCCATCGATCGTCATGTTGGCCTAAAGTCTTTCATATCGGCCTAAAGCTTTTAAGTATGCCGTACATTTTTAGATTTTGCAAACCGATATTCATAGCCCCCAACATAGAAAAATTCACCATGGTTTGAAAATTTTTGGAGATAAATTAATGAAATTCGCCACGATTTGAAAATTTTTGGAGATAAATAAATGCAATTCGCCATGTATACTTCTACAAATTTCATCGGGATTCCAAGATAATTCACCTTGATTTTATAAATAGATTTTGGGGCCGACCCCTTATGCATAACCCTGTGTGGCATGCAACGTCAATCAATGAAATTAGTCATCCTTTGATAACTACTGATAAAAATCCTTCGATAACTGCTGCTAAAAATAATTCGATACCTACTAGTAAAAATACTTTGGTAACATACTTTAGTAGTTACCTTCTATAATGTACTTCGATAACTATCTTCCATAACATGCTTTAGATACCATCTTCTATAATAGTGATCTGCTACTACTCTGTCACTGTACCTTAAGCTTCATGCATCCTTTGTTCTTACGTCCATCCCCTCGCATCCAAGGTGTATCCCAAAGCTTGTGCTTGCTACATCATTCATCTGTGGAACATTCTTCAACACATTGCCTGCTTAATTACTCATAACTCAGATTTTTTTTACATAAAATAAACACATTTATCAGATTAACTGCATTTGTCCTTTTATTGACAAATTACAGAATTATATAGTAATAACTTACATAAAACATATTATAATCATCAATTAAACATAAGAATGAAACATTGTGTTACAGAAATATATGTCAAATATCCTCTCATCATTTTTCCCCAAACTAAAATCTATGCATGTCCTCATGCATATGGAGAAATAAGACAAACAAAATATGATAATTTTTACACATATATTAGATGTCACCATCCAGATTTTTGCAAATAAATGAAATATTAAATTTTATCAAAATTCATATTGTCTTTCCATAAAATCATTTGCAATTCACAAAACAGGACAATATAATTATTTAGAAATGAACAAAAATACATCAGCCATAATTTCCAGAAAAGAATCATTGATACTGAGAAATGAATATTTCCAAAAATACGTAAAATAAACGTTTCCAAAGATACGTAAAACATAAGCCAACACGTTACACAATTTTAAAGAACCATTCTGATAACATTCTCCAAATTATTTTCTACAATTTCATATAAAAACATCAAATATTATCTGTACATGCTATTTTGAAAACATGAAATATTTATATACAACATCATCAATATCAAAATATTTACGTACATTAGTAAAATAATTACAGAGAAAACAATAAACATTCTACAGATAATAGTAGTAATATATCAATATAAAAGTTTGAATAAAATAATTTAATAATTTTTTTCTTGCAGTTCATCTAACTTGTGCTCGTCGGGTAGATATTCGTGATGATGGTGGTCTCAACTATGGTAACCTGCGTTCTCGCTTCACCCGCTTTACTTACTCCTTGACCCTCTGTTCATCAATTGGTGTTTCAACCATGACTATATTAATGTGCACAACTTCCTGAGAATCCTCCTACTCTACAACCTATGTTTGAGAAGGCGGGAGTTCCTCAATCGATGCAATAATATTATTTATTACTACATTAATTTCTGGAGGTATCCAAACATTTAAGACAAGATTCCCTAGTGCGGTTCCTATCTTGGTGGGAGAAACCAATTTCTTAGGTTGATTTTGCTATGTTAGGATGATGAGCTAGTGGGGAATTTCTTCTTCAAGGAGTTTAGAACAGTCAATGGGGTTATTTGTATAGACCGCTTTGCTGAAGTTCACTGACTTTTTTTGCTTTTTATCGGGTGTGGAATTTTTGTTTGGAGAAGCATCAACAGATGGCAGTCAATTGACAGAATCAATGGGTTTCTTCACCCTATCCACTGAAAGATATTTAATCATGTCTATCTAAAGGGCAAGGACTCACTGAATCAGTTTATAATGCTCCATGAAATCCTCTTGCAACTTGTCAATTTTTATCTGCAAGACAGTATTTTGCACCCGAAGGTGGGACAATATTTTCGCAGTTGAATCAAGTTCAGGTAAATCAGACTCATGCCTTGGTGTATCCTTTTTCTTATGAGTTTTGACAGTATTTTTTTGACACCTAATTTTTGACTTGGTTGGTTTAATATTTTTAGCAGGTCAACATTTACGTTTTTGACTGTCAGGTTCTTCCTCTGGAATGTCGGACTCATGTTCTTCTTCAGTCGAATTATCTTCTTCAAACTCATTCTCATTGGATTCAAAGCACTCCAACAAGTTAGATTCATCAACTATCCAATTCTAAGCAACTTTGACTTCATGAGATTTCTTTAAAACTATTAACTTAATCAGGCTGTGATGTGCAAGTAGGTACAATTTGGGTTTTTCTTGGAAATTTTTAGGCTTAACTCATAAAAATGTAGACTTTAATGATTGAAACAAGAAGTAAGGTAGATTGATAACACATTCACTATTTTTAGGAAACTTCAAATTCATTAACATACAAATATGGTAGGTTGTGTAGGTGGACATACGTCCTTCTAGGGTAAAGAACTTAATAATTAGGATGGTTGCTTCCTGCCATAATAGGGGGAGTGAAGAAGTAGACACACCCTTAATCCAACCCTACGTATCTCGGATAATAGTACATTTCTCACCAAATTTAGCTACTAGCTAGGAGATACATTTAGAGGGAGTTTTGTAGTATGGTAACCCTACTTTCAGAAGACCTAGTACCTCAAAAATTAAGCTAAGGTTAAGGTCAAATTGAATGCCTCCAACTTGGGTGGTCATCCTATCAGGGTCACAATTTAGGATAATATGTTTAACCACCCCCTGGTCATGCCCTCTAAATTTTGTGAGAGCCTCCCACCATCTAGCTTTTTGGAATAACTCGGTTACAAAATCACTAGGATTCTAGGTTTCAACCGAGGATGGTTCACTGCGTTTCTAAAACATATAGTGAGGCATAGTGGAGTTTAGGATTTTTTAGGGAAGAAAGGGGTAGGTAGAGATTTTTTTTTATAGAAATTTTCAATATTTTATAAACCAAAAACCCTACAAATATTTCAATAACAGAAGAAAATTTGTTTTACAATTTTGCAAAGTATTTTATTTTCTTGAAAACAAAAAATAAAATTGAAGTAATTTTTTCATAAACCTGTTTAATGGTAAACCTAGAAAAATTATTGATAAAACCATTTTTAATACATCCTAATATTTTGCACATCTTCTACGTTTTTATTTTAAAATCTCTTACTTTATGTGCAACAAAATGATAAAAATAAAAATTATTTTGCAACAATAGTAATAGTGTTTTACCTATCACTTTCGGTTTTACTTTGCCACCCTTCCTATGTCATAGAAGAAATTATCCTCCTACCCACACAATTTTTCAAAATTCCAAAGCTCACCTCTGTTTAATCAAAAGAATTCAATCATTTTTATCGAAAAAACAAAAAAAATTACTCAGGATTGAGCTATAGAGGGTCATCGATGATTTTGAGTGGCTCTCTACGAAAGAGACGATTTAGGCTAGTTTTACTCTGCATGGCTACATGCAGAGGTTGTACATCATCGATTAACCCTATCCAACAGTGGAGATTGATCTAACTTCTATCGATGGCGAGGACCATTTGCCCTAAAATCAACAACAAGAGTGCTTTATGGTTGATAAATCATCGTCCATCGATTTGGATTTGATCAATGACATATGGCTTAGATTTGTGTTGCTAGTATGTGATTCACCGGTGAAATCCATGCATCAGTGATCGTCTCCTTCCGATGAAGCTTCTAAACCTATCATATTTTTTCTTGCATCATGACCCTTCATTTAATTTTTTTTTTTTTTTATTGGTGGTGGCCACAAGGGGTAAACAGGCTGTGACCACGAGGGAACCATTACATAACATATCCGCAACATGTGAGGCGAGATATTTGAACCTGGGCCTCTCAAAAACTAGAGAGGTTTAACTACCCACTTGCTCTCCAACTCCTCTACATGGGCGGATATTTAAAATTTAATCAAGGGCTGGTGTTGTTCATCCACGTTGTCTCTTACGATTGGCGAAGAGAATCCACCTGTCCTCCAATGCTATGGGTCTTTGGGTGGTCATTTTCCTCCTGGAAACAATCCTACCCGCATCCTTGCATGGTGAGGTGGACTTTACCTACCACATGCTATAATTTCCTTGGTCACCCATCGGATAGAATAAAAACATTATTTTAATCGTTCTCTTATGTCATGTTTCATATTATGTGGCAATTTATTGTCAATGTGGGCAAGTGTTTTGGTCCATGTCCTTGTTTATGCACATACCCCAATCATCATTCTTACTTTCGATCCCGAGAACGGCTACGTTTTCAATAAGGATTTTAAATTCTAATCGGCACGTGCAACTCATTTGCATAGACACGTCATAAGAGGTAGCAGGTGGATCTGGGTTAAGTGTACATGTCATAAGAGTTCTAAGTTTTCTTTATTTTGTTGTCTTGATCCCCTTAATCGATTTAAAACATTATCGCTAAGTTTCCCTTAAAGTCTTTGTTAACGCACTCTTATTACTTGTCTTGGTGTTTCTTGAAATGATATGTGTCTTACTTTGCCTAGCCAATTTTAAATTTTAACACTTATAATATTTCATGATATATATTTATGATGATGTCTACATATGATGCTTATAGAATATTGTTATTGATGATACCTACACAAATTGTTTATAAAATATTGTTACTAATGATATTTATGGGAAACACTACATAAGACCTCTATAAAAGACCTATATGGGAGACATCTACGAAAGACATCTACGAAAGACACCTATAGAAGATATCTATAGAAGACCTCTATAGAAGACATCTATGGAAGACATCTATAGAAGACGTCTACTATAAAACCTCTACAAAAGACATCTATGGAAGATACATACATAAGATACCTACATAAGATACCTATGAAATGCATCTACAGAAGACATCTATAGAAGACTTCTATGAGACTATAGTTTCTAGAGTTTGGGATAATACTTTACCTATTTCTTCTCACCAAACTATATTGTGAACTTTATATGCCTCTATTTATCCCTCCAGATTGTAATTTTGGCTATATAGACAAAACAATATGAAGGGTTTTTTATTTCTATTTATGGATAATATAATAATAATTTTTATTTATGGGGGTTTATTATAATTTTTGTGATTGTGCTTCCTGAATTTCATTAAGGAGTAACCAACTAAGAGAAAGATAATGATTATAAAGCTTGATATCAGTCATCATTGTATACAAAAATAGATATCTATCAAAGACTTGGAGTATTTTCAAAAAATGGAATAGATATTCAGATGTTATAATGGCTTCTATTAAAATATACAATATTTTGAGAGATGAAAGCCATATTTTGATAGGAGAAAATAAACTATAGGGGAAAATGAACTGTAATAATTTGCTTCTGACTTTTGCTTGCTTAGGATATTCTAGAGTTATTTCTCAAAGACTTAAAACATCTTAGTGATTTTTAAATAATTTCATCTATTCATTTCACAAATCATTATGGTGTTAAAGTTATCCTAATGTTTTCAAGCTTCCTCAAGGACCAACTGTGTGTGTAGTGAGTATTCATTTACCATTATGAGTGAGGATTGAGTAACAACAAATATCACTTATGCCAACAAGATAGTTTATCTATGATCATCCATAGGTCTTTTCCAGACTTAGTGCTACTGTATAAGGATACTTTAATGGAGAGTACCCCATGGTATTCAAGATACTAAAAATTCTAGGGATTCAAGCTCTTTTACCCTTATTTAACTTTTATTTGGGATACTTGCTCATTTTGAGAGGGAGCAAGGGATTTTTATTGCTTTTGGGGTTCTTGCCTATTTTTATGAGAAGCAAGAAGATACTTTTTGGGATACTTGCTCGATTAGATGAGGAGAAAGGGATTTTTTTTTTTGGAGTAAGAATTTTGGGGAGTTGGATTCCCAACCACTCTATCAAAGTCCTAATGGGAATTTGATCCTATCCTTACTATTATTCTCCTTTTTTTTTTCTATTTAGGGATGAAGGGCGAGCTTGTCCTTTTTCCAATTCAGTAGTACTCTAGACCATGAGCATAGATGGATAAGCAAGGGAAACTAGTCACTTATGAAAATAGTAACACATGAGTCAATCTCTCCACATCCCACAATATTTTTATATGTTCAAATTTGCGTAGTCCAAGAAAAATCTGGATTGACTAGGAGTAACTTACAACATCAAAATATTGCTTGGCTTTCAATGAGAATTGCTCAAAACACTAATGTTGTTTGAGTAATTGAAAAACATCCATATTTTATCTAGCAAACAAAGTATTATGCAACATATAATAGTCATTTCCTACAAGATTTTTAAAGAATTACCTTTTTAAGCTACTTTTGAAACATGGAGACTGAAAATTGATGAGAATAAGATAGAAATATTGTAGATGTAGAAAATTCATGATGAAACAAAGGAAGCATAATATTTTTTTTAAGTGAGAGAGAAATTATTATTCAATAATGTTTGATTGTAGTTCAGAAATGCACTACAATTTGACTTGCTTCTTAAGATAGTGTATGAATTCCTCCTTAGATAATGGCTTGTTATAAAGTTTAAGCCTATGGCCATTTACTAGTAGTTTTTTTGTTGACTCATCTATAGGCTTAATCTTGACTATACCATTTTTGAATATCTCTTTGATTTCATAGGGTCTTAGCCATCTGGTCCTCAGTTTTTCTTGAAATTTTTGGTAACGAGAATCAAACAAAAAAGCCCAATCTCCTAATTTGAATGTGTGTGGTACAATATGTTTATCATGCTATTTATTTCTTTGTTGTTGGGTTATTTCAATCCTATGTAATACCTCTAGTCTCCTTTCATCTAGAATGTTTAACTTTTCCAATCTAGCATTTTGTGCTTTATCCAAATTTACATCAAGTTGTATCATTGTGTGAAGAGTTTCTATCTCAAATTCTATAGGTATGATAGCTTATTTTCCATAGACCATTTCATAAGGTGATAATCATGTGGTGGTTTTCCAAGTTGTATTGTATGCCCAAAAATGATCAGGTATGGGTTCTAATAAAAATAGAAGAAGGATCTATGTGATTGTCAAATTCTAGTCTAGGCAACAAGTATTAGTCGGGATCTTGTTCTAGTATTTTAGCTTGATTGGTTGATGTTGTTATTTCAAGTTCTTATAACTTATAAATTATAGGCTACCTACTAAAGTCTCTTTGGATTTTTCCTTCTAAATTGTTGATTTTTATGAATCTTCCCTTAGAGCCTCTAGGTCTTCTTGTGAATTTTCTAAATTTTCTTATTTTTGCAACACGTCTAATATTCCTTGAATAGTCTATGAATATCATTGATCAGATCATTTTGTTTGGGTGTCATAAAGTGTTCTTCTTAAAAATTAAAATGATCTACCACCAATTGAATCAATTGAATGAGAAAATATTGAGTTGAAATGGGGTTGGGATTTCCAAATTGTAACTCACAACATAAATCTTGACACAACTTCCTAAAGCGCATAGCTCTAGGTATCCTCTAATACTTCTTGCTATATTCTAGGGCTACTTCTTTCTTTTATAGGCCTCCAAGGAACCTGTGAATGAGGAGGGAGTCTTCAAAACATTGATTCCAAGCGTAAATTATTGGATTTACTGTTGCTTTTCTATCCTAAATCCAATGTTCATAGCTTCTTTTAAGATCCAAGTAAGATGAATGGTAGTTTGTCCCTAGAGTTTTAGCTATGTCAATCCTTTTTATTTCCTTTAGTTTGTCTAATTTTTATTTAATAATATCAATGTGTTCATACAAACTTTCCCACTCTTTACTAGATGCTCTATTTCCTTGCCCAAAAATAAGGTTAACTTCTTATTTTATCAATAGTTCTCTAAGGTCTATAAGTGTAGACTGATTCAGACTATTTTCCACCATCTAGCAACTTATTTTTATTTCCCTTTTTCTCTCTGGTTTTTTTTTTGTTTGGGTTTTGGTTTTGATTTTCTATTTTAATTCTACTATAAACAATTTTATATACAAATCATAGAAATTGAGTTTATAACTATCCTTAATATAGCAAAGAAAAATTGAAATAAAATTTCACAATAATCCTAATATTTTTCTAAAATTAGATGCGACTCACGTTCCTACGAATATTTATACAACCAACTTTAGCATATTAGGAACCGAATGAAATATTGTAGGAAAAGTAAAATTTACTTGAAAATAAAAGGTTAAACTATTATTTTTTGTTTGATTGTTTATGAGATTTTCACTAAGGTTGTGTCACTCAGCCTTACCTAATTCCTACTTCTGATAGGGTCCTAAGCCAATGTTTAGGTATGTTTCAGTGTATACCTACTTCCTATTTTTCTCACAGGGCCTAAGTCAAACCAACAATAATAATCACCCAAAGCTAGAAATGTGCATAAATAAAAAATTTTGAAATAAAAGGTAAACTATTACTGCTTCTTTGATTATTAGGAGGGTTTCACTATAGTTGTGTCACTCAAACATAACTACTTCCTACTTCTAACATGGTTCTAAGCCAAGTTTAGGTCTTTTTCAGTGTAAACCTACTTCCTATTTTTCTCGTAGGTCCTAAGTCAACTAAGCAATAATAATTACCCAAAGTAGGAAATTTGTAGGAAATAAAATTTGTAGAAATTAAAATTTGCAAAAATTGAAATTTGCAAAAAATAAAATTCTAATTAAGAAAGCAGTAAAATTGATTCCTCAAGAAAAATGAACCTAGAAACGTTGTACAAAGGGACTTGTTGGGACCATCTCATGCCACTCTAACTCATATGCTTCCCAAGGACTCATACGTACTTTTTTACACATATAAGTAAGCCTCACCTAATTGCACTACCAAACAACTTTTTTGATTAACCACTACGACGCTATTCTCCCCGACAATGACATCAAAATGATCGGTTGTAATAGCTTACATTTAATTTATCAATCCGAGGTTAAATCAAGGTTAGATTTAAATAATAGCAATCAAATATATATTGTACCATGGGAACCAATGCTAATATTGGTTCAACTTTCTATTCAGTTTTAGGTGTATGTAGAAAAGTAAATAAACAGAAATTAAATTGTGCAAGTATGAAAACATAATACAATTTCTGATTTATGTAGTAAATATGATAATTACTTATTTTTAAATTATTCTAACAGTAATTGGCTATTGATGAGTTTAACTATTGGTGATTTTAACTAATAATGATTGCCTACTGATGAGGTGATCTATTGGTGAGGATCCTCATGCAATTAGTTTTATTTATCTATTCTAACTTTATATTTTATGAAAATGCAATTTACTTTATTTTATATTCTAAGGTTAATTAACTATTTCTAACCTATTGTAGGGGCGAGATATTAGGTACTAGATGTAGGAGTGGGTCCTGCCTCCTAGAAGACAGTGTAAGTCTTTCTCCCCTAGTTTACTTTATCTCAGTAACTAAATACATAACTATTCCTAACATTATTTTACTATATGTATGCAAGAATGTATATTTACAATTACATAAATGAAATTAAATAGTAAATATAAATAACGCAGTTACCATATGCGAAGAATGAAGTGCTAATTTTATTGCTAGAAATTCAAATGTACATGTTGGCATAGTTCTTCAGAAAGTTTCCATATTAGAACATTAGGCAATTCAACATTAGTTATTTCTCCATTAGACCTTTTCAAAGGTCTACCTATGTAATCTATTATGACTTGTACAATTCTGAATAAACTCTTCCACATATTTTGCCATGTGGATTTTATGGAATTATGATGCAATAACTATGTACTAACCAAAATAATCTAAACTAATACAATTTATATTCCTTCTTGGACTTGGTAAACATCCTAAATGGTCCAAGTGGCAATACGTAAGCTAACTTAACAAAGAAACACTAACTTTGACATTTCACAAGATATAAAATATAACCAAATGTCCTTTATTCTAGGAGAAGGTTCAACAATCTTGTGTCAAAATATAATAAACCTAACAATAGTTGGATTACACAACTTTATTAAATAAAGTAATAACGACATTATCAATCACAATATTCCATGTGAAGAATATGTGACAAATCAAATATTATGTTGATTGGAAATACTTGGCTGCCATGTGAAAATGATGTGGCACGCAACATCAGTCAACGAACTTAATCATCCTTTGGTAACTACTGGTAAAAATCCTTTAGTAACTGCTAGTAAAAATATCCTTCGGTAACATACTTTAGTAGCTACCTTCTATAATGTACTTCGGTAACTATCTTTCGTAACATGCTTCAACTACTATATTTTATAACATGACTTCAGCTACTCCTCTATCACCATGCCTTAAGCTTCCTGCATCCTTTGTTCTTACATCCATCTCCTTGTGTCCAAGGTGTATCCCAAAGCTTGCACTAGCTACATTATTCGTCTATGGAACATCCTTCAACACCTTACCTACATAATTACTCATAACTTGGATGTATTTTACATAAAACAAACACATTTATCAAATTAACTACATTTATCCTTTTATTGACAAATTACAAAAATATACAATAATAACTTACATAAAACATATTATAATCATCAATTAAACATAAGAATGAAATATTTTGTTATAAAAATATATGCCAAATATCCTCTCATCAGATAGAGTTCCATGAACTAGAGTAGAGGGGATTGGTTTCTCCTATGGATAGAGGTCCACAAACCAAAGTAGAAGGGATTGGTGTCTCTTGTGGATAGAGGTCCATGAACTTGAGCATAGGGGATTGGTGTCTCCTTTAGATTGGTGCCCATAAACATTGTAATAGGGAATTGGTTTCCAAGAGTTGTATTGATAAAATTTATAAGAAATATTTTCTTTGTGGACATAGCCCACATTGGGTGAACCACATTAAATATGTGTCTCTTATGTGTGTGATGATCTGTGCATTGTTTCATTATTGCAATTTATAATATTGGATAATACTACTTTGGAAAGAAAAATAATTTTTTTATCTTATACTTTTCATCCCCCCTATCAGTATAATCTTGTGTTCTTCAATTGGTATCAGAGTGGGTTCTTTCGTGAAATACTGACAGCTTGAAGGAACATCTTGTAAGAACACACATGGACACTGAAGTGATAGAAGATGCTCATATGATTGAAATCAACATAAAATATTCAAAAAATGAAGAGGAAGCCATAGTTGATATGGAAAAGAAACTTATTGTTGCTTTTAGAGAATTAAAAAGGTTGAAAAGAGGAAATCAGGATTGAAGGCTCAAGTTCAAGAGGATGAGGAGACAAAGAAAAAGCTTCTACAAGATTTCATAGAATTAAAAGTGAATGTTGAAGAGACAAAAAGAATTGAAGAAGTTATGGTTGAGAAATTAAAGGTAAAAGAATTAGAATGTGAAAAATTGGAACATGAAGTTGTCTCCCTAAGAAAGGAAGTAGAAAATTCTAAGGATAAGTTGGAAAAAATATCAAGTTAGAGAAATAGAAAGAAGATTCAAGCTCAAAAGGAACAAATACATCAAAGGAAGATAATAAAAAGGATCCCATGATCTATGTTGATATAGTGAAGGAGGAAGAAGACAGAGAATCATCATGGACATAAGTCAATCACAAGAACATAAATGAAATAACCATGCAACCATATCATTCAAGGCAATCAAACAGGTTTAAGAATTTCTTCCATGGTTATTGTTTTTCATGTAACAAATATGGTCATAAAGTTGGACATTGAATGGTCTATGTGAAAAAAAATGTTGGCATCATCAATAAGATTACAATTCTTTTACCCAGGTGTTGTAGGTGAGTTTGAGAGGAGAGGGAAATCCTCCAAGGGAGGTCCCAGGTTCAAATCTCCACCCTACCAAAAAGCTGAATTGGGTATCCAAAATCCAATTGATAATGTTTGTGCGGGCAAGGTCGGGTGCGACTCCCAGGTGACTTTGACGGTGTAGAACCCCCTTTTCGTGGTCTCTTAGACCAAGGCAGCCCTGCAAGGGGTTTTTTTCTTAAAAAAAAAAATTACAATTCTTTTACACCTCTCATGAATAACAATGTCATGTGTTACAAATGTAATAATTTTGGGCACAAAGTTAGATGGTTTAAAATAGTATTTCATGAAATTCCTAAATCAAGCAAGAAAGAGGAATGTCAAATAGTTCAGAAGAAAATATCCTCAAAAGTTTGGAAAAATAAAAAGGAACAAGAAAAGGAAAATTCCATGTTGGTACAAATAGCTCTTCATGTGCAAAATGAAGGAAATCAGTGGTACATTGATAGTGGTTGTTCAAGCCATATGACAGGTGATAAAAGCAATTTTCTTTCTCTCAAGAAACTAAATGGAGGAACAATGAAATTTGGAGATAATGGTTTTACCAAAATTGCTGGAAAAGGGACTTTGAGTTTATATAGTGGAAAATCTAGGATAGAAAATGTGCTATATGTTGAAGGATTAAAGCACAATATACTAAGTTTAAGTCAACTATGTCATCAAGGGAACATACTCACATTTCAACCAAATGGATGTGAGATCAGGAAATCCAAGATAGGAAAGCTTATTGCAAATGCCAGCAGAACTACAAATAATCTCTACATGTTAAGTGAAATTAAGGGAGGAAAATGCTTTTTATCATAATAGGATGAGAGCTGGTTATGGCATAGAAGAATGGGTCACCTGAACTTTGAAAACATAGTGAAAATAAGCAATAAATAGGTAGTCAAAGATTTTTCCAAAATAGCAAAACCCCTAAGCACGATTTGTGCACAATGCCAAAATGGTAAGAAAATAAGAACAACTTTCAAATCAAAGGAGTTTTCTTCATCTAAACTCTTGGAGCTAGTTCACACTGGTCTATGTGGGCCTACAAGGACAAAGAGTTTACAAGGTGAGATTTACTTCATGTTATTTATTGATTATTTCTCTAAAATGACTTGGGTAACATTCTTAAAAGAAAAATTAGAAGCATTTGAAAATTTCAAGGTATTCAAGGTACTAGTAGAAAAAACAAAAAAAAAACAAAAAGATCAAGTATCTAAGATCAAATAGAAGAGGAGAATTCACTTGAGGTGAATTTATAGAATTCTGTGAATAAAATAGAATCAAGAGATAATACTCAGCAACAAGAACTCCATAACAAAATGGAGTAGTTGAAAGGAAAAATAGAACTATTCAGGGTATGGCCAGGGCTATGTTAAATGAGTCTAATATTTTTGATGCATTTTGGAAAGAGGTAATTCATACAATTGTTTAAATTATCAATAGAGCTCAAATAAGAGTAAATCACCATAAAACCCCATATGATATTTGGAAGGGAAGACTAGCTACTATGAAGTAGTTCAAAAATTTTGGAAGAAAATGCTACATTAGATGAGAATAGAAAAATATGGGCAAGTTTGATTCCAGGTGTGAATAGGGTATTTTCCTTGGTTATTCCACTAAGAGCAAAGCCTATAAATTCTACAATAAAAGATCACATAAAATTGTGGGTAGTACAAATGTAATATTTGATGAAGAAATAGATCTAAGATAACCAGATCAATAAATTGTGTATCAAGAAGGAGAAAGTTGCAAAGAAGAAGGTGAAGAAACTAAATAATATGAGACACAAAGGGCACCACCTAAGACACCATCCAGGTATGTACAAAAGAATAATATGATATAACTAATTGGGAATCCATATGAGAGATAAACAAGGAGGAAGATAATAGGAATATGTGGACATACAAATTTTTCTTTGCTATCCAAAGTTGAGCCCAAGAATTTCAATGAAGCAATTGAAGACAAATACTAGATGAAAGCAATGGAAGAAGAGTTAGACCAAATAGAAAATAGTGAAACTTAAGAACCTGTCCCACATCCAAAGGACAAGAATGTAATTGGAAGCAAATGGGACTACAAAAATAAGTTGAATGAATATGTTCAGGTTGTCAGAAATAAAGTAAGACTTGTGTGCAAAGGTTACGCACAAGTTGAAGGGATTGAATTTGAAGAAACATTTGCTCATGTTGCCTATCTTGAAGCCATAAGAATATTCCTAGCTTTCTCAAGCTTCAAAAACTTCAAGGTGTATCAAATCGATGTAAAATCAACTTTTATAAATGGTTACTTAGTAAGAAGTCTATATAAAGCAACCAAATTATTTTAGCCTGACATATAAGTTGGACTATGTATGCAAATTAAAGAAAGCTCTCTATGGACTAAAGCAAGACCCTAGGGCTTGGTACTCAATATTGGATAGGTATATCTAAGAATATGGATTCAAAAAAGGTATATCTGATAGTAATCTATACATCAAAAATAAAGGAAATAACTTGTTGATTATAGTGGTCTATGTGGATGATATCATTTTTGGAGGTAGTAATGACAAGATCTATCAAAAATTTGCAAAGTGTATGCAAAATGATTTGAGATGTATATGGTTGATGAGTTATATTTCTTTCTTGGGTTGCAAATTTTATAATCATATAAAGGTATATTTCTCTCTCAGACCAAGTATGTGAAAGAAATGTTGAATTTTTTTAGGATGGAGGATTGTAATCCTGTGATTACCCCCATGGTTACAGGATGTAAGTCAATTAAATATGATAATTCTCATGAGGTAAATCAAACATTGTATAGATCCATGATTAGGATTTTACTGTATGTCATAGCTACAAGGCCTGATATAATATAGGCAGTTGGAGTGGTGGCAAGATTTCAAGCTGCACCAAAAGAAAAACATGTATAGGAAGTTAAGAGAATCTTTAAATATTTGAAAGGTACTATGGGTTTTAGACTGTGGTACCCCAGGTGCAATAATTTCACTCTCATAACATATATAGATATGGATTGGATAGGTAGTGTTGATGACAAAAAGAGCACAAGTGGAGGAGCATTATTTCTTGGAGATTATTTAGTCTCTTGTCTAAGCAAGAAACAAGAATCAGTATCCTTATCCACTATATAAGCAAAGTATATTGCAAAATTTGCTTGTTGTACACAGGTCTTATGGATGAAGTAGACTTTAAGTAATTTTAAAATAGAACATCATCATCCTATCCCCATAATATGTGATAATACAAGTGCCATTAATATCTTAAATAATCTAGTGATGCATTCAAGGACTAAGCACAACTCAATAAAATATTATTGTTTGGGAGAGAAAGTGATTGATCAACAAGTCAAATTGGAATACATTACTACAAAGGAATAGATTGCTGACATCTTTACCAATCCACTTCCAAAGGAAACTTTTGAGTATCTCAGAGGAAAGTTGGGAGTAACATCTCTCCTATATCAAAATTTATCATCTCAAGAAAATGAGGTTGTGAGGGGACTGAGTTAAGTATATTATCTTTATCCCCAAGGATCCCTTTGTCATTGATGTCAAAGGGGGAGAGATTTTAGTAAGGGGGAGTATTTTGGGAATTGAGTTGCAATAAAAGAAATTTTTTGTAAGGGTTGCCATCAATGACAAAAGGGGAGATTATTGGAAATATTGAGCATATTGAGTTGTCATTGATGTCAAAGGGTTGATGTCAAAAGGATGCATGGTATTCAAGGCAAAAATATTCTTCTAAGGTTGGATAATTATTCAAGGCAAGGTATATCTCAAAGCAAGGAAAATTATTGAAAAGAAAAGGATTATAATATTGATTTAAATATAATAAAGGAGAAAGAGGTTTTAGAGTTACTTGGAACAAAGTGGTTTGGGCCAAAGGGTTAAAATAGAAGGTAAGGTTTAAATATTAAAGGAGAAGGCCAAGGGTTTAATAAAAGTCACTTGGGAGAAAGGTTCAAAAATATAATATTATAATATTTATTAATTTTTATAATATAAAGTTATATGCATTTGCGCCAATGTCTAGAAAGTAATTTTAATATTCAAAAACCATATTGAAATATCAAGCATCGACATCATGAGAAAAGAGGTGAAAGGTATATAAATCAAACATCAAATCATTTTTAAGTCTAATATTTTTTAGGTAAGGGAAATTGATCTCTTCGTGCTGCATCTGCAAATCTAAAAAGTTAAGAGAACAAAATCTATGTGGAAAGTGAACTAAGAACAAGGGCTAAGTGTTGCGCATCTAGTTTCAACTGAGTTGCTAGCCTAGTTGGTCATTAAGCTAGGGGTGTGTTTTATTTATATTTAACTCCTTGCAATATTTTTATAGTTTGAGGGACCAAACGATGTCAAAATTGGACAAAAATTATACCATTGGAAAAATATTTTCAAGCCCAATCAAAATTTGGAGAAGAATTGATAGGGAAAAAGTTAGATCAAAGATAACCCTAATTTTTGAAGTGATGAATGCTCAATTTTATGTTTTTGAAGTGAATTTTTTTTTCCTTGTTGCTTAGAGGGCCAATGTTTGATGGTGAATTGATGATGGTTGATGTAAAGTGGTTCAACTTGAAGTGTCTACAAATATGGTGGATAGAAGGGGAATGGATAGATTCCCATGGATTAGTAATGGTGCGTGATGTATGCATTGTAGCAATTATTTTTGGTGTGGCAGGTGTGCCACATTTTTTGTAGTATTGTTTTGATGAGATGAGGATGATGTACACATGATGATTTGTTGTGTTGTGTACTTTTGATGATGGTAATGATGGGATGTATTTGATTTGATATGGATGTGATGTAATGTTTGTCATTCATTTGATATTGTTGATGTTATGAATGAAATTGTATGATTGTGTAAGATGCATCTTGAAACTTCTAATGTGCATGTGTAATAAAATATTTTTAGATGTAATTTTATTTGTGCATATGGTAGAAGTAATCAATGATAATTTGACATTCATATTTTCATATTAAAATAAATAATGAGATAGGTAAACATGCAATGTGTGTGATGAATGTGAATCTAGGATGACCATATGTAGGTGCTTAAAATGATGTTTAGATGATTGACCTAAGGATAATGCATATTGATCCTGATGGTGTTCTAGTTGTGCAACTAAACATGACATGTGTTTATTCCTTTTGCTAAGGTATTTAAAATGGTAAAAGGGATTTCTAGAGAGTCAAAAATATGAGTTTAATCATCAAATACTTTTATTAGTCAATAGAAATTCTATTTAAGCCTATACCATCCTGACTGAGTTTGAGCCTATCATGGATATGTGTGTGTATATAGTGTTTTAGATCATTTATCTATTTTGACTGAGGTTGGACTAACCCATTGTAAACTTAACTGATTAAGCTAGCTCATCCATAAGCACACATTGGTTTATACAAAATAAGGTCACCAATGTGATAGATATGTCACCACTTATAAGGCATACTCCACTGCCAGTCAAGCATCTATAGCCCTAGTGGAGATTAACCCCATGATCTAGGAACCTAAGGAGCTTAGGGATTCAAGATTTTTGATGGTGCTATTTTTTTTTTTTTTTTTTTTGTAGCTTGTCCTTTTGCCAAACCTTAGGATTTTCAATCATGTAAATGATGGGATGAGTAGGGAAAACCTTTCAATCAATGGCCAATGTACATAAGGCATTATCTTCCCTAGACTCAAAATTTTGTTTAGTGTGCACATGTGTTTGATCCATGAAGGGACTCTAGTCATGCAGGGGAAGTCTAAAGTTTCATTAGAATCCAATGACATTTGATAAATTTTTATGAGATCAACTAAAATGGTTGACTAAAAGAAAATACTTCCATTACTAATCAACCTATGCATAAGATTAAACATGACATCCTGATAGTTGTGATAACTAGTTTATGATGTTGTATGTAGTGAAATATACCTATGTGCAAGTGAATGAACATAATGATGTGATAATCCAAATATTAGTGAAATGCATGATGATGTGATGTCTATCTATAGGAAACATATGCAACAAACCTTTTCATTTATTTTAAGAACCAAGCATGATTGGTTAACATAAATTTATATATCCAAAAAGGGAGACAATAATATCATAGAAGTCTCATGCAATGATATATGCATAGTAGATGGTGAATGATGTAATTATGAATGTTTAGCAATATCACCATGAGTGATTGGTGAAAATATTGTGAAATATGAAGAAGATAGAAGAGAAAAGAAAATAATATAAGAAACCTATCATCGGTATGTAGTCTCTATAGGCATGACCATACAACAAGGATAGGAAAAAGGAGGGGTGAATAAAGAAAGAGGAATATGGAAAAACCTACCCCAGGTATGTAGCCACTCGAAGCATAACCATACAATAGAGATAGAATAAAGAGGGAAGGGGGCAAAGAAGAAATATGACCTGAAGAAATATGTTGTTGTGTTGTAAAGTAGTTCTTTTTGTATTTTGTTTGTTTTTGCTTGTTTTTGTTTTGATGTTTTTGTATTTTTTTTCGTTTTTGATATAGAATGTACAAAAATGTGTCAATATTTATTCACAAAATCAGGTGTGGAATGCATGAAGATGAATGATTTTGAGAGACCCAAGTTTTGCTATCTACTCAAGATTTGCAATTCAATATGCCCCTAAACCATATTTGTGAGTGATGATGTATGGATTTGTAGACACCAAAACCTAGCCACTTATCATCCATCTAGGTCTTCCCACCATTTACCTATTTATTTATATATATTCAGGCATATTTGTTAAATATATGTTTAATATTAATATTTTAATATTAAATTATATATATATATATATATATATTTAATAAATATAAATATTATATATGTGAATAAATCCCAACCATACGATTAAACTTAATCCTAGCCATCCATCCACATCAATGCATGCCACACACCCAAAATTAATATCCACCCTCCATTATGTTTTAATATGAGCCACATAATTCGTGTTGCTCAAACCCTAACATACCCTAGTGTGGATTATTAATAGGAGCCATTTTGATGGCTCAACCCCTGAGTTGAAGTTTTCCCTAAGATTTCCTGAGTAGTTTGTACCCTAAGATTTTTGAGTATCCAAACATTCTCACCTTCCATCCTCACTCACCATAACCCCCATATCTATCGTCACCCCTCTCTCCTAGCTAGATCTACTTATGTAAATCCTCACTTTAGCTCCTAAACACCTTTGGGCACTCTTTGTCACTATCGAGCACCTTCGGGTGTTTCTCCTCTACCATTAAGTGCCTCTGGGTACCCTCAGCCATTCTCGAGCACCCATAGGTGTTTCTTGCTACCATAGAGTACCTGTAGGTGTATTACACCATATTTATGCAACCCTCCTAGCCCTTATGTGATTCTAGGATATTGCTGCACTGATTTATTATAACAAATATCACATATTAGAAAATAAAAAAGCATCTCAAGGTAAATATTTTATTGTTATTTCATTCCATGCATTTTCAATTTTTGTTCATGCTATTTACATAATATAGATAGGATTTTTGTATTGATTATAGAGGGGCTCACATTGTGGAGCCCTTACAGTTACTACTAACATATTTACTATTTTCTTGTATGCAGATCTGGAAGTGTTACATTAGCATTGTATAGTTTCTTAAGCTGGAGTGGACCAATATTGGATAACATGAAGCCCACTCACATATGTTAGGAGCAAGGATGCATTCTGAAGACACCATCAACATTGTATATAGGATTTCAAAGAACCCTAGCATTGTGTATATTTGTATCAAAGAGTTTAAATATTCTTTATTGTAACAATGGAGTTTTGAGGCTCCCCCATTAATATAAAATCATTCATTATGCAATATTGTCTTTTTGAGTTCAATCTATATATTTTTATTTGGTGTTGCATTTTTGTCTCTATAAATAGCAATCACGGTGGCACCACCTAAGGGTTTCTTACTTTGATTTACCTTATTTTCTAATTTATTGTTTTTTGTCTCATCTTGTAAGATTTCTAGAAGCGTATAATTCATAGTTTTTGTTGGATTAGGGTTTCTATAAATTCACAAAAGGTTGCAAAAGGTGTGCAAATGCTCGATAGTGCTCAAGGGACATCCAAAAATTCCCAGGTGCATTTTAGAATCATCAAAGGGTGTTTTATAGAGAGTTAGAGTAGAAACGTAGGCTTCTAGGTAAGTTTACTATCAAACCCTAACTTTTCATTTTTACATTTTCTGGCACTTTTATGTTTTTTTTTCATATTTGGGATTAAAATGAACACCATTAATAAATCTAGCAAAAACAAATAATTTTAGTTGCATTTTTAGACATTTCACTGCATTCATCCACACATTTTATTCTTAAATATTTCTCAATTTTTTGGTGTGTTGCATTATTGTTTGCATTTGAACTGTTAAGTGCATACATTAGTTTACATCCTAGGGTTAGATATTTCTATTTTGTAGGTCTAAATAGGAATATTATTCAGATACCAAAAGTATCCCCGTACTTGGGTGATTCCATACAGAGGAGTAGATGAACCCCCTAGATGTCTAGAGCAGGTTTTAAGCGATGTACTTTACATCCTTTGGAAAAATTGGTATTCTGAGTAGTGGATTCTAATTTAGACTATTGAAAGTAGTTATTTTTCTAACATTGTATGTACACAATAGAAAATTATAAAATTTAAAAATAATCACACACTACACATTTATATTAAATAGTAGTGGTTGGATTTCATCACCAACCATTGCTTGAGATTTGGTGACTGTGGCTTTCATCTCCACCCACCAATCTATATCCCTAGAAAATTTATATTACCCCTGAGAAAACTTTCTAGATTTCATCACTAGAAATAATCTTGTTGCCCCATCCAAGCCATATGATTCACCCCATTTAATTCGGATTAGCACATTGAAACACACAAAATCTAAACCTAAGAAAATGAATTCACATTAAAATGAGATAATCAATGAATGATGTAAGACACACTTGTTAAACAAAATTAGCATTGATTGTTTATTTTTCTTGTGGAATTTCAATTTTGTGTTTCATTTTACTACATAATCTATGTTTTGGTTTAATTGCTTATGGTATTAACAAAAAACAAAAGAAAGTATTAATTCAAGACAACTCAATGTAACCTTCATCCACTTTCCCCACAACTTTTGTGGTAGATTCCCTAAATGTGACAAGTAGATTTGTTTGTAGGTCCCTCACATTCCTTGTCACCCATAATATTTCATATGGTTACTCCCTAAATAGATTCAACCTCACCAACCATTTATCACCACATTATCCACATAGACATGGCACGAGTAGAAGCTCTTATGAAGTCTTATAACTATGTCTTAGAGTCAGTCCCTAACTCACCTAGACAAGATCCTAATTTACAGTAGAAAATTATCTATTCCTAGCCATCATCCAGCTTTACCCAGGTGTACACTAACCCTCTTTTTAAGGCATCAGTTACACCTTCCTCTCATGTGTCCATTCCCTAACCATCATATTCTCCTAGCACTTCATACACATCCACATATACTAACCCCTTGTATAAAGCACATGTAAATGCTACTTCACAAATTCTAGCCTCCCAAGTTACCATGCCATGTACAACCTATTCCCTAGACACATCCTCGATACCATCTTCATTTGCACCTTCCATTTTTTATAGATAAATAAATTAAGCATGGGAACATTTGAAAAAATTGCTTAAGCAACATTAAAACAATCAACAACAAGTGCAAGTGAACCCTAAGCCTTTACTAAAATCTACTCATATTGTCCTCATTAACTAGGGTCCATCATGGATACCACAACCGTCTATGGTTTCTATCCCTATTCCTCCACCAATCCATACCAATACCCATACTATTCCCATTGACCAACCTAGCCATAACCCTCAAGATTTTACCTCATTATAAAATTCTTCATCTCTTCATCATCAGTATCCCCTTCATCAATTTCCATCACATTCACCTAGTCATCATCACCAATCTCATCATAATTTGGTCACCCCACTTTCCAGTTCACCTCAAAATCATTAGGTAATTCAAGGCTTCCACATTCTTGGGGAAGACCCTCGAATTAAGGCCATGTAACAAAAAATAGATTAGTTGATATAAAATGCTCCTGGTTTGACAAACCAAAATCCAACCTTACGTTAAATGATAAACCAACCCATTCATCCTTCGATACCATCACTGCCATACTCGATAGATTTCATGATGCCTAAGTTTTAAAAATTCAAGGGAACTGAGGATCCCAAAGAGCATGTAAGCATGTTTGTACACTCATGTTTTAGAATTCAAAATGACAATGCTCTCATGCTTAGAACATTTTATCAAACATTAAGAGGATATGCATAGAGTGGTACAACCAATTACCCAGTCATAGTATTTATACATTTTGAATAATTGATTGACCAATTCTTTGAGTGTTTCATTCTAAATGTTAAAAAGAAAGTCTCATTGTCTGATGTATATTATTTAAGACAACATGATGATGATTCTATCTATGATTTTAGAAACCATTGGAAGGTTATCATTACCAAGTTGCCATTCACCCTACCAATGGAAGAGCTTATCAAACTATTCACCAAGAGTTTTTTAGAACCTATTACTTGGATGCTTCAATTATAGACATATCATTCATTTGAAGAAGCTCAAGCACAAGCTAGTGATCAAGGAAATAAAAATCCAAGACGACATACTTAAGCCTAAGAAAAAGGAACGGTAAAACAAGGGCCAATATAAAGTAATTATTTTGGTCAATTAAAATCAACACAGGCCACTCCAGTCAATAAGCCTAATCATTTTAATCAAGTGGTCATGAGCTACTCGATAATGGCTCAACAACAATCAGTGCCATAGTCACTGCAACAAATTGTTTATCATACGGTACCCTCGGTAACTCAAGCCATGCAAAAAAAAGTTCCAGGTGTAGAGAAATATCCTCGATGATAGTCTATATAACAAAATCACCAATACACCCCCTTGGTTGAGTCATATACTTTCTTTTTTAGAAGGTTATATGACACAAATAAATTTACTTTACCTAAAATTAGACCATATGATCCTTCTAAGCATGGAAAACACTATCAAGAACATTTATTTTGTCCTTACCATAGGAAAAATGGGTATGATACTAATAGTTTCCATGTATTCAAAGACATTATTCAAGACCTAATTAACTTGGGGGCCAAGCTTGACAACCCCCTTGCTCAATAAAACCAAAACCTTACTATTTTTCAAACACCACTTCCTCACCATAATGAGGTGTAACTAAATATGGGAGGAGCTAATACCAAGAATCCTCCTAATCAGGTTAATCACATCCAAAAATACCAAGGGTTTGTAGGTGCCATTCATGTTGTCACTAGAGGTCAACAAAACAATAAAAAAAATGCAAGGAAACAAGCTCAAGCAAGTGTGCAACAACCTCCCACATCACCTCCCATCCAAATTTCCCCCAATCCTTCATCACCAATCCACATTCCTAGCCAACCAAATCCTCCAAATCCCACTATAAATCATCCTCCATGACCAATCATCTCATTGAGTAGTCGGTTAACCACAAGTCTAAATATGGCTTCCACCAAATTTTTAATTTATGAGTTAATATAACAAGATTCCCCACATCTCGAGGCATTGATGGATATTTTGAAATCATTGAATTACAATCTCAAGATTCTAATGCCTTCAAAAACTTTTTAGGGAGCATTCAAACATGCATGGAGCCTTCCATTACATTCTATGACTTTGAGATTAAGCCAATATCATTGGAATCAATAGATCCTCCATTGCACATCATGGATCTAATTGACACGAATTCATTTAAAAGAGTTCTAATTGATACCATTTCCTCCATAAATATCATCAAGTCATCCTTCATCCTAAAAGAATTCAACGATGCTTTGTATTCTATAGTTGGCACTATTGTTTTACCCATTGAAGTAGGGATCAAAATGTTGCACACTATGTTTTGCATCTTGGAAGGATCCATGGCATACAATATACTCCTTGGAATATCTTGGATGAGGGATATGAGATGTGTCCCTTAAATACTACACAAATGATGAAAGTACATTCATGAGGGATAGGTACATTGCATATCGGCAATTGTCAAGCCATTTAAGTATTGCAATTTCATCTCAAATCCATGAGTCCATGCTTCCTTCCACTCACCTTTTTCTATCACCATAAACCAATTCATATACCACTCCACCCATTGCCTCATAAAAATCTCCCATTCTTGAGGAGTCCCCTATCACCAAATCTAGCAAAGCTTCCATGACCCCATCATCTTCATCATTGACTACATGTACATGTGGTCAAATTTAATTCACTTCATCATTGCTAGCCATTCAACAACCTTCCTAATCCAATCCATCATCATCAGCCAATGTTTCACAAGTTGAGTTGATGAATTGTGAGGCATATCCATCTCCACCATTCCTTGAGCCATCATCCAATCATGGTCCTTCCACATCATCCCAAGTCAAGGTCCACCTCAATAATCCTGTTATTAGAGAATATGTGGTCCAAGACATCACCATCATGCCACTCACCATTCCTAATGCTAAGGATTTTGATCACCCATGTGACCCACCTTTATCAATAGGAGCATTATATAACATGGGTTTAGCTCCCAATAGCATAAATTTTGTATATGGGGGGATTGATTCTTCATCAAATCTAGCTCCCCTAGAGGAACCTAAGGAACCAACACTTGCCAATATTCCAAACATGTCAAGATTTCCATATCACTATTTTCACATAGTCAATTGGTAAGGTCATGGCCTAGGATTGCATGAACAGGGAGTGCTTCGGCCTATTGATGTTCCATATCAAGAAGTGCATGACCGTTTAGGTCGAGGTGTAGACACCTAAAACATGTCATGTTTAGGAGAACTACTCATGAGGGAATTCATAGACCATGTGACTAAACCTTGGGACCTTCCAAGTGCCAAAAGTAGTTTTCACAACTCATTTGGGGCAGTCTTAGCCCATCCAAGCCTAGCCGCTATGAACCAGAGTGGCTAGATTCTAGTTGCTAAAGCTCAGAGTGGCGAGACCTAGCCACTGCAAATGATAGTGGCTAAGTCCTAAATAGCAACTTGTCATCAAACTAGCCTAATCTCGGGTGGAAGTGGCAGTTTGCATGCAATAAAGTTGAGCAGGGATAGTGTTGCACTCCTCCTCACAACCAGTCTACATGAGAGACTCAATTCTAGGTTTAGACATCAGTTTAATTGGCCTTCAAATATAGAAAAAAACAACTTCTCATGCTAACATCCAGTGTGCATGCATAATTTAGTCATAGGGTTCAAAAATTGACCTAGGGCTTAAAATATATTATAAGGTGCAAACCTAAGAGCACTATGGGGGGACCTTTGGAGGAGAAGAATGGGGAGACCTTCTAAGATCTTTTCTTGAAGAGCATTAGCATCGAAACCCTACCAGATCGAAGAGCCAATTAGAGCATCCTTGAGGAGCAACGAAGTGATGTCCGATCATGAGGGAACCGTTTACTTGTTATTCAATACATTAGACATAGACGAAAACCTCTTATAATAAGCAAACAAAAAATATTCACAACAATTGGATCAGTAGAGATGGGTTTTCATCTTAGCAGCCCTTGTCTCAGATAGTGACTCGTAGGCCTAGTCTAGGATTCTTAGCATTAGTTTCCTTTATTTAGCTTGTTACATTTTTTCATGTCATTAGCATAGATTCTATTTATTGCATTTACTTGCATTCATAGCATTAGTTTCCATTGTCATTAAGCATATTTTTGTTTATCATTAGGGTTATTGCTAACAAACTCATCCGATGAGACAATCTCAGACAATTGAGTTTTTGCTTTTGTTTTCATGCTTGCAAGACTACAGGTTCACTAGACAGGTTATCAACATACAAAAGCAAAAGTATCCCTCTAGGAGCCATACCTAGAGAAGGAGGCATTTGTAAGCCATCATACAGTTCTGTGTGCATCACTGAGAAGCCTACGAGAGTGCATCACCCCTTGCAAGGGGCTATCATACATATGTTGCCATATTTTATAAAATATGTATCAAATGAAGGGAATACCTTAGAGGGATCTACATGTAACCAAACTTGAGAAAAATAAATAAGGAGAATTATTCATTCATTCCTTTGTATTTTTGTTAAATATGCTTGCACATATTTCATTTAATGCATGATTAAGTATAAATAAATCAAATAATATTCACAAATAGAGTAGTGGATGTTGCACCTCTTCCTCGGGGCCGCTACAGATGGTGATCATAGTGGGACCCCCACTAAGTTTTTATTTTCTACTAATTTATTGATTTAGGTTTTTGTGTGCATATTTAGCTGCTCTGTTCTATAGTGGCCTACAAACTTAGTTGCTCTAATCAACAGTGGCCAAAAATGGAGTGCAACAGAGGAAAAAATCTCTATTCTCTGAGCTGGATTAGAGGTTGGTATAAATTTTTGATGTTTTTTGATTTTTTGTCTGCTTTTGTTTTCCTAAAAAAGTGAAAATTAGGACACATTTTAATTTGGAAACTAAATAATAAAAAGGAAAGAACTTGCATCTTGCGCATCTTAGGTTTTTTTTTAGATTTCCACTAGGCATTGCTAGGAACAGTGGCTTATGCTTGTAAAGTTCACCCTAGAATCCAGCATGCTAGAAATCGTGTGTTGGTTTACTTGCTTTTAGGCCCTGCAAGAGGCCATATTTGCATAAAATAGAGTGTGTCCATGAAACTCATATTAGTTTAGGCATCTTTGTGAAAACTGAAATGTCATTTGTATTAGGCATATAGGAAGATGCATTTTTGTTGTATGATGCATTTTACTTTATGCAAATTTAAAATGAACTCCACACATGCACACATATTTTAAACATTGGAGAGTTAGATTTTATCACCAACCCTCAATTTAGTCCGGTGATGTTGGCATTCATCTCCTTCCACCAGACTTGCCACCTAGATTTTCCTAGAATGGAATAAGGAACTTCTTTATAGTGGTACTAAGTTACTTGTGTTCAAATTGTCTCCCAGTATTGGAATAATCATTGGTTCAAAGTGGAAGAGCTAGGCGAACCCTCCATTGGGATTTAAGTGGTGTACCCTAGTCTCTTTTTAGGAAAATTATGTTTGTCATGGGTGTTCTTGACTCCCACTATGGATGAGTCTCCTCATTCTAAATCCAAAACAAGAGCAAGAAAACAAGAACAACAACACATCAAAATGTAGCAAATAGTTTAGGGCACACATAAATTGGTAATCAAGATAAATACTTGCTTGATGTTGTTTGTTTGTCCTTATTTGCAACACTCAAGATTAATTCACAAACACAATGGTTAAAACTAGAAGTAAGCATCCTCGATCCAATACCGAGGTAGAATTTGAAACAACACACACCCATAGGCAAAGTCATAGTAACATTGAACCACCTACTCATAAGAACATGGGATGCAGTTCTGCGAGGCTAAGGGGTGATAACTCAACCCTTGGGGGTTCTCCTTGAGAATACCTAACTAAGGAATCACATCATTGAACTAAGTCATAAAAACACAAAGAGGCTTCATGGCCATCATTATAAAGAAGACACGAGGAGGCCTCAAGTCCCTCCTCTAAATACATAGAAACTTCTCAAAGACATGAGGAGGCTTCAAGGGATTCCTCCTCGTATGGAAATAAGAGAGGCTCTAGACCCCATTATCCACATAGGGATGACGGGGTCTCCCCACCTCCATATTCATTAAGGAAAAGTGGGGCCATAAAGCCTTCATCACCAAAAATATACAGGAGAGTCACAACATATCAAACTTCACATGGGACACTTAGAACATATCTGCCCACTAAGGGGTATAAAACTAGAGTTACATCCAGTTATAGGCACCAAACAAAAGATACCCTTCACACAAGAGGAAGTATTCCAATAGATTATGACCTCATTAGAGTAAATGGCATCCCACAATATCAGCCATGGAAAACAAGACAGTTAGATGATTTAGATCAGTTTAATTCAAGGTAAACTCCCAGAACCATAGCCATAGAAATTTTTGCATTTGGAAGTTCACAAAGTGTTACTTCTAAATGTACCACCCAACCTAGAGAAGCTTCAAAGTGACCCCACAGTACACATATCGATCCTGATCATAGAGGAAATTATCAACACATTGAACAAGTTGCATTAGCTAGCAAGAGAAAGTAAACATTAGAAACCTCTTTGAGAAATTTATGAATAAGAACCATAAGAATAGAATCATACAAACATGAATCTTATTTAACAACACAATATAACCTTATGCATTGGTTAGAAAATACATTGTGCAAAGAGTGAGAGCTAGTGGAATATATCAAGCATGGCAAACAAAGACAAAGGCTTTTACGCCAACATGAGCAGTGTTTAAGAGAACTAGTTGAGTAGCTAGCTCATATAAACCTACAAGAAAATGGTAATGATCACCAAAGAGATAAATGCGTTGAGTCACCAAAATAATCACACATTAGGTAAGAAGAAATCCCATAATGAAACCACCACTCAAATCATGGATAAAATCAAACTAGTGAGGAAAGGGCAAACATGGTAAATCAGGATCAAACACATCATGAATCCCCTCATAGGAGGGAAGATAATTGAACAAGTCAAGTGGATAAAGGGTTACCTCCATTACCACCGAGAGTGGGATTGCAAAAAGGGGAACTCCTTGCTTAAAAGGAATTTCAGAAACTCGCTTAAAATCTGAAGTCCTTTGAGAAGCAAGATACGAATGGGAACCAACCAACACTGAGTAAAATACACAACTAGCCATTGTACCCATCATTTCCTAGCCCTGCATATCCTAAGCACTTTGGGATGCCTAGGTTAGAAAATTTCAAGGGTGAAGAGGATGCACAAGAGCATGTTACCAATTTAATCAATACATATTTCATCTTGAATACAATGATGCTCTTATGCTGAGAACTTTCATTATGACATTTTTGGGGGCTGCCACCCAATGGTTCAACTAGCTTCCCAAGCACAACATATCCAGTTTTGAACAACTAGTAAATGCTTTCCTAAAATTTTTCTCCTTTGGTGCTAAAAATAGGGTGAACCTTTCAGACCTAGCCAACTTAAAACATTATGATGATGAGCCAGTAATGGGTTATGGGGATAGGTGGAGAAAATTCATGGTAAAGTTATCATTCTTTGTCCCCATAGAAGAAATCGTCCGTATGTTCACCAAGAGTTGTTATAAACACATATCCCTCTTGTTACAACTTAAACAATATCCTTCATTTGAGGAAGCCTTGGCACAGGCTAAACTCATTAAGGACATAAAAGTAGATGAGGGAACCATCAAGCTTTGAACCAAGAAGGAGTGGAACAAAAATGGCAAGAATGACAAATACAAGTAGAAGTAGGCAAACCTTGCTCCAGTTAATCAAGTAGTATTGGATACACCTAAATATTGGATTGTGTAGCAACCCTAGAATTATCAAGCACAACCCCCACTAGCCAATTACGATCAAAAGAATAATCAGGGGCAAAATAGAGAATGCAAGTCACCTCGCTATTTTACACCTTTTTCAGAGTCAATGTAATCAATTTTCAACCAGTTGAGTGAGGCTGGGAAGATCAAATTTCCTGATGTACCTCTTTTAGATCCCAAAATTCCTAAGCCAAAAGGATATAGGGAAGATCAAATTTTCCCTTATCATAGGATACTAGGGCATGACATTGAATTTTGTATTGGTTTCAAGAACTAGGTGAAAAATATGATTAAGGTGGGAGAACTTAAAGTTGAAAACCCATTGGCTCCTAATAATAGAGATATGGGCATATACAAAAACCTACTACCAAACCATGAGGTCCCTAGAGGGCAAGGTACCCAAGTCAATCAGGTTCAAATCAATACACCTACCCATGGATGCATTAGGATGGTTGAAATTATCAACATAGCAACTAGGAGTAGATGGTATGGTCAACCATAGCCTCCTGTGGCTCCCATAAATGTCCCAAATGCACCTAGACAGAGGCAGGGGCAAAACAACCTTCCAGGTCCACCAACCCAACCTATGGTAACTGTTCTAAGTAGACTAGAACAAAACTTACAAATGACTCCAACCAAGATATCTATCTATGAGCTCATACGAAAGTCCCCAAAGGACAAGGAGATTTTTATGGAGATTTTGAGATCAATTGAGCTCCAACCATAGGACCCCAATGCATTCACTCATTTTGTGGGACAAGTACAACAATGTCAATAACCTATAGTTTGATTTTATGATCATGAGATTAAGACGATACCTATTGCCTTACTAGATGCTCTGCTGCACATTGTTACATCAGTCAATGATATATATTTTAAGTGGGTCTTGATTGATATAGGTTCATCAATCAACATCATCACAATAATAGCAATAGGGCACCTTAAGATCCCCAAATCCAATATCATTCTAGGAGCCTACACATTAAGATCTTTTAATGATACTTTATGCTCTACTATGGGAATGATAGTCCTACCCATTAATGTGGGGCATAAGACCATCCCTATGATGTGTCATATATTGGAAGGGCCCATGCAATACAACATCCTCCTAAGACATCATTGGATAAGAGATATGAAGTGTGTGCCTTTGATTTTACACCAATGTGTCAAGTATGTGCATGATGACAAAGTCTATGTACTTATGGCTGATGAAGATCCATTCAAATATGTCCATCAGGTGGATCTTCTAGGATATTTTATGATTCCTTCCACCCAACTATATGTAGGAACTTCATATCCAACTACACAACTAGATGACAGAGACAAAGGGGTACGAAAATACCCATCCACATCGGCACCTCCTCTTGCACCCAAAAAAAATGATGCTTCTAAGATACCATAAATGACTAAACCTAAAGATAATCAAAAGCTAAAGGTTCCCTTAATCAAGGAAGAAAATCCCAAGGAATTGCTAACTATAGCCATTGTGGAAATTCCAAATCCCATGGAAGAAGAATATCTCCAAGATCAAGCCGAGGAAATACTAGAACCCACTTTGCCAGATTCATCTATAGGGTCATCCACATCGCATACGACAAAGATAGGAGAGTATATTGTGTAGAAAATAACATTCACACCCATCATTGAGTCTACACAAGACATGGGATGGCCAAAAGACCTAAGACCACTAGTGGGAATAGTGGTTCCACTTGGAATCCCTCCCAACCAAACCAACTTTATCTATGATGGCCTGGACTGTGCCCATGAGTCTTCAGATGTAGAAGAGGAAAATTATGAACTATTCACTATTAATGTTCATTACCTCTACAATCCTAATTTTTCTCTAAGATACTTTGAAAATTACCATGGCATGGCTACGGTCTTGGTATATATGAGCAGGGGCGTAGGTAGCCATATGAGCCATAATAACAACTTCTCACTGACAAGTTTGTGTTAGGCTACCACATCAGAGGTTAAGATGACTCTCTAGTAGCATATTTGGATAGATTAATCTTGGGATTAGGATAAGACATCAATTTTATTCCTTATCACCAACCAAGTACAAGACATCTAATCAATAGACAAGTGGCCATGGTAAACATACCATCACCCGAGATTTATCATCCTAACTTCTCAATTGATTCCACCCCGATAGGTTGCATATTGTAGGAGGAATAGCAAGAAGATAATGGATATGTGGCAAGTGATGATGAAGCACATGCAATCTTAGCCTATCATGGGCCTCACTATTTACAAGGCCTTTCCTAGTCCAGCCATAATTAGAGTGAATACATATCAAACAAAAGTGGCTATGAGTCAAAGGACTCAACAGAAAGAGCCTACCCAAGGTAGTGGCCCCATATCTTGGGGTAAGAAACTAATACAAATAACATTTTAATAAGTGACAAAGAATATGAGGATGAGATAGAGATAGCCTACTTGGGGCCAAGAGATGTGCCCCTTGTCTTAGGTCTACATACCAATACCAATGGTTTTTGGATAAGTGATGATGACTATGAATATGATACTGAGATGGCTTATCTTGGGCCTCGCCACTTGTGGTAAGTCAACATGCTGGTAGAAAGAGAAGCGGAACTTTGTGCCATAGACCCAGGCTTACAGTTTTTGGGAAGACCTATCGACTTAGATGCCATTTACCATACAATCAATATCTTTCTACCTATATTTAGAGAGCCCTTGGTACCAAATGATCCTATTATCTGGCCTGCTCATGGGCCAGATCCAAATATTCCTTTTCCTCCAGAGCCTCATCATGAGTATGGAGGGAAAACTTATGAGATAAGATTTCACCCATGTGGTCCTTGAGATTTCATTCCATTCATCAACATGATCTCCATTTATTTGACCACTCCACTTCATAACCCAATAGATCTTATTAAACCATTGTATCTTGACATAGATGCTATTGATTGAGATCATGTTGATTCACTTGTAGAGCCTGAGGATATTTTTTCTAATGAAGAGATGTTACAACCGTTTAATTTTGCATCAAGATGTGCATATGATATTTTCCATACTGGTTTGGATCTAGAATTAGTAGGGCTTGTAAATCATATCGATGACATTCATTTAATACCCATGTCTCACTAGCTAGAGGATGGGTTGCATATAGCTATAGAAGCAATTTTTGAGGTGGACATCAGTGATGATCCTACTCAACCAAAGAAAGTCAAGTTTGGAGAAAGTCTATCTCTAGAGGAATAAGCCATTATAATACCTCTACTTAAGGAGAGGCATAATATTTTTGCTTGGACCTACAAAGACATGCTAGGGCTTGATCCAAAGTTAGTTGTACACAACCTTTCATTGGATCCCATGAAGAAGTTGGTCAAGCAAAAGCTAAATAAAATGCATCCAACCGTCACTTTGATGATTAATAATGAATTGCAAAAACTTTTGGATGTGATTTTTATCACTCCTATCGACTATCTTGAATGGGTATCGAACATGATGCCCATAGGAAAACCAAATGGAAGAATTCGTATTTGTACAAACTTCAGAGACTTGAATAGGGCAACTTCAAAGGATTCATTCCCGTTGCCTAACATAGATGCTCTTGTGGATTCCACCATAGGTCATGAGATGCTCTCCCTAATGGATGGTTTTTCCAGTTACAATCAAATCAGAATTAAACCCGAAGGCCAGCACAAAATCACTTTTATTACTCCATGGGGAACGTTATGTTACAAGGTGACGCCATTCGACCTTAAAAATGTTGGTGCCACATATCAACGGGCTATGACATACATATTTCATGACTATATGCATAAAATATTAGAGGACTACATTGATGACTTACTGGCCAAGTATGTATTGTGGCAAGAGTAGGCTAAAATCCTTAAAAAATTCTTCGATCACCTCATTGAGTACAACATCAGATTGAATCCTAAGAAGTGTGTGTTTGGCGTAACTCTTGGTAAGCTCTTGGGGTTCATCATTTCTAAGAGAGGCATTGAAGTCGATCCTACAAAGGTAAAGGCTATACTAGAAATGGCTGCCCCTATCAACATTAGGGAGTTAAGAAGCCTACAAGGCAAGGTAGCATCCATAAAACGATTCCTTTATCAATTATAAAAAAAATATCAACCCATGAATCGACTGCTATGCAAAGGATCCCATTTTCATTGGGATCAAGAATGCCAAAAAGCCTTTTCAAAGATCAAAACTTACCTGGAAACACTACCAATATTAGCTCCACCAAGGCTAGACATACCATTTTTACTATATATATATATCGGCTACGTTTTTGCTTTATATACCATGTTGGCCCAAAAGAATGCACAAGACAAAGAGCAAGCCATATATTACATCAGTCACACCTTGGTGAGTTACGAGCTAGGATATGTGTATGTAGAAAAGTTGTGTTTGGCAGTGGTCTTTGTGACCAAAAAGTTGTGACACTACATGTTGAGCCATACGACCTATGTTATATCCAAATAAAATCCTTTGTAGTACATGATGAACAAGACCTATCACAATACATGTACAACAAAATGTATCATGCTATTGACAAAATTTAATCTAGAGTTCATAAGCCAAAATTCCATCAAGGGACAAGTCATAGTGGATCAATTAGGAGAGGCACCTCTTCAGGATAGCAAGCCTCTCACCATAGAATTACCTAATGATGTAGTCTTTGCATTATCAGATCCGTCAAAACTCAAAGAACATAAGAAAAAAAGAAACATGGCATTGTTCTTCGATGGTTTGAAGTGTGAGCAAGGGGGCAGAGTAGGGATTGTATTTATCACACAATAGGGTGCTCCATTGCCCTTATCATTCAAAATAGACTTCCCTTGCACAAACAATAACATCAAATATGAGGCCCTAATATTAGGACTTCAAATAGCCACTGTAATGGGCATTAAAATATTGAATGTCTTTGGTGACTCCTTGCTCATAGTTAATCAAGTCAAAGGTTTGTTCCAATGTCGATGCCCAATCCAAAAATCATACAAGGAACTTGTTGACACCTACCTATCCTGGCTGGAATGGTATGACATCAAGGCAATCACTCGTACATCAAATATATTTATAGACACCATGGTATCCTTGGTATATTTAATCCCTTAGAATCCATCTATGGATTTCACAATAATTCATGTTAAAGTGCTCTCGCACTCAACGATACAGCGTGAGGATTTTTTTAATCAAGAATCAGTCAACATGGTCAATATCAAACCAAATAATGATTGGTCCTTTAGAGATAGAGAGTTCTTACAAATGATACCTTGGGGGTCTTTGATATCTCAAGGTCCTACAGAGTGTGGCACAACCATTCACCAGAGGGTTGTTTCTAAATCTGTATTCACAAGCTCTAGAATGCAGGAGGAATAGGCCATATTTTCTATAGAATTTGTGGCTTATCAAGATTAACTTTCCCAATTATGGGACTTCCTAAAGCTTAGAATGGTACCGCAAGGCCTATCACATGTTGAAATATGAACATTTAAATAGAAGGCAACAAGGTACATCTTATTGGGAGAGATCCTTTATAGATGAGGTTATGATGGAATGCTCCTCCATTGTCTTGAGTCATAGGAAGCATCCTGGGAAATTTCACAGGCTCATGATAGTACGTGTGGTGGTCATTTTAGTGGCATGGCTATAGTTAAGTGCATCTTGAGAATGGGCTACTATTGGCCCACTATGGAAAAATACTATTGTGAGTATGTCAAGAAATGCATTAAATTCTAGCATCACACAAACCTCACACACTTGCCATCCCAAGCCTTGCAACCCATCTAGGCAGCATGGCCCTTCTCATAGTGGGGACTAGACTTAGTTGGGAAGATCTCACCCCCATCATAGAATGACACACATTCATCATTATGACCAATGAGTATTTCACCAAATGGGTCGAATCGACCCCCTTGACATCGACAACTAGACCAAGGATTGTGGAGTTTATACTCCACAATATCATAAGTTGTTTTGGGGTCCCTTAAAAAATAATATCGGATAATGGGCCATATTTAAAGAACAAAAATATGTGTGCTTTGATGAAAAAATACCATATTTAGCATAGTTTTTCAACACCTTATTATCCACAAGAAAATGGGTAAGTAGAATATTCAAACAAAATAATAGTCTTAATCTTGAGGAAGATGGTGAAAGATAATCATAAGGGTTGGCATCTGCACTTACCTCTTACATTATGGGCATATAGGACTAGTGTGCGGATGCCCACTGGGGCAACACCATTTTCACTTGTATATGATGTTGAGACCATCATGCCCCTAGATATGGAAATTCCAACCCTGCGCATAGCATTGAAGAACATCATAGATGATGACACCGTGTGACAAGGCCGCCTTGATCAATTAACACTTCTTGATGAACGTTGAGTCAATGCCTTGGAGCATCTCCACATTTATCAATATCACCTTGCATGAGCTTACAATAGTAAAGTCCACTTAAGAGAATTCAAAGTTGGGGATCTTGTGCTCAAAGAAAACCAACAAAACTCAAATCTATTGTTGAACCTACAAGACAAATTTGTGGTAAATTGGATAGGCCCCTACATGATTTTAGAAAGGGTTGGGCCTAGGGCATATCACCTCACATCATTGGATGGTGTTGAAGAGCCTGAGCCTCTCAATATCATCCATTTGAAGGCATTCTATACATAAAATACAAAAACATTCAAATATGCCAAAAATACAAAAACAATACAAAGCATCAAAATTACAAACAAATCATAAAAACATAAAAGATTCAAAAACAAAAAATGCTCCAAGGGTATCTTTATGCCGCTTGGTCAAGATTCAAAAAAAAATGCTCCAAGGGTATCTTTATGCCGCTTGGTCAAGATTCAATCAAAAATGCTCCAAGGGTATCTTTATACCACTTGGTCAAGATTCTAATTCAAAAATGCTCCAAGGGTATCTTTATGCCACTTGGTCAAGATTCTAAATCAAAATGCTCCAAGGGTATCTAAGTCGCTTGGTCAAAATCAATCAAAAATGCTCTAGGGGTATCTTCATGCCGCTTGGTCACCTCAACAAAAAATGCTCCAAGGTTATCCAATCCGCTTGGTCAAATTCAATCAAAATGCTCCAAGGGTATCTTCATGCCACTTGGTCAACCCCTAAAAAGCCCCAAAGGCACAATAAGCTCTTTTGTCAAAATATATTAAAAAATACAAAAATAATACAAAACAATCAAAAGCACAAAAAACAATGCAAAAATAAAAAATACAAAAACAATACAAAATAATCAAAAGCACAAAAAACAATGAAAAAATCAAAAATACAAAAATATTTGCATCTTACATTTGCATCCGTATAGTTGCATTGCATTGAACATCCCCATCCATTGCATTTGCACTATGATAGGTTATGATCAAAATATTGCAAACGATGCCACAATTTGTATTGCAACCAAGCATACTCAAATCCATCTTCACCCCTTCATCCATGTATGTAACTGTGTTTTTCAACACAACCGCTTCTTGTTTCTATAAGGAATAGGCTAAGATTTTATGGTCATTAACCATACCTAGTGATTTTATCAGATTTTGTAGAGAGACATCTTTATTAGCAAAGGGTGAGGTCTAGTGGTGATAGTGTCTAGCATACTTTAGAATCCTATAACTAATTAAAAACACTAAAATCCTAGTTGGTACAAGAGAAAGATAAAAACTGCAAAAGTGGTCTAGGTTGCCTTAAGAAAAAATGGTCTTCCTTTCTTATCTCCCTGTGTGACCGGTTCAAAGGTACTGAGAATTGGCAAAAGGACAAGTTTCACCCTATCCAATTAAATCCCTTGCTTTCACCAAAACAAGCAAAAATCCCATAATCAAACAAAAGTCAAAAGTAAAACAAACAAGTGATTATCATCACTACATAAATCCCTTACTTTTATCAAAACAAGCAAAATTCCAAAATCAAGCAAAAATCAATAAAAAATAAACAGTGATTTTCATCACTAAGCATGAGCAAGTATCCCAAATAAAATGAAGAAAATAAGGTAATGGAAATTGAATCCCTAGAATTCTCATCATTTTACAAACCAGAAGGTGATCCCCATTACAGGTTTGGTGTACAACCAACTTGGCAATGGTGGTGTCACTACGCATGATGATATGTCTATCACAATAGCATATTACATTTGTGTAGACCAATTTTTGCATGTGGATGAGATAGCTTTGGGTAACCCAATACTGCCTAGTGGTATAGTCCAACTAAGTCCAACATAGGATCAGATGAACACTTGAGGTAACTCGATCTTAGAAATGGGCTAAAATAATCCCACCTAAAATCAGAGGAAATGCTTGAGTTCTATCTAAATATATTCATTTGCACACATAGGGATAATTAATATATAGGTCCATGATAAAAGCCTTTTTTTTCAAAAGTATTGTATAGGTAGTACACAACTATTGATAGGGTAACTAGAGTGTCTAAGTCTCGATAAAAACCTCAAAACTTCCTACATAGCAATAAATCATATCATCGATCACATCATCAATTTTTCTTTATGAGGTTTTGTGAATTAAAGGGTGTTAACAAAGTAGGTTAGATACCAGATAGATATCGGAAATCATATTTACACACAGCCACTGACTATTTTGAATCTTTTAAATTACAGAAGCTTATCAAGAAAATACATACATTCCACACCATTACATTTCACATATGGATGCTTAAATAATTAATTCTTGGGATAAGAGTGATTATTTACATTCATGACTAATATACTTTTTGTGGTGTCACCCATTAGATTGTTAAACTCATATCATATGCATTCCTTATGATTGAAGCATATAGGTTCATTTACATTATACCAAAAACCATGTAGATAATGCATTACACACATTGCATTTACCATAACATAACACAAGTCGAATGCATACAACTAAAGTAAAAATTAAACATGCATTTAATAATTTCATTGCATCCACAAATACATAGTTCATAACTCGTCCATTTACATCTAATATCACATCATTGCATCCACATGCATTACATCATAAAGTGGTAATCAATTAATGTAGACAATATCCATATGCACCACATCATATAGCCATAATCAAAACATGTAAAACCCTTTAAGCATCCATATATGCATACATCATAATCCATCTATGTACACAATCATAAATCCATCACTAAGTCAACTCATGATACATCACATCATGACACAATAATCAGATCATATAAGAATCTACATAAGCATCCATCTAAACATCTGCATCATCATAAATATCACCTATCATCTAACACATATATCAACCCATCATAACACCATAATTGCATCACATAAATAAAACATAAACATAAGTAATAAATGATACATATAATGAATCATAATCCAAAAGATCTCATATATAAATATGTGTATCAAATACATAGATGTACAAAATTCCCGTGGGCTACAATCATGTAGGTCAACTAACCTAAAAAATAAAAGCCAAAGTACATCATGAATCAAACTGGGCCTACACCCCCTATGTCACCACCCCCTATGGCTGGATCTCAAGTAGAATGGTGTGAAGCTACTGGTCTCTTTGCATGGGCCTAAGTCCTCTGGATCATCCTGATTGAAGACTATCCCAAGGTAGAGTGCCTGCTAACCTGTGATCCACCTGCACATGTCCTCTCCCTAGGATTGGATCCTAGCCTCCTGATATCCATCTAGAGAGTGATAATGTAGGCTGCATCATTAGAGATCTATGCATCACACTCATCCAATAAGCTTTGAAAATTCCTAATCTCTACCCCTATATCCACCCCTGTAGGGGCCTATGGTATAGGAGGAACAACAAAAATCTACATCCTAGTAGTACCACTCCCGATAGTAGCCTATAATGCCTATATCTATGTTGTGAGCTATTTTATAGTGGAATCTCACTGTTGTACCTAGATCTTGGACAATTGGAGCTTGAGCTCTATAGAAGGAACAACAACAATTTGCATCCTAGTAGCACCACTCTCGATAGTAGACTGCAATTCTTGTATCTGTGCCATGAGTTGTGCTATAGTGGCATCTCACTGTTGTACCTAGATCTTGGTCGACTAGATATCGGCATCTATCTTATGCAACTATGCCCTAAGAGGAGAATCTCTCTCCTCGGGATCCAACTCCTCCTCCTCCTCCACTAGATCCTCCTACTCCTCTGCTATCAACTTCTTTATCGACTGGCCCCATACCTTAGTCCTAGATCAGACTCTTTGCCCTGCTGGATCTGTGCATCCATCACCACCATCATCATCATAGCTCAGGCTACCATCATCATGCCAAAATTGATCTCCCCAACACTGCATAAAAGTATCTGTGACTCCCCCATCAACACCTGCATCAACTATTGGGGCATCCTCATCATCGGTAAGCTCTATGATGTGGGGTGGAGGAAGGTCTCTATTTGCTATGATGTGCCTATAAAGGACTAGGGAAAGGGGTACATCCTACTACAATTTGTACTGACGAAGGACTCGAGAGTAGAATAAATACTCTTTGATATTACCCTTATGACCAATGATCCACCGCTCATATCGTGTCTTGGCTATAAATTTGGCTCCTCTATCCTAGTTAGGGTAGTATTGATATGGGTGCCATACGATATAATGGACCTAAAACCGAGTAAAAGAAGAAATGTAATGGGGGAGCTCCCCTGCATGAGGGTGGCTCTTACACTCCTCATGTTCTTGAGCCCATATTGTGACATAACACTACATAGAATCATAAATCTCTATGATCTCTATGGAAAGCCCTTTGGGATGATCTACATGGATATGCTCCCATCCCCATATCTGCAAGAGCAAGTTGCAAGAGATGCTGGAATGACCCTACAAGTGGATGTGATACAACTCATAATAGCACTATGCTTGCAAAGTACTCCCCCATGCGTAAATGATAGGGTCCTCGCTATCCATCAAATCTTGAACCATCACAAGGAGGTTCTAAGGGAACCTCAAGCCTGAGCAGTCTAGGATAAGCATGTTGTTGTTGACCATCAGCAACACTGCATGCCTCTAAGAAAATACCCTCACTTGGTACCATCATAACATAGATACACCATCATATTTGGTGTCCTTGAAGGCAGTCATAGCATACCTCCTGAACACCAAAGCAAAGATTGCCTCGCAATCATTAGTGGCCGAAGAAACGATGGCCACTCCATCAAAAGGAATTCAGAAAATCTTGTATACATCCTCTGGTGTGATAGTCATCTCACTAGTAGGAAGGTGGAAGGTATTAGTCCTGGGATCCCATCGATGAGCCAGGACCATTAGGTAGGTCTGCTATGACATAATCTTGGGTATCTTGGTCACATACTATAATCCACAAGCATTAAAACCATGCCCAATATGCATCATCCATATGCATTAGGAGGTCAAGTAAGATCTTTGGGTCCTGAGCCTACGCAAATTGAATCTAAGGATAAAAATCAAGGTATTGTAGACACCTAAAACATGTCATGTTCAAGGAGACTACTCACATAGACACACCCATAGGTCATGTGACTAAACCTTGGGACATTCCAAGTATAAAAAGTGGTTTTACCACTCATCTGGGGTATTTTTTAGCCCATCCAAGCCTGGCCGCTATGGACTAGAGTGGCTAGATCCGCTGTAGCTCATAGTGGCAAAACCTTAGCCACTGCAGATGATAGTGGCTAAACATTAAATGCATTTTGATACCAATATATCCTAATCTTGGGTGAAAGTGGTAGTCTTCATGGAATAAGGCTGAGTAGGGACAACTTTGCATTCCTCCTCATAACCAGTCTATATGAAAGACTCAAGTCTAGATTTAGACATCAGTTAACTACCCCTCAAGGGTAGACAAAAGCTCAAATTCTCATGCTAACATCCATTGCACATGAGGGATTTAGTTTTAGGATTTGAACGTTGACCTAGGGCTTCAAAAAATTTATAAGGAGTAAACCTAAAATCACTAGGGGACCTTTTATGAATCAAGAGAGAGAGAACATCACATATCACATATCAAAACTTTGAACAGGTTGAATCATTGAGGAGAGCTTCTAGAGACTTGGAGAGCTTCCCTTGGAGATCATTTCTGTGGCAAAGCCTTGTCGGATTGGAGAGCGAATTTGAGCACCCTTGAGGAGCAATGAAGTGCTATCCAACTAAGAGGTAATTATTCATGCACATACAATAATAATTTAACATTAATAGCATACTTAAGTCCATAGCCTTTGGATCAATAAAGATAGATTTCACCTTAGCGGTCATTGTCTTGGAAATTGATCCGCAACCTAGTCTAGGGTTTTGGTGATAGTTTCTTTTATTCTACTTTATCTGTGTTTTCATGTCATTAGCATAATATTTTTTTCAATTATTTATGTTCATAGTATTAGTTTTATTGCATTTGTTTTCATTATCCTAACAACCTCATCTAGGGAGGCAATCTTGAACATATAAGTGTGTGTTGTTGTTTCATTGATTGTAGGGCTATAGTTTCATTGGAAAAATCTACAACATACAAGAGCAAGAGGATCCCTCTAGGAATCAAACCTGGAGGAGGCATCTTTAATCCCTCATATAGTTTTGTGTGCATCATCGGGAAGCCTGTAAAGGTGCATCACCCCTTCCTAGGGGATATTTTATACATTTGCTACCCTCTTTGTGTAAAATCATGTATCAAATGAAGGGTATCCCGTAGAGGGATTTCTATGTAACCGGATCTTGGAAATATCAATATAAAACATTCATTCGTTTATTTCTTTGTACTTTGGCTATGCCTCTCTTTTATGCTTTTTCATTTGATGCATGTTAAACATTAAAATATTCAATAATAATCGTAAATAGAGAGAGTGGACGGTGCGCCGCTTCCCTAGGGTCACTACAGATGGTGATCACGGTGGGACGCCCGTCTAGTTTTTATTTTCTTTTGCTTTACTGATCTGTGTTTTTGTGTGCAGGTTTAGCCACTCTAGTCTATAGTGTCTAGGAATCAATCACTCTGGTCTACAGTGGCCAGGAGTCAGCCACTCTGGTCTACAACGACCAAAAATTAGTCGCTCTGGTTGACAGCATCTGAAACTAGAGTGCAACAGAGGTCAAAATATTGGTTCTTTGAGCTGGATTAGAGGTTGGTATAGATTTCCTGATTATTTATGTTCTTTTATCTACTTTTTTCCTAAAAATAGTGAACATTAAGGCACATTTTAATTTTGGAAATAAAGGAATGGAAAGGAAATAACTTGCATCTTGTGCATCTTATATTTTTTTTAGATTTCCACTAGGCATTGCTAGGAACAACGACTTATGCTTGTAAATTCCGCCCTAGAATCCAACGTGCTAGAAATTTTGTTTTAGTTTGCTTGCTTTGAGGCCTTGCTAGAGGCCATATTTGCACAAAATAGAGTGCATCCATGAATCTCATACTAGTTATGCATCTTTCTGAAAAGTGAAACGTCATTCATATCAAACATATAGGAAAGAGTTATTTCTATTGTATGATGCATTTTACTTTATGCAAACTTAAAATGAACCCCACACACACATGCTTATTTTAAACATTGGAGTGTTGGATTTCATCACCAACCTTCAATTCAGTCTGGTGACATTGGCATTCATATCCTTCCACTGAATTGCCCCCTAGATCTTCTTAGAATGGAATTGGGAACTTCTTTGTAGTGGTACTAAGTTACTCATGTTCAAAATATCTCTCACTATTGAAACAATTGGTTCAGAGTGGAAGATCTAGGCGAACCCCCACTGGGACTTTAGCTATGTACCCTAGTCTCTTTTTGAGAAAATCATGTTTGGCATCGGTGTTCTTGATTCCTACTATGGATGAGTCTCTTTATTATAAATCTAAAGCAAGAGCAAGAAACAAGAATGACAACATATCAAAGACACATCAAACAGTTTAGGGCACACATAAATCATTAATCAAGATAAATAATTGCTTGATATTGTTTGACTACATTTAAATTGCAATCCAAAAGAATAAGTCACAAGAACAATGGTCAAAACCAGAAGTAAAAATCCTCGGTCCAATACCAAGAGATAATATGATGCAACACTCATAGGTGAAGTCGTAGTAACATTGAACCACATGCTCATAGGACCGTGAGACATAGTTCTACTAGTCTACGGGGTAATAACTCAACCCTTGGGGGCTCTCCTATAGAAAACCCAAATAGGGAGTCAAATCATGGAAGTAAATCATAAAAACACAAAGAAGCTTCATGACCATCATCATCAAGGAGACATGAGGAAGCCTCAAGGTTTTCCTCTAAATATACAAAAACTTCTCAAAGACATGAGGAGGCTTTGAGAACTTCGTCCCCACATGGACATAAGCAGGGTTCTAGACCCCATTCTTCACATAGGTATGAGGTTTCCCCATATCCATCCTCATGGAGGGTATATAGGGCCACAAAGCCCTCATCACCAAAAAGACACACAAGAGTCACAACACCTCAAACTTCACATGAGACATTGAGAATAGGTCTGCCCACTAAAGGGTAAGAAACTAGAGCTACATCCAGTCATAGACATCAAACAGAAGATACCCTTCACACAAGAGGAAGGATTCCAATATATTATGACCTCATTGGAGTAAATGGTACCCCAAGGGATCAACCATGGAAAACAAGACAATTAGATGAGTTGGATTGGGTGCATCCGAGGCCACCTCCCAAAACCATAGCCACAAAAAATTCTACATCTAAAATTTCATGAACTGTTACTTCTAAGTGCACCTCTCAACCTGGGGATGATTTAGAGTGACTCTACAAGTCTCATATTGAGTCTAACCGTAGAGACACTTATCAACACATAAAACATATTACAATAGCTAGCAAGAGCAAAGAAACAATAAAAACCTCTTTGAGAAATATACGAATCAAAACCACAAGAATAAAATTAGACAAACATGATTTCTCTTCAACAGTGCAATCTAACCACATGCAATAGTTAGAAAATGTGTTGTGCAAAGAGCGAGAGCTAGTGGAGGCTCTCGAGTATGAAAAACAAAGAGAAAGGCTTTTTCGCTAACATGAGCAATGTCTAAGAGAACAAGTTGAGCAACTAGCTCATATCAATTTACAAGCCAATGGTAATAATCATCAAAGAGATAAATGTGCTGACTCACCAAGAGAAGGGTAGAATAGACAAGAAGAAAGCCCACAATGAAACCACCACTCAAAGCATGAACAACATCAAAATGGTGGAGAAAGGGTAAAAATGTATCTGGATCAAACGCATCCTGAATCCCCTTGTAGAAGGGAAGATAATAGAAAAAGTCAAATGCACATAGAGTTACCTCTAGTACCACCACGAGGGGGCCTCCAAGAAGAGGATCTCCTCACCTCAAAGGTATTATAGGCACTCACTAAAAAGATGAAGTTCTTTGAGAAACAAGAGATGACTGGGAACCAACCAACATTGAGTAAAATACACAACCAACCATTATGTCCATCGGTTCCTAGCCTTGCATATCCTAAGCATTTTGAGATGCCTAGGTTAGAAAATTTTAAGGATGAATAAGATGCACAAGAGCATGTTACCAATTTCATCAATGCATGTTTTCATCTTGAATATAATGATGCTCTTATGCTAAGGACTTTCATTATGACATTTTTGGGCACTGCTACTCAATGGTTCAACCAACTACCCAAGCACAACATATCCAATTTTAAACAACTAGAAAATGCATTCCTGAAGCATTTCTCCTTTGGTGCTAAAATAAGGGTGAACATTTCAGTCTTGGCCAACCTAAAACATTATTATGATGAGCCAATAATGGAATATGGGGATAGATGGAGAAAATTCATGGCGAAGTTATCATTCTTAATCCCCATAGAAGCTATTGTTCACATTTTCACAAATATTTATTCTAAACACATCTCCCTATTGCTACAACTTCAAAAATATCCTTCATTTAAGGAAGCCTTGACACAGGCCAAACTCATTGAGGACATAAAATTAGATGAGAGAACCATAAAAATCCTAAACAAGTAGTGGACCAAAAATGGCAAGAATTACAAATACATGTAGAAGTAGGTGAGCCCTGCTCCAGTTAATCAAGTAGTATTGGCTGCACCTAAGGATGGGACTGCGCAACAACCCCAGAATTATCAGGCACAACCCCCACTAGCCAATTATGATCAAAAGAACAATCAGGGATGAAACAGAGAACGCAAGCCACCTCACTATTTTACAGCTCTATCAGAATCAATGCAATCAATTTTTAACCAATTGAGTGAGGTTGGGAAGATCATATTTTTTGATATACCTCTTGTAGATCCCAACCATCCTAAGCCAAAAGGATATAGGGAAGATCAATTTTACCCTTATCATAGGATACCGAGGCATAATATTGAAGTTTGTGTTGGTTTCAAACATCAGGTACAAAACATGATTGAGGTAGGAGAACTTAAAGTTGACAACCCACTGGCTCCTCATAATAGAGATATGGGCATATAAAAAACCTGATGCCCAACCATGAGGTCTCTAGAGGGTAAGGTGCCCAAGTCAATCAGGTCCAAAAATATATGCCTACCCATGGGTGCGTTGGGATGGTTGAGATTGCCAATATAGCTACCAAGACTAGATTATATGGTCAACCATAACCTCTTGTGGCTCTTATTAATGTCCCAACTGCACCTAGGTAGAGGTATGGGTAGGAAAACCTTTCAGGTCTGCCAACCCGACATGTGGTAACTATTCAGAGTAGACTAGAGCAAAATTTACAAACAACTTCAGCTAAGATATCTATCTATGAGCTCATACAATAGTCCCCAAAGCATAGGGAGACTTTGATAGAGATTTTGAGATCAATTCAGCTCCAACCGTAAGATCCAAATGCATTCACTTGTTTTTTAGGACAAGTACAAGAATGCCAAGAACCTATAATCTGATTTTATGATCATGAGATTAAGACAGTGCCTACTGCCTTAAAAGACCATCCACTGCATATTATAGCATTAGTCAATGATTTACCTTTTAATTAGGTCTTGGTTTATATGGGTTCTTCAATCAACATCATCACAACAACAACAATAAGATCCCCAAGTTAAATATCATTCTAGGAGCCTACACATTAAGAGCTTTCAATGATGCTTTATGCAATACTGTAGGAACGATAGTCCTACCCATCAAGGTAGGGCATAATACCATCCCTATGATGTTTCATATCTTGGAAGGGGCCATGCAATACAATATCCTCCTAGGGCACCCTTGGATAAGAGATATGAAGTGTGTGCATTCGATTCTACAACAATGTGTCAAGTACGTGCATGATGACAAATTCTATGTGGTGTTGGCTGATGAGGAGCCATTCAAATATGTCCATCAGGTGGATTTTATAAGATAATTTGTAATTCCCTCTACCCACTTGTATATGGGACCTTCATCTCCAACTATGCAACTAGATGACAGAGACAGGGGTACAAAAGACCCATCAACATCAATACCTCATCTTGTACCCAAAATGGCTACTACTTCTAGGTGACCATCAACGTCAAAATAAAAAAACAATCAGAAGCTAAAGGCACCCTTAGTTGAGGAAGGAAATCCCAAATAAGCACTAACCATAGGTATTGAGAAAATCCCAAGTCCCATGGAAAAAGAAGATCTCCAAGATCAAGCTGAGGAGATACTAGAACGTGCTTCGCTAGTTTCATCTATAGGATCATCCACATCACATGCGATAATACACTTGGCAAGTACGGGGATAGGAGAGTATCTTGTACAGAACATAACATTCACGTCCATCATAGGGTCCGCACACAAGATGGGATGACCAAAAGACCTAAGACCACCAGTGGGAACAATGGTTCTGCTTGGAATCCCTCACAAGAAAACCAACTTTGTCTATGCTGCCCTGGACTATGCCCATAAGTCTATAGACATAGAAGAGGACAATGATGAACTATTCACTGTTAATGTTTGTTACCTCTCCAATCTTGAGTATGCTCTAAGTTATTTTGAACATTACCATTGGCATGGCTATGGTCTTGGCATATATGAGTAGGGGTGTAGGTAGTCATTTGAGCCGCAATACCATCTTCTCTTTGATAGTTTTGGGTTAGGATATCACATCAGAGGTCGAGATGACCCTCTAGTATCAGCCTTGGATAAATTAAGCTTAGGGTTAGGAGAAGAAATCAATTTTATTATATCCGACCAACAGAAAAGTGGCTATGCTGAACATACCACCACCCGTATCATCCAATATTCACAATTGATTCCATCCCAACAGGTTGCAACTTGTGGGATGAAGATCGAGAAGAAAATGGATATGGGGCAAGTGATTATGAAGCATAAGTAAGCTTAGCCTATCATGGACCTTGCTATTTATAAAGCCTTACCTAGTCTAGCCATAATGAGAGTGGGTACATATCAGATAGAAGTGGCTATGAGTTAGAGGACTCAACAGAAAGAGCCTACCTAGGGGAAAGGCAATGGACCCTTGACTTAGGACAACATACAACATACTAATGCAAATGGCATCTTCATAAGTGACAAATAATATGAGGAAGAGATGGCCTACTTAAGGATAAGACATACACCCCTTATTCTGGGACCACATACCAATGCTAATGGTTTTTGGATAAGTGATGATGATTTTGATGATGATACTGAGATGGCTTATCTTGGGCCTCACCAATTACAATAAGTCAGCATGCTAGTAGGAAGAGGTGGCATTTCATGCCATAGACCCTAGCTTGCAGTTTTTTGGGAGACCTATCGACTTAAATGTCATTTATCATGCAGTAAATCCCCTTTGACTATGTTCAGAGAGCTCTTAGAACCCAATGATCCTATTATCCAGCCTGCTCATGGGCCAGATCTAGAAATTTCGTTTCCTCTAGAGCCTCATTGTGAGTATGGAGGAGAAAACTCTAAGATAATTTTTCACCCATGTGGTCCTAGATATTTCATCCCATCCATAAATATGATCTCCATTAATTTGGCCACTCCACTCCATAACCTAGTGGATCCTACTAAACCAATGTGTATTGATACATAGGCTATTGATTGAGATCACTCTGATTCACCCATAGATCCTGAAGACTTTTTCTCTAGTGAAGAGGTGTTACAACTATTTAATTTTGCATCAGGCTGTGCATATGATGTATTCCATGCTAGCTTGGATTCTGATTCAGGAAGACCTGTAAATCCCGTTGATGACATTAATTTGATACCCACGCCTCACCAGATGGAGGATGGGTCACATATGGCTATAGAAGCGACTTTCGATATGGACATCAGTGATGATCCTACTCAACCAAAGAAAGTCAAGTTCGAAGAAAGTCTGTCTCCAAAGGAGCAAGCCATCATAATTCATCTCCTTAAAGTGAGACCAAATATTTTTGCTTGGACTTACAAATACATGCCAGGGATTGATCCAAAGTTAGTTTTTCATAATATTTCATTGGATCCCCTGAAGAATCCAATAAAGAAAAAGGTGTATCAAAATGTGTACCATAAATATGTGTGTCTCAAAAGTTGTATAAAAATGTGTATCTCAAAGTGCATGGATATATAAAAATTCCTGAAGGCTATAGTCATATAGGTCAGTTGACCTCAAAAATAAAATCCTAATGCATCATTAATAAAACATTGGGTATATGCCCCCTATAGTTCCACCCCTTGTGGATTGATCACGGGTGGAGCGATGTGAGCCCGTTGGCCTCTCTATGTGAGTCTGGGTCCTTTGACTAGGCCATATGGAAGACTACCTCAAAGTAGAGCGCCCACTAGCCTGTGATCCACCTGCACCTATCCTCTCCCTAGGAGTGTCTCCTAGCCTCTTGATCTACATCTCAAGAGAAGCAATGTGGCCTACATGACTGGTAATCTTAGCCTCATACTCATCCAACAAAGTTTGCATCCTCCTGATCTCTACCCCAATATCTATCCTTGTAGAGCCCTGAGATGTGGAAGGATCAATAAAAACCTGCATCTTAGAAGCACTACCCTCGACTGGAGCTCAACCTATACATCATGCAACTGTGCTCTCAGAGGAGAATCTCTCTCCTCGAGATCCAACTCCTTGTCCTCCTCCTCAAGAGCCTCCTAATCCTCCACTACTACTTGATCTATCGGTTGGACCCATACCTCAGTCCTAGCTTGGAATCTATGCCCTAATGGATCTGCACCATCTCCACCATCATCCTCATGGTCTAGACTACCATCACCATGCCACATCCGATCACCCCACCACTGTACAAATGCATCTATGACTCAACCAGTGACTCATGGGTTAACTTCTAGAGCATCATCCTTATTAGCCAACTCTATGATATGTGGGGGAGGGAGGTACTCTCTGCTTTGATGCACCTGTATAAGAATGGGACAAGTGGCACATCCTATTGTAACCTGTACTAACAAAGAACTCAAGAGTAGAAGAAATACTACCTGATGCTAACCTTATGGCCAATGAGCCACCACTCATGCTACGTATTAGCTATAAAGCTAGGTGGATCATCCCAAATTGGGCACTCATAATATGGGAACCACATGATGTCATTTGCCTATAGCCCAGGGAAAGTAGTCGTATAATGGGGTAGCTCCCCTGCATTAGGGTGGCTCTTACGCTCCTCATGCTATCGAGCCCACCTGGAAGCATAGCACTACATCTTAGCATCAATAACTACAATCTTAGTGGGGAGTCCTCTAGGATGATCCATGCTGATATGATCCCATCCCCATACATGAAGGAGAAAGCTGCAACCAATGCTAGCGTGGACCTGCTGCCAAATATAATACAACTCATCATAACATTATGCTAGTAAGGATCTCCTCCATGCATATATGATGGGCCCCTCGTTGTTCAAAAAATCTTGAACCATCGCAAGGAGGTTCCACAGGAACCTCAAGCCTGAGCAATTTGGAATGAGAATATTGTTGATGACCATCAGCAATACCACATGCCTCTTTGAGAAGACTCACTCCCTGTACCAATGTATAACAGACACACCTCCAGACTTGGTGTCCTTGAAGGTAGACACTGCATGTCCCTAGAACACCCTGGGAAAAACTACATCACAATCATTAGTGGCCAAAGATACGATGGCCACTCCATCAAAGGGGATCCATAAGATCCTGTACACATCCCATGGTGTGATAGTCATCTCACCGATAGGAATATGGAAGGTTTTCATCTTGGGGTCCCATCGGTGAACTAGGGTAGTGAGGTAGGTCTGGTCTGACATAATCTGTGGTAGTCGGGTAATATATTGTAGTCCACAGGCCTTAAGCTAGGCCCAGTTCGTATCATCCAGGAGTGGAAGAAGGTCATTAAGGAGATTTGGGTCTTGAGCTCGAGCAGTGAGAATCTAAGAGCAAAAATCAAAGGTATAACTACAATGCATCTAAGGTATGAATCATAAATAAAACATGAAAAGTGGTGCACATAATGATAAAATATCCTAAGTTTGAGTGAAAGAGGAATATATGCACCTAATCAAGCAGCATAGTACAAAAAATCAGCCCAAAAATTCAAAAAATTAGATAATCATCTCGCAAAATCCAAAAAAATACAAAATTTAACTAAGGTTCTTGTTCGATGTCACCTACAGTGGCCAAAAACTGGCCACTGAGGATAGCAGCGGCCAAACCCCAATGGTCAAATTTGTTATCGTTGGGATTCAAAACTAGCCGCTCTAAGTGATAGCAGCCAAACTATATGCCAATACGGTCACTTTGAGTAGCAGCGACCAACGGGCGACACGTCAGACATGTACTCCCTAGGCTAAAAATGCCAAAAAAATTAAAAAATTAAAAAATGGGTGCAAGCTCACCAAAACAAAGCCTAACCTAAACCTATCTATGATTTCGGTTCGTTGCCAACAAGTTTAGTGAGGTTCATTTACCGGTTACTTAGTGAGGTTCAATTTTACCCAAAATAAAAAGTAGGGTTAAGGTTTGAGAGAATACCCAAGAAGCTTTGGCTCCTTCACTCGCCGATGTCTCTCCCTGTGCAGCCATAGTCTCCAATGCAACAGCACTCCAAGTCGCAAAATTTCACTTTCTCGTTAGAGATCTGGAAAGAAAATTGCCAGTTGGAAGAATGAAAAGTCAAAATCTTAGATCCTTTTTTATATTTCTTAGGTCATGCCTTAGTCGTTATTGATTTCAGTGGCCCAAACTTCTTGGTTGCTCGGGGCAAGAGCGGCCATAGGAAGATAGATAGCGGCCACTGGATCTGACAACGGCCAGATGCATAGGCAAAATTAGGAAGATTCCTTCCAAGGAGAATAGCAAAATAAGCAAATAAACACATTTTGATGGTTCTTGATCATCATAATGATCAAAATAAAAAAACAAATCACATATAAACAAATCTCAAGTAAGCCTCATATCTAGTTACTTACTCTATCAACTTAGTGGTTGTAGCGATTTGCACTCCATGCAATTCAATAAGATGAGTAAGTCACTATAGGAATACTTGGGGAAAATTACTAATTTAGAAATTATGATGAATCACCTCAATCCCGAAGAAGACCAAGATGGTCAGACTGATCCACAGGTACAAGGGAAACATCCTAATTCTTTTATGATACCAAAAACACTGATCCAAGTGATGCAATACAAGCATAAATAGAATCGCTCGTCCTAACTCCCTAAGAAGGCTATTTGTGGCTGGACTGCTCTCCAAGATATACATGAGTGATCATCATAAAAAATTGGAATCACACTTGGATGGGGGTTTTCCCATTAAAAGAACAAACACTAGAAAGGAACCAAAACTAGTTAGATTGGTCAAGCGACTTGTCACTTCATTCATTGTCTTTCCCTCACCAATTTATTTGTGTGAGGGGGTAGTTCAAATCTTCAAATAATCATAATCAAAGTCAACCAAAGATCACTCGATCATATAAAAATTGTGTTTGTCCTATGAATCATTACATACAAATCCAAAGATCACTCGATCATATAAAAATTGTGTTTGTCCTATGAATCATTACATACAAATCTTACAAAACTCTCCCCATTTTCTGGGTTTATAAGCAAATATGACATCTTCAATTTGTAGCTCTCCTTTGGTCAGTTCTGATGTAGCAACATAAGCTACCTGATTGCATTCGAGGAATGAGTGCAAGTGGACATGTGAAAGCCTTATGCTAAATTAAGCCTTCAATCAGGTTGAAGTAATGATTCAAGGATGCATGTCATCTTGCGTGATTGGGCCTTCCAGCACTGATTAGATCAATGATCATCATACACCTTTCAAACATAGAAATCTACGTTTTTTCTCCGTGTTGTGTTTTCCACTTAGCACATCATAAAAAGGGGCATCTATAGACACCTAAAACATGTCATGTTCAGGGAGAATACTCACATAGATACGCCCATAGATCATGTGAATAAACCTTGGGACATTCCAAGTATCAAAAGTGGTTTTACCACTCATCTGGGGCATTTTTCAGCCCATCCTAGCCTGGTTTCTATGGACCAGAGCAACTGGATTTTGGTTGCTACAGCTCAGAGTGGCCAAATATTAGCCAATGCAGATGACAGTGACTAAACCTTAAATGTATTTTCTACCAATCTAGCCTAATATCGGGTGGAAGTTGCATTATGCATGCAATAAGGCCGAGAGAGGACAACTTTGCATTCCTCCTCACAACCAGTCTACATGAAAGACTCAAGTCTAGATTTAGACATCAGTTAATTGCCCCTCAAGGGTAGACAAAAACTCAAATTCTTATGCTAACATCCAGTGCACATGAGGGATTTAGTCCTAGGGTTTGAACATTGACCTAGGGCTTCAAACACTTTATAAGGAGTAAACCTAAAAGCACTAGGGGACCTTATTTTATGAATCAAGAGAGAGAGAACATCACATATCACATATCAAAACTTTGAACATATTGAATCATTGAGGAGAGCTTCCCTTGGAGATCATTTTTGTGGTGAAGCCCTATCATATTGGAGAGTAAATTTGATCACCCTTGAGGAGCAACGAAGTGCTAGCCAAATGAGAGGTAATCATCCATGCACATACAATAATCATTTAACATTAATAGCAGAATTAAACCCATAGCCTTTGGATCAATAGAGACAGATTTCACCTTAGCAATCATTATCCTGGATAGTGGCCCGCAACCTAGTCTAGGGTTTTGGTGATAGTTTCTTTTATTCTGCTTTCTCCATGTTTTCATGTCATTAGCATAAGCTTTATTTTAGTTATTTGCATTCATAGTACTAGTTTTATTGCATTTGTTTTCATTATGCTAACAACCTCATCCAGGGAGGCAATCTCGGACATCTAAGTGTGTGTTGTTGTTTCATTGATTGCAGGGCTACAAGTTCATTGGACAAATTTGCAACATACGAGAGCAAGAGGATCCCTCTAGGAATCAGACCTAGACAAGGAGGCATATATAAGCCCTCATATAGTTTTGTGTGCATCACCAAGAAGCCTGTAAAGGCACATCACCCCTTGCTAGGGGATATTTTATAAATATGCTACCCTCTTTGTGTAAAATAATGTATCAAATGAAGGGTATCCCGTAGAGGGATTTCTATGTAATCGAATCTTGGAAATATCAATACAAAGCATTCATTCGTTTATTTATTCGTACTTTGGCTATGCCTCTCTTTTATACTTTTTCATTTGATGCATGTTAAACATTAAAATATTCAATAATAATCACAAATAGAGTGATTGGATGGTGTGCTGCTGCCCTGGGATCACTACAGGCATAACTATAGTGCATCTAAGGCATAAAATGCAATAAAACATGTAAAACGATGCAAATAATGATAGACTATCCTAAGTCTAAGTGAAAGAGGAATAAAAGCACCTAATCATGCAACAAATTTACAACTCAAAAATGCAAAAAAAATAAAAAAAATTCCTAAGGTTTCCTGGTCGCTTTCGTCTACAATGACTAAAAATTGACCGTTGCGGCTGGTAGTGGCCAAACTCCAATGGTCAGAATTTTAACTGTTGAGATTTGAATCAACTGCTATCATCGATAGTGGCCAAGTCGTGGGCCAAAATGGCCGCTCTATGTGGTAGCAGCTGATGGGCGACATGACAACCACATATACCTTAGGCCAAAAACATAAAAAAATTGCAAAACAATGAAAAGAGGGCAAGCCCACCAAAACAAATCCTAAACTAAGCATATCTATGGGTTTGGTTCATTGCCAGCAATTTTAGTGAGGTTTGGTCACTGATTACTTAGTGTGGTTCATTTTTACTAAAAATGAGTAAGGTTAGGGTTTCAAAGAGTTCCTGAGAAGCTCTGACTCCTCAACTTGTAGATGCCTCACCTTACACAACCATGGTCCTCGTCGATAAGCTCTCCAAGTTACAAGAAGTTACTTTCTCTTTAGAACTTAGAAAAGTAATCTTATAGCTACGAAGAATGAAAATTCAAAACCCTAGGCTACTTTTTATAGTTCCCAAATTATGCTTCGGCCATTGTTATCGATAGCGACCCACACTTCTTGGCCATTGGAGTCGAGAGTGGCCACAAACAGGCATTTGGGGGTTGCTGGATCTGACAGTGGCCAACAACATAGGCAAATGCAAAAAAAAATCCTTCTAGTAGGAATAACAAAAAAATCAAATAAGCACATTTTGATGATTCACAATCATCATAATAATCAAAATATCAAAAAAATCACTTAAAAACAAAATCTCAAGCAAGCCTTGTATCCAGTTACTTACTCTATCAACTCAACGGTTGCAACGATTTGCACTCCATAAAATTTGGTGAGATGAGTGAGTTACCATAGGGCTACTTGGGGCAAATTAATCATTTTGGAATTGTGATATGCCCTCCTAATCCTGAATAAGACCAAAATGGTCGGATTGCTCCATGGGTGCAATGGAATCATCTTAATTCCTTTATGGCATTACAACACTAAGCCAAGTGATTCAACACAATCCTAAATAGAATCGCTCATCCTAACTCCCTAAGAAGGCTATTTATAGCCATACCGCTCCCCAGGATAGGGATGAATGATCATCATAAATAGTTGGTATCACACTTGGATGGGGGTTTGCCAATTAATAGAAGAAAGCACTGGAAAGAAGCCAAACTAGTCATATTGGTCAAGTGACTTGTCATTTCATTCATTGCCCTTCCCTCATAAATTTTTTGTGTTATGGATAGTTCATATCTTCAAATAATCATAATCAAAGTCAACCAAATATCACTCAATCATGTCAAAATTGCATTCGTCCTATGGATAATTGCAAGCAACTATCATAGAACTTACCCTGTTTGCTGGGTTCATAAGCAAAATATAACATGTCGTTTTGTATCTCTCCTCTAGTTGGTTCTATTGTAGTGACATAAGCTACCCGATTGCATTTGAGGAATAAGTGCAAGTGAACATGTGCAAATTTATTGCATAATTAAGCCTTCAATCAGGTTGAAGCAATGATTTGTGGAGGCATGCCATATTGCATGACTGGGCCATCCATCGTTGATCAGACCAATGATCATCATACACCCTATAAACATAGAAATTTATATTTTTGCTCCACACTATGTTTTTCCCATACAGTGCATCACAAAAAAGGGCATTTGTAGACACCTAAAACATGCCATGTTTAGAACTACTCATGTGGGCATTCATAGACCATGTGACTAAGCCTTAGGGCCTTCCAAGTGCCAAAAGTGGTTTTCACCACTCATTTGGGGCATTATTAGCCCATCCAAGCCTGACCACTATGAACCAAAGTGGTTGTATTTTGGTCGCTAAAGCTCAGAGCGGCCAGCCCTAGCCACTGTAGACGATAGTGGTTAAGTCCTAAATAGCAACTTGTCATAAAACTAGCCTAATATCGAGTTGAAGTGGTAGTTTTCATGCAATAAAATCAATCAGGGATAGCTTTGCACTCCTCTTGACAACTAGTCTACATCAGAGACTCAAGTCCAAGTTTAGACATCAGTTTAATTGGCCTTCAAAAATAGAAAAAGACTAAACTTCTCATGCTAACATCTAGTGTGCATGCATAATTCAGTTCTAGGGTTTGGACATTGACCTAGGGATTCAAATACATTATAAGGTGCAAACCTAATAGCACCAATGGGGGATCTTTGGAGGAGGAGAATGGGGAGACCTTCTAAGAGATTTTCTTAAAGAGCATTAGTAGTGAAACCCTGTCGGATCGGAGAGCCAATTGGAGCACCCTTGAGGAGCAACTAAGTGTTGGCCGGCCATGAGGAGACCATTTACTTGTTATTTGATACATTAGACACATATGACAACCTCTTATAATCAGTATAAAACAAATATCCATAGCCTTTGGGTCAGTAGAGATAGATTTTCATCTTAGCGGCCACTATCTCGGACAGTGGCCCGTAGGCCTAGTCTAGGATTCTTAGCATTAGTTTCCTTTATTTAGCTTGTTACATTTTTTCACGCCATTAGCATAGATATGATTTATTGCATTTACTTGCATTCATAGAATTATTTTCCATTGTCATTAAGCATATTTCTATTTATCATTAGGGATATTGCTAAAAACCTCATCCGGGGAGGCAATATTGAACAACTGAGTGTTTGCTATTGTTTTAATGCTTGCAGGAATACAAGTTCACTAGATAGGTAATCAAAATATGAAAGCGGAAGGATCCCTTTAGGAGCCATAATGGAGAAGGAGGCATCTGTAATCCCTCATACAGTTTTGTGTGCATCACTAGGAAGCCTGCGAGAGCGCATCACCCCTTGCAAGGGGATATCATACATCTGTTGCTCTATTTTGTAAAATATGTATCAAATGAATGGAATCCCGTAGAGGGATATACATGTAACTGAACTTGAGAAAAATAAATAAAGATAATTATTCATTCATTCCTTTGTATTTTGGTTACATCTGCTTGCACATATTTCATTTAATGCATGATTAAGTATAAATAAATCAAATAATATTTGCAAATAGAGTAGTGGACGGTGCACCACTTCCCTGGGATCTCTACACTAGGTTATTATCCACTTTATACCACCTCTTATCTTGAACAAGCCTTCCAAATACTTTATCTAAATTTAGGAGAAGAAGCTCTCCATATCGATGAATCAAACGATGAAATATATGAAGAATTTGAACTCATGTCAATAATTTTAGATGAATCTGAAGAGGAATCGAGACCCATCATTCCACATACCAAACAATATGAGTTTTATCTTATAATTTTCCCCATACATGAGCCCATATTTTAATTGCTTCTTCAACAAGAGCAAGCCTCCCATACCGTTGAACCACCACCTCCATCTCATTAATCCATTTCATAATCCAAACTTGTAACATATGTACATAACACAAAAATAGTAGTTTTCACCACTACCAAAAACAAATCAATAAAAATATTTTCTTTTTGTGCATTACATGTATATATCACTTAGTTAAATGGATTTATTTATGTTGCTTGCTATTTTTTAGGTTTACCAAGCTCCTAGCACTGATTCTTAGGTTCCATTAATTCCATCTGACCTTATCCACTTTGCCCATAAGTCAACATGAATCCTATTGATTTATTCACCCCACTCCATAATCCATATGATCCGGCTAAACCAATTCCAATTGATATAAGCCTTTTCGATATGGACTAGATTTCCTTGTCTCCATCCTTTTTCAAGTTTGTTTTGTCTGAGGAATTATTAAGGGCTTTTACCAACTACATTCCTCCATCCCCTCTGCCTTTGCCTTCACCCTCACCTTTGAACCTCAAGGTTTTATAGGCAAACATACTTGATGATAAGTTAGAAGAGTTTGATGACATATTAGATGACATTCATCTGATCCCTATGCCCCATAAACTTGAGAAAGGTTCTCACATGTCAATTGAAGATACTATTGATGTGAACCTTAGTTCAGATGCCAAAAATTCCCAAATTATAAATCTTGGAAAAAGCTTATCCAATGATGAATAAGAGCAACTAATTGCTCTCCTCAAGAGGAATAAGGGCATATTTTCATGGTCCTATAAGAACATGCCTAGTCTTGACCTTAGTTTAGCTATCCATAATCTCACTTTATAACCTGATGCTAAGACAATCAAATAAAAACTTAGGAGGATGCATCCTACTTTGGCCCTCTTGGTAAAAATAGAGCTTCAAAGACTCTTAGAGATGAAATTCATAGTTCCTATCGACTATCCTGAGTGGATTTCAAACATGGTACCTATTCGCAAACGTAACAGGGTGATACACATTTGCACTGACTTTCGAGATCTTAACAAAGTGTATCCTAAAGATGAATTTCCTCTTCAAAATATTTATACTCTTGTCAACACCTGCACTAGCCATAAAATGCTTTATCTCATGCATTGTTTCTTAGGATACAACCAAATTTGAATAAATACTGATGACCAACACAAAAAATCATTCACTACACCTTGGGGAACTTTTTGTTACAAGGTGATCCCTTTTGGCCTCAAAAATGCAGGTGCCACTTATCAACATGCCATGAAATACATTTACCATAATTATATGCATAATATTATCAAATATTATGTGGATTATCTCTTGGCTAAATCAAAAACTTGACAAGAGCACATTGGTGTATTGGAGAAAGTTTTTGACAGACTTCTAGAGCTTAATGTAAGGTTGAACCCCAAGAAATGTGTCTTTGGTGTTACCTCAGGAAAACTAGTAGGATTCATTATCTCTAAAAGAGGAATTGAGGTGGACCCAAACAAGGTCAATACCATCATGGAGATGCCTACCCCAACTAACTTAAAGGAATTGTGTAGTTTACAAGGAAAGATTCAATTGATCTGTTGTATTATTGTGTAACTTTATAAAAAATTTAGGCCATTCAATCACCTACTATAAAAGGGGGTACCATTTTCTTGAACAAAAAAGTTCTAAAAAGCCTTTGATGACATTAAGAAATACCTATCTTCTCCACCAGTATTAGCTCCTTCTCATATGGGGGTCCCATTCTATCTTTAAATTTCAGCAACGAACTTTGCACTAGGGACAATGCTTGCACAAAAGAATGAAGAAAATCAAGAGCAAGTTGTCTACGATATTAATAAAAAATTGGTAAGCTATGAAACTAGATATGCCTATGTACAAAAATTGTGCTTAGCAGTGGTTTTTACCACTAAGAAACTTTGACATTACATGCTTAGTCACACAACATATGTCATAGCTAGAGAAAATCCTCTGAGTTATATGATGTCTTGCACTTACACTAACACCCGCACCACTAAATGGATAATGTTCCTTATTAAATTTGATCTTGAATTCATTAGCCAAAAATCCATTAAAATTCAAGTAATAGTCAATCAAATTGAAGCTCCACTACCTAGTGATCATACTTTTATTATTGAGCTCCTATATAATTTGATATTTGCCATCTTTGAACAAGAATAAGATGTCATTCCAAAGGAATATGTCGATATCACACTATTCTTTGATGTCTCTAAGTGCATGAAAGGTTAAGGTGTTGGAGTCGTGTTTCATACACCCTAGGGGTACCTATCCCCTTATCATTCAAACTTGAATTTCAATGCACAAACAAAACTATAGAGTATGAAGCCTTAATATTAGATATTCAATTAGCTATAGCTATTAGAATTAAGCATATCAATATATTTGGTGATTCTCAACTTGTTAAGAAAATAAATGGAGAATACCAATGCAAATAACCTACCATTAGGCTTTATCATGAAGTAGCAATGAAATTGCTCTCTAAGTTTCATTGATATGAAATAAATATTTTGCCATGTTCAACTAATAGACTTGCATATGTGATGGCCTCCCTTGTATTATTGATTCTAAAATACTCCTTTAGAGAGGTACAACCACTTAATATTTCAAAGGCTCTAAATATGTAATTGTTCCTACTAAATATAAAGATAAAAATGATGTTTTCTTTATATATTTAGATCCATATGAGCCTTTTTAAAGCTAGATATTAGCCTTTCTCAAGTTTGGAACACTCCCATATGACATGTCTCAAACTTCTAAATGCCCATTCAAGCAAAAAGTAGCACATTTTATTCTCTTGGGGGACCTGATGTATAAACATGGTTATGATGGAGTTCTCCTTCATTGTCTCGAATCTAGTGAGGCACAAAGAGCCATATTTTAAGCCCATGATGGTACTTATGGTGGTCATTTTAGTGGAATGACCATTTCAAAGCGTATTTTAAACATGTATTATTATTGGCCCAGAATAGAACGTGATTGTTTCTCTTATGTTAAACATTGTAAGAAATGTCAAGAACATGCTAATTTAACTCATGTACCATCACAAGCTTTACAACCTATCCAAAACCTTTGGCCCTTTTCACAATGGGGTCTATTTCTAATTGGAAAAATTTTTCCTCCCTCATCGGGACAACATACATTCATCATCACAACCACTAAATACTTCACAAAGTGGGTTGAGACAATTCCTCTAACCAGTACGACAGGACCTAGAATTATGGATTTTATACTTCATCACATAATTTTTCATTTTGGTATCCCCTCAAAAATCATTTTTGACAATGGCAAGTATTTCAAGAACAATGATGTTTGAGCACTTTGCAAGAAATATAACATTCAACACAACTTATCAACTTCTTATTACCCACAAGATAATGGACAAGTCAAAGCTTCCAATAAGACCGTAATTGCTATTCTAAAGAAACTTGTTAAAGAAAATCATAGAGATTTGCATACACAAATTCCCTTGGCATTATGGGCTTATCGAACAAGCATCCACATGCCTACAGGGGAAACACCATTTTCATTGGTCTATGAAGCCGAAGAAATCATACCTCTTGAGCTCGAGATACCCTCCTTGTGAATTTCTTTGTAGGAATTCATAGATGATGACACTTCTATATAAGCATATGTTGACCAACTCACATTGCATTTGCATACATTCATTTGGTAACATTTCATTCCATCCACAATTCACATATCATATTAGGGATCATTTATTAAGTTCAAGGTCTTAATTGGTCCAAAAAAGTCATGTTTCCTTAATCAGGGGCACCTTCACAATATCATCCACAAAATTCCACAAGTTAAATTACCATTTGCCTTCATACATTCACAGTTTCTAGGTGTTTTCAGTCACTCAACCACTACTAGTGTTTTAAGAAAATCTCAAATACATGTTGAGTCTTTTAGTACCATTACACATATTTACTAAAAAAATGTTGAGTTCTGGGAATTAACTCCAAAATATCCTTGAACCAAACACAAATTCAGATCTTAAAAACATCTTGTGTCAAAGAGGGATAACACCATAGGTATGAACCTCAAATTGAAAAGGGTCATCCTTGCTAGTCCCATCATGCAACATAGTCCACAAAAATAGTGGTTTTCACCACTATCACAATTACTTTCAAATTAGTAAGGATATGGTACAATTCTCATCACACTTTGGTTGATAATATAATTCCCTAAAGATCTAAATATTTTACATCACACACCATTGATCATTGGATTGTAAGGATCATACTAAATTTCTAGTCAAATGGTTAAGTAGTCATCCCCAAAAATTAATAGATCAAATCCTTGGACTATGGAGTTAGCCTCCATCAAAGCTATAAATGCTTGACTGGTAGTGGAGTATGCTCATGCATGGTGACACATCTCTTTTAAAGAGATCTCTAACCGCACATATGAACAAGCTAGCTTCTTTGTTTCATCCATAATAGGTCACACCCAATTTACTCAATATGAGTTAATGAACTCACTTGCACACACATTGGTTCTTTATTACCTCAAGTCATTACCATACTCTTGATTTAGTAAATGAATTCACTACACACATATTTGGTCTTAGAAGGATTAGGTAGTTTTAATGAGTTTGTTTGATACCACTAGTATGTCTGAGTCTCTACAAAATAGTTAGTTTTCCATATCAACATCCATATCTTCTTCCATATCAACATCCACATTTTTCTTTCATATCACTTCGTGAGTCATTCACCCCACATACCACCAATTTTGGTGCCTCTGATTAAACAACAAGGCTAGTAACTAGCCAACCAAGATCTAAACTGTAAATGACCATTAGAAAATATGTATTCCATACCTTGCATTAATCATCCATAACATCCATACCTTACATTAATCATGCATAACATATCATATGCATTCATCATCCATATAAACATGCATTCCATAAAAGCATTCACAAAAATATATAACACAAAAGGTAAAATCCATGTATATATATGTATAAATATTGCATGTATAATGAGTTCCAAAAGAGAGAATACTATGGAGCATCAAGGCTCATATACAAAAAGTGCATCTAAGCACTGACTACACCCTCCAAGAGGACCCTTATGACCTATAAGGAGACCTAGAACTAGAGTTATGCCTAGAATCACTATGCCTAGTAGCCTCGGATACAGATGAGGTTGGAGGATCATGAAGTGGAATATGATGCTCCATCAACCTATCCTATAATGCCTTGATATACCTATTTCAAGATCAATGGTGTGCTATGTCGACATTATGCTAATTCTCTCTCTAACAACTCTGCTTGGAGCCTCATGATCCTCTCATCCTGAGCTGTCACCATCGCATCTCACTCTACCACATTCTGCTCTAACCTTACCCAATCCTCACTCTAACCTGGAGGTCCATCCAGAGTCTCCTTCACATTATCCCCATCTCTACCATCTCCTCCACTCCTTGGAGTCTAACTTACTACACCCTTAGTCCTACTCCTTTAGCTATCTAATAAAAGGTATCTCTATCACTTAAGAGCCTCATGAGTCTCCTCAACCTCATTCGCATCTCCACCAGCTACTACTAGAGTTGGTGCCCATTATGGCTATGTAGATAACCATACATTGTACTCTGAATTACTCCCTACATCATCTATATCAAGGAGTTCCATCTCCTCATCATCCTAATACACCTCCCTCAATGGCTCTGCACATGGTATACCTATATCCTTCCTATACCTACTATAGAGCATTGGTTCATCTGAAATCCCCTACCTCAAGCCAAACTATTAGAGTATTCATGAAAACTAAAAATAATCAGACTCACTCTGATATATCCCAACCATACACCTAGCCTACCACACCTATCATAGATTTTCTTCATATTTGGTCCACCTACTACCCTGCCATGGCCTCCATATCACTTGGGTGAATGTTAGTCGAACCCATAAATCCTAGTATCACTGTCTCGTCTACACAGGCCAACTTGACTGTACCTCCTTGACCATTGGCCATCTCCTTGATCATGTCCAACCTTAATATGCACCCCCTCTACTGGCACCTTGAGAATGTAGTATACATACTCAAGTATAAGGGTCACCTCTCTCGTAGGAAGCTGAAATATTCCCCTATCTGAATCCCACCTCTCCGCAAAGGTAGAGAGGTACCCCTTATCTTCCCTAATCACATCAATATGGGCTACTTCCGCTAGCCCCATAGCCTCAAGTAACTCCCACTCCTCCTCCACCAACACCTTTCTCATCCCAAGGATGTAAGGTGAGAATTGATGTCGAGCCTCCAAAATCCTAAGCTATAGCATAACACAAAATATTTTTCATTAACAAATATTAAAAAAAACACACACAAAAACATAAATGTTTTGCACAAAAATAAGGAAATTACCTCAATTTCTCACACTCTATCTTTGGCCCCCACTTCTGCCCCTTCCACCACCAGAGCTTCCATGCTCAAATTGATTAACCTCACCCCACTCCACTCCACCCAACTCTCCCAAATGCGGCTTCTCAAACTCACAAATGCACAAATGAGCTTCATTTCTCATCTTTCCAGCTATTTATAGCTACTTTAGACACCTTGATATGCCCATGGGTGTTTCCTAGAGCACTGAAGTGCACCACGGTGTTTGTTAAATGCCCAAACATCAATGGGCATCTACGCATGCTAAAAGTGCCAACTGGCGTTTGGCATCATTTTTGACAAAAGCATAATATTTTACAAAATAGTGGCTTTTCCTCAAAAAATCACTTCATATTGCATTCATGCATCTGTTTCATTATATCAACACATTTTGTGAAGATTCCAACTGATTTGGATGCACAATTTTCATTTGCGACCACAAATTGGAGATCCGCTCAATAATTTACAAAAGAACTTCAAATGGTCTAAATATTCACAAAATGATTATAATCATCAGTGTCATCATAAAAAAATCATTTTCACATCATTAATATCATTATATATCATCATTTGTATATTTTCCAAGTTCAAACAACATTCAAGTGAACCTTGTATCTAGTAGTTTATTTTATATACTTGGTGATTGCAGCGATTTGCATCCATGTAATTTGGTAAGATGAATAACCTACCATAAGGACATGGCCATTTTCATCATTCCATATTCTCTTGTTCAAAATCACAATCACATATGGTACTTCACATTTCATGTGAAACCTTGCCAAGAATGGTTTGCACAAAATTTGTCATTGATGGCCTAGTTCGTGGGGCTTAAAACATGGACAAAATCATATTTCATCATTTCAAATTCCTTGAAAGTCATCACAGAGATAGGTAGTAGCTAGGATTATTGGTTCCAATCATAGGAATTATTCAACAGTAACTAGTAGGCCCTCCAATGTTGAATATTTTTAATAGCATCTTCATCTTGTGCATATCAATGATGCCGGAAGGCACATTCTTCAACAACATTGAATCACCCCAAATTTATGGCAACCACATTTGGTTTTGACTTTCCAAAAATGGGATGCATATTACATGATCATGACATTTATACTTGGCAAAAACTCCTTCATTTTTAGGATAAAAATAGACACATGTTTCATCACATTTTTCACAAAACTCTTCATCTATTGGGGCAAAAATAGACACATAATTTCACATTTTTTTCACCAAAATCCTTCATCTGTTGGGCAAAAATAGATGCATCATTCACCAATTCCATTCCCACCATTGGGGTAAAAATGGTATCACATTTACATCAATCATATCATCCACCATTCATTTGCACAAAATTTTCAATTGGTTTGTGAGATTCATCCGTAAACTCACTCACAAATTGAGGGGGTAAGCTATGAAAATCTAAATTCTTTAATTCTTTTATCTTCAAGCTCATTTTTCATCCCAATAGAAAGCTACTTTTGCACCTTTTGAATAAATCCTATCCATCCAATTTAACTTAATCCTAGCCATCCATCCACATCAATCCATGCCACACATCCAAAATTAATATCCATCCTTTATTATGTTTTAATTTGAGCCACACAATTCATGTCACTCAAACCCTAACATGCCCTAGTGTGGATTATTAAAAGGAGTCATTTTGATGGCTCAACCCCCGAGTTGAATTTTTCCCTAAGTTTTCCTGAGCAGTTTGTACCCTGATATTTATGAGTATCCAAACACTCTCACCATCGATCCTTGCTTGCCATAACCCCCACATCCATCATCGTCCCTCTGACCCAGCCAGATCTACTTCTACAAATCCTCACTTTAGCTCATGAATACCTTCAAGTTCTCTCTATCATTGCCAAGCACCTCTGAGTGTTCCTCCTCTATAATTAAGCACCTTTGGGTACCCTCAACCATTCTTGAGTGCCCATGGTAATTTTCTACTATCGCCAAGTGCCTGTGGGCATCTTACACTAGAGAATTGTAGCCACCCTAGACCTCGGGTGATGCTAGGGCATTGCCAGACTGATTTCCTATAACTTATCTCATAGATCAAAAAACAACAAGCATCTCAAGGTAAATTTTTTTATTGTTATTGCATTCCATGCATTTTCAATTTTGTTCATGCTATTTACATCATATAACTAGGTTTTTTGTATTTATTTTAGGGGGCCTCACATTGTGGAGCCCTCATAGTTGCTACTAATCTATTTGCTATTTTTTTGTGTGTATATTTGAGTGTTACATTAGCATTGTACAACTACTTAAGCTAGAGTGGCCCAGTATTGGATAACACGAAGCCCACTCACATATGTTGGGAGTAAGGACACATTCTGAAGACACCATCAACATTGTAGCTAGGGTTTCAAAGAACCCTAGCATTGTGTATATTTGTATCAAAGAGTTTAGAGATTATTTATTGTAACAATGGAGTTTTGAGGCTCCCCCCATTAATACAAAATCATTCATTATGTAATATTGTCTTTTTGAGTTCAATCTATATCTTGTTATTTGTTACATTTTTATCTATATAGGATATAACCAATTAGGAGTAAATTTTTCTCATAGATGGTGTGGTTTTTTTGGATTTTGTCGGTTCTCTTTTACCACTAGATATCCTACTTTAAATTAATGTTTATTGATTTTGTTTTTATATGCATGGTGAAAAATGGTCTTGATAGATGTTATGAAATTTATGTGATGCTAATCAAGCAGTGTGAGTTGGTCCAAAAAATCTTGATGAGTAGTGTCAACATCAATGAATTATGGTAAGGTAATTCTAAAATATGGGATTCCTAATTCCAAGGGTATGATTACTTCAACACCATAGAATAATGAGAAAGGGGTTGCCCTATTTGGGTATTCTAATACTGGTTTGATATGCCCATAGTGCTAAAAATATTTAATTGTTCCACTCATGATGAGATTCAAAAACTATTTTACGTAGGATAACATAGATGGTTTTATTTGTTGCTTCTGCCTGACATTTTCCTTATGGATAATGAGTTGAGAAACTATGTTTGATGTTATATTTTTTATAGAATGCATGAATTAAATGGTGTACCATTATCTGATATGATTTGAGAAGGAATTCCAAAATGACATATGAGGTGTTGTTGAATTAATTACACATTTTTTGGTCCTATAATCTAGATGAGCGGAACAACCTCTACCCATTTAGTAAAATATTTTGTGGTTGTGATGATGAATTTGTTTGCCTAATAATGTTGGGGTTATTTTTCCTATGAGGTCCAAAACCCATTATGAGAATGACCACATAGATTGAATCGTTTGCAATGCTTGTGATGGTAAATATGTTAAGTTGGCATGTTATTGGAATTTGACACATTTCTTGATGTAGACACAACAATCACGTTCCCTTGTGCACCAATAGTAACCAATGCATAGGATGCACTTAGTGATGGTCATTCGACTAAAATGATCTCCACAAATATTATCATGGGTGGAAATAATGATATGGTTAATTTTTCGTGACTCTAGGCATTGAAGAAGGATGCCATCATATCTCTATTTATATAGAATATCTCTCAATAGTGTGCATCAAATGGAATTTTTCCTAAATGTTTTTTTGGTGGCTTGGGATAAGTTAGGAGGAAACACACTTAATTTGAGGTAGTCTTTGATTTGAGACATCCAAATACTGGTAGGTTCCATTTGAATAAATTTGACTTCTATGTTATTGCTCAAAGTGTTGGGTAAAATCAAAGATTTGTACATGGTTTGTATAGAGATATGGCTAGTATACAAGTGTGAATTTTGAGAAATGAGGGATCCTAAGGAGGCCATGGTATCAACGAATCTATTGGTTTATTTTGGTAAAGCTTCAATGTCATACCATTCAAACTATGATAGTAATTCTTTTGTGATATGCAATGACGTATTTAATTACTAGTAGGGAGTCACCAATGGTATGGATATGTTTAATGAAAATTGAGAGAGATGTCTTGAGACCTAGGATGAGGGCTTCATACTCTGTATTGTTATTTGTATAGAGGAAGTTTAGTTTAAAATAGAAAGGTATTGGAATCTCATGTGGTATGAAAATACACATCTAACACCTCCCTCTTGCTAGAATTTTGCACCATCAAAGTACATTATCAAGTCCATTTTATCTTCCAAGTCAACATATTATTACTATTTAGTGATATGAAAGATAGAATCATCAGGAATTTCAGTGAGAAGAGGTTTGTTGTTGGGAAGTGGAGCTTGAGCAAGTTGGTCCACAATGATGTTGTCTTTTTTTTAAATTTTGATGTATGAATTTAAAGTTAAACTCTAAAAGTAGCACTAACCATTTGACGGTTCTTGCATTTTGATATGATCGACCCATCATGTATCATAAGGTATTGTCCCTAGCAATGATGTAGGTGGTATGATTGATCAGGTAATATAAAAGTTTTTGGGTGGTGAAGACAAGTGCTAAAAAAACATTTTCGACATATTCATATTAAGTTTTTTAGTTGACCAATGTGTGATTGATATAATAGATAGATTATTCTTATTGACCCTCATTTTTTTGGGCCAACAAAGTACCCAAGGAAAAATTGGTGGCTTATATGTATAGATGAAACCTTAGGTTTGGATGGGGTGGTATTAATACTTAATATCCTTGAAGGCATATTGGCACGCTTAATCCCATGTGGAAGGCACCCCCTTTTATAACAAGTGGTTAAAAGGTCTACACTTGTCTGATAATTGTGCAATAAATCAATCCATTACTTGAATTTTGCCTTGTAAGATATGCAATTATTTTAGATTTGTTGGGGGTGGTATTTTAGTGATATATTTTACTTTGTTAGGGTCAACTTTGATACCCCATGGAGAGACAATGAATCCTAAAAAAATTCTAAATAGTACTTCAAAGATGTATTTTTTTGGATTTAGTCTGAAACTATGTTTAAGGAGGTGATAAAACACTTTTGTAAGATGTCAATGTGCTAACTTCTTTGTTTGGATTTTACCTAAAGGTCATCTACATAATATTTTATTATTTTGTGCATGTAATCATGGAATATGTAGGTCATGGCACAGTTAGATGTAGTGCCTATATTTTTCAAGTTGAACAACATGACTTTGTAGCAAAATGTCCCCCAATGGCATGTGAAGGATGTCTTATGTTGATCATCAAGGTTAACCCAAATTTGATTGTATCCTAAAAAACCATCCATTAGGGATAACATTTCATTACTAGTGTAGGAATCAACTAGTGCATCAATGTTTGGGAGAGGAAAGTTATATTTAGGGTACACAATATTGAGGTCTCAAAATTTAGCACAGATGTAGATTCTTTCTTTTGGTTTTTTAATGGGAACAATGTTTTCTACTCTTTTAGATAGCCAATTGGCTAAATAAATCCAGCATATAGAAGTTTTTGCAATTCATATTTTACCATCAGAGTGATGGTAGGATGTATTTTTCAAAGCCACTATTTGATAGGTTTGGCATATTTGTTGAGTGTTATGTTGTGAACCACCATATTGGGATCAAGTTCCAACATATCAGTGTATGACCAAGTGAATATTAAGAAGTGTAGTTAATTATTGATGTTCTTTGAGAGAAAAACTTACCCATAGCTAAAGAATAGAAATATTATGAGTATAATTACTAATATCGATGTCTATGGTATATTACACCAACTATGGGATCCATGATCTACTTGGGTGGGTATGGGAATGAGATGTAAATAATCAGTTGTATTTTATAAAAGAGTTTCATAATTGTTATTTATGTCCACATGGTGCACACTAGAAGATTGATGGGATTGGGGAAGATAGGTACTGGCATGGAAAAGGACTTGTGGGGTGGGGATAAAATGGTGTGGGTATGGATTGGGTGGTGTTAGGTGATAAAAATCAATATAATCTGGATTCATGATGAGTATGTGGTTTGGATGCACTATTTATTAAAGAAGGGTGAATAGGTCAATTGATATCATGTTGATTGTATGTTGCATTGATGATGTGCATTGCACTATATTAGCAGGTTCAACAGGTTGGATTACGATTTGTTGTGGTGGTAGAAGTTGGTAAATAATTATGGAAGGATAAGTATGTGGAAGAAGTTATTTAGTGGGTGTTCATAGGGAAGAATAAGTGGAAGAACTAGAAGGGGAATGAGAAACATATGAAGAAGATCATTGTCTCCCTTGGATGACTTGATGATAGGAAATATGGAGGTAGATATTTCCTCAAAGCTATTTGAATTTATAGAGAGTGTATCAAATTGTACATCTAGCTCATCATAAAATATGTTAGAATATTCTAGATGAATCATGGCCAACTAAAATAAAGAGGAAGTAATGTTGGTGGGTACTGAGGAGATTGAATTTCTATTGGAGAAGGGTATTCTAAATCTATAGAGCCCTCCTCTTTGTAATCTGTAAGTGTGATGCTAAAGTATTCAAATTGGCATGTCAATCCATACTAATTTATGCTATGATATCCTATACCTAATCTATCATTGGGTTGTAGGAATAAAGGATTGATGATATTACATCATCCTCATTCATGGTGACCCAAACCATACCCATGTTAATTGTATTGTTGAAAATAGAATAAAGTAAAGGTTGGGTTGGATAAGTAATCGAGGTTTGCATAGAATGGAGGCTCAAGTTCAGGGGATTATATTGATTGTAAGAAGGTATCAATACCTCCATATACAAATTTGGTTTAGTTTGTGAGAACCCCTACTATAATAACAACACCAATAGTTAAAGGTGCATTTTGAGGATAACCAAAATCACATGTTGTTTGAATGCTAGGTGGTGTGATGTGAGCATTATGCACCACATATTTTCTAGGTCTAGAACTTGTCATAAGTACTAAAATATATGGTATCTCAAGATACATTTGGGATGTCAAGGTTCTAGAATTTGCCAAAGGTGAGGTAGAAGAAATGGATGCTTGAGATTCAAGTGGAATATTGGTGGGTAGAGAAGAGATGATATATGATAGATTAATGGGTATAAAAGGAGGAATATAAAGGGATATGTTGGAATGTGGAGAGCAAGAAGTGGAGGTATGAGAAGAAATTTTATTAAGAAACATGTGAGTGGTGAAGGAAGGGGATGGAATAATGTTTGTGGATGGTTGGGAAGGCAGTCATGATGGAGGATGAGAATGGGTGATTGGGTGAGGAGTTGCTAATGTTGATGATTTTATTAGTATGACTTAGGTGGTGATTGGAGGTGTGATTAGTGAAGGAAAAGCTGTAGGGGTAATTTTTTTTTTTTTCCTATTTTTTTCCCCCCCATTAAAAAAACCACACCCAAAAAAAAAAAAACCCAACAAAAACAACCCCAACCCAAAAAAAAAAAACAAAACACAAAACCCAAAAAAAAACCCCAAAAAACACCCACAAAACAAAAAAAAAAAAAAAAAAAAAAAAAAAAAACACAAAAACTACCTCAAAAACAATTTCTCTTTCAAAAAAAAAAAAAAAAAAAAATCAAAACACCAAACACCCAATCACCCCAAAAAAAAAAAAAAAAAAAAAAAAAAAAAAAAAACAAAAAAACCACTCAAAACAAAAAAAAAAAAAAATATTATTTAATTTCATCAACCTTATCCCTAAGCCCAAAGGCCCCCCCCACCCCCAATATTTTTTAAAAAAATTTTTTCCCCCCCCCGCCCCCCCCCCCCGGCGCCGCCCCCCCCCACCCCCCCCCCCCCCCCCCCCCCCCGCCCCCCCCCCCCCCCCGCCGCCCCCCCGCCCGGGGGGGGGCGCCCCCCCCCCCCCCCCCCCCCCCCCCCCCCCCCCCACCAAGGGGGCGGCGGCGCCGCCCCCCCCCCCCCCCACCCCCCCCCCCCCCCGCCGGCGGGGGGGGGGGCCCGCCCCCCCCCCCCCCCCCCCCCCCCCCCCCCCCCCCCCCCCCCCCCGGGGGGGGGGGCGCCGCGCGCCCCCCCCCCCCCCCCCCCCCCCCCCCCCCCCCCCCGCGGGGGGGGGGCTCTTCCCCCCCCCCCCCCCCCCGCACGGGCGCGCCCCCCCTTGGGGCCTGGGGGGGGGGGGGGGGGGGGGGGGGGGGGGGGGGGGGCGGGGGGGGGGCCGCCCCCTTCCCCCCCTTTTGGGGGGGGGGGGGGGGGTCCCCCCCCTCTCCCCCCCCTTCCCCCTCTTTTTAATATATAATATATAAAATATATATATAATATATAAAATAAAATTAATATAATTAATATATTATATAATTAATAAAAAAAAAAAAAAAAATAAAATAATATATAATTAATTTAATTTATTTTATTATTAATTTTTTTTTCTCCTCCCCCCCCTCTCTTTTCTTATAATTATAAAAAATTTATTTTTTTTCCCCCCCCCCCCCCCCCCCCCCCCCCCCCCCCCCCCCCCCCCCCCCCCCCCCCTTTTTTTTTGAGATTTTATTTTTTTTCTCCCCCCCCCCCCCGCGCCCCCCCCCCCCCCCCCCCCCCCCCCCCCCCCCCCCCCCCCCCCCCCCCCCCCCCCCCCCCCCCCCCCCCCCCCCCCCCCCCCCCCCCCCCCCCAATGTGGGTGGAAGGAAGGGTGATAGGAGATGCTAAAGTGATCAAACTAAAAATTTAAAATAGATCATCATCAACTTGGATTTGATGCACCTCTCCCTCATGTAGATATTTTATGTAGTGATGGATAGCGTAGGGAACAAATTACATGTCTCAAATCCAAGGTCTCCTAAGGAGAAGATTGTATTACATTTCACCTTCAATGATATGGCAAATAGTGGGTATGGTTTTGATGCCTACATTGATTGGTAGGATGATTGTACCTAATGTTTGACACAACATACCATTGAAATACCATAAGTCCATTGTAGGGGTAGGTCAATGTTTATGTGGAATATTAAGATGACTAAAGGTGGGCGATGTAATGATGTTGATGGAGGATCTAGTATCAATCAACACTCATTTATAGGTGATGTTTTCTACTTCTATCATTATGTGCATAGGAGGGTCTGATCCAAGGCCTACGAGAGTTGTGATCTCATGGGTGTGGAACATTATAGACGATTGCATGCTAGTACACACATTGCCTATAAATTTAGAAAAATCATTGCTATCATATTTTTGAAGATCAATGGACGTCAATATATCATTTAATGCCTCACGATGAGGTTGTGATTGTTATAGGAGGTCATATATTGATATATTGGTAGTCACTAGTTGAAGTTGATGGGTAAGACTAATTATGATGGTGATGATTGACCTTGGTAGTGGAGGCAAACCTTGGGCCTATGGAGGTGTGGAAGATGATGGGGCAAGTACTGACACCTATTATGGATTGGGTTAGGAGGTATATCTATTATTCCTAGTGATAATATTATCATCCTAATAAAGCCATGTCATTCAAGCACACAATTGACTTGATTTACTTAGGGATTCTACATTTGTGTATTTTATGTGGTAGCCTATGTTTGGGGTATGTGGTGTTGCATGAGAGGGTTACAAAAACATCCAATTTTTGGTTGGAGGGAGATAGGTCATTATCAACCCGAATGGAACCATTATCAATTAGATCCTGAATAAGGTGATAAAAATTCTAATAATTAGTGATATCATACCCTTTACAATGATGATAGTCACAATGAGTATATTCATTAATCCTCTTCATTTTGGTGTGGTAGGATCTTCTAGTCAAATTTGAGGTAAGACCAAATGACTAGTAGCCAACAACTTTTGGAAGATGCTACCCATGGATTTAGTCAAAGGGATCCATATGCAGAGTGGAAAATCACCCAAATGTTGGAGGGCATCATGTGAGGCTATGAAGTTGGGAGAAATGAATTCCCTAGGTGTGGATGACCTTGCTATTGCAAATAACCATTTTGGATGGTGGTTTGGCTATCACATTGATCTCTAGATTAGCGTTCTAAGGAGGTTTAGGTTGGATTTGATTTGAATATCCTTTGTTAATTTTATTGGGAGCATACTCAGACCTTTTGTGGGATGTGATATTCCTCTTTTGAATTTTAACCTCTTTGATAATATTGGCATGATTGGAAGATTCTTTTAAGGAGTTATGTTGTTGCATTTGCAAATTTCTAGATATGGCTTTGATACAACTTCAAAAAAATACTTTAACCAATTCTATTTTAGGAAGAGACAAAGGTATATCATTGATTACAACTCACCATAATGCAATAGTCATGGATGGACTCATCCTCAAAATGTTGTAGGTTGTAGAGGTATGAAAATGATCCCCAATTTTTGATGTTGAGCATGAAATGTTCAAGGAAAGCATTTTCTAATTGTTCAAATATAATAATATATGCCTAGGTAAGTTATCATACTAGTTCAAATATGGTCCCTCAAGCGATTGTGGGAAGGTTTTAATCATTAAGACATCACAATTATTGATGCAATACTAGGCAAATTGATAGTTTCTCAAATGTTATCGAGAGTTCTTCGTACCTCTAATTTTTCAAACTTAGGGTTGAACTGGGAGGTGTAGGGTGACATGTGTATAGATGAATAAATGGGCTCTAATAAAAAGTTACTATAAGTGGGTTTGTTATACCATAGCTATTTGAGTGTGTCTATAATTGATTGATATGGTCTTGCATAGTCTGAATAGTCTGTGGTAAGACTAACACTGTGGGGTTGGAAACAATCAGGGTATTGATCAATTAATGCTCTGGGTAATTGTAGTTGGGCATGTGATAGTTGTAGGGTGGATTTTGATTATGAATAATTGGATTTTTATTCAAACATGTGTTCCTATTCTAATGTTGCACTTGATTGACCATCAAAATTGTCTCTTGTTGATATATTAGTTTAGGTCCCTCATAATACTTCACTTGTGTGGGCACCTAAAATTATGTGTGTTGGGGAGGTTTTGGTGTATACCAATAATTATGAAGCTATTTTTTATTGTCCATGTAAGGAAATTATGTTGGGTTAGACACTTGTTGGAGATACCCTTATTGAGGGAGCCCTTGAACAACCACTAGTTGCAGGAGTGTTTGTGTATATACTTGTTGGCATGATCCCTAATTATGTGCTTGGATTTATTGGGGTACTCATGTATTCCCTTATTGATTCAAATTATAATTGGGCACTTGTTGTTGCTAAGATATTTGAGCATATCTTGATTGACTAGGCCCCTAACTAGGTAGTTGTAGTTGCTGAGGTATTTGAATATACTCCAATTGAGTAGGCCCTTGATTGGGCATTTGCTATTATTGAGGTATTTGAGTATACCCTGATTGAGTAGGCCATTGATTGGATATTTTCTATTAGTGAGGTATTTGAGTATACCCTGATTGATTTAGCTCCTAATTGGGCACTTGTTGCTACTAAGGTATTTGAGAATATCCTAATTGATTCAGCCCTTGATTGGGCACTTGTTGCTACTAAGGTATTTGAGCATACCTTAATTAATTTATCCCTTGATTAGAAACTTGTTGTTGTTGAGGTATTTGAGCATACCTTTATTGATTCAGCCCCCGATAAGGAACTTGTTTCTACTGAGGTATTTGAGCATACACTGATTGATTCAACCCCTGATTGGGCACTTTTTATTGCTGAGGTATTTGAGCATACCTTGATTTATTTAACCCCTAATTGGGCACTTTTTGCTATTGAGTTATTTGAACATACTTTGATCTATTTAACCCTTTATTGGGTTAATGTTGATGCTAAGGTATCTGAGCATACCTTTATTAATTCAACCCTTGATTAGGAGCTTGTTGCTACTAGGATATTTTAGCATACCTTGATTGATTTAGCCCCTAATTAGGAACTTGTTACTACTGAGGTATTTGAGCATACCTTGATTGATTAAACCTCAAATTGCAAACTTATTTCTATTGAGGTATTTGAGAATACCCCAATTGACTCAACCTCTAATTGGGCATTTTTTCTATTGAGGTATTTGAGAATACCCTGATTGATTCAACCCTTGATTGGGTGCTTATTATTGCTAAGGTATTTGAACATACGCTAATTAGTTTAGCCCCTAATTAGGAACTTGGTTCTACTAATGTATTTGAGCATACCCTGATTGATTCAACCCTTGATTGGGCACTTGTTGCTACTAAGGTATTTGAGCATACCCCAATTGATTCAACCCCTAATTGAGCACTTGTTGCTACTGAGGTATTTGAGCATATCCTAATTTATTTAGCCCTTGATTGGGCAATTGTTGCTAAGGTATTTAAGCATACCTCGATTGATTCAACCCCTAATTGGGCACTTGTTCTTGCTAAGGTATTTGAGCATACCTTGATTGATTCATCCCCTGAATGGGTACTTGTTACCATTGAGGTATTTGAGCATACCCCAATTGCTTCAAACCTTGATTGGGCACTTTTTGCTATATGTATTTGAGCATACCTTGATGATTATGCTATCAAAGAGTAGGCCAGTGGTTCTTGAGATGACATAGTAGAAGGAGTGGATTTCCAATAGGGTGGAGTGATGAAGAATTTGGTTATAGCTTGTTGAGAATAGGGTTGTTGATTTATGAGAGAATGATTAGGGGTGAGAGAAGTAAATATGTTGAGTTGAGTTCGAGATTGAGAATGAGTGGGGGTGGTGTCGGGTTATGTGGGAGGGAATGTAAATACTAGGTTTGTGGAATATGGAAGGCTAGTGGATGGTGGAACAAAATTTGGATTACTAGAAGAGAAATCTTCTTGAAACCCAATGAAATATGGACTAGATAGATTGTAGTAATAATAGATGGTAGAATATGTGAGGTAGGTGGATTGTGATAGCAAATTAATGAAAAAACTTGGCATCTCGATTTGGGATATCACTAGTCATTCACCTTGAAGGATGTCCTAATGGTAAGGGTGATATTTTGAGTAATTTTTTAGAGAGAAAATTATGTTTGTGACACACCAAATTTCTCTTTTTGGGATGGTTCATACAACTACTGAAGGGGAGAGAATGGTTTTTCCCTTTCATGTTCAAACAATGGATTCACTTGTGTATATTTTAGGATAACGTGCTATTGAATGTGTACTTTACTTCATGTGTGGATCATATCAGGTATAAATTAGAATGTACATAGGTTATGGTAGTGGAAAACCAAAAAATTTTAGTAGTTTAATCTATTATAATCTTGGTTTTAGCACATAGAAGTGGTTTTCTATAAAACACACCTTACGGTGCATTTTTTGGATCAAAAAATACCTCCACCTGCATTTTTTAGTCAAAACATACCTTGAACTATGTTTTCTAGGAAAATAGGTATTTTATGTTTAGAAAGTGACCAAACCAATTTTAGAGGTCTCTAGGACCAGTTTTGTGAAGTTTTCAATAGCTTTGGAAGTGTTTTGGATTATTTTGGAACAACGTATTTGAATGAGTTTTATTTGTCACAAACAACAATCAAAGTGTGGTTTATGTTGAATTTAATATTTGATGATCTTGTTCTGTAGTTTTTTTTTGTTTTTATGTAAAATACCTACTATAAACATAGGGTGTGTGAATTATATCTAAAAAGGTACGTTAATATACACCCTTCTTGCTATACCCAAAGGCATGCAAGGAGTGGTGAGAAAAATAGGCAAAAGGCTTCCTATGATGAGAAAAGGCTCGAGGTGAATAGAAGGAAGATAGAAAACTCCTCTTATAAAATAAGTGGCACTATCTAAGACCTACTACTAGCCTACCCAAGATTTTGCTTCACCCTTAGATGGTCTTAGTCAAGAACGATAGTTGAAAACTCACTTATTATGTAAGCCCTGTGAGTAGGGGTGTCTAGCCTAATCCTACCCTGAGATAATATCAAGAGTAGGGTATTTTCTAATGATGAAGTCCAAAAAACCACTTGTAGGGGCTACTAAGGTGTTTAGGGGGGTGATTCAATGCTTTCTAGTGAGAGCCAATGATATTGATCTCTATTGTCATTTGGTGATGAAATCCAACACAAACCAATGTTTATGCCTTGCATGCGTGTGTGTGTATTTTTGCTATTGTTTTATTTTTTTGAAATGAAAATGCTAAAAGGAAACTATGCTAAAGAAAAACAAGAAGATAAAATTTTTAAATGCATTATTCAAGAGAAATTATCTTTTAAAAAAGGAGGCTATACTAACTATAAAACTGACCAAACAATTTTTACGTGTTTTCAAAATAAATTTAAGCTATGTTGAAAAATGACCTATTGTTATAGGTGCCTTTTGAAAAGTAAAAAAATGAAATAAATATGTTTTGTAATGCAAAAATGCATTTTGGAATTTGACCTAGTGACCTAGGTGCCTTTTGAAATTAGAACACACAAAGGAAACCAGTTTTGTAAAACCTATAGTATGTGTTGAAAAATGACCTACGAGCTAGGTGCATTTTTGCTAAACAAATTTTAAATGACTATTCAATTTTTAAAAGCAGGAAAAAAAATAAAAATAGGTGAAATTCAAGGTTTTGAATAGTCTACCTATATTTTCTAGCAGGGTTTGCTAAGGGGGGGGCCCAAAATTTTTAAAAAAAGGGGGCCCCTATAAAAAACAGGGGGGACCCACAAAAAAAAAACCCGCCCCCCCCCCCCCCCGGGTCCCAATTTCCCCCCCCCCCCCCCCCTTTTTTATTTTTTTAAAAAACGGGGAATTTTTAATGGGGGGGGGGGGGCCGGGGGGGCCCCCTCTTTTTTTTTTCCCCCCCCTTTTTTTCTTATTTTCTAGATTTTGGTAGCCTTCTAGGGTTTGACAGGGTCCATCACACATGTCAAAGTGCAAAATGCACCTCAGGGTGTGTTTTCTAGTCAAAATATACCTTGGGATGCATTTTAATATAAAAGTCAATTTTTGGGTGATTTTGGACCTATATCAGATCTGGAAGACAAAATATAATATTTTTGAGTGCCTGTACCTATGATTTGACAATCAAAACATTAGAATCTCACATAATACAAACAATGCCTATTTTGAATACAAAATACTAGAAATGGTATTTAGTCTATGAAAACAACAACATAAAATAAAATGAAGTAAGTCATGAAGTTGTCAATATTAGGCCTGAGGTGTGTTTTGGGACTTTGGGAGATTTCATGCTTGTTTTGTAGTACCTTCAATGATAATAACAACATAAAAAGTTGTTAGATAAACATTAACTAACAAAAGCAAATGAATTATGATCACAAAAATTAAGTAAAAGAAAACATACAAATTTGTATTGATAATTTTATAAAAGGTGTTACAATATGAAATGATATTCTTTTACAAGATGCCCCAAGGGCTACAAAAGAGAAACACCATTAGGAGGGACCCTAGCATTGAACACAAGTGTGACGCTATAAGTGTATTCCTTCAATTTCTCAAATTTGGGATGGGCTTATGGTGTATGCCACCATGATCTATACCAATATACAATCTTGTGTAACCCTAAAAAAAGGTGTTAGACTATTCAAATACCTGTCTCAATCAAGCCTCCTACAAATATAGATATATTGACAAAAAATGACCAAAAATGCATTAAGAAAATTTCAAAATATGCTTAAATTGATAGGGGAGAAAAATGTTACTTGTTAGGCCTATGTGGAGGCTTAAAACTAGAAAACACACCTTGAGGTACATTTTGGGTGATATGACTTGGAATGATCCTTGTATCAATAGTAGAAGCCACCAGTGAAGTTTGGTGTTGATCCGGTAGCTATTGATGTTTGTTTGGTATCTGTAATCACCAAAAATCTACAAGAGAACACTATGGGAGAGCTGTTAGTTGTCCAAAAATATCATGCATGAATAGTAGTATAATTTTGGTAGCCTAATAGTGCATATTTTATCCTCTTAAAACCATAGGCAATATCCTTTATTTATAGGTATCTTGAGAATAAAATGGGCAAGTGAGTTGGCAAGGGTAGAGAGGGAAGAGACAAGCCCTATTTAATGTAGTAGGTAGATGGGTGAGGCTGGCCTTCTATGGTTGATGTGTCTTCCATGCCTCTTAATTACTTATGGAAGAGAAAAACTCTTTTTTAATTTATTTTCATTAAATGCTTTAAAGAGGAGAAAAGGAGTGAGTTTTATGTGAGGGGGGTGAGTGCTTAGAAAATATTATAGGGGAAGATAAATAGAGGATGAAGTGGATCCCACCTAGGGCTTAGGGTATCCTAGGGATTAGGTTAGTTTTACCTAGCGTTTAGGTTAACTTTACGTAGGGTTTAGGTTTTTTACTTTTTTTTTAATATTTCGCTATTTTCTTGTCAAGTGTTGTTGTAAGAGGTTCAATGAGATATTTTTAGGTATCTACAAACTTGCACCAAACCAACATCAAAATATCCTAATATCTCATAGAAGGTCCACACCAAATCCTAGAGACACTATAGCTACGAAGAGTTAATCACAGTCTCCCTAGTGGTTAGTAGAGCCAACCACATCCCCCCTAGTGATTTTTAGTCCCAACTACAACCCTCAGGTGGTTGCATCTAAATATCATACATAGACTTCAATTTAGAATCAAGTAGGTAAGCAAGTTAAGAAAATCAAACTTATGAGGTTTTGTAATAGTTACATGTTTTTTGTTCCATTTATTAAGTTCTTTTAATTTATTGTATGCTTGCATCTTCATAGATTTGGGTCTAATAAAGAAAGGCCCTAGATGCTACTAATACTTTATTGTGGATCGTGTGTAGGTGTCTTGGAGCAACACTAATCCTAGGGTGGTCAAGCTAATGAAGCTTCCAAAACCCACCCAACTATTGAGGTGGCATAGGAGATGTTTGTAGCACCATTGTATTCATTGTAAAATTTTACTGAGAAAAGGGAAACTCTCTCTTTTGGGAGGACCTATTGTAAAAACCCCTAGACGAATATTTTTAATCAAAATGGTTGTTTGTAATATCATCCTTTGCTCATTTAATGGAATGGTGTATTTTCTATATTACATTTATGGCAATCACAATGGAACCCTTGCCAACCCATAACACACTAAATATTTTTTGTTTTGCATAGGCTATAGGAGTAGGTGTCTCTTGTTGCTTTTATCCTAGCATGTATTATGTGTTTATTTTAGGTTTTTTTATGCTTCTTTGTCTATCTTACTTTCTTTTCTAATATTACTACTTTTTTCTATGTCACAAGTATTCAATCACATCAAAACGCATCATCACATCATCCAAGTTGAGGCTCATCCTATCAACCTCCTATCACTTGTATTTAGGTCCACCCACCACATCCTTGATGGTTAGTAGCCACCCCTAGTGGTTAGTAGCCACCCCTAGTGATTTTATCATCCTTTTTTATCACTTAGAGACTTGCCTACAATATAGGTATTGGTTTCAATAATCCTATCAAAAAAAATCCTAAGGTGTGTATGAATCCTTACTATCTTATCATGCATCAAATTTGGGGAGTCTAGGTAAGTCACCTTCCCTCTTCATAAAAAATCATCATTTCATCATCAAAATATTGTTTTTATTTTATAAAATCTAATTTCTTGTTATCTAGACTTGCAATCACTTAAAATATAGATTTATCTTTAGGTTACCATAAAGTTTGAGGTGTCAAGGTTGGTCACCTTCCCGTCTCTTCCCATTACATCATCATCTCTTTAGCTTTTAGTTTTAGCTTCTCTTGCAATAACCAAGTCTCTTTATCATCATCTTTTTAGTTAGGTGCCATCATCCACTTCTTAGTTAGGTTTCCTTTCAAATTATAAACAAGCTTGGGGTGTCTAGATTTGGTCACTCTTCCCTCTTCTTTTGCAAACCATCATCATTGCTTTTGCTTAGGTTTTTATTTAAGCTTTTTTTAGTTAGGATTATTCTTAATTGTAAATCAATATGTTGTTCTAGTTTTATTTGGTTGTTCTCTTGGAAATTGTGGCTTTCATTTCAAATTATCATTCCCCTTTTACCACAATCACAAAACTATCTCTAATCATTTTGTTTTACAATGTTTTTATAGGGACACTTGGCTAGACTATCCTCTGGGGAGCAGAGAACCATAGATACCTGATAGAAGCAACAAAAACCCCTCACAAAGCGAATATCCATCCCCCTAGTGATTAGTAGAGCCAATTGTAACCTCCATAGTAGTTTAAAATATTAAGGGAGTCTAGATCACAGAGACAACCAACAACTTACATCCACTTACCAATGGTGTAGGACAATAGGTCAAAGGTTTAGCTCATCTATTTTTGGTCTAGATCATCATAATTCCTTTGATTTCCTTATCATATTTATTTGCAAATTCATAGCTTAGTTGTACTTCAATATTAGCTTAGCATCATAGTTCAATCCCTTAGCTTAGCATAGTTGTCAATTTCCTTAGCCTAGTTGCTTCTTTAAATCCTTTAGCATAGTAGTTGTTCAATGATATAATTTGTTTGCTTTGCTTCCATAGCATAGGTATTTTTATTTATTTTTTTAAAATTTGGTGCTTTCAATTTCCCTAGCATAGTTATTTCTCTTTGTAGGAATAGTTGTCTTTCCTTTCCTTAGAATAGTCTCTTCTACCTTCTTCATCATAGTTTCTTTTAATCCTTTTGGCACAGATGTATTTTCATTATCATAGTTGTTTTAATATTCTTAGCATAGTTGTGTTTTTCATTTATATAGCATAGCTTGTCTTTTAATCTTCTTAGTATAGTTGTTTTAATAATTTATTGCATAATTGCTTTATTTCTATAGCATAGTTACTCTCCTTTCTTTAGCATAAGTGCCTTTAACTTCTCTATAATAGTTGTTATCATTACTTTAGCATAGTTATTTTTTTTAGTTTCTTTATCATAGTTGTTATCATGACATAGTTGATTTTGGTTTTCTCATCATATTTGTTTTCATGTCCTTTATCAATAGTTGTATTTCAAGTTGCATAGCCTAGTTGTTTCTCCAAAATTCTTGGTTTAGTTACCCTTTAAGTTTCTTAGTAGAGTGGTATTATTTTCATAGAATAGTTGCTTTTCATTTTCATAGGCTAATTAATTTTCATCTCTATAAAACAAGTGCCATTTCACGTAGCTTATATGATTTCCTCTAGAATAGTTGTTTCAAAGTGTCTTCTTTGTTTCCATAGGATAGGCTCATCATCATCCTTTGTACCACTAGCATATTTCTTTATCCTTATCATTTAGCTTAGGTTAGCTTCAAATTAGCCATCCAACTAGTTGTAATATTTGTCTATATTCCCTTAATTATTATACCAAGTTGCCTCTTCTTTATTCTTCTTTGTAACATACCTTCAGGTCTAATCACCTGCCCCTAGGTGGTTAGCAGCCTCAACCACCATCTACAATCAACAACTGCCAACCCTCTTGTAGTTGGCTCTGTGAATTGACTAGCTTTAGAATGTTAGGCCCAAGGTCATTTTTAAGCCTTCCTTGAATATTTTATGCATTGTGTTATCATTTTAGACATCCATTTTTTTCCTACATCACTTTTTTTTCCTCCAATATTAAGGTTCTCATCTTCCTCCTTTAGCATATATTCTATTTTTCTTCTCTAGAATTTCTTATTACCTTTTTCTAAGGGTGGGATTATCTATTTCATCGTATTCTAGGTCTCCATATATCTCCTTTGCTTATGAGATAGATCCTTTTCTCTTTACATAGTTAGCATCCTTCATTGTAATTATTATTTATATTAGTTGCATCTCGTTATTAGGATCATATTAGGAATAGTATTTGTTTATCTTGAATTTTGCATCCTTAGGATTAGCTTTAGTCATGCATTACAAATAGGTATTCTCAACACAAAAAAAACAAAATCCCACACATTTGCACATCATTTTCCATAAATTTTTGCAAGGAAAACCAACTAGTGACATTGGACTTCATCCCCAACCATTGGTTGATCCCCTAGAAACCATAGTTTAGATCACATAGTTTCCTAGATTTCATCACTAGGAAACTAGTTACCCTTGGGACTAGCTCGGGGTAATATGAGGTTAGATGCCCTTGCTCATGGGTCTTAATAATCAATGGGTGCATAGATTTTATTTTTGACCAAACTCAACCTAGGGTGAAGCAAAAGTCAACTAGGCCACCACAGGTTCTAGAAAATACCACCTCTTTTTGAGGTTCCCTTTTTCCCTTAGGATACCTAGAGCTCACCCTACCCTAGGAATCCTTTTCGATCCATTTATGTACAACTTATCATAGAGATATAGGCATAAACACACCCTTGTAGTTACTTCTCCATCCATATATTTAGTAGCCTATACAAATAGGGTACATAAAAAAACACAAAACCCAAACCAAAAATAAATGAATAAATATAACACAAAAAAAACCAAACCACCAAAATATCCCAAATCCCAATCAAACCATACCAAAAACTTGTGAACATAACACCAAAAAGCAAAACACATTCACAAAATATCAACATAATCATTGTTTATTTTATTGGTTTTTTGTCTTCTTTTTTGTATAGATAGTGCATTTATTTTGTGATATTTATTTTACAAAAACCATAAGAACACCACACAACCCATTCATTTCCATTCTATTTTCCCCTTAGCCACCTATGGTCCATACTAGAAGCTAAGCCAAATCCCAAACCCACACTTCTATGGAGCTTCCTAAACAAATATTACATCCTTCGACTACTTCCCTAACTCATCTGGAGGAAGTTTTATATACTTTCCATGGAATCCTATACAATGATATTCATCATCGCATCTCCTATCCCCCTAAACCAAACCACATTGGCTATGATCTAGGTCTAATTAATTGTGCTACTCATGTTGTCATTCTTAATTCTCCTAAAATTGAAACCCATTTATCTCTTTCCAACCTTAATGTTATATTCAATAATCCTAATGCATTTCATGCTCTCCAATATCCTCTATACCTTCACCTCATTACCATAATCCTACCTCACTTCGTCCTTCTCCCCTAGATTCACCAAGGGTTGCCCTAGCCCTAGTTTGCATTCCTTGCTATTCTACTTCTCCTTTCTCTCAAGAATAGACCTACTTCCACACTTATCAAATCCTATCCATACCCACCACCACTCACACCATAATCCCTTCTACCTACCTCACTCCCACCTTAGGTATGACACCACCTTGGATGTTATCTAAATTTTATTTCATTTATATTTACCCAAACCATGGATCTCATGTGCCTACCACCTACCCAAATATTTTTGGTACTATGTCGATCACCACTGACCCAAATCATCCCTCTTCCCCTAACCTTACCCCTTAATCATAATATCCTCTCACTTTTATACCACCTTATTATCCTCCTCTATATCCCAATAAATATATTCATGTCCAAACTAATGTTACTTCATAGCCTAATGGTTCTCTTCCATCCACTTCTTTTTAGTTTTTGAATCCACCCCCATAACGTGCATTGATAAGGAATAAAAATTCAAATAATAATTAAATTCCAAGATACTTAATATTACAAATTTGGTTCTTAAATAAGCACAAAGTATAAATAAACAATCCTGGTAATCAACTATAGATCCAAGGATTGCGTAAATGATAATATAAAGGCTAAGGAGAAAAGCCCTTATTCTACAAAAATAACAACACCTAGACTTAGATATTTTCAATATGAACCTATCACAAACTCACGGAAAATTATTTCCTAGACTAATTCTAATAATCATCAATCTAAGGTTGATGAAATAAATTATTATCCATATCATTCCTCCCAAAAAAGGAAGCATTAGACTCCAATGCTTTTACAAATAAGTGGGAGCGAAGATATTACAAATATAAGTGCCTAAAAATAAAATCCTCCAAAGTGGCTCATAAAATAAGAGATATAGACGATGTACAAGATCTCCAAAGAGATCACCATGACTCCATCAAAGGGAGCAACATCAAGAAAAACACATGCTCAAATAAGGTCCAATTAGGAAACCCAGGGGGATATCTAGGTCTGTTACTGCTTGGATTAACCTATAGCATGTAGGAATGAACACGACTATGCTAAAAAATGGCCTTGTCAAAATGTTGTTCAATCTTCAAGAAGGTGTAACTCTTCACACCAATCATGTTGAACCATAAGAATGCAATCAAAACCAAGTACAAATGATCCTACCAAGAAACTATAGTTGGTGGAGGAAGAGTGGAGGAAAAAGGAACAAGTAGGCATATTCTGAAGTGTTTGTGTCTTTGTAGTATTCAAAAATTTGGTGATCAAAGTGTCAAACCTTTGTAGTCTTCGGCTCGATGAAAGGCATTAAATGGAGTGATGCCTTTAAAAATTCATAAATTAACTTCAATTCCTACTGAGGGAGTAGTAAAAATTCCCAAGTGGGATACACTGGATGCAAACAAAAAGATAAAGTGTTGGGTACCATCGAGATGCACTTCATTACAAATCCAAATTTTTTGTAGAATCCCAAAGGGAAGGAGTAATGTGACTCCTCAAATATCCACAATTGCAAGTGGATAATAGCTACGAAAAGATAAAAATTGGCATGTAACCCAATAAATTCCACAATAGGACATGATGCACCAAATTATGAATGCACCAAGTAAAATGGATCTCCTCAAGTAGCTATATAGAAGCTGATGTGGAAGCTTGATGTAGTATTTCCTGAAGAAGTGTTGCAAGTCTTGTTGATGAAGACATGAGCAAAGCTAAAAAATCCACAAAGAGACAAGCCACTAAAGGGCTAAGACAACTCCAATGTGTGTGGAGTACCCATGTGATATCCATGATCACATAAATAGGGCCATGGTCAAAAGAAGAGACAACAATAACTCCCAAATTAGAGTACCCGAATTCCCATGATAAAAAAACAATACCTCCTAGAGTAGGAGTACCCAAAATCATGATGAAATATTAAGAGGGACATGGTCATGAAAAATTCTACTTCCAAAAGTGTCTAAGTATGAAAGTGGATTAAAGGAGTGTTGGGCTCAATAAAAAATGCACTCCATTTTACAACATTTTGTTTGTGAAGAAGGTTTCAATGATCCAAAAATTTAGAGTATCATATGTCAAAATAAACTTTTACAAAACATAAAAATGATAAGGAATAAAAATTCAAATAAAAATTAAATTCCAAGATACTTAATATTACAAATTAGATGCTTAAATAAGCACAAAGTATAAACAAATAATACTGGTAATCAGCTATAGATCCAAGGATTGCGTAAATGATAAGATCAAGGCTAAGGAGAAAAGCCCTTATTCTATGAAAAGAACAACACCTAGACTTATGAGCCTATCACCATGAAAAAATCTCAAGAGGGTCATGGTCATGAAATATTCTGCTTCCAAAAGTCTCTAAGGATAAAAGTGGATTAAAGGAGTGTCGAGTTCAACCGAAAATGCACTCCATTTTACAACATTTTGTTTGTGAAGAAGGTTTCAATGAACCAAACATTAAGAGTAGCATATGTAAAAATAGAATTTTACAAAACATAAAAATGATAAGCCTATTGGAATTGGCTCAAAAAGAGCATTCCAACGACTATATGCAAGCTATACGTGCAAAAATAAAGTGCCTCGAAGAATAAGAAAAAGAGACAGACTCTCAGGAAGCAAAAGAAAATTATAAATTGCTTACCCATTTTTCAAATTTGAATGAGAGAATATTATTTGAGCATATTCTCTTCTCATGGTTCACAAAATTATGGTAGGCAGTTTGCAAAATTGTGGTACAACTTTTGTGGGTCCACAATACTGGCAAAAAATTGGTGGTCCGCTTTAATTAGTGTGATTGGTATGGAGCACAGTCAACCGGATAAACAAGTTTTGATAGATGTTTCAAAGGTAGAGTGAATTAATAAATGTGCCACTGGGTGCTCAATGGAGATACCAACTATTAAATAAAGGACATGATCACCCTTATGAAGGCAGTATATGCCTACAACCCATGCAATGTGGGATAAAACCAAAATTTTCACTTGTTCAAATGTTTGCAGCAAGTCGCATCCTTGAGCTACCATGCATCATATGCCAAACCACACAATCCAGTAAGGTATGTCACCATGCATCTCATGTTTATTGGATTTATATCCTTTGGAAAGAATTTTTAATTAATTTTTTGATTTGCTTTGTTTATTCATCGTCTATAAACTATTTTTGGATGATCGAGTCCAACAATCAATCAATCATTCACACCTATGAGTGGAAAGAGAAAATGTTACCTGCGAGAGAGATTCTAGTCTTCTATGGATGGTGACCATATCCAAACACATCAAAAATGACTGATCTGGCCCTAGAACGGGCTTCCTTCATTGGTGGCTATCTCGGTCGCACTATTTACTATGACCTGTGATGATTGATCCAACATGTGTAGCTTGCATCATCCTCTACTCATAGCATAACATGAAAGAATAGGTCTAGGTATTTCATAACATGCATCATATCCAATCACAAAATACAATACAAATTTCCTTCAAGCACATCACCATATGCTATAATCGAGCCATGAAAAGCCTCCAATTTTATCAGTGAGGACGTCTTAATTACAATAAGCCACCAGGGAAACCATCAAATCTGCAAGTTTGGGCCATCAAGGTAGTGGAAGCAAGGTAGTAGAGGTGGTGCATAATTTGAAATTATAAGGTGTTTGAATGAACATATGTCACCAATAGCAATAGGTCACATGTGTTCTACAAATTACATGATTGTAGCAAGCCACACAAATAGGGATCTCATTCGATTGTAGGAACAAGACACAAAATCCATGTAGGAAATGAAGGAGATCGCTCGACGATCATAGGAATAAGATCAAAGTCTATGACATGACTTGTATAGGAATCAACGTGTCAGTTGTTCCTGCATCAGATTCGATCGGTATCGTAGAGAAGCCATCGCAAACAGAAAGTTTTGGTAGCCAAGTCAGGACCCTTTAGCAATCAAGAGGTAAATGGAATATCCAATATGGAGTAGGCAACAAGTAGAGATATCCCTATGATAGAATATTCCATCGCAATGCCACATCAACTACAATAAAAAGAGAGTCTTAGCATAGTTATGCGATGGGTGCCATGGCAAAAATAGGTAGCTTGATGTAGCTTCATGTACATAGAGGTTGACAAATCAGCCTTGCATATCTACTTATCATCCATCGGCATTGTACGATAGCTCTACTATGGATATATACTTATCCACTATCAGTTTGCTCCAATTTTTGTGAAGGTGCGGGTGCTATGGAGATCAGATCCTAAAAGGTGAGAGATATCTCTCATCAGCATCAACGATGCCAGGAAGGTGCAGGATGTATGGAGATTAGATCTTGCACTAAAATTTGTATCATTGGCTTGTTGTGGGAGCCAAAATATACCTATTTTACATGATTTGAATGGTAGAAATATTGTGGAAGGGTTGCTCTCAAGGTGACACCCACTCCAAGATAGCATGATGAAGAATTATCGGACCACAAAAATGGTAGAAGTGGATATAAAAGGTACCATATGCCCACAAGGGTCTTCAAGCATGGTGGATGTCACCAATGTAGAATCCATAACCTCTACACAAGACCTCCTACCTACATGGCCTTCTTGTGAGCAATCTACATCAACATTATTTAGTGTAGTGAATAATGAGAAACAATAAAGGAGAAATGAGCATATTTGATTATGACTCTATATAGACCTCAAAATACATGGTGGCGATAAGAACACTATAATGAGTAGTCCAAGCTCATAATAAACATTCTAAATCACAAGAAAAAGCCAAATTACAAATCACATAGAGAGATGACAACTGTGGAAGAGGGAGTAGGAATTTCCACAAGGAAATTCCCCCTCACAAGTCAAGAGCATGAGGCTTTGATACCAAATGATAAAGAATAAAAATTCAAATAAGAATTAAATTCCAAGATACTTAATATTACAAATTGGGTGCTTAAATAAGCACAAAGTACAAATGAACAATCTTGGTAATCAGCTATAGATCCAAGGATTGTGTAAATAATAAGATAATGGCTAAGGATAAAATCCCTTATTCTATGAAAATAACAACACCTAGACTTAAATATTATCAATATGAGCCTATCAAAAACTCACGAACAATTATTTCCTAGACTAAGTGTAATAATCATCAATCTAAGATTGATGAAATAAATTATTATCCATATCATACATCGACTAATGTAAATCCTTTTATAAATCCCTATTCTACAACCACCCTTCTTCTCATTGAGGTAAACTCTACATACTATTTTATCTCCTATCCTCCCTCTCCTCTTACTTATTTGGTCCAAAATTCTTCTTATCCCTCCTCCTCTTATCCTCCCTAATCTTAGCCCCCTCTTGTTCCTTATTCTAATTATTCTTCCTTGTAGCAAATTCCCTCTAGCAGGTCCTAATAAATTTCTCATTCTTTGTATAATATCATTATTCCTTGACCTCCACTTCAAGTATCAACCCCTCCACATCCTCCTAATTTCATATTATCTAATCAAGGCTCCTTATTCACCCAATATCCTTCATGGGCTTCTCATCCACCTATAGTATACACACCTCCTTCTCCTCCAAATTTTCATCAGTGGTCATTGACACCACCATAAGACCTATCATCTAACTAATATCAGCCCCCATAAAATCAATATCAACATATTAACCAATACCAACCACATTTGACTCAAAATTAATCACCTCCTAATAAACATCAACCACTTCCTAACCAATATCAACCTCCTAACCAATACCAACCACCTTTGACTCAACATCAATCACCTCCTAATCAACATCAACCACTTCCTAACCATTGTCAACTCCCACTAAATCAATATCAACCCCCACCCATTCAATACTAATAACCTATTATCTCCAATAAACCTCCTCAAAAATATAAAATAAACCATCAACCTCCACCCACACAACAAAATCCTCCTCTAAACCAATATCAATCCCCTCCAAACCAATATCAACCTCCACCCACTAACTATCAAACACCTCCTCAATATCAACCACCTCATAATCAATACCAACCAACATCCTCCTACTCAATATCAACAACCACCTAATCAATCCCAACCACCTCCCATATATCATCAATCCCCATCCTATCAATCCCCTCCAACCTTTATGAACATCCCAAACCCATATCATAAATCATATCAACAACCTCCTTATTTGTCCCAAGTTCCAATTGTTGTCCATAAATTAAAATCCACATCCTTACTATCCTCCTCATCCATATTACCCCTATCCTTATCCCCCATGATGTCTCCTATTTCACCCCATTTACTGAGCCTCCTCAAGCACTTCAAGGCTCGCAAGATGAAATTCTATGATTGACTAACCAAGTTAATAGTTTAGAATTACAATTTGTTGGTTATAGATACCAAAAACCCACCCTTATATAGCTTAGGGTTCAATCCATTCATCCCTTAGTCCCCACACCTTCATATCCCTATCATTTTGATATTCCCAAATTTGACAAGTTCAAAGGGAAAGAAGATCCCAAGGAGCATGTGAGTAATTTCATAAATCATTGTTAATGAATAAGTGAAAATGGTCACCTCATACTTAGAAATTTCCCACTATCCCTTGGTGGAGAAGCTTTATATTGGTATAATAGCTTACCCCAACATAGCCTTTAAACTTTTGAACAATTGGACAATTTCTTCTTAGAATATTTTTTCCTAAATGTCAATAAGAAATCCACCTTGACAAATATTTATAACCTTTGCCAATTTGATAATGATCCTATCCTAGACTATGGTGCCTAGTGGAGAACTATAATTAATAAATTACCATTCTTCCTTCTTGTCATAGAGCTAACATGAATTTTTACTTGAATTTGTTCTAAACACATCTCTTTGCTACTACAAATCCAATAATATCACACCTTCGAGGAAGCTCTAGCTCAAGCTAAAGTTATCAAAGATATTAAATTCCAAGAAGGAAAGATCAAACTTAAGAAAAATGAATGGTCAAACAAGAACTCCAATGGTAATTATAATAACTAATCTAAATCCCCCAAGTTAATTATGTAGTTTTGAGTAGCACACCCACTCCTAATCCTCAACTCAACACTCTACTTATCCATCCCAAACCAACATACCAAACTCAACAAGCCTCCATCCAACCCCAAAATCCTCTACCTCTTTCCAATCCTCTACTCATCCTCGACACCCTCCTAGGCCCCCTAAAAATTTCACCCCTCTATCTAAGCCCTTGTCAACCATTTTATAAAATCTTTATGATGTACAAATGATCTCCTTAGTAGAATTCAAATCCAAGGATCTAAACAAGCTTAAGCCCAAATGGTACAAGGAGTATCATTTTTTTATTTTCCATCACCAAAAGGATCATGATATTAATGATTGCATACAATTAAAATATCTAGTTCAAGACATGATCGATCGAGGGGATATTAAAAGTTAACAACCCTTTAGATACTCCCAATAAAAACCTCGATATATATCAAAACCCATTGCTACAACATGGGACAACTCAATAATATAATGGAACCTCCACCTCTACCACCCCATCTAATCAAGTTAACCATGTAAATAATATCCCATAATACCAAGGTTTTATCGATATGATCAACATTTTTACTAGAAATCAATGTTACCCTAATTGGCAACCCCCATAAAATAGCCCTCAAAATACAACTTTATTTTCAATTGTGCCACTCCGCCAGTGCAAGTCGCATCCCCTCAGCCATGATTGGTCCTACACCTAAAAAGTTAACTTACCCATAGCCTCAAGATGGCATCATCTAAATTGTTGATCTATAAAATTATTCAAAAATCACTTCCACATAGGGAGGTAGTAATGGATATCTTTAAGTCCATAGATTTGCAAATTTGAGACCCTAATACCTTTGCTAACTCTATGGGTATCATATGGATTTTCATGGAATCCTCTATTACAATTTATGATTATGAGATAAAGACTCTTCCAATTGAGGGATCTGATACACCATTGCATATTGTGGATCACATAGATGGTATAACCTTCAAGTGTGTTTTAGTTGACATAGGCTCTTCTATTAACATCATCACTCCCACTACCCTCATACATCTTAACCTTCCACCCTTTCACCTAGCTACTTCAACCTTCACTCTATAGGCCTTTAATAATACCTTATGTTTGACACTTGGGATGGTTCTCCTCCCCATCCAAGTGGGTGTGAAGACCATTAACACCTTATGTCATGTCCTTGAAGTCAATATGAAATGTAACATGCTTATTAGGATACCATGGATAAGGGATATGCGGTGCATACCATCAACCTTACATAACTACCTCAAATATATCCATGAGGTCCATGTTCACTACAATATCATCGACATTGAGCCTTTTAAATATTTTAACATGGTTTCACATCCGCATAAGTCCACCTTACCATCCATCCATTTTGCCCTTACTAGTATTCAACCCACACAGCCTTATTAGGAGGGCTTAAGACAAACTTTATATTTTTTAAGTCTTTCAAATATCCATCTTAAATCTTGTGCATGAGTTTATTGATTAATGGAGTGACCAAGAAGATCATCCACATAGTCCTTAATAATATCATGCATCATGTCACAAAAAATATATGTCATAACCTTTTGGTATGTGGCACCAGCATTATTCAAGCCAAAAGGTATGAATTTATACCAAAAAATGCTCCATGGAGTTATGAAAGTTGTCTTAGCCTGGTCCTCTAGGGTAATTCTAATTTTATTGTATTCCAATAAACCATCCATGAGTGATAGCATTCCACATCCAACGGTAAAATCCACAATCATATCTATTTTGGGCAAGGGGAATTCATCCTTGGGATAGGTGAAATTAACGTCTCAAAAGTTGGTACATACTTTGATTGTCTCTTCCTTAGCCATAGGAATAATGTTGGAGATCAAATCAGAATAGTTGATAGATTTTATAAAATCAATGTCAAGGAGTTTTTGGAGCTTCTCATTTACTAAAAGGGTAACTTTAGGATGCATCTTCCTAAGCTTCTGCTTAATGGGTTTCAAAATGGGTCTAACTACTAGGTGATACATAACTATATTATGACAAAAATGAAAATATGAGAGATAAAAAGAGGGGATAATAAGTGGGAAGGGTATAAATGAATTTATTTTCACCATGTGAGAAGAAGAAAAGAATCTCTAGAGAAAAAATACAAATGGTGCTTCCTACACACCATTCAACTATTACGAGGGGCGAGGCCAGCGTAACGATGGAGTGAGCATAGATAAGGACCAAAACCCAACCTCCAAACTAAGCTAGAGTAGGATTTAAGTGATTTATTTGCAATTTTATCTTTTTATAAGAAATTTTCATGCGCAACCCAAAATGAATTTGAGGTTAAACCATGAATTTGATTGTAACTTGATAGCGATCAAATTTGTGCCCTAGGAATATAGGGTGCAAATTCATGAATATGTACCCTATAAAAATAGGGCATAAATTAGAAAGAGAAGAAAAAGAGAGAAAATAGGAAAAGAAGAAAAGAATATAAAAAAAGGAACTTTGAAATTAATTTATATTTTGAGTTTTATTTGCTTAAATGATGGTTAATATGATTAAATTTTTATTGATATTTTTAGTTGCAACATGATGTTCTAGAGAGTAGAGAGTGACATCCAAGATCCTTGGAGGAGACACTATGGCAGATCATAGAAATATATTGAGACACACAACAAGCAGTGGGACTACTACATCTAGCAGAGATGCCTCGAGTGGAAGAAAATCGAGCGCTACTAATAGCGTTGGTAGAGATGTGGTACCTAGAGTCATCGACCTTCCAACTACCTATGGGAGAGATAACCATCACACTAGGGAATGTGTGGTAGATCTTATACATACTCATTAGGAGGAGAGTAGTTGATATAGCACGAGGATGATGGATAACATTATAGTGATTATCGAGGGATCCAATACATGAGATCCAATAGAGTGGCCTCCATGTAGATGAGATACTTGCATGATGTGGAGTGGATGCATTGATGATCATACTATATGGGGTAGTGGTTGGATTCTTGGTGTGCCATACTAGTAGGTGATACCTACCATGGGAAATAGCAAGAGCATCAACATATATGCAGGACCATCAGGTGTGGTTCACATTGGGTCCATATGTGATAGCATATATGTATAGGATATTATACAATATTATGCACAAATAACATACAAGGCTAGTTTGTATGACTTTACTCCAAGTGTGGTTTTGGGAGCACATAACTATCTAAAGACCACATGCACTTCCAAGGTTATTTCCCAACCTAGTGCATCCAAAAATATACAGATGGTCCAAATACCTAGAGCAAGTCTAGAGGACATATACATGTATCCTACCACTAGGGAGGAAGTTCATAGATGAGTTGTAGAACCATATGATCATATGGTGATCATGGTGTATACACCCTAGTTGGGCTAAGTATGGGAAGGAGTTTCTAGGGTTAGGAGGATCAGGTGGGTCTTTATGAAGAAGGGGGAGTTGGAGCTCTATATGTTTGATCAAGTCCAGTAATAGTTTGACATTCTTTAGGAGATTCCAGACATGGGAGAGTACTATTTTTGGTAGGTTTTGAGGGATCCATAAAGATTCAAAGGAGATCCTAACAAGGGGAGGTTTACAAAGTAGGACTTCTATTATCCCATTTACATTGATCCAAGAGTGGATGATGTTGAGGTGGTGCTTGGATACAGGATATGGTACAAGGGTATTATACCCCAAGGATCTCCCCACCAATGCCAATGTAGAGGTACCAAGTCATAACCTAATGAGTGTAGCTAGTCTTGTGATATTCCATCCAATGTATAGTTGAGCATCGACAAAGGGGTGCAAACCCTCATAGGTAGACATAGGTTTAGATCAGGATAGATATGGTGATATCCATGAGGATGACTATCACCCTCTTTGGCTCATGAGAAGGGAGAGTAGCCAAAGGTTCTCCCAAGGTGGTAGTGGCCAAGTCAAGTGGGACAAGAGGGGGTGCCTCCATATTAATTATGGTAGTACATGGTGAGACCACAGGTCAAGAGGATCCAATGAGGGTGAGGGAGACACTATAGGTCTATATGGTGGTCATGTAAAAGGATATGGATCTACTTCAAGAGGATAGATCTAAGAGAATAAAGGGACTATGAAGTGCCCTAAACATGGCACTCATAGAGTGATATGTAGTGAGGGCTAAGGAAAATCACCTCAAGGGGAGATGAGTCTTCTAGATCAAGAGTGACAACAAGCTTGGAATGAGGGGATGGATATCATTATGGAAAGATAGTAGTGTGAGGGGTTACACATACTATAGGAGGATATACAAAGGATATGGAAGAGGTTGGAGGTATATTTACAAAGGGAGACATTCTACTAGATCTTGTAATTTCAGGTAATTCTAGTATAGTAGAGGGTATCCCCATCATCCTTATAATAGACAAATGGCAGGTCGTGATCTAGATCATAAACAATTTCATAGTCTATGAACATGCCCCAACTAGGACCACCTCTAGTAGATGATGTAGAGGAGACTGGCTCATAGAACTAGGACTAGGATCAGGATGACATACCAATTTTGAGTGTGGAATGCAACCCTAGGTATGGTCAAGTGTGTTTGTATTGGACTATGGCACACCAACCAAGCTGATGTGCACTCTATCTATCAAGTGATACATGTTGCATTATATGTGTGTATGTGAGTGTGTGTGTGTGTGTGTGTGTGTATGTGTGTGTGTGTTTATGTGTGTGTGTGTGTGTGTATGTGTGTGTGTGTTTATGTGTGTGTGTGTGTGTGTGTGTGTGTGTGTGTGTGTGTGTGTGTGTGTGTGTGTGTGTGTGTGTGTGTGTGTGTGTGTGTGTGTGTGTGTGTGTGTGTGAGTGATTGTGAGTGTAAATTTTATGTGTTTTGTTGATTTTTAGTTATGCATGAATGAACTTAATGAAAAAAATGAATTGAACTAATGAAATACATGAATGGAAAATGAATTAACTAATGAGATGCATGAATGGAAAAATGAATTAACTAATGATATGCATGATGAGATGAAGCTAGCTAGTAAAATGTGTGAGTAGACGAAGAGATGGAGAAAAAGGTTATGGAAGAAAGAAGAAAAGAAAAAAGAAATAAAAACAAAGCTCTAGCCGAATTCATGCCCTATAAAAATGGACCGTTAATTCATGCTCCATATGGACAAGGTGTGAATTCAAAAAAAAGAGAATAAAATAAGAAGACGTTCAACAAAGAAAAAAAATAGAAAGGTGCTTAGAATATGAAATTTGAGTTAGTGTAGACCATAAGGGGTCAGTGTGATCAAAAGAAAATAAACTAAGTGAAAAGAAAAAAATGGTGGAGCAATACCCTATAAGGATGTATGCTCAAAAATGGCCAAATGAAAGCTACCCCTTGCTAGTGACCATGAACCTATCTCATAAGGGTGTAATGTTTACTAAAAGAACAAGTGTGGAGTGATACCTTCTATGGGTGTGATGCTCTCTAATGGTTGTGGGTGGATAGATACATGCTAATAAATGGCCAAATGGAGATTACCCCTCATTGGTGACCATGAAGTTATCTCGTATAGGCTGTAATGTTTGATTGATTTTCCAAAAGAAGTGTAACACAATACGGGTGTGGTGTGTGCAAAATATGAGTGAGCAAAGCAAAGCATAGTAAAAAATATGCATGTGTGTGTTAGATAGAAATAAGATATAAGAATGAGAGAAACAAGAAGTAAACAATATTGTGTTTGTGTATTTTTGGAAATTCAAATAGTTAAGATATGTGCATAAGATAGTCAGTGGTTGTATGAACATCATAAATGATATTCATGCAGTATATACCCTATCTCATGAGGATCCCTTAACACTTGAAATATCAAAAGGAAAAAGGTGTGAGCAAAATAAAATGTGTAGATATAAGGAACATATATCCTTTGTCTTGGGGAAAAGAAAAAATGATTGAAAATATTCAAAGGACAAAGATACACAAAATATGAAGAACTATATCCCTTGACTTGGGGAGATTGAGGACTATTGAAAATTTCAAGGTCAACGAATATACAAGAAGAGAAAAGAAGAAAATCAATGAGTAAATGCGATGATGAAAATTCATAGAGATGTGCCATAGGTTGGGGTTCACTAAGAATCAGTGACATAGTATTAGTGCAATGCATGTGAGCTAGAACCTAACTAGGTTTTATCACTTACCTCATTACGAAGTCCCTAAGAATCTATATGATCAATCAATCATGCAAGTATGATCAAGTAGCAAAGTATCTATATGACAATCAAAGATGTAGAATGGAACAAAATTTCAAGCAATTCATGCAAATTATGACAGATAGTCATGCAATATAAGCAAACAAACCAAATTCAGTATGAACGTGGAATAAGATGTAAAATCAAGCATAATATCATTTTAGATGTATTATGTTCATTGGTTATTTAAGTTCTTTACCATATAACATTACCAAATTATAGGCTATTGATCCAAACTTAGCCATTATGACAAATGGGCCTAGCCAATTGGGCTAAAACTTGCCTTTCAAATTTATGAGAGCATTAGGGTTATTTTGGTTTTTCTTTTGATAATAAGGTCCCTAAATTCAAGAGAAGGATTGCAAACTTTCTTAGAGTAATATTGTTTGAGCATATTTTTATATGCTCAAATATGCTCTAAGGTATGGATGTGATTCTCATACAACAACTCCAATTGGTTTAAACACTCTAAATTAAAGTCGAGATAGATTTTGAGTGTATATCATTTCTTAATGATAGGAACAATAACATAAGGGATTGACCCTACATAGGAAAAGCTATAATGAAGGATATCATCATGAGCTATGTCACAAAGAGTATCCTCTTTAGCATATTCTCTAGGGGTTTCTAAATGAGCTAAATGAAAGTTGACCCATTATCTAGTTATGTCATTCTTCTTCGTGATAGGCACAATTGCTCCTAATTTCTCAAGATCTTCAAGAGATATAGCAACTGGGTCCACTTGATAACTAGAAGACTCAACATGGGTGACACAAGAGACTAACACATCAAAGAAGTTATTTCAAAGGATATATTAATGATCCATATCACAAAGAGTATCTCCTTCAGCATACTACCCTTGTATCACAACTAAATCAAGGTCCCGAGTCCTACCCTAAGGGAAAGGGATAAAATATCATAGGCCTCTTGGGACTTTTTGTTGAAAGATTTTATAGTAAAATTAGACTTGGTTAAATCTTCCTCTTTTAATCCAAAATTTTGAAAAAAATTATAAGTGCATATATTGAGGGAGGAACAATTGTACACCATGATCCTCTTGATGAAATTTTCTCCAATATATCCAGTGATGTAAAAAGGAGAATTCCCTTGAAAATTTGAAGAAGGAAGTTTGTCATCATAAAAAGATATGTGATTTATCCCAAGAGTTCTTACAACATTGGCTAGGTTTCTAGGGGGAAGATATTGTGGGATAGATTGTTGCCTTAGAAGCTTTAACAAGACTTCCCTATGATAAGGAGAAGTATCTAAAAGTTTTGAGAGGGATATATTGGTAGGTGTGTTACTTAACTATTGTTGAATGTCGAAGGAGACTTTTGGTTGTGGCTTCAACACTAAGGTTGGTTTTTCTACACTTGCACTTCTTTTTTAGGTGCTCTTGATAACTAAAGGTGGTCTAAAGGGTTTTTTGGATGTAGAACTTGTCTTCTACTGAGAATGTTGAGTTGGTTGAGCTTAAGCTTGTTGCCTTGTATTAGTTGCTATTATACCCACCATATTATTGTTGGGAGGTAGCACATTATGATACAACACTTGATTAGTTATTTGTTGCCCATGATTAGGTAAGGGATTTTGGAAGATCCTCATATTTTTATTAGTTGTATGTGTCTATTGAGTAGGAGGTTGATTATTTGGAGGATTGTTATTAGTAGATTGGGATTTAACCATAACAAGATGACCCTCATATATTAAGTCCTGAACACATGTTTCAACCTATTACATGAGCTTGTCGCATGTCCCTCCACTCTATGATACTCACAATGTTGACCATGCTTATACCAATTTTTCATTGTATCAAATTGTCTTATGGGAGGCAACTCGATCATCTTAGATTCCAAAAGTTGCTTAAGGACCGATAAAAGAGGTTTTTTAAGTCTAGTAAAATTCCTTGGTGAGGAGTTTTGGTTTTTACCAAGCATGAAATTATGTAAGGTATTAGTAGCATTGACATTGTTGGTTTACCTATTATCCATCACCCCATCACCAACTACATGCTTATTCTTATATTAGGTTTTTATGGTCCTTTCATATTATTTTCTTAACTTGATTTGACCTCTTTGAATGAGAGCCTTATCTACTCTTCTTATCAAATATTTCACTTGTTTGAAATAGGTGACTGTTATTATTTCCAATTCATATGAGATCAACTCTTTTAAGTTTCTTATAAATATCTCTAGCATGTCTCAAGGAGGTAAGGTGTATCTTAAATTTTCAACTAAGCTTCTCCAATGAGATAATAATTTCAAGAAATTTTCATCTTTACCTTGCTTTAGGAGATACAAATATTGAATGGTTACTCCTTTCTCCACATAAGCTCCAAATTTTTGAACAAATAACTCAACTATCTCCTCAAATTTTATCAAATAATGACAGGGAAGTTGATAGTACCATTCCAATGCCATGCCATCAAGACTCTTTGGAAATATTTATAGCAAAAACATATGATCATACATTATATCATGGTATGTTGTTCTAAACATCTTTAAATATTTTATTGGATCCTCTGTTCCCTTATATATAGGTAAAATAAGAATTAAAAAATGCTTAGGGTATGGCATAACACATACCGTGGGCTATAGGGGTTTATTGCACATTTTATAATAGTTTTAGGTGAAACTTGGCACTTGTAGTAAATCCATTCTTAATGCAAATTGTTTCACTATACTTGTCAAACTTTGCATATCATGATTATTTTTATGCAATGCCCCTAGATTCCCTCAAGAGGGTTATAGGTAGGCTATTGAAAGGCAAATTGGTTAATGTTGGATGCATTAACATTGTTAGGGTATGATTTATGGAATGGGATGTTTTATAGTATCTTTCTGAGGGATGTAGTTCACATTTGGTGGAACATAAGAAGGAATGTTGACATTAAAAGAATGAGAAGGAAATTAAACATTATGGTGAAATGCACTACTAGTTGGAGGAATTTGTAAAATTCCCTCAATATTGGTGATTATTGTAGTAGCATTTGTAGGTTTATGAAATGGATTAATGTGATTCTCAGATTGAAACAAAGGATTGACATGAATGTTGAGAGGCAAATTTGTTTTATGATGAGATGACCCAACATCTTCGAAGTGGGTGTCTTCATTCATGGCATTTTCCAAGGCTTGCTTATTTTACCTATAAAAATTCAAGAAATGATCATATGATTTGAAGGTGAATTTATTGTGAGGACCTTCAATAGCATCAAATTCCTCATTAGTCTCTATGTTCTCTTCTTCTTCCTCTATATTGGGATTCTCCTTATTAACTTTATCATCCTCATGGCATAGATGATTCTCTTCAAGATCTATAATCTTCCTATTATTCCTAAGGTTTGGGGCCATTGGATGAAGAGAAAGAGAGAGGAGAGAGAAGAACTAATGTGAAAATAAAAGGACACCAAAGAGGTCATAAGTTTTTTGTTTAGTTTTCTAATCTATGCAAACAGATTTAATGATCTTGCTTATAGTTTAAATACCAAAATAAAAGAGGCAAAAGGAAAAATATTTCCTAGATGTCCACTAAGGACGTGTTTCATGTTGGGTTCACCAAATATGTAGAGGGGATAAAATTACCCTACCATGTAATATTCTTGACTAGATTTGTTAGGAGCTGAGGTGACTACGAGGGTATGTTGATTCCTCTACACTCAGGGGATTAAGGGATCAAAGGGTTCACCACGAACAATTTAAGGACTCACTCCAAGTTTGGGGTGAAAATATTTGAATGTGTTTATTGAATAAGCACCTATGTTTGGCCTTACAAATATAAACTAGAAAGAATTAAAGAACAATGTAGGGTAAACAATAATGCAAGCAAACAAAAGACTATCCCTAGAATTATTTTTATTTTAAGAACTAAAACTCTAGTTTTATAAATAAGTAAATATTTTCCTTTTCATCAAGGGTTCAAGGGAATGCACACATAGGATTAACCTAAGATGCAAATCTACATGCTTTTCTATATGGATGCCTAGAAATAAAGTTAAATATTTTCTTTCTTATTTATGATCTAAACCTAAAATAAAAATGGATAAAAATGAACAAAGGACACCCAACAAATAGCCTAAATATCTAACAAAACACTTAATCAATCTGATGGTTGATCCTAGCTTAAAACTTATGTCCAAATATATCCAATAGCTTCAAACCTACAAAATAGCTTCAAAACCCTTGGAAAAATTGATCAGTGTTTGGGGGCCTACTTAGGCCACTATATGACTGAGCTTGGAGGTGTAGCAGTCAAGCCTTCTTGGTCCTTTTAGTTGATTGTTTTAAAGTAAAAGTGATTTTTGACCTTTGGGAAGCAAACAAGACAAAATGCAATGAAATAAAATAGTGAAAATAGACGACAAATAGAATGAAATATGACTAAAATAGAATATGTAAGAGGTGAACTAGGGTTTGGGAATGAAACTTACCCCCAAGTCCTTAGTAAACCTAAATTGCATCCCATTAGAGGTGATCATGAATTTGGTCTTGCTAAATTCGTGCCCTGTAAGTATGGGGCATGAATTCACAATAGATATTTAATTGATCTATTAATGCTAAAAATGCAATGCTAAATGGAATATTAATTATCTAAAAAACCAATCATGTAAATAAAACCTAGTTAACTTATGGTGGAAATGAAATAGAAACAAAAGGATGAAGGCAACAACCAAAATGGTAGACCCTTTCTCAAGGCTCCCATACTTGTTCACCAAAAGCAGCTAATCACTAAAGCAAAGTAGCAAAAAAATAATCTAATATAGAAAGAGCACCTAAATCACTTGATGGTATTCAAAAACCTGTTAGATCACTTGGAAGAACTCGTTTTAGCATCAAGATCTCCAAAAATGTCTAATATATAAAAAGACAAGTCAAATCCTCTTATTTATAGGAGGTTTGGAGGGGGTTTAGGTGGGAAAATGAAAAACAACCTTGACCAAGAGCCGACACCATGGAGGTCGGTCCAAAATTTGAGCTTTTTTGATAAAAATCCAAATGTTGTCAAATTTGTGCCTAATCCTGGACTTCCATGAATTTGACAAAGCCAAGGGAAAAATAAAAACAAAGGGGAGAAGAAGGCCCAAACTTGCACCTAGCAATTTTGAGGGACTCCTTGGGGATCCTAAGGGGGAATTTAATTGGTCAATTTTCCATGTCTACACTAAGGCTTAAGTATTAGAGTTTGATCACTACTCACTTCATTAGAAGTTTTATGGGTAGTCCAACTTAGTCAATAAAAATAGCTCTCTATGATCTTTTAAAATCCTTTATACAATATTTTTAACCTAATAAATCTAAGGGGAAAAATACAATTGTTGTAGGATGGCTATAACACAAATTGTTAAAAAACATGAGGGTTATGATTTGCATAATCATATGAAAAAATACTAAATATTATGAGATGGATGCATTGTGGTTGTGGTTGTTATGAAATACTTAGACAAAGAAGTCTTCTTGTTATAATAGAACTATTCTAGGATCAAGATCTGATACTTGCTGTAATGATTCTGTTTACAAGAATTTTTAGGAACCCTAGTAAAACTCATAAAAGAAACACAAAATTTGTAGAATGAATACAACAAACAATAATTTTATTGATAATACTGAAGAGTTTACATAGAGCATGCCACTTCATGATGGAAATATCTCTTATGAGCAAATCTCAATATAATATAATTCTTTGGGATACCTTATCCTTTCTTGCAATACAATATATAAAAATAATTCATCCTACCTTAATGCTCCAGGATTAGCTAAAAATAGCTATCCAAAATATCTAACCCTAAACCTAATGATAAAGGGCTATATTTACATTCAAAAGAGGTATCCACTAATTATTAACTAAACTATTACAATAAAATAAATAGAAATATTAGGACATAAGGTCATGATAAAGTTTGATTAAGGTAAATCATCTCAAGTTTTCTCAAACAATATAAAACCATCTTCTTAAAATAAAAATGAAAGCACTCTATAGACACCTAAAATGCGTCATGTCGAAGGTGACTACTCATATGGGACATGCTACAAGACCATATGGAAGATCTTGGATAGACTCCAAGATAGAGCAGTGGTTCTAACCACTCAATTTGGGCTCCTTGGCCTAATCAGTTTGAACCACAGCAGAGACCTATGGTCTACAGTCTGAACTATGGTTAAGACCTACGGTCTACAACCTAGGCCGTAGCTGTGACCTGTGGTCTAAACTGAATTTCAGTTGGCCTTCATCAGAGCCAAATCGGTTGGAATGACCATTTGATCTAGAAGAAGGTAGTTGAAGGATGAAAGATTCCAGAGGCTTCCAATCCAACTGTCCCAACTACCTCTTCTTGATATTGGCTTCTCCATGAAGCCACCCCTAGCCCTTGGGTAGTCCTATAAGTACCCCTCAAAATTAGGGCAAAAAATAGAGAGCAAGCATTGGAGATTGAAGCAGCAAAGCCCTGTCGAATTGTGGACTCACTTGAGTGCATTGAGAGGGAGTGTTGTTATTCAATTGTCAACTAGTCAAGCATCATGACAATTCATGCCATGGATGCCCTAAGGAGCTAGAACGCCAAGAAATGCTAATTCGGGCAAACGGAGGCCCTATCGAGCAATTCAACCGCCAAACCTATCAGAGGACACTGAGGTGACCCTTGATCATCAATTTGACAAGGAGGATCAAGCCCACATCCCTATAATTGGAGGGCAAAGCTACTTAATTGCTTGTCATGGCTGAAAGCCATGGTGTATAGTGTAGATCGCTCATCAGAGCTACGGTTTGCAATAGGTGATAAATCTCCTTACTGTTTCTATTTTAGTATGCCTAATTAGGTTAGATTAGTCATTTTAGTGGGTTAATTCATGTTTAGAGACAATCTTATCGATATATTTAGGGTTTAATCAATATTATTTTCATTATAGTAAGTAGGACATTAATGGCTTAATTTCATGCTATCTTGTTTCATTCCATGCAATTGATCAAGTAGATAGATAGCTGCACTTTATACTTTCATGTTTCTAACAATATTTATGAATCTTGCACAAGTTTAATATGTTTTATCCATCTTATTGATTTCATAGTTGTTATGGCATCTTTATGCATATTTTCCTCAAAGGGCCTCATCATGAGAGGCTGCCTATTTTTTTAATGCTTTTGTGTTGTTTCTTGATCGTAGGGAACAAATTCAAAGGAGATTCAATCATCTAATTCCTTCCTCAACGTGAAGAAGAGGGTCAACTCCACCCTAGAGCAGTTTGTGACTATTTGGAAAGCATTAGTATTGTGCCTACCCCATTGGGGGCTTTGGAATTGTATCAATTGTATCAACATTTGGGTGACCCTAAGAGGGGCATGATTGTAACCGAGATTCTTTTCAATATTAATAAAAGAAGCATCCATTTTCTCGTTATATGCAATATTGTATCATTTTATGCTTTTATGTTGATTTTGATTGATGCAGTAGATAGGCACATTGCTTTTTGGATAGGTTAGAAGGCGATCACGACAAAACTCTGCAATTTATGCAACTGATATCTGACCCCTATGATTTTTTTATATCAGGTGCAAATCTCAGGTTTCATTTGTGGTCTCATTGTTGGCCTGTAGCTTCAAAATGCGGCCTACATCCTGAACCATGCATCAGACCTACGGTTCACAACAGACACAATAGATAGTAGGGAGCCAAAGCTTGATTGGATGAGGACCTGAGGTAGGCCCCATTTTTCACTCTCTATACTTTTTTATTTTGTCTATGTTTTCCAAAAAGCAAAAAAGGGAAAATCTAATTAAGACACTAAAAGGGAAATGAATTAGGTCTTAGGGTTTCTTTTTCTGAGTTTGGCTAGGCACTGCTAGGAACAGCGGACCTCTGAGTGTAGTCCACCCTAGAATCCAGCATGCTAGGTTTAAATTGTGTGTTATTTTTCATGCTTGAGGCCCAATTAGAGGCTATATCATCGTAATTTGCATTGTCAAAAAGTCATATAGGATATAGCATGCATTCTCTGAAATGAAACATTTATTTTTGCATATCATGTAGGAAATAATCATTCATGCTATATTATGCATTTTCCTTTTTATGCAAAGAGTAAAAATAACCACACACACCATGTTTTAGTTAAACGCTAGTGAGTTGGGAGTGACATCCAACCACTAGTAGGGTTCAATGATGGTGGAGGTGACTTCCATCCGTTGGCCCAAATCCTACGTACCCTTGGATACTAGACCAATACCGGATCCGAGAACCTTTCGTACCCTAGAAAATTTGCATGTATTCTCTTTGGAGGGTATAACACTGACTGGGGAAAAATGGGTGAGGATATGGGAGGATATGTGCTCCTTGACCGTGTGTGGGCTTCATTACCACACATTATAGGTTGGATTACGTGACTTGGAGTTCATAGCCAAGTTGTCGAGCTACGAGTATATAGGTGAAAGCCAATTAAACTGAGAATATCATCCAACAAGCTTTCAAACACGACAAGAGTTTCTATTACTGATACAACAAATCATTGAAACAACATCAAACAATTTAGGGCTCATTTTAAATTATAAAAGAGATAATCACCATTGTATACCTTGTTTGCATAATAAGATAAATCTAGATGCTAGGTGCACCATGGTGGAGACACGGGGTGGTCGACAAAGGCATAATCTTGATGCCAATGACCAAGCCCCAATAGATTCATAACAACATATGTCGAACCCTCGCCCACATGTGCTTCCCGAACGTCGTTCGATGAGCATTAGAGGAGACAATTCGACACGAGGGGAACCTATTGAGTGTACCCCCGATAGAGGAGCTTATGTGCATTATTTTAGACATAGAATAGAGAATGGAGCCTCTTAGCATGAGGGTGTTCCACTCAAAAGCCATTAATAGGATCGCAGTGCATGCGCATCCATGGGATCGGTAGAAGAGTATGTTATACAGGGGTCCAAGTTGGTACCCCTACGTCATAGGTCTGCAGGAGGATCCATGGCTCCACCTTTGGAGTACAGATGGGATCGAGACCCACCCATTCAGGGGCATGTAGATAGATCCACCACTGAGCATAGGCCTGTGCATAATCCCGCACGTAGTGAACCTTGAAAGATCACTATTGATATGGCTAAGGTGGGAGCCAATGGCACACCACCGCATGAGCAGTGGAGATCTAGATAGTTGGACGGCTTAGGTAGCATCCTTGAGTAGCTAGGCTATAAGCCTTTGGCTCCACCCACTCATGCTCCGAGTGAGCATAGTGGGGGTTCTATTAGGACTACTAGAGAGCATGGAGAGGCTTCCAAGTACCCTCATGTGACACATCCACCATCCACGCATGGTGGCACAGAGCGTAGGGCTCAGTAGGATGCCAATGCCATCTTCACAAACAAAGGCAAAAGCATCGCAAATAAGTCAGATGGGTATAGAACCCATAAGGTCACTTGCACAGAGCATGCATACCAGAGGCCTATTACGGTCGATCACCTTGATAGATCACATAGACTGGTATTCGAGTAGCAATGATAGCTCCTCCAAGATCAATTGGAGGATGCTCGCCTAGAGAGGCAACACATTGAAGATGAGAATCTTCAAGCATAGAGGCTCATCAGAAAAAGACTATATGAGCAGCACATGCGTGAGGAATGCATCCTTGCCCAAAAGGAGCACATAGAGTAGGAGGATAGGCTAGCTAGGGCTGGTCTATACACTCACATGGAGAACAGAGAGTGCATTTAGAGGAAGGCTTTTTCACAAGCCGATGTGCAGTAGGAGCGCAAAGATGCTCACACTCATATTGGTGCCCTACAAAGAGAATGACCACCACCATTTGAATATGAGAGGCAACAACAATATGAGGAAGAAGAGGGAGAGGGAAAAAATCAAGAGTATCCTAAAGACTCCCAAGTTGAGGAGGAGGAAGAGCAACATCCTCCACCTCGACAGAGGAAGAATGTACCTCCAAGACCACCCTCACGTTAGCTTAGGGAGGAGGACTTTCTATCCTCGTAGGCCTATAAGGCCTTAGCTAAGAAGGTAAAAGCAATCAAGAGGCAAGGCATGACTTTTCAAAATCTGACATTGAGAAAGATTCATAACGAGCCTTTGGACCCCTTGGTGCCTACTCCAGCATATCCTGAGCATTTTGTCATGCCCAGGTTAGATAAATTCAAAGGTGATGAAGATGCACAAGAGCATGTCACAAGCTTTTTGGATGTATGCTTCTAGATTGCAAGCAACAATGCCTTGCTTTTGCGTACATTCATCACAACCCTCTCAGGCCCAGCTCGAGAGTGGTTCAATCAGCTGAAGAAGCATAGTATCACCAGTTTTGAGTAGCTGGCTGACACTTTCCTTGAACACTTTTCTTTTGGCATCAAGAAATAGGCTAACCTTTTTGATCTGGCTGCGCTAGCTCAGCGCGATGATGAGCCAATTGAACAGTATGAAAAGAGGTGGAGGAGATTAATGGCAAAGCTGCCATTCCCTATTCCTACTATAGAACTAACTCGAATGTTCACCAAGAGTTGTGCCAAGCACATCTCATTATTGTTGCAACTGTAGCAGTATCCAACATTCGAGGAAGCTTTGGTGCAAGCCAAAGTAATTGAGGATATCAAGTTGCAAGAAGGCAACTTGAAGCTCAAGAAAAGGAAGGAGGGGCACAAGAAGAGCTCCACAAAATAGTAGGGCAAGCAGGCCCATGTAAATCAGGTGGTGCTAAACCTCCAGAGAGAGGATAAGGGGCAACAAAAGTAGAATTATCAGGCCCAACCTCCTCCTGCGCAGTACGAAAAGCGCAATAATAATTATAAGGGCAAAAACAAAGAACAACGCCCACCTCACCAATTCACGCCTTTGAAAGAATCATTGACATCAATATTCCATCAGTTATGCAAGGCTAAGGCAATCATACTGCCCGAGGTTAAGCTGGTCGATCCTAATCAGCCCAAGTCAAAGGGGTATCAGGACGACCTATTTTGCATCTTCCATCATGCGAAGGGCCATGACATCGAAGTGTGTTGGTCCTTCAAACATATTGTGTAGAATATGATCGATAAGGGTGAGCTTGTAGTGCCACATAATCTGCTGGCACCCGACAACCAAAACATGGGGATTTATAAAAATACATTACCAAACCATGAGGCACCATGCAACAACGTTGGCCAAGTCAACCAAGTGCATGTTGAACCACCTACCCAAGGGTTCATAGGTATGGTTAATGTTGTTACCATAAATGGGAGATATGAGCAGTCGAATCAACCTCACGCTCCCATCAGGATACAAGCTATGCCAAATCAACGGCCAACTCAGAATATTCCAAGCCCACCAATGAGACCGGTGGTGACCATACGGAGCAGGTTGGTCCAAAACCTATAGATAACTCCTACAAAGTTGTCTATTTATGAGCTGATACAGTAGTCCCCTAGGCACAAGGAGACTCTCATGGATATTTTAAGGTCCATCAAAGTACAGTCTCAAGATGCTCAAGCATTTACCAATTTCGTGGGACATGTACAACAATGCCAGGAGCCTATGATCCAATTTTATGATCATGAAATTAGGATGGTTCCTACAGATACAACTGACCCGCCATTACATATCATCACATGTGTTAATCACATGCCATTCAAGAGGGTCTTGATCGACACTGGTTCATCGATCAATATAATAATGACCAAGGCATTGAGTCATCTAAAGCTACCCAAGTCACATATTGTGCCCACCACCTTCACATTGAGAGCATTTAACGATGCCCTATGCTCGACGGTTGGCACAATCATCCTACCTATTCAGGTAGGCCTAAAGACCATCTCTATGATGTGTCATGTGATCGAGGGCGTCATGCAATATAAAATCCTACTCGAGAGGCCTTGGATTCAAGAAATACATTGCATTCCCTCTATATTACATCAATGTGTAAAATATATTCATGAGGGATGGGTTCATGTAGTGTCATCAAACGAAGAACCTTTCAAGTTTGTGAACCTAGTGGATTTTCCTGGGGGTTTCATACTCCCATAAACGCACCTGGACATCCAACCTGCATCACCGGTTAAGAATCCAGGAGGTAAACCAATAGTGCATGCTCAACCATCGACATCTATATCACACATATCTGAGCACACTACTGCTACTTCATTAAAATCGACTGCATCAACGATGCTTCGGGATGATAGGAAGTTAAAGGTAAAAATGGGCAAAAAATAAAAGAAGCATGTGCCCAAACCAGTCGCCAATGAGGCTCCCATCCCCATGGAAGTGGAGGAAGCCCAAGACAAAGCCGAGGAGGTACCTCAGCTTGCCTCGCCTGCATCTTTAGTAGGGTCATCCGCACCACGGGTGACTGTACATCTCACCAACATAGGGTTAGGTGAGTATATTGTGCAGAATGTAACCTTTGGACCGATTCTAGAGACTGCATAAGAGATGGGCCGATCGCATGCTCATCATTTTCTGGTTGGATTAGTAGTGCCATTGGGAGAGCCACCCAATTAGACTAACTTCATCTACACTATGCTGGATCAGCATCCAATGAGGATGCCCATGGATGAAGATGATGACAAACCTTTCATAGTAAATGTTTGTTATCTATCCAACCCAAAGTACTCCATGCGTATTTTTGAGTTATATCATTGGCATGGATACGACCTTGGTCTTTTTGAACAAGGACGTAGGACTCCGCTTGAGCCACGTTATCAATTGGAAACTGATAGGTTCGGGTTGGGGTTACAGATACGAGGACAAGATGATTTGCTCGCAGCATCCTTAGATCGCTTGTACCTTAGTCTGGGGGATGATGTGGATTTCAACCCATATCACCCTAATCCTTCTACATTCTAGAGGGATAGTCAGATGGTGTCTTACATCACCATAGCGCCACCCGAGATGTATCATGAGAATATCTTGGTGGACAGTGAGTCCTCACCCGACACTCAATCAGGGGAGGAGGCTAAGTTGGTTTATGAGGCAATATCATATTTACGGTGCTTATATCCAATTTTACCGGACAACGATGATAGTGATTAGGAAATAGCCTATATGGGGCCACATTTTCTAGAACGTCCCATTCTAGTGGGGGTAAATGAAGGATTATATTACGACAATGATGAAGAAGATTATTTGGAGAGAGCCTATCTAGGACCTACCTACCTATGTCACCATAATGCACCTTATATGGCTGAGGACATGCGTAGAGAGATCAATCTCAATCCTCACCTTAGGGGAAGACCACCAAAATTCGATGTGATCTATCACATGGTGTTTTATGATCCGCCTATGTACATAGAGCTCATTGAGCCGAATGATCCAATCTTACAATCAGTGCATAGAGAGGACCCAATTATCCATGGTCCACATAGAGAGGATCCATTTGTGCCCATGCTGATAGAGCCAGATCTCGGGTATGGAAGTTGCATCGATGATGTAGATGTTTGTCTATGTGGTCCTGGAGATCAATTCCATTCCATCAATATGGTCTCCATTGATTTAACCACCCCACTCCACAATCCAGTAGATCCATCCAAACCGTTGCATCTCAATGTAGATGCTATCAACTAGGATCGCACTAGCTCGCCTATTGAGCCTGAAGATTTCCTCCCTAAAGAAGAAATGTTGCAACCATTTCATTTTGTGCTAGGCTATGCTTATGATGTCTATCATGTTGAGGATGCTTCCAACACGGAACCTATCAACCTAGCTGATGACATCCATTTGATTCCTATGCCTCATCATCTTGAGGAGGGATCACACATGTCAGTAGAGGAAACCTTCGATGTGGATATCAGTAACGATCCCACTAATCCAAGGAAGGTTAAATTTGGAGAGAGTCTCACTCCCGATGAGCGTGCCACCCTCATCCCTCTACTAAAATAGAGACCTAATATTTTCTCTTGGACATACAAAGATATGCCAGGTCTAGACCCAAAATTGGTTATGCATAACCTTTCGCTAGATTTGACGAAGAAGTCGATCAAGCAAAAGCTTAGAAAGATGCATCCAAAAGTAGCCTTAATGGTGAAATATGAGCTACAAAAGTTGTTGGACATAGAGTTTGTAATCTCCATCGACTATCCAGAATGGGTATCCAATATGGTGCCCGTAGGAAAACCTGATGGAAGGATTCATATTTGTATGGATTTTAGAGACCTGAATAAGGCAACACCCAAGGATTCATTTCCATTGTTGAATATTGATGCTCTTGTAGATGCAACCGTAGGTCATGAGATGCTCTCCTTAATGGATGATTTTTTTTGGTTACAATCAAATTCAGATTAAACCTAAAGACCAGCATAAAACCATATTTATAACACCATGGGGAACATTTTGCTATAAAGTTATGCCATTTGGCCTCAAAAATGCTGGTGCCACATATCAAGTGGGCCATGACATATATCTTTCATGACTACATGCATAAGATCCTAGAGGATTACATGCGGGAAGAGCATGCAGAGGTCTTGAGGAAGGTCTTCGATCACTTGATAGAGCACAATGTCAGGTTGAATCCTAAGAAGTGTGTATTTGGCATAACTTCTGGTAAACTCTTAGGATTCATCATTTCTAAATGAGGCATCGAAGTCGACCCAATGAAGGTCAAGGCTATCTTAGAGATGCGTCCTCCCTCAAACATTAAAGAATTAAGGAGCCTTTAGGGCAAAGTAGCATCGATAAAGTGATTCATCGCTCAGTTATTAGATAAATGTTGACCCATGAATCGACTGCTACACAAGGGGGTCCCATTCAAATGGGACGAGGATTGTCAAGCAACTTTCATTGAAATAAAGCAATACCTAGCGACACTACCAGTACTAGCTCCACCAAGGCCAGATGTACCTTTTTTGCTATATATATCGATGAACCAACTTTGCATTAGGGACCATGTTAGCCCAAAAGAATGTGCAAGGCAAAGAACAAGCCATATATTATATTAGCCAAACCTTGGTGAGTTACGAGCTAGGGTATGCATATGTGGAGAAACTGTGTTTAGTAGTAGTGTTCACTACAAAGAAATTATGACACTATATGTTAAGTCATACGACATATGTAATATCAAAACAAAATCCTTTGTAGTACATGATGAGTAAGATGTATCATAATACATGTACTGCAAAGTGGATCATGCTACTGATAGAATTTGACTTAGAATTCATAAGCCAAAAGTCCATTAAGGGACAAGTCATAGCTGATCAGCTGGTTGAGGCACCATTGTCAAACAGTAGGCCTCTAACCATTGAGCTTCTAGATGATGCGGTCTTCATCATATCCAAGGCTCCCAAACCTAAAGAACCAAAGAATAATGCTGATATGACTATGTTCTTTTATGGTTCGAAGTGCGAGCAAGGGGGTGGTGTAGGAATAGTGTTTTTCACACCACAAGGAGCTCCAATGCCCTTGTCATTTAAATTAGACTTTTCATGCACCAAAAACAATGCTGAGTATGAAGCCCTACTATTGGGCCTCCACACAACCATCACCATGAACATTAAGAGATTAAACATATTTGGTGACTCCTTGCTCATAGTCAACCAAGTTAAGGGGCTCTTTCAGTGTCGATGTCCCATACTGAAAGCCTATAAAGATCTTGTTGCTACATATTTGGCTAAATTGGAATGGTATGACATCGAGGCAATCCCTCATTCATCAAATAGGTTCATAGAAACCATGGCATATTTGGGATCCTTAATCCCTCAGAATCTATCTATGGATTTCACTACCATCCATGTCAAGACGCTCTCGCATCCTATAGCGGAGCGTGAAGCCTTTGATAATAAAGAATCAATCAACATGATTAGCGTGGAACCAAAAGTTGAGTGGTTCTGTAGAGCTAAAGACTTTCTAAAGAAGGCACCTTGGGGGTCATTAACCTCTCAGAGTCTGACGAGGAGTGGTACTACCATTCACCACAAGGTTGTTTTCTAGTCTGCATTTACAAAAGTAAATATGCAGGGGGAGCAAGTCATCTTGGCAGTCGAAGCTGAGGCTTGTCAAAGTTGGATGTCGCAAATCCAAGACTTCTTAAAACTTGGTATAATCCTAGAGGGATTTTCGTGTGCTACAAAATGCACATTCAAGAAGAAAGTGACTAAATATGTCTTGCTAGGAGACATCTTGTACCGATGAGGTTATGATGGAGTTCTCCTTCATTTTCTAGAGCCCCAAGAGTCATCTTGGGTGATTTCTCAAGCTCATGATGGTACGTGCGGTGGCCATTTTAGCAGCATGGTCATCATCAAGTGCATCCTTCGAATGGGTTACTATTGGCCCACTATGGAGAAGGAGTGCAATGTGTATGTCAAGAAATGCATCAAATTTCAGCATCATGCTAATCTTAAGCACTTGCCATCGTAGGCCTTACAACCCATCCAAGCGGCTTGGCCATTTGCTCAGTGGGGATTAGATATTATAGGCAAGATCTCTCCTTCATCATCGGGTTGGCATACATTTATTATCACGACTACTGAGTATTTCACAAAGTGGGTGGAAGCAATACCCTTAACAATGACAACTGGAGCTCGTATAGCAGAGTTTATACTGGAGCATATCATAAGTCATTTTGGGATTCCATCCAAAATAATTTTGGATAATGGAACATCATTTAAGAAAAAAATTGTGAGAGCTTTGACATCTAAGTATAGAATCAAACACAATTTTGCAACTCCTTATTATCCACAAGCAAACGGGCAAGTTGAGGCCTCAAACAAGATAGTGGTGGCCATATTGAAAAATATGGTCTAAGAAAACCATAAAGATTGGCATATCCAATTGCCCCTTGCATTATGGGCTTACAAGACTAGTATTCGGACGCCCATTGGGGCAACACCATTTTCACTAGTATATGGCACTAAGGCCATTATGCCCTTAGAGTTGGAAATACCAACGTTGCATGTCACATTGAAAGAGTTCATCGATGATGACACCATGTGGAAAGCTCACCTAGATAAACTAATGCTACTTGATGAACGTCACGTGAATGCCCTGGAGCATCTCCACGTTTATCAGGAGCGACTAAAATGAGCTTATAATATCAAAGTCCATTAGAGAGACTTTGAAGTTGGGGATCTTGTGCTCAAAGAGAACCAACAGAACTCTAATTTGTCGCTCGATATGCGAGACAAATTCATGGCTAATTGGCTAGGACCTTATATCATATCTAAAAATATTGGTCCAGGTACCTATCGCCTCACATCGCTAGGAGGTGTTGAAGAGCCTGAACCTCTCAACATCATCCATATTAAGGCATTTTATGCTTAAGAGCATAGCAAAAGGCTCCAAGGGTTCCTAAAACTGCTTGGTCATGTCAACAAAAGGCTCCAAGGGTTCCTAAAACCGCTTGGTTGTGTCAGTCAAAGGACCCGAGGGTTTGCTTAAAAATTGCTCGATCATCCCAAAAAGGCACCAAGGGTTTTTGAGAAACCGCTTGGTCAACCCAAAGGCCCCGAGGGTTTGCTTAAAATCGCTCGATCATCCTAAAAAGCTCCAAGCTCTCTTGTGAGTAGTTTGGTCAATCAAAAAGCTCCAAAGGTATTTCAAACCTTTGGTCAACCCCAAAAGGCTCCGAGGGTTTGCTTAAAATCGCTCGGTCATCCTAAAAAGCTCCAAGGATTTTCTAAAAAATCACTTGGTCAATTTAAAGGCTCCAAAGGCATGTACTCGCCGTTTGGTCAAATATAAAGGCTCAAAATCAATAAAAATTATAAAATCAATAAAATCCAAAAAAATTGGTAAAGCATAAAATCCAAAAACATTTGCATTTGCATTATGCATTTTTATTTACACATGCATTCATTTCATCATTGCATTGCATATAGGCATTCATCATCCATTGCATTTCGTAGTAGGATGGATTGTGTTTGTTAGTATTACAAATGATGCCACGTTTGTGTTTTAATCATGCACCTTTGCATTTATCATAATCCATTGCATTCATACACAACACCTGTTGCTATATGTGTGTATATATACCAAAGTTTTCCAGTCACTCAGCCATACCTAGTGGGTTTCTCAGATGTCGTAGAAAGCTTCTTTTGCTTTTGTAGATGAGGTCACTAGTTGTGATAGTGCTTGGCATATCAGGATCCCGTCACTAATTGACACATTTAAAATCCTACTAAGATAAGGGAGGATGAAAGCTATGAAAGTGGTCCTGGGTATTTAGAGAGAAGGGTTTATTACCTTCTTATCTTGCAAATAGTTCGGTCTAGAGTGGTGAACCTTGGCAAAAGGACAAGAATTTCCCCTACTCATACATAGATACAAAGTTTAAATTTCAAACCCAAAGTTCAAAGTTCAAATCTAAAATGATATAGTGAATCAAAAGCACTATACAAATCCCTTGCTCAAGAAAAATGGGAATAAACAGTGATTTTTATCACTTAGAGTAAAACGTGAAAAACAGTGATTTTTATCACTACATATGAGAAAATATAAAAAATGGGGTGAGAACTTGAATCCCTGGATTGTTCACTATTCAAAGCCATAGAATGAACCCCAATTGCAGCAATGGGTTGAAAGAGTCCCACCTACTTCCGGAGTAGTAGTTCTATTGGGTGATCCCCAATTGCAGCAATGGTTTGAAAGAGTCCCGACTATTTTTGGAGGGGTAGTCCTGATCAATTTACGATATGAGCTAGCTCTAGGTGCCTGGGCTTGTCTAGCAGTATAGTCCAATCAAGTCTGAAACAAGGATGATACGAACATAGGAGGAACCCGATCTCACATATGGGTTGGAAGAGTCCCGACTGACATCTGGGGTATGCCTATGGTCTATCTAAAAATACTCACATGCACACACAGGGGTAATGAACAGTTGGGTCATTCACGATGAAAGCCTTGTCCAAAAAAAGCCTTGTACAATTAGTATGTGACGTTTGAGAAGTCTACTAGGGTGTTTGAGTCTCATGGAAAACCTCAAAAATTTCTCTAATAGCAACAAAATACCAAATATCACAAACCATATAAAATAAAGTCATGCAAATCATCAAACTGCAAAGTATCGAATCTATGATACATCATTACATAAAGCACAATCAAGATATAGGATAGATATCGGATGGATATTAGAAACGATATCTAGACGGCCACTGACTATATTGTGCATATTTTTCAAAATTGCAAAAAGAATATAGAGTGACATATCATATCATTTGCATCATACCACTTCATATTATTACATGTCATATATGGGTGATTAATTGATTAAATTCTTGTAATGAGGATTTTCAATTAAATTCATGATTTTTCCACATTCTGTGGCATCATCCATTAGATTTTTCAACACATATCGCATTCATTCCTTAATTTTTAAGTGATTAAAGCATACAGGTTCATTTACATTAGATTACCATCATGTAAATAATGCATTACATACATTGCATCAGCATATCGTGACATCATCATAAATTAAATGCATACAATAAAGTAAAATTAAATAGGCATTTAAAAGTAAACATCGCATCCATATGCATACATCATAAATAGCATATCTAAGCATCTAGAGCACTGCATACCATCATCATCATAAATTAAATAGCTATCTAGTGCATGTCATCCATACATCACATCACATAAGCATAGCATCAATATAAACATCTGCATCCATGTGCATAACATAAACATAAAATTAAAAATACACAGGTACACATAATGAGCCAAAATGATCAATATCTTATATATATATATATATGTGTGTGGTGTGTGTGTGTGTGTGTGTGTGTGTGTGTCCAAAAATGAGTACATCAGGGGTACATAAAAAATGCCCACAGGCTACAACTGTGTAGGTCCTCGACCTTACACTCAAAAATAGTACAACAAAAAATCTCTGCAATCTATACTAAGGGCCTGCTCCCCCATACTGTGAGGCACCTTCATCACCTCTACCATCCCTATGGCCACTCTATGAGCTAGCTCTATGAGTGCTAGAGGACCTATGTGTCCTCTCAGTCCTATGGGTCCTATGACTAGAGCTGGCATAGGACTACCCTATCTCCCTGGTCCTGGTCCTAGAGCCGCTCCTCTGGATCCTGATAGAGTACATGTCCTTTGGAACCTCCCCACCTATTAGCCTGATGTGGCCCTATAGATGAGATATGTGAGCTTCCTTTACATTCTAAATATTATTACCCTCCTCAAAGAGAGAAGTGAGCTGCTTGATCTCGACCATTGGGTCACGGCCTCCTAGTAGTATAGATGATGGTGTTGCAGGAGGCACCATGATAACCTGTGTAGATGAGGTATCTCCCCCCACCACCCTTAGTGAGTCTCTCTCTCTGGTCATGAGATCTAGTTGTATCCACACCAGGTCATGCTCTACAGTGAGTTGTCTGATCTCTATATTTGTTGTAGCTAGCTGGGCCTTGAGGATAGGCCTCTCCTCCTCATAGCTCCTCAACTAGCTCTTACCATGTCTAAGATTCACCTCTTCTATGGTGAGACTAGTATCACTCTTTAGTAGTTTGTTCTTAAGCCTACCCACCTAAATATGTAAATCTAAAACCTAAGCTAGTATCTACCCTACCTCATTTTCAATAAGCACCTTGCCTCCTCAGATACCTCATCCTAAACCTTAACCTATGGAGCCTCCCCTATGGTGGCCTTGATGCCCCATCCACCCTCAGTCTACTAGCACATATTACGCCTCTCTGGATCAGCCTCTCTGGATCAGTCTGCTAGCACACATTACGCCTCTCTGGATCAGCCTCCATATCATCATCTATCTAGTTGAGGGGCCTTGATACATGCCACTATAGTAGGAACCATAAAGTATCATATGTTGGGGTGGTCCAAACCCTATAAACCCTTGACTACTAGAAGTTGTCAGCTATGTATCCTAGTGGTGTCAGCTAAATCCAAGGTAAATGACTCTCCAGCACCAGCCACCTATAGATGATGGGTAGCTCCAATATGTCCTGAACTATCCCAAACTATCGTAAGACATGAGAGTAGTACTGATACTCATGGATCTCATCCTTGCGGCCAAGTAGCCACCTATCTCATCGAGCCTGGCGTAGCCGCTCGCCAACCTCCTCCCATGCAGGGCAATCCATATAAGGGCGCCACTCAATGTCATCCGATCGAAGCACTGCAAATATGCCAATGTAGTGCTCTACATCCCTAGTATGGGACTTGCTTATCAAGAACCCCTCCTCCTTGTAGGGCTAGCATGCGGTGTAGCATTGATGAGCATCATCAATAGAAGTAATAGCAAGGGACAGCTCCGTAGGATGCTCGATCTTGATATGCTACCAGCCCCAGATCTAGAGAAGTAGACTATAGCTAATCCCTACTCAGATCCTATTGGTAATATGGTAGAGCTCTTGGTACAACTAGCATAGTAGAGTGCTCCCCTAGGCTAGGAGGAGTGGATGATCGGTAGAGCTCTATGTAACCCTCCTAACACTGGCCAAAAGGTTCTAGGGGATCCTCACACTTGAGGAGTCTAGAAGAACAATATGCATGACCAAGTGCATGAATATTGCCTCTTTGATAGATAATATGCCCTTCTTCTTCTAGTACTCGATGTGGACACCTTCGTGATCAATCTTGCCCTGGGCATCCTGGCTCCGGTCACCAAAAATAGAATCAAAAACCTCTTCCTTGCTTCGGAAGGAGGAAGAGGTGATGGGCTCACCATCAATAGGGATCCTAAAGATCCGGTATACGTCCTCCAAAGTGATAGTCATTTCACCTATCGACAAGTGAAAGGTGTTGGTCCACGCATTCCAACACTAGGCCAACACAGTCATATAGGCCTGATCTACCCTGATAGTAGGTAGATCCAAAACATAGCCAAAGCCAATGACACCAAACCACTACCACTCTAGGTCAGTCAGTTGCCTATGGAGGGTATGCAGGATATCCGACTCTCTAGATCTAGAAGTCAATTTCTAAAAAGAAATAGTGTATAAGGGAAAATATGATTAAAAACAACCAAAAATAGCTAAAAAATGACCTTAAAAACGTCAAACAAATCTAAAAATTGCTAAAAACACAAAAACATGCAAAAAGTGATCAAAATTTTTCACAAAAAAACAAACATGTACTTCAAAAGTGCAATAAATGGCATTAACTACCAGAAAACCTTAGAAAAATTAAAAAAAATTGATTTTTTTTTCAAAAGATGCTAACCGTGGGTCAGAACTACGGTCCGCATACGGTCAAAATTTGATCGTTGGGATTTGAATCCCATCGTGGCTGACAACTACGGTCCCCAATTTGTCAATTGGGAACCACATCTGCCAGCTGCATTCTAGGAACGTGACATTTTTTGGGTCACTTCCTAGCCTAGTAGACCAAAAATTAAAACCTAAATCTAGCCTAGTCTAAGGTGAGGTTCATTGCCAATAGTTTAGTGAGATTGATTTAACCCATTAATTAATGTGGTTTATTTTAAGTTGGTAGAGAGTGCAAGGTCTCGATTTTGAGTTACCTTGCCCGCTCCGAGGCCTCTACTAGTAGAAGGTTACCCAGGGTCTACCATCGGGATGTGTGGAGATGTCAGGTTGTAGTTTCAGCAGTGCTTCACGTCAAATTTACTTCCTAACCTCTCAAAGCTCTCTCAGTTTTGGTTTCTTGTAGAAGTGAATGAAATTTTTAAATAGTAAAATTATATATACTTTTCCTAATTTTTGCAGACCGCAACTGACAGTCGTGGTCCTGAAATTAGGGTTTTTCGACTGCAGGTCTGATCTGCGGTTCCCAAATTTGAAATTGCTAACTGCAGCCCATGAGCGTGGTTTGCAACTAGAAATAAATGCACTAAAATCCCATCGTGGGAAGGTCTTAACTGATAAATTAATGACTCATAACATATCAGAATATCAATAAGAGCAATAAATTTAACAAATTTGGTGATTTACAAGCACCAAGATCAATAAAAAAATTCAAAAAGTCAAAAAAAAATTAAACAAATCAAAATCCAAATGCACCTCGTATTCAGTTATTTACCCTATACACTCGGCGATTGTAGCTACTGATGCTCCATGCAATCTGGAGAGATGAGTAAATAACCATAAGGACATTTGGGGTAAAATTGTCATCATTGATTTGATATGCTTCTTTTTCAATCCCGAAGAAGGCCTTCAAGGTTGGACCGCTCCACGGGAACGAGGTGTTTCATGTCATTTCTCTTATGACATATTTTTAGCAGATCATTGACAAATTGATTCAACACAAATCTAATTGGCATTGTATCATTTTGATTCCCTAAGAAGGCTTTTGCAACCTGACTGCTCCATGGGATAGAAATGTGCAATTACTATTAATAGTTGGAATCATAAGCTGAACTAAGCATAGCCAAGTAATTAAATGCTCAAATCTAAGTTTGTGCAGATCATTCATTGTGGTCAAGTGACCTCATTGCTTTATTCATTGTCATTACCCTCATCGACTTGTCACTTGAGGGGGTAGTCATAATATCATAATCATAATCAAAATCAATAGAAGATCCCTAAAATCTTAGATCCCTTGATCTTGTCAAATTTGCGTTCATCTTACGAATCATTGTCAACAACTATCATAAGCTTACCCCTTTGCTTGGGGTAAATAGAAAATATGATAGTTTTGCTTGTTGTTCTCTGCATTTTGGATCTATGGGTCAGAAGATACCTATGGAATGCACAATTTCACTGAATGATATGAGATGGGCACAAGCTCTTCAAATTTAAGCCTTTCACCCAATTAGAAGCAATGGTTCTAGGATGCACATCCTTTTGCAAGACCTGGAGCATCTAATGTTGATCCGATCAATGATCATCATGGAACCTTTGACATCATTTTAGGAGGTCTATTTTTACTTAGAATTGTTCGATATCACAATGCATCTCAAAAGGGGAATCTGTAGACACCTAAAATGTGTCATGTCGAAGGCGACTACTCATATGGGACATGCTACAAGACCATATGGAAGATCTTGGATAGAATCCAAGATAGAGCAGTGGTTCTAACCACTCAATTTGGGCTCCTTGGCCTAATCATTCTAAACCACAAAAGAGACATACAGTCTATATTTGATGGCAAGCCGGGATTCACACAAACGAATTCACAGTAAATTCATAGTAATTTTCATTAAATTGCACAATACAGCTATACAGTAGTAACTCTCAGGCCTACAACTTCTCCCCCAATCCCGAACTTCACCATCCCCTCCATTACAATTTTTTGGGTTTTTTATCAAGGCCCCGTTCCTCCAGGCAATTAATGCCCCGCAAAATCAAATTTTCAATTTGAATTTTCCCCCTCCTTCCGGGTTTTCAAAATTCTGACATAAATGGGCCACCTGCCCGATCTACCCGGAGCTTGCATTGATGGCCCTGCACCGCCCGCTTTGCTCAGACCGTACTCTGCACTGTCGTCTCCTCCATACCGGCCATGCCCTGCAACAGTTGTTTTTTGAAAAATCCTTCTGAAAGGTCGTTCTCCCCCTTTAATGCACGCGGCTGTAAATTTTAACTCCCGATACGTGGCCTTCATCTTTAATTTCTTACACGTTTGCTCCCGCGTGCCAATTCCAACCCCTCCTCCAAATGTCACGCCACTCGTAACACACGTGGCAGCCACGTGTGCATTACCGCTTTGCCCAGCCGCCCACGCGTAAACTTTGTTTGCTTTCTCTTTGGCCGCGATATCGCGACATGTCACGATATCATGACATGTCACGATATCACGACCCAACTTACTCTTTTGCCTCAGTCTGCCAAACCGTCGCGATATCGCGACGTCATGATATCGTGACCACAACTGCCTTCATGCCTTGCCTCTAGAAACAAGTCGTGATATCGCGACGGAAAACCTCCCTCCGCTCCAGCTGCCACAAATGTCACGATATCACGACGAAAAACCTCCCTCCGCTCCAGCTGCCACAAATGTCGCGATATCGCGACGTCGCGATATCGCGACCAAACCGGTCCCTGCCCAAGTCGGAGCCTTTGAGGTCGCGATTTCGTGACACCAACCCAACTTTGCTCCAAGCTTTACAAACTTCTCCCTTTTGCCTTGCACAACTTCCCCTTCCGGGAAAGAATTAAAATAATTCAAAATACAAGTATTTAAAGAAAAATTTGAAGGATGCAAGATTGCCCATACTGCCACCGGATGCTCCTGCATCAGACACCCGGGGTAGATAGAGAAGTGATCTTCACTTCGGCGCTGTTCGGTCACCGCCTTCGGCAACACCTCTCGACATTCACCTGTCCCTACAACCTGCTCAAATCCCGCTTCTTGGCAAGAAGATTTTTTGCCCTCTACCAGACAAATTCTGGCATTACTGCACACTTTCTCATCTTCGGTCTGTAATGGCTTCAACTTGTGCCGTACTTCATATTTCTTTAATGTGTAAGTATTTGCACGACCATCATGCACTGCACTCCGATCAAACTGCCATGGCCTTCCCAACAGCAAATGGCAAGCATCCATGGGGAATACATCACACAGGACTTCATCCTGGTATCTCCCAATCTGGAACATGACTAAACACTGTTCCCGGACCCAAGCTCTATGGTCCTTCCGCAACCATGCAATCCGGTACGGGTGCGGGTGTCTCCTCCTTTCCAACTGCAACTTAGTAACCATCTCCTCGGAAACCAAGTTGTCTGTACTCCCATTGTCTATAATGAATAGGATTCTCCTCTGTTCAGATTTGTCTTCCTCCACCAGCATGGTCCTCCTCACAATCATTGCTTCTCCCTTTTCAGCTTCTTCAAAATGTTCTGAATCAGCATCTTCAACTACCACAACTGCTCTGGCAGGACCCACTGGCCGCTTGTTTGTCCTTTCTCGATGTTGTGGACACTCAAATGCCCGGTGTCCTTCTTCACCACAATGGAAACATGTTCCATGAAATACTCCTCTTCCATACCCGCGTCCAGATCTACCTCTTCCTCTCGGGTAGCCATCATTTTGAACTTGCGGTTTGGATTCTTCATCTTCTTTCTGATCCCGACTGCTGCTCTCCTCTTCTTTCTTCTCTTCCTTTCCTTCTTTCTTTCCACCATTCTTTCCTCCCGGTCCTTTTATTCTTTGCTTGCTCTCAAACTTCCGGTTCAGTTTTTCTTCCACCTTTAAAGCAAATTGGTAAGCATCTTCAATGGTGCTTACCCGAACCAAGCTCAATTCCTCCTGAACACTGGGTCTCAACCCATTAATGTAACGGGCCACCTTTTCTTTGTTGGCTTCTAAGTGTCCGGTTCTGATGGAAATTTTATAAAAATCCTCCATATATTCTTGAACAGTTTTGTTCATCTGCCTCAAACTCTGCATTTTATGTAGCAGGTCCAGTTCATAATCTACGAGGATGAATTGTCTTTTTAATTTCTCCACCATTCTGTCCCATCTTGTTATCCGCTCTTTTCCTCTTCGGTTTCGCTCCAGCTGTACTCCCTTCCACCAAATGCAAGCATGACCCTTCAGTCAGGTCTTAACAAATCTGACCCAGTTAGGGTCTTCGAATTCTTCGTATTCGAAATAATCTTCTAAATCATTCACCTAGTATATCAACTCCTTTGGGTTCAAGTTCCTGAAATACGTGGGAACTTCTAACTTCGGCCTCTTCCCGATCTGGGATATGGCCTTGTACAATCTGGCTTGTGTCGGATCTACATCTTCTTCCTCTTCTTCAAATTTATTCTCCTCTTCATCAACTTCATCTTCACTATCTGCATCTCTTCTCGGCTCATGTCCTCTGTGCAGTTCTTCCTGCAGGGCCTGAACCAGCCGTTGTAATGCCCATAAATCTTTCGTTGCCATGCCTCTTCCACCAACGGGGTTTCTCCTCGAAGGCATATTCACTGGATCTCAAGCCCTCCCACAAGTCCTAGTAAAACTACCTCTCCTTCGGTGGTCTGCTATACGCTTAGGAACTCCCGCTCTAATACCACTTGATGGCAAGCCGGGATTCACACAAACGAATTCACAGTAAATTCACAGTAATTTTCATTAAATTGCACAATACAGCTATACAGTAGTAACTCTCAGGCCTACAACTTCTCCCCCAATCCCGAACTTCACCATCCCCTCCATTACAAATTTTTGGGTTTTTATCGAGGCCCCGTTCCTCCAGGCAATTAATGCCCCGCCAAATCAAATTTTCAATTCGAATTTTCCCCCTCCTTCCGGGTTTTCAAAATTCTGACATAAATGGGCCACCTGCCCGATCTACCCAGAGCTTGCATTGATGGCCCTGCACCACCCACTTTGCTCAGACCGTACTCTGCACTATCGTCTCCTCCATACCGGCCATGCCCTGCAACAGTTGTTTTTCAAAAAATCCTTCTGAAAGGTCGTTCTCCCCCTTTAATGCACGTGGCTGTAAATTTTAACTCCCGATACATGGCCTTCATCTTTAATTTCTTACACGTTTGCTCCCGCGTGCCAATTCCAACCCCTCCTCCAAATGTCACGCCACTCGTAACACACATGGCAGTCACGTGTGCATTACCGCTTTGCCCAGCCGCCCACGCGTAAACTTTGTTTGCTTTCTCTTTGGCCGCGATATCGTGACCCAACTTACTCTTTTGCCTCAGTCTGCCAAACCGTCACGATATCGTGACGTCACGATATCACGACGTCACGATATCGCGACCACAACTACCTTCGTGCCTTGCCTCTCGCAACAAGTCACGATATCGCAACATCGCGATATTGCGACGTCGCGATATCGCGACAGAAAACCTCCCTCCGCTCCAGCTGCCACAAATGTCGCGATATCATGACATCACGATATCGCGACGTCATGATATCATGACGAAAAACCTCCCTCCGCTCCAGCTGCCACAAATGTCACGATATCGCGATGTCACGATATCGCGACCAAACCGGTCCCTGCCCAAGTCGGAGCCTTTGAGGTCGCGATTTCGCGACCCCAACCCAACTTTGCTCCAAGCTTTACAAACTTCTCCCTTTTGCCTTGCATAACTTCCCCTTCCGGGAAAGAATTAAAATAATTCAAAATACAAGTATTTAAAGAAAATTTTGAAGGATGCAAGATTGCCCGTACTGCCACCGGATGCTCCTACATCAATATTCTAAACCATGGTTAAGACCTACAGTCTACAGTTTAGGCTACAACTATGACCTATGGTCTTAACTAAAGTTCATTTGGCCTTCATCCAAGCCAAATCAGTTGGAATGACCATTTTATTTAGAATATGGTAGCTTAAGGATGGAAGATTCCAGAGGCTTCCAATCCAAATGTCCCAACCACCTCTTCTTTATCTTGGTTTCTCCATGAATCCATCCCTAGCCCTTGGGTAATCCTATAAGTACCCCTCAAAATTAGGGCAAACAAGAGAGAGCAAGCATTAGAGATTGAAGTAGAAAAGCCCTATCGAATTGTGGACTCACTTGAGTGCATTGAGAGGGAGTGTTGTTATTCAATTGTCAACTAGTCAAGCATCATGTCAATTCATGCCATGGATGCCCTAAGGAGCTAGAATGCCAAGAAATGCTAATTTAAGCAAACAGAGACCCTATCAAGCAATTCAACCACAAAATCTATCATAGGACACCGAGGCGACCCTTGATCATCAATTTGACAAGGAGGATCAAGCCCACATCCCTATAATTGGAGGGCAAAGATACTTAATTGCTTGTCGTAGATAAAAGCCACGGTGTATAGTGCAAACTGCTCATCAAAGCTGCGGTTTGCAACATGTGACAATTCTTGTTACTATTTTTGTTTCAGTATGCTTAATTAGGTTAGATTAGTCATTTTAGTGGGTTAATTCATGTTTAGAGACAATCTTATCGATATATTTAGATTTTAATCAATCTTGTTTTCATTATATTAAGTAGGACATTAATGACTTAATTTCACGCTATCTTGTTTCATTCCATGCAATTGATCAAGTAGATAGATAGCTACATTTTATACTTTTATGTTTCTAACAATATTTATGAATATTGCACAAGTTTAATATGTTTTATCCATATTATTTATTTCATAGTTGTTATGGCATCTTTATGCATGTTTTCCTCAAACGGCCTCATCATGAGAGGTTGCCTATTCATTTAATGATTTTGTTTTGTTTCTTGATTGCAGGGAATAGATTCAAAGGATATTCAATCATCTAATTCCTTCCTCAATGTGAATAAGAGGGTCAACTCCCCCCTAGAGAAGTCTGTGACTATTTGGAAAGCATTAGTATTGTGCCTACCCCATTAGGGGCTTTGTAATTGTATCAATTGTATCAAAATTTGGGTGACCCTAAGAGGGGTATGATTGTAATCAAGATTCTTTTCAATATTAATAAAAGAAGCATCCATTTTATCATTATATGCAATCTTGTATCATTTTATGCTTTTATGTTGATTTAGATTGATGTAGTAGATAGGCACTATAGCGACCACGAGAATGCACACATCGGTCCCTTTTCTAGCCCTACTTGCAATGTTATTGAAATACCAAAGATGAAATGGAAAGACAAGAGGAAAAATTATATAACATGAAATAACAAAAGATGGATCTTTTATTGATATTGAAGCTCGGTTACATGTCGGTCCCTCTTAGGGATACCCATTTTGATACTATAAATTACAAATAGGCAAGGAGTGCCCCTTTTGCAAAGAGGTGGTGCACTTATAAAATCTTCCTGGTTCTACACACATAAATGTATGAGGGCTTACAGATGCCTCATTCTCTAGGTTTGTTTCCTAGAGGGATCCCTTTTGCTCTCGTATGTTGCAATCTTCATCAGATGTACCTATGGCCTTGAAAGCAATGAAACAACAACGCACATTTAGGTGTCCGAGATTGCCTCCCCGGATGAGGTTGTTAGTAATCAAAGAGTGTAACATAAATATGATAAAACTATACCATAAAATCATGTAAATATATGCTAATGACATGAAAACATGAAGAAATAGAATAAAAGAAGCTATGTCTAACCTACACTAAGCCTATGGGCCACTGTCCAAGACAGCGGTCGCTAAAGTAAACATTACCCTCTTTGCCCCAAAGCTATGGGTCAAAGGCTATATTTGATGTTAAAATAGTAGGTGTTATGCTTTTCAATCCATCAGAGCTTCGTCGTATATGTGATCTCAAAGAGAACTCTCCAAGTCTCGAAAGCTCTCCTCAAAAAGATATCTCTGTCTCTGAAATGATTTCCTATATCCTGGTGCTCTTAGGCTTGTACCTTTTATAGTGTGAAACCCTAGGTCTATTTCCAAGTTCTAGAAATGAATTTCTCATGCGTAGTGCAAGTTAGCATGAGAAGCTTTTGTCAATTGTCTATGTTTGAATGCCAGTTAACTGAAATCTAACTACCCACTTGAGTCTTCTATGCAAACTGGTCATTAGCATGAGAAGCTTTTGTCCCTTTGTTTATGCTTGGAGGTCAGTTAACTTAAGTCTAAATGCAAACTCAAACCTCCTATGTGAACTGGTCATGAAAAGGAATGCAAAGTCACTCCCGATCACCTTTATTGCATACAGAATGCCACTTCCACCTATGATTAGGCCTGTTTGTTGATAAACTACTTCTTATGGCTTAGCCGCTATCGTCTGCAATGGCTAATATTTGGCTGTTTTCATCTGTAGTGGCTAAGGTCTAGCCGCTCTAGGCTTTAGTGGCTAGGATATGGGAGCTCTTGGTTTGAGCGGCCAAGCTTGAATGGCTTGAAAAGGCCCCAAATGAGTGGTGATAACCACTGTTGATGCTTGGAAAGTCCAAGATTATGTATTATGATCTTATGAGTGTGTTTATGTGAGTAGATCCCCTAAGCATGACATGATTTAGGTGTCTATAGATGCCCCTTTTTGTGATGCACTATGTGGAAAACACAACGCTAAGCAAAAATGTAGACTGATATTTTTGTAGGGTGTATGATGATCAATGGTCTGAGCAACACTAGATGGCCCAATCATACAAGATGGCATGCATCCCTTGAATCATTGCCTCAACGTTCAAAGGACTTAGCTCAGTGGCTTTTGCATGTTAAATTTTACTCATTTCTCAAACTCAATCGGGTAGCTTCAGTTGCTACAACAATTTTGACCGGTAGGAGAGCTACAATTAAAGATGTCATGTCTACTTACGTTCCTAGTAAACAAGGGAAATTTGTGATTATTGTATGCAATGATTCGTAGGATGAACACGATTTTGTTATGATCGAGTGATATTTTGTTGATTTTGATTATGATTAAGTTGAATTTTTGAACTACTTCCTCACACAATGAATTGGTGAAGAAATGACAATGAATGAAGCAACAAGTCGCTTGACCAATATGACTAATCTGGTTCCTTTCTAGCATTTGTTGCTTTTAATGGGTAATCCCACATCCAAGTGTGATTCCAATTATTTATGATAATCATTCATCCTTATCTCGAGGAGAGGTCCGGCTATCAATAGCCTTCTTAGGGAGTTAGGATGAGTGATTATATTTATGTTTAGATTGTATCACTTTGACTTAATGTTTTTGATGTCATAGGGGGATTAGAATGATCCTTTTGTACCTGTGGAGTAGTTCGACCATATTGGTCTTCTTCGATATTGAAGGGTGGTACATCATAATTCCAAAATGAGTTATTTTTGTCCCAAGTGGCCTTATGGTTGCCTACTCATCTCACTAAAATACATGGAGTGCAAATCGCTGCAATTGTCGAGTGGATAGAGTAGGTAACTAGATACGAGGCCTATTTGATATTGTGATTTTATGTGATTTTTTTGTTATTTTGAACATTCTGATGATCTAAAACCACCAAAGTGTGTTTATTTACTATTTTTTTGGGATCTCTCAAGGAGGAAATCTCTTATTTTGATATGTGGATCTAGCCTCTATCAGGTCTAGTGACTTATGAGTTCCTTCCTGTGGTCACTGTCGCCTTAAGTGGCCAAGAAGTTTGGGCCGCTGACATCAACAGCAACCAAGGCATAATTAAGGAAATATAAAAATTTGCATTTCTAGGGTTTGACCTATAATTTTCACTTTGGGAGCTCTGGTGCGGCGGTGACGGTTCCGACTTTGAAACTTGTTGGTGCTGAGGACATGGCTACACAAGGTGAGACATCAACTATTGGAGGAGCTGGAGCTTCTCAGGTATTTCTCTCTTCAAAACCCTAGCTCTCTTTTATTTTATCTGCGTAAAACTAAACCTCACTAAGTAATGGGTAAAATGAACCTCACTAAACCTGTTGGCAATGAACAAACTTCGTAATTAGGCTTAGGTTCTCTTTTGCTATGGTGGGTTAGTCCCAAATTTTGCTTTCTGTCAAGGCTTCAGCCCAGGGTTTTTGAAATTTTCCAGTTATTCACCTGTTGCCGCCATTTTGGGGTGTTTTAAATTTAGCTTAGTTTTGATGCTTGCGTAGGAAATTTTACTTTCCAATTTGTTTGCTTTCCCTCCCTATGTTGTTTTTTTGAAATTATTTTGTCAATTTTGAATTTTTTTAAATTTTTTGGGTTTTTTGTTCCTCCTTCTACACCATAGGAGGCTCCAATGGTAGGTTCAGGGGTAGATGTAGGACAAATTTAGTCTCTGTTGGATGAGCATGAGGAGCAGATCCGGGGACTTTTGGATCATGTTACCCTTCTTCATATGCATCTCATGAGGCATGGGATTGTCTGTAAATATACAACAAGTGCGGGTGGTTCATAGAACAATGGGTGCTCCACCTTAGGGTACTCTTCCGCTCGTCCTATCCAGAGGACCCAAAATCAGATAGAGATACTGATAGGCTCGCATCACTCGACTTGCGACACTACCACAGGGGGAGGTAGCACTAGAGGAGGTGATGCAAGGGGCTTAGGCCTGGTACTTGACTGATGCTCTACTTGGTCCTTGATTCATTTTTTAGGTTGACTGACCTATATGACTTTAGCCCATAGGTATGTTTGTATATCCATGGACTTGACACCCATACTTTTATGATAGCTTTCCATTATGACTTATTATGTGTGTCATTTATTGCTCATATTTTTGTTATTATTTTGTTTTATGATATGATGTGATGATGGTATTATGATGATTTGATGGATATGTTAGATGATAGATGATACTTGAAGATGCTTAGATGGATGTGTAGATGCTTATATGATTTGATGATATGATGCGATGTATTTTGATGATGAATTTATGATTGTATGCAAATGGATATTGCCTATATGTTTTATGATGTGCTTTATGGATTTAATGACTTGTTTTTGTGGATGCGATGTTATTGCTACAATGCATGTTTTAACTTTGCTTTAATTGTATGCATCTAACTTATGTGATGGAATGGTATAAATGAACTTGTATGCTCTAATCACTTAAAACATATGAAATGCATGACATTGACAATCTTAATGGGTGATACCACAAAAAGTAAAAAATATAATCATGAATTTAAATAATCACTCTTATCATAAGAATTGATTAAGTATTCATATATGATATCTAATGGTGTGTAATGTATTTTCTTAATAAGTTTCTGTAAATTAAAAGATATAAAGTAGTCAGTGGCCATATATATACTATTTCTAATATATATGCGGTATCTATCCTAATATATAGGTACCTCCTAATTTAGAGAATCTTATAAAGAAAGTGATGGTGTGAATGATGTTATGATTTGTTGCTATATAAGAATTTTTGGGGCTTTCCAAATATTCAAACACTCTAGTTCCCCTATCAACAACTATCTACTTACCACTTAGAATTTTGAAAAGTAAGGCTTTTGCCATGGACCTAGTTTTTCATGATCTCTATGTGTGCATGTGATTGTATATTTTGAGATAGAACTCAAGAATTTTCTTCGATGTCAGGCGGGATTCTTTCAGCCCATTGCTAAGATCAGGGATCCTCAAGTTTTCATATCATCCTTTTGTTATACTTAGTTGGACTATTCCACTAGGCAATATTGGGTTACCTAAGCTAGCTCATCCACATTCAAACATTGGTCTACATAAATGCATGAAGAAATTGTAATAGACATATCGTCATGCATAAGGATTTCTCCTTCCAGTTTTGTACAATGTTGAGAATTCTAGGGATTCAAGCTTTATTCCCTTCTTTTTGGCTTTGGATTTTTGCTCATAATTAGTGATTAAAATCACTGTTTATTTTGATTTATTTTTCCTTTGAGCGGGGATTTTTGTAGTGATGATAATCACTGTCTATTTCAATCATATGTAGTGATGAAAATCACTATTTATTTTTTATTTATTTTTGGAGTTTGATTTTTTTTTTTTTGAATTTATGATTTGTGTATCGGATTATTGCTTTGAAATATTTATTGTATGCTTGGCCTTTTGAATATTTACTTTGCTTTGGGATTTTGCTTATTTTAATGTAAGCAAGGGATTTTGATAAGGTAAAGCTTGTCCTTTTGCCAATTCTCAGCACTTTTAAACTGGTTGCATAGGGGGAGCAGCAAGGAAGGTCATTTTTTCTTAAGGTAACCTAGACCACTTTGTAGCTTTCATCTTTTCCTTGTACCAGCTAGGATTTTAATGTTTCAATTAGTGACGGAATATTGAATATCCAAGGCATTATCACAGCTAGACCTTACTTTCTACTAATCAAAGTTATTTTCCTCAAAATTTGATAAGATCACTAGGTGTGGTTGACTCCCCGAAAGACCTTAGTATATTATGTATAGCAACAAATAATGGTTGTGTTGAAAAACACAATTACACATATTTATTGACGGAGGTATAGATTTGAATTAATTTTATGACAAACTGTGGTATCACTTTTAAGGCTCTTATGTCATGTGCAATTGTAGTGGATATGAAAATGTAATGCAATTATGTGGATGCAAGATGTAAGATGCAACTGTTTTTGTATTTTTGATTTTATGTTGTTTTTGTATTTTTGAATAATTTGACCAAAGGGCTTTTTATGCCTTTGGGGCTTTTGTTATTGATTTTGACCAAGCGGTTTGAATTTCCCTTGGAGAATTTTTGAATTGATTTTGACCAAGCGGTATGAACTACCCTTGGAGCCTTTGATTGATTGTTTTTGACCAAGCGGTATGAATTACCCTTGGAGCCTTTGATTTTTTTTTTTTTGACCAAGTGGTATGAATTACCCTTGGAGCCTTTGATTGTATTTTGACCAAGCGGCTTGAATTACCCTTGGGGCCTTTTTGAATTGATGTTTGACCAAGCGGTTTGAATTACCCTTGGAGCCTTTTTGATTTGATGGGATTTGACCAAGTAGTTTGAATTACCCTTGGAGCCTTTGCATTGATGTTTGACCAAGCGGTTTGAATTACCCTTGGAGCCTTTGAATGATTTTTGAAATTTTATGTTTTTATGATTTGTTTTTGTTTTTGACATATTTGAATGTTTTTGAATTTTATGAAATATTTGAATGTTTTTGGATTTTATGAAATATTTGAATGTTTTTGTGCTTTATGTATAGAATGCCTTTAAGTGAATGATATTGAGAGGTTCAGGCTCTTCAACACCATCCAATGATATAAGGTGATATTCTCCATGTCGAACTCTCTGTGAAATCATATATGGACCTATCCAGTTTATTGTGAACTTATCTCACAGATGCGGTGGCAGATTCAAGTTTTGTTGGTTTTCTTTGGGCACTAGATCTCCAACCTTGAATTCCCTTAGGTGGACTTTACTATTGTAAGCTCACACAAGGCGATCCTGGTAAACGCAAAGATGCTCTAAAGCATTGACTCGACATTCATAAAGAAGCATCAACTGATCAAGGTGGCCTTGCCACACAACATCATCATCTATGAAGTCATTTAACGCTATGCGTAGACTCAGGATTTCCAACTCTATTGGCATGATGGCCTCAGTGCCATATACTAGTGAAAATGGTGTTGCCCCAGTGGTCATCCGTATAATAGTCATGTATGCCCATAGTGCAAGAGGCAACTGCATGTGCCAATATTTGTGATTTTCTTGCATTGTCTTCCTCAAAATGGAGACTATTGTTTTGTTTGAGGATTTTGCTTGTCCGTTTTCTTGTGGATAATAAGGCATTGAAAAACTATGCTGAATCACTAGGTCCTGAGTCACTTCTTGCCCATTTAGTTTGGAACCTAAGTCACTAGGTCATGTGAATCCCTTCGATGACATTCATTTGATACCCATGCCTCATAAGCTAGAGGAGGGGTCACATATGGCTATAGAAGTGACTTTCGAGGTGGAAATCAGTGATGATCCTACCCAACAAAGGAAATTCAAGTTCAAAGAAAGTCTATCTCCAAAGGAACAAGCCATCCTAATTCATCTCCTCAAGGAGAGGCCAAATATTTTTGCTTGGACTTACAAAGACATTCTAGGGATAGATCCAAATTTAGTTGTTCAAAACCTTTCGTTGGATCCTATGAAGAAGCCAATCAAGCAAAATCTGAGGAAAATGCATCCAACCGTCACTTTGATGGTGAAGAACAAATTTCAAAAAATATTGGATGCAGTATTCATAGTTTCTATAGACTACCCTGAGTGGGTGTCAAACATGGTATCCATGGAGAAACCTGATGAAAGAGTTCATATCTGCATGGATTTTGGGGATTTGAATAGGGCAACACCAAAGGATTCATTCCCATTGCCAAACATAGATGCTCTTATGGATGCAACCGTAGGTCATGAAATGCTTTCCCTAATGGATGGTTTTTCGAATACAATAAAATCTGGATTAAGCCTGAATATCAACATAAAAATCCTTTCATTACTCCATGGGGAACATTATATTACAAAGTAATGACATTCAGTCTCAAAAATGCTAGTGCCACATATCAATGAGCCATGACATACATATTCCATGACTATATGCATAAGATCTTGGAATATTACATGGATGACTTACTAGCCAAGTCCCTATTGTGGCAAGAGCATGCCAAAGTCCTTAGACAAGTCTTTTATCACCTTATAGAACACAACGTCCGATTGAATCCTAAGAAGTGCGTATTTGGCATAACTTTCGTCAAGATTTTGGGATTCATCGTATCCAAGAGAGGCATCGAAGTAGATCCCGCAAAGGTAAAGGCTATACTAGAAATGGTCACCCCTAACAACATTAGGGAGCTAAGGAGCCTACAAGGCAAGATAACATCCATCAAAAGTTTCATCATGAAATTATCAGACAAATGTAGACCTATGAATAAGTTGCTACGCAAGGAAGTCCTCTTTCATTGGGATGAATAATGCCATCAAGCCTTTGCAGAGATCAAAACTTATCTGGCAACACCACCAATATTGGCTCCACCAAGGCCAGACATACCATTTTTACTATATATATCAGCTTTTGATTTTGCATTGGGAACCATGTTAACCAAAAATAATGCACAAGACAAAGAGCAGGTCATATATTACATTAGTCACACATTGGTGAGTTATGATCTGGGATATGCGTATGTTAAAAAGTTGTGTTTAGCAGTGGTCTTTGCAACTTGAAAATTGTGACACTACATGTTGAGCCATATGACCTACATCATATCAAAATAGAATCCTTTTAAAAAGGCCAAATATTTCTGATACCTTTCTTGCTGTCCAATACTAATATCTGTCTCCGGCCTACCCATCCTTCTAAATACGTATATAATCGATTTAAGGCAAGGAGGCCAGAAGTGGAACTCATTAAGGGAATTTTTCCAAGACAAGAAATACATCTTGTTCATGTATCTTTTGTCACTGTTCGAGACACACCGGCCATAACCGACGTCTCGAGGTAGAGGGTTTCCATAACCCTTCAAGTTATGGATACGGATAGGAAGCTTTGGTCAGGTCTCAATATCCGATTAGTTGACAACCTTGGTTTGGTTATTCTTTGCGGGCTTTCAAATCGAGAATTGGGGCTGAATTAATGATATACGGGGTTTCTTTTTTCATTTTTAGGCGCATTTGAATCAATAGAAAGCGTTTAAGAAGCCGGGTTTCGGGTCGAAATAAGAGTTTGCAAGTAAAGAAAGGGATGCTTTTATAGAGGTTCTGATCTCTCGAGCGATCAAATTAAGTATCATCAAGTCTCTTATGTTAGAACGTTTTAAAATACTACTCTCTAAATCCGGATAGTCGCGTAACCTAACGTCAGGAGTCGCGTTCGCTCTATGCCTACAGATCACTTGGGATTCGAACCCAAGATAATGATTAGTTCGGTTGAGCGATTCTTTCCGTAACTCGACCCTACCTTAGCTAGATTATATATGTATTAACGAGTCGATCTTTAATATGGGTTGTTAATACGTATGGAATAGCTCCCCATGTTAATACGTACGTTCAAGGCCCGTTTTTTCGTAGAGAGGTATTCAATTCTCCCATCCTAAGTATTGAAAGCTTTAAAGCCCCCCAACTTTCTGTTGGTAAACAAATTTTGGTAAACAAAGAACTGACCACCTTTTGCCCTATATCTCCCTAGTAGTATCTTGACTACTGGTACGAGAGGCTATTCCTTATTTCTGGCCGCTATTCCTTATTCATTTCCGGATATGAAGGAATAGAACTTCTTTCTCTGGATATGGGGAGGGGAAGAAAGAGACTAGATCGACGATGCCCCAGCTGGATCAATTCACCTATTTCACACAATTCTTCCGGTGCTGCCTTCTATTTTTCGCTTATTATCTCTCCCTATGCAATTATGGAGTACCTAGGCCGAGCAGAATTCTCAAACCACGGAACCTTCTATTTAGGGGTCCACGAGGGGGGAACGACATCCGGAGCAACGACCCCAGAGGGTTGGAAGAGATTTTGGTAACAGTTTTTCTCAGTGGTACCTCCTATATGTACTCTAGTTTATTCGAAGTATCCCGGTGGTGTGACGCTGACTTACTGGGGAGGAAGAATAAAATCACTTCTCCATCCTGTTTCGGGGAAATAAGTGGCTCACGCGGAATGGATAAAAACACCCTAGATGGGATTGCGAGGTATTCATATGGCACAACTCCTAGCACAACTCCCAATCCTCTATCTGGATGGAGGAACCGGGATAACATAGTGCTAACCCATGTTCTACACGGCCAAGCCAACCTTTGATTCAATTCCCCTCAAAAAGCTTTACCTTTAAAAGCCGAGGGGGAGGGGAGAGCGCTCATTTTAAAATAGAGCGTCATTTATGTAGTACTCGACCGAGAAACACGATCTCCTAAACCTCTTAAGAGTACTTATCTATCTAAAAGCTATCTTATCTACGGTCCGATTTTATTTGAAGGGATGAAGGAAGGAGATGCTCCGACTAAATTCTTCTTCAATTACTAAAGTAAGAAGAATGCTTCGAAAAAGATTTTAACTCTACAGCGAGAAGATTGTACTCATACTGAGGAGGAGGGAGAGATAAGGGAGATTTTTGGTAATCACTTTAGTAAGATTTTTGCGGCGTATGAGAGCACTGTGGATGTTCAACATGCTAGGGAGTTGATTAAAGATTGCATTCCAAAAAAGGTTTTCAGCTTTGAGAGTGATCGCATGGCCGCTGATTTTTCCAAGGAGGAATTGTTTGGTGCTTTATCTAGAATGAAGAATGGTAAGTCTCCCGGTCTGGATGGTCTTCCAGCAGAATTTGATAAATGTATGTGGGATTGCATAGGGGAAGACTATACTAAAATGGTACAGGAAGTGTTTGAAGGAGTAGGATTTTATTCTGGGATGAATCAAGGTGTGATTAAATTAATCCCCAAAGGAAGTAATAAGGACAAAATTGGTGGTTGGAGACCTATTACTCTTTTGAATGTTTCGTATAAGATAGTTGCCAAAGCTTTAGCTTTGATGCTGCGAGACATTGCTTCCAGAATTGTTAGAGAAGAACAAACTGGGTTTGTGAAAGGGAGATTTATCCTAGATACTGTTCTTTAACCGGCCACGCTCGATTCTTTGCCATAGCCCGCCGCATTCCTTTCACCCGTTGAAGATCCAATTATAGATCCAGTCTCTTAACCAATTGATCTAGAGCCTATCCACCCTGTTTCAGTCCCATCCCCGTCTACCGTAGCGGAGTATTTAGTGCCTCCCCCCTCTGCTGTTGGCTCGATTGCAATGGGCCCAAGTCAACCCGCACCCGGATCTCCTGTTCGAGCTCCAATTGGATATGGAACGGGAAAGGATGCTAGGCATGGCTAATGAACCGGAACAGCATCTCGATCTCGCCCTTAATGAACCGGGTAGCAAACGTTGCCTCTATCCCTTCACGCTCCTGCCGAAGAAGCTCCTGCCCATGCCTCTACCGCTTCCTCTGGTGGGTCCACTGCTGGTTCTCGAAATGGAGTGGGCTCTGCTACTACTCCTCGAAGGGATGTTTACTAATACGCTTGCTTTGGTGCCAGAACCAGTTGATCTCGTTGATTGATAAATGGCATCCGTTGATTCGGTAGAGGTATCAGCGGGAAAGTCCCCGGACACGGGAGAGAAGCCCGCAGCGCCCTTACCATTTCCATTTTCATAAGCGTACTCCCCATTCTGACACCCGTAGCCTGCTGGTAAGAAGGTTTAAGAGCCCGGCTCGGCGAAAGGAGAGGCAAGGGCACCACCAGGAATTTCCAATCCGATTTGATATCCTCCAGGCACAGATCCTGTTCCAGGCGCCAATCTCGATCCTGAGGGGCTGGGTTCAGGCGCTGCTCCTGGTCCCGGATAAACGGGTCATGTAGCAAAGCCAGCTGGGGTGTAAGCAACACCATTAGCGGGAGTAGGATAAACACCCGTTTGGGAATCCTGACGCGGTTCCATCTCAGCTCCTTTACGCGAGGCCAGGACATTAAGCTCTTTATGCCGCCCCCCCCTTCCCCATGTGTTTAACGTGCTCCGACCCTCGAAATTCAAGGTCGAGTGCAAATTCTCAAATTCAAGATGTCTTAAAAGATGTATTAAATTACAATGTCTCAAATGTCTTCCAAAAGGTGCTGCACCCCAAATTCGAAATATGGTTTTTTGATTATAAAGCCCTAAAAGATATTCTCCATATTGATATTAGAGATTCTAAATATTGAGATTAGATAAATATTTAGATTATCAATTAATCTTAATCTCATTAACGGTAATCTCATTAACAGTAATTACATCCCATAAACGGTAATTACATTAATGCTATTAACACTTCATTAACACCTAGAGTATTAACACCTAAAGTCGATGCCATTGATTGCCGGCGTATTAACAATGTCGATTATCCCCTTTAAGAGGTTAACCTACCGCCAGACACAACCTCACACACCAGACACAACCTCACACACATGCGATAAAAGATAAACCTGGCTCCCATTCGAATGACCCATCGGGAATTAGAAACTACTCCCGACCGAAGGGAGGCTTACTTCGAACTCTGTCTCCCTTTCAGAGATAACCCTAGCTCGCTATTCGTATGACCCGAAGGAAATTAGAAACTACTCCCGACCGAAGGGAGGCTTCCTTCTCTGTCTCCTTTTAATAAGTATACCGACCAATTATATACGTATTAACAACTGAAGATAGATCCCCGAGATGATAGATAGATCCTCGAGATGATAGATACCTCCACCTCCCTTTAGTCTTAAATAGATGGCTATAGATGCTTGAAATGAGGGAATAGTAACTGTAAATATGTATTAGCAGAGATTATTTTGTTGTTCAGTGTAAACAAGCCCTCCCCCCCGGTTTAGCTCTTTCCAGGTTACCGGGGAGAGCCTTGAGGTTTTTCATTTAAAAGGAGGATAGAGCCCTCAAAATCGAAGGTTATGAAAGAGGTTGAAAGAGGTTTTGAGATAAGGTTCAAGAAGTTAAGAAGGAGGGGCTCTCCCCGTATCTCCTTAAAATCGATCCTAAGAATCGAGGGCGAATCCTGATAAGCCGGAGTGAGGACGAGCCCCGCTCGGACAAACGGAGGCCTTTCCCTCCAAAACTTAGGAACCTTCTCTTCCTTTCTTTCAATATTTCTTTCAAGACCTTATCCTTAAAGGTAACTAACCTTACCTTTCAAAATGAAAACACCCAAGACTCTCCATCGTGTCTCGTCTTTTTGTTTCACTAATCTTTGCTTTCCGAGAATAGAAGTAAGGGGTTTTGCCGAGCTCTCTATAATTCTTGAGAAATATCCTATCCTTCGGGGTCTCTATTTTAGCTATCGAGAAATAAGGGGTTTTGCTGAGCTCTCTATAATTCTCGAGAAATATCCCTCGGGGTCTCTATCCTTTTCATTTCAAGTGACCTTCCTTTTCCCTTTTCCGTCTTCTGTTGACCTTATTTCTATACGCTTTTCTTTTCTTTTCATTTATTTGCCGGCTTTTAGAATAAAGGGGCTTTTAGCGGTTTTGGCCCGTTCAAGTTGTTTTCAAGTTCAAGTTGTTAATAAAGAGAAGAGACCCTTCCCTCTTTTCTTTGATTTGCTTTTCTTTGATTCGCTTTTCTTTGATTCGCTCTTCTCTGATTCGAAGAGCCCTCTCTATTTTAAAGGAGAAGAGAAATATCCTCCGGGGTTAAACAACAAACCTCTCTATCCGCCTTTTCTGGGGCCTCCTCTTTTGAAGGGAAATCACCGCTCTTCTCTTAAGGGGTTCAAGGCTCTTCTCTTAAGGGGTTCAAGGCTCTTCGGGGTTCAAGGCTCTTCTCTTCTATTAAGGGGTTCAAGGCTCTTCTCTTAAGGGGTTCAAGTTTGATAACCGCACTACGCCCTTTCAAATAGAGGGGTACGCCCGAGGGGTACGCCCTTTCAAATAGAGGGGCCGCTTTCAAATAACCTCTCCTCCAAACCCTTCCTTTTCGCTTTTATAAAGAAATAGAGTCGATAAGCCGAGAGTTGTTAATACGTGAGAGGGCGAGTTAAAGTTGTTAATACGTGAGAGGGTGGTCGATACGTATATCATTTTGCTCATTCGAGAGCGCCTACCTTTTGAAACTTGTCGAAAAAGGGCACTTTTGAGGGGTCAAAATAAAGGCCCTTTCAAGTTGGGTTATTGCACCTGCCCCCTACCACCAAAATGATATTTTTTGTTTATTGAGTTGGATTAGCTGGGGATCCTAGTTAATACGTATCTGAAGTTGAACTCACCTGCCCATCTAGACTGCCTCCCTGAAAGGAAAAGGCCCTACTATTAAATCGATAGTTTCTATTTCCTGAGTCAGATTAGGAAGTTTCAACAGCCCCCCCGAGGCAGATATCTAGAAAAGGAAGTTCCCTCTCTACTGCCCCGATTCAGCCTACCCTAAATAAAGATATTGTTAAGAGGGATTATTTTATCTGCTAGTCCCTGGCTCGACTCTATTCGTCCCCCTATCATCATCATTTGCCCATCAATGAAGAGAGTGTTTGTGCTACAGGTGACTCGGGGACAAGCACGGATATGGGTTGAGTGCGAACGAGATAATCAATGTTGACTCCTTATCCCCCTGATCCATCACATCGGGCTTTGCCTTATCCATTGGATAGGGAGGGGAACAGAGGCTAATCACGAACCCTTTTGCATGTGGAGTAAGGAATTGACCCTCTCGTTGACCAAAGAGACCACGGTTGACCGGATGAGGTACATTTCATGGGTGGAAGATGCAGAACCAAGGATTCATTCGAACTTGCATCTATTGGAGAATGACTGAAATCAACCCCAAAAGCCGCTTCATAGAGAAGGGCGACCCTAATCTTCCTTCCTGTGCTCGCAGAGAAGCACCTCTTATATACGTAGTAGTTATTGAATAACGCCTCTAGCTAGCCTCATCAACGAAACATTGATGATCTCTTTCCTTCATCCATCCAATATCTGAATGTTCATGTTCGTCAACGTTCATACACAACGCGAATCCCAATCACTGATCCACGAAATCCACAATCTCATATTGATCCTTTCGAGGTCATATGGAGAGGAACCAATTATAGATAGAGAGCTCTCCTCTCGCCTTTTTAAAAAATCTCGGAGCCCCGGGCCCTGTTAATGCGTATATAAGAGACTTGACCCGGCAAATATCTCAAGAGCCCTTCCTCTACCCGGTCGTCGAGTGCTCTCCCTCCCGCCCGACCGACCACCAGTGGGATTGAGAGCAAAGCAAAGCCCCTCTTTTAAAAAAGCAATCTCCAGAGTTATTTTAAAAGGTCGATCTCCTTTAAGCTAGACCCCGTCGTCAATACTCGATATAGTTAGCGTTCTAGAAAAGGTAAGCGAGCGCATAAATGATGACCTTTAAAATAAAAGCAGTCGAGTGCATTCCCTTAGGTGGACTTTACTATTGTAAGCTCACACAAGGCGATCCTGGTAAACGCAAAGATGCTCTAAAGCATTGACTCGACATTCATAAAGAAGCATCAACTGATCAAGGTGGCCTTGCCACACAACATCATCATCTATGAAGTCATTTAACGCTATGCGTAGACTCAGGATTTCCAACTCTATTGGCATGATGGCCTCAATGCCATATACTAGTGAAAATGGTGTTGCCCCAGTGGGCATCCGTATAATAGTCATGTATGCCCATAGTGCAAGAGGCAACTGCATGTGCCAATATTTGTGATTTTCTTGCATTGTCTTCCTCAAAATGGAGACTATTGTTTTGTTTGAGGCTTTTGCTTGTCCGTTTTCTTATGGATAATAAGGCATTGAAAAACTATGCTGAATCACTAGGTCCTGAGTCACTTCTTGCCCATTTAGTTTGGAACCTAAGTCACTAGGTCATGTGAATCCCTTCGATGACATTCATTTGATACCCATGCCTCATAAGCTAGAGGAGGGGTCACATATGGCTATAGAAGTGACTTTCGAGGTGGAAATCAGCGATGATCCTACCCAACAAAGGAAAATCAAGTTCAGAGAAAGTCTATCTCCAAAGGAACAAGCCATCCTAATTCATCTCCTCAAGGAGAGGCCAAATATTTTTGCTTGGACTTACAAAGACATTCCAGGGATAGATCCAAATTTAGTTGTTCAAAACCTTTCGTTGGATCCTATGAAGAAGCCAATCAAGCAAAAACTGAGGAAAATGCATCCAACCGTCACTTTGATGGTGAAGAACAAATTGCAAAAAATATTGGATGCAGTATTCATAGTTTCTATAGACTACCCTGAGTGGGTGTCAAACATGGTATCCATGGAGAAACCTGATGAAAGAGTTCATATCTCGCATGGATTTTAGGGATTTGAATAGGGCAACACCAAAGGATTCATTCCCATTGCCAAACATAGATGCTCTTATGGATGCAACCGTAGGTCATGAAATGCTCTCCCTAATGGATGGTTTTTCGAATACAATAAAATCTGGATTAAGCCTGAATATCAACATAAAAATGCTTTCATTACTCCATGGGGAACATTATATTACAAAGTAATGACATTCAGTCTCACAAATGCTAGTGCCACATATCAGCGAGCCATGACATACATATTCCATGACTATATGCATAAGATCTTGGAATATTACATGGATGACTTACTAGCCAAGTCCCTATTGTGGCAAGAGCATGCCAAAGTCCTTAGACAAGTCTTTTATCACCTCATAGAACACAACGTCCGATTGAATCCTAAGAAGTGCGTATTTGGCATAACTTTCGTCAAGCTTTTGGGATTCATCGTATCCAAGAGAGGCATCGAAGTAGATCCCGCAAAGGTAAAGGCTATACTAGAAATGGTCACCCCTAACAACATTAGGGAGCTAAGGAGCCTACAAGGCAAGATAACATCCATCAAAATTTTCATCATGAAATTATCAGACAAATGTAGACCTATGAATAAGTTGCTACGCAAGGAAGTCCTCTTTCATTGGGATGAATAATGCCATCAAGCCTTTGCAAAGATCAAAAATTATCTGGCAACACCACCAATATTGGCTCCACCAAGGCCAGACATACCATTTTTACTATATATATCAGCTTTTGATTTTGCATTGGGAACCATGTTAACCAAAAATAATGCACAAGACAAAGAGTAGGTCATATATTACATTAGTCACACATTGGTGAGTTATGATCTGGGATATGCGTATGTTAAAAAGTTGTGTTTAGCAGTGGCCTTTGCAACTTGAAAATTGTGACACTACATGTTGAGCCATATGACCTACATCATATCAAAATAGAATCCTTTGTAGTACATGATGAGCAAGACATATCATAATACACGTACCACAAAGTGGATTATGCTATTGACAGAATTTGATCTAGAGTTCATAATCCAAAATTCCATCAAGGGACAAGTCATAGCAGATCAATTAGCAGAGGCACCTCTTCAAGATAACAAGCCTCTCACCATAGAATTTCCTGATGATGTGGTCTTTGCATTATCAGATCTACAAGAACTCAAAGAACCTAAGAAATAAAGAGACATGTCATTGGTAGCAACTCTGGGAACGCACGCACCGGTCCCTTTTCTAGCCCTAATTCCATTGTTATTGAAATACCAAAGATGAAATGGAAAGACAATAGGAAAAAGCATATAACAAAAAATAATAAAAGATGGATCTTTTATTGATATTGAAGCTCGGTTACATGTCGATCCCTCTTAGGGATACCCATTTTGATACTATAAATTAAAAATAGGCAAGGAGTGCCCCTTTCGTGAAGAGGTGGTGCGCTTATAAAATCTTCTCATTTCCACACACAGAAATGTATGAGGGCTTATAGATGCCTCCTTCTCTAGGTCTATTTCCTAGAGGGATCCCTTTTGCTCTCATATGTTGCAATCTTCATCAGATGTACTCGTGGCCCTTCAAGCAATGAAACAACAACGCACGTTTAGGTGTTCGAGATTGCCTCCTCGGATGAGGTTGTTAGTAATCAAAGAGTGTAAAATAAATATGATAAAACTATACCATAAAATCATGTAAATCTATGCTAATGACATGAAAACATGAAGAAACATAATAAAAGAAGCTATGTCTAACCTACGCTAAGCCTGCGGGCCACTGTCCAAGACATCGACCACTAAAGTAAACCTTCCCCTCTTTGCCCCAAAGTTATGGGTCAAAGGATGTATCTGATGTTAAAATAGTAGGTGTTATGCTCTTCAATCCGTCAGAGCTTCATCGTATACGTGATCTCAAAGAGAACTCTCCAATTCTTGAAAGCTCTCCTCAAAAATATGTCTCTATTTGAAATGATCTCCTGTATCCTGGTGCTCTTAGGCTTGCACCTTTTATAGCATGAAACCCTAGGTCTATGTCCAAGTCCTAGAAATTAATTTCTCATGCGTAGTGCAAGTTAGCATGAGAAGCTTTTGTCCATTGTCTATGTTTGAAGGCTAGTTAACTAAAATCTAACTGCCCACTTGAGTCTTCTATGCAAACTAGTCGTTAGCATGAGAAGCTTTTGTCCCTTTGTTTATGCTTGGAGGTCAGTTAACTTAAGTCTAAATGCAAACTCAAACCTCCTATGTGAACTGGTCATGAAAAGGAATGCAAAGTCACTCCCGCTCACCTTTATTGCATGCAGACTACCACTTCCACCTGTGATTAGGCATGTTTGTCGATAAACTATTTCTTATGGATTAGTCATTGTTATTTGAAGTGGCTAATATCTAGCCGCTATCATCTGCAGCAGCTAAGGTCTGGTCGCTCTAGGCTTGAGCGGATAGGATCTGGTCGCTCTTGGTTTGAGCGGCCAAGCTTGAATGGCTTGAAAATGCCCCAAATGAGTGGTGAGAACCATTGTTGATGCTTGGAAAGTCCAATATTATGTCTTATGATCTTATGAGTGTGTCTATATGAGCAGATCCCCTAAGCATGACATGATTTAGGTGTCTACAAGCGCATTGGTTTTTGGATAGGTCACACTCTAGATGCTAACACATGCATTTTAGAATCCGCTTGAGTGGGTGAGTTGGTTTATCATTGTGGGAAACTTAACAAAAGGTGTTGGTTATGGTTGACTCGGGTATGATTCCCACTCCCTCTTATGAATACACAAAAAATTCATTCCTCGTTGGTTGTGGTCGGGGTCTAAGGGTTTCTTTGGTGTTGTTTTCACCACTAACCAAAGTTTTACCCATGTGTTGTAGGTGATTTGGAGAGGGTAGGGCAATCCTCCAAGGGAGGTACCTAGTTTGAATCTCCACCCTACCAAATACACATCGGGTACCCAAAATCCAATTGATAATGCTGGTGTGATCAAGTTCGAGCTTGACTTCTAGGTGATTTTGATGGTGTAGAACCCCTTGGTCATGGTTTCTTAGACCAAGGCAGCCCTACAAGGGATTTTTTGCTAAATTAAAAAACAAACACATGCATTTTATGATTTTAAGCTAGCATAACAAAGAAATTAGTATGGAAAATATGTATTACACTTTAAACATTTTTAGGATACCATAATAAACTAAGTACTTTGGAGGTTTCCTCTTACAAACCAAGGTTTTCAAAAAAACATAATAATAAATTATTTCTATGGATGTCTTGCATTTAAGGATTTATTAGATGGCATAAATCTATAGATAGTAAATTAAAGTGAGAACAAAACAGATAAGTGAAAGAGATTTATGAATATTAATGTATTGTTGGGAATGAAAAAAGGAGAGAAAGACCCTTAAATTTTGACGTAGATCAAAATATCGATTTTTGCAACATATCAAACTAGAGGGATATTCACCATTAAACTTGAGGAAATCCATTTTTATGGTATGTGGTGTATTGGCTAAGATATTTTGTCCCCAAAAATATTTTGTAGATTTAGTGGGGCTCTTCTGGAATCCACCCTACTACACTACTTTTAGGTCTTAATAGAGGTGTAGAGACTAGGGATGACTACCTTGATGTTTTGCATGTTTTATTATAGTTGATCCATCATCTTGAGCTGTTGTATTCTTCTATTCAAGGCTTCCCAATCAAAAATTTTAATTCAAACTTCCATTATTGTATTTACTTCAACTTATCACTCACTTTTCTAAGGAAATTTCCTATGGTCTATATCCTACTACCATTTTAAGGGGAACCATGTGTCCAAAATGTGCTTTGGTTTCTATTTATAAAAATGAACAGCACAAAGAGATGGTCATAGTGTACTCAACCAAAAGTTGACCTTTTTGGGAAGCTAAAAAAATGTTACTAGAGCTATATGTCAAAATGATCACTGTGACAAGACGATAATAATGGGTTAGGTCTAAATTGGTATTTTCTAGCACCTAGTTTTTTTTCATGTATGGATTTGCCCTTCAATTGTAATAGGATTTAGGGAGGTCTTTTTCATCAAATATTCCAAATTCCTCTTGGCTCACCCTATAAATTTTAACCTTCTACTTTGTACACTTTTAAAACCCTATAACCACTTATATAACCCCTACAAAGTCCTAAATGCTTTTTTGCCTACTCCATTATTTTGGCCCTATAAATTTCTACCACTACTCTTTAACCTATGCTATATTTTCTTTTATTTTTTGTAAACTATAAATCTATTACCTATTTTTGCCTACTCTAGATTCTAAAAATCCTTGTTCTACTAGAAACTAGGTAAAAATTTTAATAGCCTCTGAATTGCACTCTCACTATGCACATAAGTCCTTGCAAGGGTTATTATGGGTTTTTTAAACTAGAATTTGTTTAGTTTATAGGATTTTAGGTATACTGATTTCATTTGTAGATAGTGTATGGTCTAATATTTCAAGGAAATAACTTGGAGGATCCCATCATTCTTATAGTTGCATTGCTCATCTATGAGGTACGATGTAACTTCTCAAGGCTAACTACTTAACAATACACCATAAAAAAAAAATGGTCAATGTCTTCCTATGAGTAAAAATATTTTCTAATTCCTATGGGAATTCCTATGCACCCATGAGTATGTGGGAGCTCATAGTAATGTATGGATGTTGTCTAAGGCTTGGGTATTATAATTTTATCACCTCTCACATCACTAGACATTTTATGGGTATCATAACTTATTCAACAATAATATATCTCTAATATATATTAAAACCCCTAACACAAGGTTTCTAACCTAATAAATATAAGGAATTTTTTTTTACTATTGTGGGATGACTACAACACACATTGTGAAAAAATTAGAGGATTAAAAAATGTCTTAAATATTTTTTGAGTAGTGTGAGATGGATGCGTTGTGGTTGTTAGAAAAAATTCAAAAAAAAATTATTTTTTCTATAATGGAACCATACTAAAATTCATAAAAGAAATATAATTCTATAGAATGAACACAATAAGAGAAAATTTTACTGATAACACTTAAGAGTTTACATAGTATTGCATGCCACTTCAAGAGGGCAATATATTTTATGAGTAAATCTCAATATAATATAATTCTTTAGGATACCTCATCCTTTATTACAATGCAATATATAAAGATAATTTAGTTTACATCAATGCTCCAAGATTAGCCAAAAAGAAAGAAGAGAGGGTTTTTTGGTAGAGAATGAGGGTTTCTGTAGAGTGTAAACTATAATTTTTTATGGCTATCAATCATCAGAGCACCTCTTGGGTTCTGTGGAGGTTGAGTGCTCTGAGCACAAGCAGTGGAGAACAACGAAGAAGGCCCTTTGGGGCCAAATATTCAGGGGGTCTGTGGGCCTCCTGGAGGGTTATCAAGAATCCAGCACGATCATGCAAATATTATGTTCAACAGGGATAATCTTCATGACACCGAATCAAGTGAGCAACAAGCAAGGCGAATAGGGGAAATTAATATCCAATATTCCTCCATGCATGTGGACCAGCAAATCCAACAAAATGAATAGGTATTGAACAAAATCGATCACCCTTTTTAGTTCATAGCACAAAATAAGGAGGAAGGGCATCCTCTTCGAAAGTACAAACAAGGGCTTAAACGAAATAGAAACAAGATTCAAGAGTTGGATCAAGCAAAGGGAGATAACATGTTGATGGCAGATTCAGACCTTGACAAAGCTACAACTATGGCTAGGGCATATAATAAAAAAGAGCCAGTCATAACAAAAAATCTGAAGGGATGGAGCCCAAGGTCCTCCCTCCAAAACTAAATTTTAAAGAAGCAATCAATGCAAGATCCTCATTAGTGGAGTTGGAAATGGAGGATATTCAAGAGTGAATAGACACGATGGAGAGGAGAGGATTAATTTATCGGTTCATGGGATTTCGATCGAATCTTGCTACCATCAAGCAATGGGCTACCAAAAACTGGAGAACTAAAGGTGAGTTCCAAATCTCTATTTACCCTAATGGTTATTTTCTTGCTATGTTTACCACTAAAAAATATAGGGAGGATATTTTTCAAGGGGGGCCATGGTTCTTAGGTAGGGCAAGGCTTTTCATGAAGCCCTGGCATACCAAGTTCAAAGCTGAGGAAGAAATGCCATCAACTGCACCTATCTAGATCCATTTATTCGGCCTCCTAGTAGAATACTAGAATCCTAATATTTTAGCAGCAATTGGAAATTCTTTAGGAGTCTTCATGATGATAGTTGATAGCACTCAACAGTTGGATCACATGATCTATGCTAGGATTTGTGTTCTAATTGACTTTGACAAACCTCTTCCAGAGAGGATCACTTTACAATATGGGGAAGAAATATGGGAGCAACAAGTAGACTATGAAAATATCCCTTTTAGATGTAGAATCTATCACGAATATGGCCATCTAGCCAAGGATTATCCTCAAAATCTCCCCAATAAAGAGAAAGAGGATGAGGATTTAGTAGGATTTCAAATCCTCAAATAGAAGAATTTAAAATATATATAACATCAAAAGATAAAACAATAATTTCACCTAACATATTTGAAGTTCTATCTATAGATGAACAATCAGATGAGGAGGATGACAAAATGGAAGCAATGATTAAGGAAACACAACATGATAAAGAGAAGGAACAAGAAGGAATGGATGATGAAATAAGAATAAAAGAAACTACCCTAATTTTGAGAAACAATCGAGGAGAGCCATCTCATCCAGCAATGGACCTTCAAGAAAAGAACAACATAGAAAATTTAAATAAGTGCAAAACTAAAAGCCAAATTCAAACAACAAACAAGTCAGTTCCTCAAAAATATCATATGGATCCCAACAATAGTGCCTTGGTTCCAAGTAATCATTATATAGCCCTTACAGGAATGAAGCAAGATACAAATAAAAATATGAGGATGGATACCAACCAAAAGGTAGGATGTAAATCCAACCAGCATCATATGGCAGAGGAAGGTCAAAAGTTAATTGAGGAAGGTAAGGTAGCAGAGCTTACCCAATACTTCAAATCGGGTTAATTATGAATATTATCACTTGGAATATTAGGGGACTTAAAGGAAGTCCTTCTAAACAATCAAAAATTAGAAGAATGATTCAAAAAAATCAGCCTCAACTTCTCTTTCTTCAGGAGACAAAGGTTTCTATTGATGAAATGGAAATTATAGCAAAAAATATTTGGCCATCCAATAAAGTAGTGTCCCTCAGCACCCAAGGGGCCTTGGGAGGAGTGGCAAGTCTTTGGGATCCAAAGGAAATTACAGTACAATGCATGATGGGGAGTAAGGGAATGCTAGCAATGGTTGCCCAAAATAGAGATTCAGATCAGGTTATACTTTATATAAATGTCTATGCTCCATGTACTATAGAAGAGAAATGAACAATATGGAGAAATATAGCTTCTATCACCTCTCAATTCCTGGAAGCTTGGGCTTTGATAGGAGGATATTTCAACTCTATCCTTTCTTTAGAAGAAAAAATGGGAGGGAGTAGGAAGTTGGATGGGAGTTCCGAACTCATGAAGGAATACATGGCCAACCTTCATCTAGTGGATATCAAGCCAACCAATGGTTTGATGACTTGGTCCAATAGAAGACAAGGCTCAACATGCATTCTTGAAAGGCTAGATAGGTTCTTGCTTTCAGACAAGTGTTTAATTCAAGGACACATCCCAAAAGTGAAAATCTTAAACAATGTTGGATCTGATCATTGGCCAGTTTTAATTGAAGTGTGGAAAACCAAGGGTAAGCCAACTCCATTTCATTTTTAGTTAATGTGGCTCAGAGAAGAATCTCTCAAGTCAAGGATACAATAGTGGTGGCAAGAAGGCAAGCCAAGACATGGTACTAAGATGTATTATTTTGTCAAAATATTGTAGTATATTAAATTCAAAATAAAGACTTGGAATTGGGAGGAATTTGGAGATGTTAGGGCTAAGAAAAGGGAAGCACTAACCTGAATTGAGGAGCTGAATGAGAAAATTCATCTTGAGGGACTCACAGAAAATAGGGTGAAGACAGAAATTAATCTTTCAGCCCAGGTGAAGGAATGGGACAAAAGGGAAGAAATAATGTGGAAACAAAAGTCAAGGATTCAATGGCTACAAGATGGAGACCAGAATACAAGTTTCTTCCACAAGTCTCTCCTAGCCCGTAGAACTCATAACTTTATCCCCTCACTGAAGAATGATCTAGGAGATATAGTCCACACATGGGAAGGCATGTCTTCATTAGCTGTGAATCATTTTTCAAACCTCTTTACAGCCCAATTGCTTGACCCAGAAGCTCAACAAGAAATTCTTCAGGCTATACCTGCTCTTATCTTTGATGAGGAGAATGTGGCCCTAACTGCTCCTATTACTAAGAAGGAACTACAAGAGGTAGTTTTCAAAATGCAAAAGGGGAAAACCCCAGGTCCAGATGGTTTCCCTATTGAATTTTATCAAGAATTTTGGGATGTTTTGCAGGATGACATTCTTGAGGTGGTAGAAGAGGCTAGAAAGGCTAAAGAAATCCTCAAAAATATCAACAAGACTTTTATAGCTCTAATTCCTAAAGCTCAAGAAGTGGATAACATTACTGGATATAGACCAATTGCTTTATGTAATGTTATTCTAAAAATCATTTCGAAGATTATGTCAGAAAGGCTCAAACCTTTGCTTCACAAGATCATTTCTCCAGAACAAGGAGGATTTGTCGAAGGACGACAAATAGTTGATGAGATAGTGTTAGCCCAGGAAGCAATTCATTCTATGGAAGCTCAAAAATCCCCCTCCATGTTCATTCGATTGGATTTATCCAAAGCATATGATAGGGTGGATTGGCACTTTCTCATCCAAGTTTTGGAAAATTTTGGATTCTCTCAAGAATGGACAAAATGGATCAAAGGTTGTATTTCCTCAATTTCTTATTCAGTTATTCTTAATGGATGCCCTACTCCTTGGTTCTCAGCTTCTAGAGGCATCAGACAAGGAGACCCTCTTTCTCCATATATTTTTATCATCCTTGCAGAATGTTTGGGAAGGACTTTTGCTAAGAATCGGGATTGTCAGAGGTTAGAAGGAGTTACTATAGCTAAAGGAGTCAGACCTATCACTCATTTACAATTTGTTGATGATTCCACCCTTTTGGGGAAGGCAACTATAAAGGAAGCAACCTCAATAAAGCAAATTCTTCACTATTTCACTAGAGCCTCAGGGCAACTTATTAATGAAGACAAATCTAAAGTTCTTTTTTTCATTGCTCACCCAGAAAAGAGATGTTGATAATGGATAGATTAGGATTCAAAAAAACTTCTCTCCCAATTAAATACTTGGGTGTTCCAATTAATCTGGGTAGCCAAAAGAAAGAGCATTGGAGCTAGTTATTAGAGAAAGTGAAGAACAAAATAGGCAGTTGGACCAACAAATGGCTTTCATCAAGAGGTCGAATAACTCTTATCAAATCAGTTCTTCAGTCTATCCCAATATTTGTTTCAGTAGTGTTGAACATCCCCAAGTTAGTGCTCAATGAACTGGACAAAATTAGTCATAGATTTCTATGGAGAGGTTCAAAAATGGAGAAGAAATGGGCCCTAGTAAGGTGGGAGACTCTATGTCTTCCTACTCATGAAGGGGGTTTAGGTCTCAGATCGACAGTCAAGAATAATAAGGCTTTGGCAGGAAAATTATATTGGAGATTAATTAGCCACCCCAATGCCTTATGGGCCAAAAATCTAAGAGCCAAGTATGCAAAAAATAAAGATCCATCTGACTTAATTCATCATCAATTACCTTCTAGAGGGTCCCCAATTTTAAAGATCTTAAAAATTGGAGAGGAGTTGATAAAGAAAAAGCTCTTTTGGGTTACACAAAATGGTCAAAAGATAAATTTATGGACAGACTCTTGGGATGGGCACCTTCCATTGTCAATCCAACATCCGAAATTGAGGCCTATAATGGAGAAAATGCATAGGATGAATTGGATAAAAGTTGCCAAATACTATACAGATCAGACAAGAAATGCTGAGGTGGGAAGGTGTTGGATCCCAGTAGAAGAGTGGCCAATCCAACTTTTTGAAGCTCAAAAAAAGGATATTCATAGAATCCTTCAAATGAGATCGCCTTCATGGTCACAAGCTGAGGACTGCATTGGCTGGAATAGTTCAGGGTATGGTGAGTACACTGTTGCTCAAGGCTACTTAGCCTTAAGCCCTATTAATCCCCATCAGGATCAAGATATTTTCAAGCAGTTATGGGCTCAAAAGTTATGGCCAAAAGTCAGATTTTTTAGTTGGTTACTGCTCCATAAAAGGGTTCTCACAGGGGAGCAACTTATGAAGAAAGGTTTTAATGGGCCCTTTCAATGTGTAATGTGTTGGGATAACAATGAAACTATTAACCATTTGTTCATAGAATGCCCCATAGCTGCAACATTATGGAAGATGATGGCTTCCCTTCTAAAATTAAGATGGTCCAATGAACAATCCATAGAACAACTATGGAGATATTGGAGCAAACAAGAAGGAAAAGACTGGTATGTGAACCAGATAGTTTGGACAGGGATGACTATTCTTCCCTGGAACATCTGGAAGGAGCGAAACAAGTGAATCTTTCAACAAGAAAGTAGGGACATCCACTATGTCTGGCTAAAGACCATAGAAAATGTGAGAGAGATTGTCGAGTATTTATTAACTCATCCTCACAATTCAAATCAACTATGGGAACAAATAATGGCTCGATTAAAGATAAGAAATGGATTAGCCCATCATAGAAGGAAGAAAGGGACCGGCCAAATGATGGATAGAACTCAGCAATGGCAGCCTCCCCCACAGGACTTCATAAAAATCAATACAGATGGAGCATCCAAAGGAAATCCTGGAAGAGCTAGTATAGGAGGGATAGGTAGATTGGAGGATGGTACTCCAATATTTACTTTTGCAAAAAAGTTAGGAATTCTATCCAATAACTTAGCAGAAGGGTAGGGTATTCTGAGAGGTTTGTAGGAGGCTCTTAAGATAGGGTGGAGAAGGGTGATTGCAGAATCAGACTCTCAAGTTATGATCAATTACCTAAATTCAACTTCAGGGTCTAAGAAGATTGATTGGAGAATCCAAAAGATTATAGATAAGATTAGGTTAATCATAAACAACTTTCAAGAGGTTGTTTTCAATCATGTGCCTAGAGAACAGAACAAAGTGGCAGATGCTATGGCAAATTGGGCTCTTGACAAAGGAAATTTTAAGTGCTATGGTTATCCTCCTAGGTGGTGGCCAGAACAAATTAGGACTGATCTTCTCCTTGTTCAGTCTCTTGATGGCAATGCAAGAAGCTATGTTTAAATTGACCCCTGTTGTGGTTATGCAATTATTGTGATCTTTTCTATCTTGGTGCTATTCTTCAACTCTTTCCTTGATAGAGATTGTCATGGGATTTTTCAATAGCTCCAATGGCTTAGTTGGTTTTGGGTGTTTTTGTGTTTGTTAGTGTTGTTTTTAATTATTGTTGTTGTTTCTGTATGTTTGTGTTAATTGGTGTTTTTGTGTTTTGGTGTGTGAGTGTTTTCTATGTTTTTGTTTTTGTTTGTTGTCTGTTGTTGGCTTTTTTTTTTTTAGGTTTTGGTTGTTTTTGTTTTTTATGTTTTTGTTGGTTGTGTCTTTGTAGTGTTTTGTTGTTTTTGTTATGTTTGTGTTTTGTTATGTTGTTCTTGTGTTTTTTGTGTGGTTTGTGTTGTGTTTTTTTTTTGTGTGTTTGGTTGTGCTTTATCTTTTCGACACACTCAAGGAGCATGTTTTTTTTAATCTTATTGTGTGTTTGTGTTTGTGTGTTCTTGTTTTTTGTTGTTTCAGGTTTGCTCCTTGAGTATGTCAAAGGTGGTAGGCCAGGTGCGAGCCCTAGGTGATTTTGGTGGAAGAGATACCCCTGCCTCCTTGGGTCTTACCCAAAAGTGGCATCCCTTCTGGGATGTTTTCCACAAAAAAAAAATATTAGCCAAACATAACTATCCAAGTTATCCAACCCTAACCCTAATGATCAAGGGTTGCATTTACATTCAAAATATATGGCCACTAATTACTAACTAAACTATTACAATAAAATAAATAGAAAGGTTTAGGACATGAGTTCCTAAGAGTTTGACTAAATTTTCTCAAATAGTACAAAACCATCTCATTGAAATAAAAATAAAAGCACTCTAGAGGTTAATAGATGCACTTTAGGATTTTAAGCTAATAGAAAAAAAAAATTAGTATGGAAAATATACATTGCAATTTATATATTTTTTAGGGTGCCATAGGAAACTACGTACTATGAAGGTTACCTCTTACATGTAGGGTTTCCATGGAAACATAAAATTAAAGTATTTGTAAGGTTATGTATCGCATTTAAGGATTTATTGGATGGTGTAAATCTACCAATGGTAAATTAAAATTTAGAATAAAATATAAAAGTGGAAGATATTTATGAATATGAAAGCTTTAGTGGGAATAGAGAGAAAGACCCTTAAATCAGGAACAACAATAAAAGGAAATACAAAGATTATTAATTTAGGAATCTAGAAAGAAATATCATAAATGTTAACAATAAGTGGATCTAACACCACAAATAAGAATTAAAATGATGGTGAAGATGGTATATTGAAATATATGAGGTATGAATAAGACCCCCAAAAAGAATTATAAATAAATTGTTATTGTCTTAAATTTATTTTATTACAAGAAAAAAATCAATATGAGAAATCTAAGGAAATATTTTAAAATGTTTAGAATATGGAGAATTATCTAGTAATTTTTACTAGATAAGGTTTAGGAGGTATTGTAATAGTCCAAGATAATCTCAAATGGGATATACAATTTCTAAAAAGCAAGATATAAATAACATGCTAGTATTTTCTTGCATGGAGGAAAATATAAAAATTGGATTCATAAATGTATATGCTCCAAATATAGTCACTCTTCAAGATACATATTGGAAGGGCCTAAAATTTATTCAAGTCAAATTCCACTCAGTTATGTTGTTGTAGAATAAAGTAATTTTTTAAGGATCTTGTATATATATCTATTCGAAATATAGAATATCTAAATGGGTATATGAATATCTAAAATATCAAATCATTTTGTAACATATTAAAAGTATGGAGGAAATTAAATCCAAGCTCAAAGATTTATAAGAGATAATGAAAAACAATAAATATACGAACATATGCATACTAAAAACAACTATTTTTTATTTTTTATAACATATTATAAAAGGAAAATCATATTGGATCCAAAATCAATTGAAAGGTGGCTTAAGAGAGGTGGTAGAGATACTAAATTTTTCATGTTATTTCCAAAATAATTTTTTTTTTGCCAAATAAAAAATTTTCAACTCTTCAAGAAATATTGAGAAGGAAGTAGAGATCAAGAATGAAGTAATTAATTACTTGAAAAATATTCTATTAGAATTTGGGTAGGATGAGGAGGCTTAGAGTTAGCTTTTAAAAAATATTCTATCAATTACCATGTAAAGACAAATAAAATCTTGATTAGGAAATTTATAATAAATTATTTGTAGGAGGTAGTTTTCTCTTTCCACACTCACAAGACATTTTTTTGTTTTTTTATAAGCTATGTGTGGCTTCTATTGGGGCCACTCCCACTAAAATAAAATAAAAACATTACATTGTTCTCATTACATTGCTTTCAAGTTAATTAAACTATATCCAACTTGCCATTTTATCAAAGATATTTTTCATTTACCTTTCTATCAAAGATATTTATCATCCTCCTCAAATTGTTATATTTTTGCAATCAACTACTTGATATCATTTGTATTAAGAGCTAAAATATCATTCAACCAACTACCTTCTAAACTTTGAACTTTTCCAAGATGAAAATCAACATTGTAAGTGGAAAAAATATTTGTGATCCAACTTCCATTTCTATAAATATGTTATCTATAAAAACTTGTCAATACTCTAATACTTTGTTTTTTAAGGGTCTCATCCATGCCCCTAATATGCCGATATATATTTTTTATCATCAAGATATATTTGTGGTTTTAGCCCCACTTCTTGTTAATAGTTATGATATTTGCTTTTGTTTTCCCATATCAATATCCCTTTGAATTTATTTTTCTCTTTGTTTTTATTTCTTGGATCTTCCTATTTTTTCACTTCTACCAACACTTCACTTTGAATTTTTTTATAGTGCACACTCACAATACTCTCTTTTTTTTTCTTGAGAACAAGGGGTTGTACTTGAGTCCCCCACCGTTGAAAAATCATAACTCTCTCCTTTAGAGCTTGATATTTTACAAACAAATTCAATTATCATCTCAATTGAGTTGCTATAGTTGTATACCTACATCAATTTTCATAAAATGTCTGAATTCTTGATTTTTATTTTTTATATCTTCTTCAATTTTCTATATTTTTTGCATATATTAGAGGAATCAATAACTCGTTACATTTTCATCACCTCTTTATGGATTCGAACCCTGCTCCTATTGGTCCAAAATCTTCCTATGGTTAATTATTTCACCCAAGACATGACCAACATTGAAATACCAAACAAGTTGTAGGGCTTTTCTAGTTCAATCTCCAAAGAAGGATGGTTCTTGTGAGGTTCTAACTTGCTAAAACTAATATGGAGGGAGTTAAGAGTGTTGAAAGATATGTAAATATAGCTAATGCTAGAAATTGAAGTGGTACAAATTAGAAAACAACAATAAAATGATCAAAGAACATAGGTAGAACAACCTTCAAAACCTCCTAACAGACCAACCAATTTTACCATATGCAGACTAATCATAAATCAATAACCAGATCCACAGACTACTAACTCTAGAACTATTGAATGAAAATTTACAAGAATTTAGAAAATAGAGTTAATGCCATGCATCCTCAAATAGTTAAATAGAAGAACTCGTCCATTCATACATACATTTGACTACAAAATGTTGAACCCTATTGCTCTTATTTATAATACCTTTATGGTTCAAAATTATAAAATACAAAAATTGTATATTCAAAAAATGTTACAACAACATGCCAAATGGCCAATCTAGTAAAATATCATGCAACACCATTAGCCCAAAATGGAAGAAAATGTTTTATTTCCAACTGTGAGCTAACACTCCATGCATGTGAATAGGTAATGAAGGCAAACTTAGAATCTGGTCCATTCTTCATTCTTCAAGATCGCTTGCCATCATTGATCTTGTAACATCTATGTCAGACTAGAAGATTTTGTTTGTAATAACTTAACAATGGTCACGATAGAGGGACATGTCACAAGATCATGTCACTTTCCTATATCTAGGCTCTTATTGCTTGTGCATTAGTGAAAATGAAATTGGTTGTGATATTTTGACTCTCATACTACTTGGAAGTCTTACCTCTTATGGTTGCGATACTAGGGTATATCGTAATATCACTGTGTCATTTCATATTTCCATTTGGAACCTTTGCGATGGTGAAACTAGAGCAAGTCACAATTTTGTGATGTCCCTTTACTTTTAGACACTTTTGAGCCCTAGAGACCATGAAACATCAATGCGTCCTGACATCACGTCAATAATTTTCCTTAGATCCTTCTGACTCTTCATGGCTATGATAGAGGAATAATTTGCAACTTTACAACATATTGATGTTCTTGCTCTTTCAGTGCCTTAGCAACCATGATATTAATGCAAGTCATGATTTTGTGATACTTTCAAAGCATGAGGTATTTCAAGCTATTTTGATCGTGATATCAAGATGGGTCACAAATTTGTGCCTATATTCTATAATTCAAAAATTTTAGAGGCACATCACCTTATTTCTCCTAATATAGTCATTTTGACCTACATTATTGGTGCCTCCCGGGGTATTTTGCTTGCAAAAAATTTAGAACTTAGAGTCTTATTCATTGGGTAACAGAGTCAAAATAAAGAAGGATAAATTGGAGATGATATATGGATGAAAATTTGGAAACAAAGAGTTGGATGAACGGTGGGAAGTGGAGGAAAAATGAAGGGAATGACAGAACAAAAATGGAAGGAAACTTCTAGGAGTGTGAAAAAACTCTCTTATTCACCCCTTTGATTCTCAGGAGATTCTTCTCCTATGTTTCCTCATTTAGCCTCTTTGTCTTCTACTTTCTCTATGTCATCTTCTTTCTCTATGTCATCTTCCTTCTATGTGTCACCTCCCACTTCTTCCTTTATTTCTACTTCACCCTCTTCTTTCGTTTCTTTTCTAACCTCTTCCATTGTTTGCATTCTATTCTCAGCACTCAAGTCTTGTATTTTTTTGAGATCTTGTTGTAGGCTCAGCAAGCCAACTCCCAAGTCTCATCATCAGGGTCTTAATACTTTGTGAACTTCCAATGAATGAATTCTAGCTCTAAGAATTTTTTGTAGGAGAAGGTTTTAGATCTTAAAATTAGTTCATGCAGGTAAGACTTGATCTGAGTAAGTTTTTGTACTAATGCGAATATGAGATCTTGTTGTATAGGTTTTGACCATTCATTTATCTCAAATTCATCTTCCATGGCTACCTTCGGGGTAACTTTGAGCTCTTTTTCTCTCAATATTATGGAATCTTCACTCCAAAACCCTAGGAACCCACATTTCTTAGCCAGACATAAATGTTTCAGTATACCTTTGGATTTAGCTTTAAGCTCGTGAATGAGCTTCCAACCATGTATCATAAGCTTGTGCCTTTTTATGGAACATCAAGTAGTAATATTGGAATAAGACCATCTTTTGTTCGGGGTTCTATTTGCTACCCTTTAAAATATGCTCTCAACTAGAGCTTGGATTTATATTGCTATAGTAAATCTTAACTGCATAAAATCTTCAACCCCTTTAAATTCATCTTCTATGATTTGTAGCACTCCTCTCACTTCTTACAAATATAATAGCACTAGTCGTACCTTAAGGATCATTTCCAAGATATATCCAAATATTTTCTTCTTCACACATTTGGCCTTTCCTTTGATAATCCTATGGTCTTGGTCTTCTCTTCTTAGAGCTCTTATTGAAGGCTTTTGACTTGTTCAGTCAGAATTTAATTTTGCTTAGCAGCATCCTTAGCTTTACTTTTGTACTTGGTCATCTCCTAAACCTCGTCTTGCCACTTCTTGACCTCATTCTTTAGGGCCCTCTAAATAGTCTTCTACTCATCCAATGCTACTTTAAGCTCTTTTATGGTCTCTTCAGCCCTTGTAAACTTCTCTTTGAAGTATTCCCCATGCAGGTAAATGGTTCCCAAATGAGTTTGGGTCATTCCCTACTCATCCTTCATTGGAATCTAAGTAATATCTTCAGTTATTACCTTAGTCTGATAATATTCTATGGTCATTTCTCCCTTAGGCTTGTTGACCAATGGTGTGATTTTCATCTTGATTCATTGCATGGTGGTTGGATCTAGTACAACCATTTCCTAGTTATAGACAAGCTTTTTGGAGGCCTATGCACACCGGGTATTCCATTAGTCATAGGTGTTCTTGTTAGCATTTTTTATTTTCTTGAGCTTGTAAATAGTGGGATGAGTCTTGGCAGAGGAAGCCAGAAGTGATTGTAACAGTGGAAAATAAACAACGGGAGATAATGGGATTGTCACAAGGGTAAAATCCATAATTTTGGAGGTTGTGACAAACATTGCTAGGGATACAATAGAGGAATCGAGGTGTTATGGGATGTTAATTATTTTTATCAGGGTGGATGAAATGGATGGTGGAGAATATGTAGGATGAGGAGTTGGAGAATGTGGTATATATTTTGAAATAGAGAGGGAGAATTTTCTAGAGAAAGAGGAGGAAGAGAAAAATATAGAGGAAAATAATCCATACCTAACACTATTGGCAATGGCTGAGTTTGTTCGCTTGTACCTCATATGGGCAATGGTTGCTCCACTATTTCTTCATACCCAAGGGTAGCCACATATTTTTGTTAAAGTAGCTGCTCTACATTTTCAACCTGCTCTGAGATAATTTTATTTTCTACAATCTCTTACTTCTTGGTTCTCTTTTGTATACTTTCTTCTTTGAATGTACTTATTTTTTTCCTTTTGAACCTAATGAGAGGGACATTATTATAATCTATATCTGACTTCTGTTTTTGAGGTTGTGACTATGCTACCTCAACTATGGGAGAACCTACACCACTAGGTGATACAAATTTTAAAGCAATCAATTTGAGGCCTTTTTCTTTGGACTTCTTGGCCCCTAGAGTTAATCATCTTATCTTTGTTTGTACTTGGATTGTCTCAATTATTCCTTAACCATGTTTTCCAAGGCCTTCTCCATTGTAACCCATGTTTTGCATATCTTTGTAATTGCTCTTGTGCAAGGGTGTACATAATGGCTTTTCCTTTTATCATAGGAGGGCTACAATTTTGGTACCTTTTTGTTGGGCTTGAGTGGTTGCTTTTCCCTTACCCTTCCCTGCTTTTTTATATGCATTGGTTGCTATAGATCCTTCTCTCCAAGTGTTGTGGAAGCTTAAAGTAATTTTATTTCCAGTGGTCTCTGCACAGGTTTTGTGGTATGTATCATACCTAGTAGAAAACTCATCATCGTTTTTGAGACCATACCTTGAAGGTATTGAATTAATTTGGACTCTCATGACCCACCATGCATGAAACTTAGCCTTAGTCCATTTAGGGCCCTTCTTTTGCAATCTCTAAATGGTTTTTTTTTGTCCAGAACATGCTTCTCATTATTTTTAGGGTCATAATACACTAGTTGTTTGTAGAAATTATGCCATGGAGGCAATGGTTGCATCTCTTCTACATGCCACTCAAACTCTTCATCTTTGTAATTATTTTTTTTGTTGTTGTACTTGCTATTTTTTAGAAATATTTTGGTAGAGAATTATTGAGGACGGAGAGTCTTTCTATAAATTTTCCATCTGGGTCATACCTCCATTGTTGTGGTAATTCTACCAAACCTAGGTTTCTTATGGCCCAAGCGATTTGTTCGTGGTGCCATTTCTTTGATACAACTATATCATCAACAAATGGTCCCATAATAATTTCAAAGTTTGATCCAGATGTTGCAAGTGCCTAGCATAAGTGTGAATATAGATGAGAATGTCATAAAAAATAAAATAAACTTGTGAAGAAATAAGTAGAAGACATTATTCATGAGGTTCTAAAATGTTGATGGTGCATTAGTTAGGCCAAATGGAATGACCAAAATTTTGTAGTGGCCCTCATGAGTTTAGAATTATTTTTTGGAAATGTATTCCTCATTGAGCTTATATGATGATAGCCAAAGTGGATATCCAACTTGGAGAAAAAAATTGCACCATGTAACTCATCAAAAAATTAATCGATCATAGGAATAGGAAATTTGTCCTTAAAGATGAGCTTATTGAGCTCATGAAAGTCTATATATATCTAACACAACCCATAAATCCTATTTACCAATCGTAACAATGAATAATAAGGATTGTTACCAATGGAATTGCATGATCATGGGAATGACATGGAGGTAATTTCATAAATTCTAAAAAAATTGCATTAAGTTTAGTCAAACTAAGTTGCAAATCCCCTTAGGGTTTGTCTACTTTTGAAGTCTATAGTTGAATTACAAAAATTGAGATACCACCCCATGTGAGGTTTTTTTAATACTTTCTCCAAATGACTTGAGCTAATAACTTATGAAGATCTTGTCAGTGATCCAAGAAGAGTGTATAACCTCCCATTTTGAGAGAATTGCAACCATAATTTGGAAAATTTCCAAGCTACTAATCCTAAGGTATAGAACCACTATACACCCAACACAACATTATATCACCCAAGAGGAAGAGCAAACATATCATTTTTGAGTTCATAGTCCCCTATCCTCAACTTAACATTACAACATTTATCCTTCCAAGGTAATGTTCCTCCATTTTCCACTTACTTCAGAATAGTTGCAAGCATATATGTAATAGTTCATTTGATTTTATACTCATGGATAGATGAAATTATGTGTACTATCTAAATCAATAAGAATTATAATTATTTTCCCTTTGAATAATCGTACTACCTCCATAGTCTAAGGGGTCAATATTCCTACAAGTGCATGGACAAAAATCTCTAGTTGTGGTTCTTCATATGCTTCATCCTCATTCTAAGGCTATTCTTCCCATTGTTCTACTTCTTTATCAGGTTTTTCATTCATTTTTGAGTCTATAGACATGGGAAATTAACCCATTCAAATAATTCAATTTCCCTTAGACTCCTAGAAAGTCACTCAAAGTTGTTAAGTGCAATTTTTGAGCTCCCTACCCCTTAGATCAACCTTATTTCTAGTTTTTCTAAATTTATGGTCATCCAAGATAGGGCATGAATTTGGTCAAGGCTACCTGGTGCCATCTAACCTCTAATAGTTAGATTTCATAGATTCATGGTTGACTCATATCAACCATAAATTTGGCATTTTAGAGTTTTACCCTCAAAATCCCTAACCTTGCACTACTTTTATGTTGCTAGCCCTAAACCTAGTTGTAAGTGTTTTCATTTTCCTACCTAAGCCTTCCAAACCTTGTATAAATAGAAGGTTTGGACTCCCTTTTTCTCCCAACACAAAAATAATGAATGCTCAAGTGAATGTTCTCCCAAATGCTCTGTTGATGCTCTACTTTTGTGCTACCTTGTGATCTTGCCTCCTTCCTTTTGGTGTGATCATTGACATAGTTGCTTTGGGTGAGCAAGTGGAGGAGTTTATACTGATGGATCATGTGTGAGACTTATATTTAGCTTCATCCATAGAGTAAGATAGGCTTACCATTCTGGTTATTGCCTTCACTAATTTTACATTTATTTTTTTGCTTCTATCTTAGCTAGTTAAATTCTTTTACATCATTAGTATTTTTTGTAACAACCTAAGTCTACTCACTTGGGTGTTAAAAAACACAATTTTTTATTTTTTATTTATCAAGACACAAATGTCATGCATTGATGTATGCACACCCAACTTTGTATTAGTACTTAGGCATACTTGTATACACTCCAATATATAATACCACTACATACGATTTCTTGAGTGCTCGGGAATGACCAACTTCCTGCAAATAATTAATATTTATGAATCCCACCTTATTATACTCAAGTTTTAGGTTCTTGGCAAGGGGTTGCCCTTCCAGGGCCTATATCACCTGGAAGAGTGGACACATTAATATCCCTATATCATAGCATGGAGGACTAGATCTATGATCCAATTTTTGTCCTAATGGTCTACTGACCCAATTTTTATTTCATAATTAAAACTTTTAGGCCCATGCTAGAGGTAACGTAGCTATGCCAGTGCCTGATTATTAACCTTCAACTAAGGTGTTATCAGGGTCCACAAATACTCTATCTATCAAACCAGGTGTTTTGAACCAAACCCCCGTTGATGGTAATATTGCCCATACCATCTATCACTCGACCTTCCAACCCCAAGGACCAACTCTCTAGTATTTGATTTTCATTGGAAATTTTGCAACTGAGGTATGGTTCTATACCACCCTCACTAACTACTCATTTGATAACCTAGAATGATATCCATACCGTCATTCATTACAGTCTACAGTGTAGGACCTCATACTTTCTTTGTTTGTTGGAGAATGGTTATCCCCGATTCACAACAGTCACCATCATGGACTATTGGAGTTAGGTAATTGCACATCCTTCTCAATGGCTTTAACACACTTTCATCCTTTCTCGATGAATAAGTTAATATTACTCTTCATCCTTGCTCGATGATTAATGTCTCAAAAAGGAGGTTTAAAATGGTTGGTTTTGAATATTGTGCTCTTTTCTTATCAAGAGTTATCTTAAAAAAAATTGGAAACCAAAAGAGAAATAATCGAATGCTTGAACCATAAAAGATTAAATTTAACTTATAAAAATAAGTCCTAACATCATGTAGAGCATAATGTTTTCTATATAATTATCATATTTCTAAAATAGAGAATTTATTAAACTAAAATCCATTTAAACTCTTCTAGTAAAATAATTATACACTACTCAATATTAATTAAAATGATTTAATTAAATATTAAGAAATAATTTAAAACAAGATTAATCCAATCATACATAAGGCAAGTATAAATATTGTACAAAACACTCATATCACATATTGATTGAAATTCATCTTCTTCTAATAAAATATTTAAAATATAATAAATAACTTACAACTAAATACCATAATCCCTATACATCTACCTCTTAAATTGAAAAGTTTATCTATGTATTTAAAATAATTGAAATCCATCCTATGCGATTTCCAATCTCAACAAAAACTATGAAAAAGCATTTTGACGGTTTCAAACTAACCCAAGGGTGAAGCATACTATACCATCTATCATAACGAAGAGACTAATATATATATTATTTTAAAATAATATAGGGTTGACATTCATATAGTTGCAAAGGTAGTTACGAAGGATCTACTTGTTAAACCTATGTTTTGGTAACCAATCCATTTCTCCTTTCTGGCTACATTCATATAAAAATATTTTTCTAAATCTAAATACATTTTATTCCATATAGTAAGTTGATAGATACTTTTATCTATCAAAGCTCTATAGATGACTTTAAGGTATATGACATAAATTTGATTCATAACTTAATTTCTTGGACTACCCTATCACCTCCCATGTCTAGCTTAATTTAACATTATAAAAAGGATTTTTTAATAACATTCATAAATGGTCACATATTTAAAGAAAAGTTGCGAAATATTTTTGACAATCTCAATCTCACTATCATTTGTGATCAGCATGAGTGCCTATTCTACGCTTTCAAATCATGGATAGATATACCACATCATTTACAAGAAAAGGATACTCCAAAAAAAATATTGAAAAATTAAGTCATGTTTTCTATTAAAATTGTTAGGGTTTAGGGGTAACCTTTGAATGAGTTTTTTATTTTCAAACAATAAACTTTTCTTACAAAACTGTTGTGCAATGAGCCTACAAGAATATTCCACAACACAAAGCTATGCAAGATAAAATATTAAGAACACTATTTTATAAATTCGTTTTCTAAGTTTATAATGTACGATAGTTCAAGGGAATGACCCAAAATAGTTCCCTTCGGATATCTAATTACCATAATTCAAAACATGAAACTCCAACAATTATAATATATTTTCCAATATCAATCAAAGGAATGCAATCAAAATAAATTGAAATAGAGTAAGCGAGTTTTAATTTTGAAACAAAACAAAGAAAAACTCAATGGCAATCACAACAAACATATTAATGCATTGAAAGACCGAAAAACAAAAAATTCTTAACATTTTTTTTAAAAGCAAGCACATCCATAAACAAATTACCATCCAAGATGACTAAGGCTTTTTTTACAAGATCTAAATTGAACCAACTGTGCCATCGTTTGGGTTTATTGATATTAACACTATTTATTTTAATTAAAAATTCTTTATAATACAAGTTCAAGATTTTCAACTATATAGACTTCGTCGACCGAAAGGTACTCAACTATTAGTGCAAGGAAATGTGAACTAAAGCAATTTTCACACTTATTTATATACACTATGAAATATTTATACACCAATTGATGACATAAAAAATCCTATAAGAGTTATTTCAATGATCGTTTTTCCATTGTTATTCCACACTTGGTGAAAGATACAATTCTCATGGTAAATTCAACACAATAAGATGGGTCATTCAATATAGCACTCTCAGCCTACCTGAGAAAATATAATATTTTTTTTTGAAATAATCATTACGATATATGAAACTTCGATATGCCCTAAAGCCACCATCTAGTCCAGTGCGCACAACCATACATGACTTAAAATTGCATCAGTGACATCTTCATCGTTTCCTTATGGGTGGAGACATGAAATATTGAGAGCTGTTACGGGTCAGCTTGGCCCTAATTGTATGCATTTAATTAAATTAAAGCAATAAGTAGCATACAATCCAAACATATCATAAATAACAAAAGTACACAAATTTATTTCCTAACAAATTGATTTGTGTATAATCTATGGAAATTTTTGCTGTCATTTAGAACTATCAATAAAATATTTAACACATAACATGGTATGGTGATTATATCACAACATATATCTTCAAAATAATTTGTTTCATCAACCAGAATGCACATCATCACATAGTCTTGCAACACAAACAACAAAATTTATTATTTCCAACCAAAGCTTCTTTTTGTTAAACAAACACATATATGTTTCAACTTTTATTGAACCATTTGTACAACAAGCAACTCACCTTTTTTTAGATGGTTGTAAATGCCAATTTATCACACGCCAATTTATCAAGACATAAATTTCATGCATTGATGTATGCACACCCAACTTTTTATTAGTACTTAGGCATACTTGTATACACTCCAAGATATAATACCACTACAGATGATCTCTTGAGTGTTTGGGAATGACCAACTTCCCGCAAATAATTACCATTTATGAATCCCACCTTATTCTACTCAAGTTTTAGGTTATCGACAAGGGGTTGCCCTTCCAGGGCCCATATCACCTGGAAGAGTGGACACATTAATCTCCATGTCTCATAGTATGGAGGACTAGATCTATGATCTAATTCTTGTCCTAATGGTCTACTGATCTAATTTTTATTTCATAGTTAAATATTTTATGCCCATGCTAGAGGTAGCGTAGCTATGCTAGTGCCTTATTATTAACCTTCAACTAAGGTGTTATTAGAGTCCACCAATACTCTAGCTATCAGACTAGGTGTTTCAGACCAAGCTCCAGTTGACAGTAATGTTGTCCATACCATCTAACATTGGACCTTCCAACCCCAAGGACCAACTCTCTAGTCTTTGAGTTCCATTGGTAATTTTGCAACCGAGGTATGATTCTAGAGCACCCTCACGTACTACTCATTTGATAACCTAGAACGATATCCCATACCATTATTTGTTACACTCTACAGTGTAGGCTCTTGTCATTTATTTGTTTGCTGGAGAATGGATATCCCCAAGTCACGACAATCACCACTGTGGACTATTGGATTTGGGTAATTGCACATCCTTCTCGATGGATTTAACACACTTTCATCCTTGCTTGATGAATAAGTTAATATTACTCTTCATCCTTGCTCGATGATTAATGTCTCAAAAAGAAGGTTTTAAATGGTTGATTTTGAATATTATGCTCTTTTCTTATTAGGGGTTATCTTAAAAAAATTTGGAAACCAAAGAGAAATAATATAATGCTTGAACCATAAAAGATTAAATTTGACTATAAAAATAAGTCCTAACATCATGTAGAGCATAATTTTTTTCTATATAATTATCGTATTTCTAAAATAGAGAATTTCTTAAACTAAAATCCATTTAAACTCTTCCAGTAAACTAATTATACACTACTCAATATTAATTACAAGGATTTAATTAAATATTAAGAAATAATTTAAAATAATATTAATCCAATCATACATAAGGCGAGTATAAATACTATACAAAACACTCATATCATATGTTAATTGAAACTCATCTTCTTTTAATAAAATATTTACAATATAACCCAGATGTTGTAGGTGTGTTGGAGAGGAGAGAGCAATCCTCCAAGGGAGGTCCCAGGTTCAAATCTCCACCCTACCAAAAAGCTGAACTGGGTATCCAAAATCCAATTGATAATGTTGGTGTGGACAGGGTCGAGTGCGACTCCTGGGTGACTTTGACGGTGTAGAACCCTCGTTCGTGGTCTCTCAGACCAAGGCGGCCCCGCAAAGGGTTTTTTGCTTTTAAAAAAAAAAATATTTACAATATAATAAAAAACTTACAAATAAATACCATAATCCCTATACATCTAACTCTTAAATTGAAAATTTTATCTATGTATTTAAAATAATTGAAATCCATCCTATGCGATTTCCAATATCAACAAAAACTATGAAAAAGCATTTTCGACGGTTTCAAACTAACCCAAGGGTGAAGCACACTATACCATTTATCATAACGAAGAGACTAATATAAATATTATTTTAAAAAAATAGGGTTGACATTCATATAGTTTCAAAGGTAGTTACGAAGGATCTACTTGTTAAACCTATGTTTTGGTAACCAATCCATTCCTCCTTTCTGGATACATTCATATACAAATATTTTTCTAAATCTAAATACATTTTATTCCATCTATTAAGTCGAAAAATGCTTTTATCTATAAAAGCTCTATAGATGACTTTAAGGTATATGACATAACTTTGATTTATAACATAATTTCTTGGACTACCCTATCACCTCCTATGTCTAGCTTAATTTAACATTCTAACAAGGATTTTCCAATAACATTCTTTACATAAATGGTCACATATTTTAATAAAAGTTGCAAAATATTTTTTGACAATCTAAATCTCATTGTTATTTGTGATTAGCATGAGTGCCTACTCTATGCTTTCAAATCACGAACATATATACCACATCATTTTACAAGAAAAGGATACTCCAAAAAAATTATTGAAAAATTAAGTTATGTTTTCTATTAAAATTGTTAGGATTTAGGGTAACCTTTGAATGAGTTTTTATTTTCAAACAATAAAACTTTCTTACAAAACTGCTACGCAATGAGCCTACAAGAATATTCCACAACACGAAGATATGCAAGATAAAATATTAAGAACATTGTTGTAGAAATTAATTTTCTAAGTTTATAATGTATGACAGTTCAAGGGAATGACCCAAAATAGTTCCCTTCGGATATCTAATTACCATAATTTAAAACATGAAAATCCAATAGTGCTAAGATCTTTTCCAATATCAACCAAAGTAAATGCAATCAAAGGAAATTAAAATAGAGTAAGAGAGTTTTAATTTTGAAATAAATCAAAGAAAATCTCAATGGCAATCATAGAAAACATCTTAATGCATCAAAAGATCGAAAAAAAAAAGTCTTAACATTTTTTTAAAAGCAAGCACATCCATAAACAAATTACCATCCAGGATGACTAAGGCTTTTGTTACAAGCTCTAAATTGAACCAACAGTGCCATAATTTGGGTTTATTGATATTAACACTGATCATTTTAAATAAAAATTCTTTATAATACAACTTCAAATTTTTCAACTATATAGACTTCATCGATCGAAAGGTACTCAACTATGAATGCAAGGAAATGTGAACTAAAGCAATTTGCACACTTAGTTATACATAATATAAAATATTTATACAACAATTGATGACATAAACACTCCTAGAAGAATTATTTCACTGATCCTTTTTCCAATGTTATTCCACTCTTGGCGAATGATACAATTCTCATGGTAAATTTAGCATAATAAGATGGGTCATTCAACATAGCACTCTCAGAATGCCTGAGAAAATATAATTTTTTTTTAAATAATCATTACAGCATATGAAACTTTGATATCCCCTAATGTCACCATCTAGTCTAGCATGCATAGCCATACACGGCTTAAACTTGCATCAATGACATCTTCATCGTTTCCTTATGGGCAAAGACATGAAAGGTTGAGAGCTGCTATGGGTCAGTCATCTTGGCCCTAATCGTATGCATTTAATTAAATGAAATCAATATGTAGCATACAATCCAAACATATCATAATCAACAAAAGTACACAAGGATTTAATTTATATTTGTTTCCTAATGAATTTTTCTATGTATAATCTATGGAAATTTCTACTGTCAATTGGAACTATCAATAAAATATTTAACACATAACATGATCTGGTGATTATATCGCAACATATATCTTCAAAACAATTTATTTCATTAACTAGAATGCATACCGCATCACATAGTCATGCAACATAAACAACAAAGGTTATAATTTCCAACAAAATCTTCTTTTTGTTAAACCAACACATATATATTTCAACTTTTATTGAACCAGTTGCACAACAAACAACTCACATTTTTTTTAGATGGCTGTAAATGCCAATTGATCACACGCTAACAACTGGATGCACTACAATATGGTCGCTCGAAGTAAACCAGCCACACACAATCTCTAATTTATGTACCTAAAAACTCCTCTCTTTTACAAAGCTTCTTCTCTTTGTTTTATAACCAAAATATATAATTCCCATAGTGACACCTATTAACCAAACATGCAAAGATTGCTCAATCGACAACCAGGTGGTTATGTCTTCCTTTATTTGATGAGAGGAGACCACTTAGACATTTTCTTCATATGTATTTATAATTTTTTTAATTTTCTAAGTGATATATATATATATATATATATATATATATATATATATATATATATATATATATATATGTTTATATAGTTTATAATTAATATTTACAACTTAATAAAATAATTTTTTTGTTAATAAAAAATAACATTACATAAGATCAATTTCAATCAACAAAAGAAAGTTATGCAATCAAACATATGCACATAATGTAGCAAAAGGTAGAATGACCTATATGAAATCTTTCAGTGGGCTTCCATATACCCATGATCCAAGGTGCACGAGGCATGACATCATATCCCACCTTACCTTGACACTTTCAAACACTGTCTCCACAAGTGGTGGGTGTTCTTCTCATCCAGTTTTCTCATGATAGAGTAGAAATATGCACCTGCAATCACAAACACTTCTAGCAGTATCACACTCTTCTAGTAAAATGGTAATCAAATAGATAGGATATGACATTTTATTTCATTTATCTTCATAAGCTAGGGTTTTTGTACTACATTTTTCATCATTCATTTCTTCTCAAATAAATTAGGTTTAAAATGCATCCTCTTTTGCATTAGATCTATGTTAGACATTTTATTACATCCTGCATTTCTATTTTATCATTTACATTATCATCTAGGTCATTTTTATGTATTGTTTTAAGCCACATCTATTTGTATTCTCTTTTTCTCTCCCATTATATTTTTGCTTTTAGCGTATCCTCTATGTGTCTTTAGATTACATTTTCTCACATTCATATCTCTTTTATCTTGTTTTATTGTGAATTTATGGCTCATGCTTACAAGACATGAATTTGGTGAGATCCTTGGTTTTGTTATTATTTCTCCATATTTGATTCATGTTTACCCTTTATAGGGCATGGATTTATGAAGTACAGTTTCATAGGGTCTCCTACATTCTATTGCTGCCCTTTTTTTGTCTAGTGATTTTTTGGTCTTTTGTTATAGGGCACGAATTTGACTATAAATACTTGGGGGTAGGATTTTATTCCCAAAACCCTTATTTTATTTTATGCATCTATTTTATGTCTCTTTTGTGCCCTTTATACTTGCATTCTATCACTTGTTTGCATTTTTTTCTATTTTCAAAACCCTAGTTCTATTTATCTGTGTTCATATTATACGATTTTGCTTTCATTTAGCATTATGTTTTCCAATTTTGTTCATATTGTATTATGTTGTAATTTGTTTTATCTCTAAAAATTTCATTCTTCTCTCTACATTCTATTTTATTCTATCTACTTGTCTCCAAAGATCAAAATTATTTTCATTATGCACAGTTAGCTAAAAGGACTTAGGGGGCTTGACTGTTATACCTCCAAGCTCAGTCTTATAGCAACCTAATAAGACCCCCAAACACTAACCTTCATTCTTTACAAATATTTGTTTCTATTTTTTAGATCTAGTCAAATTCATGGTTGATACTTTCAAGGTGTAAATTTAGATTCGTGGCTACAGAATTTGGAGTGCAAATTCAACTAGGATTGGCCATTGGATCAAGTAAGTGTTCTATTAGATCTTTCTAGGTAGTATTTTATGTGTTTGATTTCATTTCTATTTTTTTTCATTAGGTACAGTAAAAAAATACTTATAATTAAATCACATTTAGTATAGAAGTTAAATTAATTAATATCCATTTGTAGAACTCAAATAAAATAAAATTGTTTTATTTCAATATTTAGGTGTCAAATGGAATAACATATAGTATGTATTTAGGTTAGCCTTGTTTATGCATTCTCTTGGACCTCTACTTAAAAATAAAATGTTTATTTTCTTGCAAACATAAGAATAGTTTTTAATTTAAATTGATAATTATTTAGGATAGTACCTTGTTTGCTTGCATTATTATTTTCCTTGCATTAATTTATTGTATTTCTTTAGATATTATACCTTAGTTCATATTCAAAGATCATACTTGGGTGTATTTTTAACAAATACATCAAAATTTCCATCCTAAAATTGGGGCGTCCTTAAACCACTCTTGGTGAACCCTTCAATCCCCCAAGTGTAGAGAAACATAGCCACATGGTTACCTTGGATCCTAGTGGATCCATTGAGAATTGTCTATGCAGGTTATTTTATCTCTCTACATATTTTGTCAACCCAACATGTAACACATATATAGTGATAATTTATGAATCCTTCCTCTTTTGTCTCCTTTTACCTTTTTTTTTTTAATTATAAACAAGACCATTTAATTTGCTTGTGTAGATTAGAAAAACTTAAAAACACTAAATAATTTTTTTTGTGTCTTTTGCATTAGTTTTTCAACCCCTTTTCACTTATCATAATGGCTCCCAACCTTAGGAATAAGAGAAATTTGATAGAGCTAAAAGAGAATCCTCTATGGCATGAGGATGATCAAATAGATAGAGAAAACCCAAACCTAGAAGAAGAAGAGGACATGGAAACTAATGATAATTTTGATCCCATAGAAGGTCCTTATGGTCAAATTGTGTTTAAAATACATGACCAAATGTTGAATTACTACAAATAAAATAGATAATTGTTTTTTTTAATTCTTACAAAAATACATCCACTTTGATGAAGCTGAAATGTCTCATCATCAAGTTAATTCTCATCAAAATATTATAATTAATCTCTTATTCAATATTCACATAATTTTAATCATTTATATAATCCTAGATATGCTACTACAATAACCACCAACATTGGGAGAATTTTACAACCTCCTCCAACTAGTAGCATATCTCAAACAATTTTTAATTTCCTCTTAATTTTATCCCTTCTTCTAATGTAAATAATAATCCTCCTCCTCTTAACATTCCTTCTTCTATTCCATAAAATGTAAATTATTTTCAATAGCAAGACACTACACAAAACCTCCCATTTTATAACCCATACCACAATAGTGTTAATGCCTTAAACATTAACCAAGTTTCCTTTCAATAACCTATGTATAATAATAATCCACCTCTAGGAAACCTTGGGGTAAACATTTCAATAGCACCCCATGTTGCATTGCACAACAACAATCCAGACATTCAAAGTCTAACAACTATAGTGAAATAATTGTCATTGATAATGGATACACTTCAAGCCCCAAGTTTCACTTACTCTTATAACTAAATGTGTAATTAAACTTTAGACCCCATAGTAACCTATAGGTCCTGCCCTAAGAATTTCCCCACACCTGTCTTACCCATTTATAATGAAATAGAGGACCCAATAGAACATTTAAGTATGTTTAGAACAACATGTCATGATATCATATATGATGATATATTGTTACTAAAAATATTCCCTAAAATCCTTGGAGGTATGGCTTTGGAATGGTATTATTAACTACCTCGACATTCCTTAATAAATTTTGAAGAAACAACTGAGTTATTTATTCAACAATTTGGAGCTTATGTGGAAAAAGGAGTAACCCTCCAAGACTTATACCTCCTAAAACAAGGTAAAAATAATTTTTTTTTTGGAATTTCTATCTCGGTGGAGGAGTTTAGTTGGAAGGCTAAGATATAACCCACTTCCTTGCGACATGTTGGACATATTTGTTAGTAATTTACAAGATTAAATTTATTATGAGTTAGAGATAAAAACTATCACTTCCTTTGAACAAGCAATAGATATCACTAGTGATGGGACTGAACAAAAAGCACTTTATTATTTACAGGTTATCTTGCAATATATAAGCATCAAGCTTAGGAGGGAGATATGACATTTGTCATGAGCTCCACTCCAAGTGTCTTTCAAAAGACACCACTCCAACTCAAACTGAAGACAGGGACAAGTGGCAGAAGACAAATGTCAACCTGTCAATTATAGGCATAGTGCACATTATAACAATAATAATATTCTAACATTCCCCCTTAATGTGCACTATCCTAAAAAATAAGTCAACATTAGATAACATTCCCCCTTAATGTTGACTTCTTGTACATAGATATAGCAAATTGATAAACTGAGAGAACTTGTCTTTCCCAAGTGACTTGGTGAATATGTATGCTACCTGATATTGAGTTGGTACATACTTCATGTGTATAATATATTCTTGGACCATTTCTCTAATGAAGTGATGATGGATCTCAATGTGCTTTGTTCTAGCATGGAAAACTGGATTCTTGGTCATCTTGATGGTACTTTGATTGTCACAATATATATATGTTGGACCATGTATGAATAGCCCAATATCTTGAATTAATTGCCTCAACCATATTGCCTCCTTAGTTGCCTCAACTACTGCTCTATATTCTGCTTTTGCTGAAGATAGTGAAACTGTGTGCTACTTCTTTGTGCTCCATGAAATAGAGCCTTGGCCTAATTGAAAGCAATAACCTGATGTAGATCTTCTGGTTTTAGGACAACTGGCCCAATCGAATCTGTGTATCCAATCAAAGAAAAATTATCACTTGATTTATACATAAGGCCATGATGAGGTGTGGCCTTTAGGAATCTTACAATCCTCTTAGCTGCTATCCAATGGCTCTTCTTAGGATCCTGCATGAATCTAGAAATAAGGCCAATCGAATAGCAAATATCTGGTCTAGTTGAAGTTAAGTAGATCAAACTTCCAACTAGTTGCCTGTAAAGTGTACCATCAACCCTTTATTCTTCATCATTATTTAGAAATTTCAATCTAGTTTCCATGGGCGTTAGAGAGGGCTTACACTCCTCCATGTGAAACCTCTCTAAAATAGACTGAATGTACTTAGCATGTGAGATAGAAATCTTACCAGGTTGTTGCCATACCTCTATTCCTAAGAAATAGTGGAGGAGGCCTAAATTTGTCATCTCAAAGTTCTTGCATAAGTCCTCTTTGAGCAACCTTATGCCTTCTATGTCATCACCTATAATGAGGAGATCATCCACATACAATGTAATCAAAATGATGCGGTTCCTCCAATGTTTCACATAGAGAGTGGATTATGCTGCAGATCTAGTGAAACCAAGGTTGAGGAAATAGGAATCAATATTTGCATACCAAGCTCGGGGTGCTTTCTTCAACCCATAAAGAGCTTTCTTTAACCTGAGGACTTTGTTGTTTTGGCCTTCAACTATGTACCCTGGTGGTTGTTTCACATACACTTCCTCCTTCAAATGACCATTTAGAAATGCACTTTTGACATCCATTTGATATATTGGCCAATGTTTTTGAGCTGCCATAGCAATAACTCTCCTGATTGTAGTCATCTTAGCCACAGGAGCAAAGGTCTCCTCATAATCAATTCCCTCTTGTTGCTTATAGCCTTGAGCTACTAGGTGAGCCTTGTAGCGATCTAGTGAGCCATCTGCTTTATATTTTGCCTTCTATACCCATTTTGTGCCTATGGTATATTTTCCTTTGGGTAAATCAACTAACTCCCAAGTATGATTCCTTTCAATGGAATCCAATTCCTGATCCATGGCATGAACCCATTTAGGATCACCAAGTGCTTCTTTGACATTAGAAGGTTATGGTTGGCTAAGGACTTTGGCCATTAGGGTATAATTCACTTGGTGTCTTAGGGCTGAAGGCCTTTTACCTGTATAGGTGGGAAAATGATTTTGTGCTTCATCTATTGTGGCTTGAACCCACTTGGGTAAAGGATTGGATGTTGTTACTTGATCATTAGGAGGATGAGATGGAGGACATGGATTATTTATATGAAGTTCTTCTTGTGGATGAATTTCTTGATTTATGAGTGAAGGAGAAGAACGATATGATATTGTGTGCATGAATGGAGAAACTATTTCATTAGTTGTTTCTAAGGTTGGGGTTTTAGGAGGATTAGATGGAGGATACTCATGAAAGGTAACATCCCTAGATAAAATGATTTTCTTGGAAATAGGCTCATATAATTTATATGCATTGGCACTATCACTATAGCCAACAAAGATGCATTTTTGGCTCTTATCATCAAACTTCTTCCTTTTTTTATGAGGAATATGATCATAGGCATCACATCCAAATATTCTCAAATGGCCCACATAGGGCGTTCTTCCACTCCATGCTTCTTCGAGTGTTCTTTCATGTAAGGCCTTTGTGTATGACCTATTAGTCAAGTATGCAGTAGTAAGAACAGCTTCTCCCCAAAATGAGTTAGGTAATATAGCAGCATGTAACATTGATTTTTCCCTATTTGTGATTGTTTGATTCATCCTCTTAGCAACTCCATTTTTTTGCGGGGTATAAGGGGTTGTGAATTTCCTCCTTATTCCATGATACTTACAAAAATTAAAGAATTCATTGGAGACATATTCTCCATCATTATCTGATCTTAAGGTGGAGATTTGATAGCCACTTTCTCTTTCAACAAGTGCGATGATATCTTTGAACTTATCAAGGGCTTGCCACTTATATTGAATTAGGTAGATCCATACCTTTCTGCTGTAATCATCAATGAAAGTGATGTAGTATTTTGCCTCAGTATAATATTGAACAGACATTGGCCCACAAATGTCTGAATGAATCAATTGCAAAGGTCTATTAGCTCTCCATGCCTTTCCTATTTCAAATGGTTGCCTATGGTGTTTGGCTATTACACATGGCTCACAAAAACATTTTGACTCCTTAATATGTGGGAGTCCTTTAACTAATCCTTTTGTAGCCATCATTTGAAGATTATTAAAATTTAAATGTCCCAATATTTCATGTCACATGTACTCCAAAGAGAAAGTAGTTGTTGTATGCAAAGATGTTTGTGTTACAGATTTTTTAAGGAGGTAGTAAACGCCATCCTTTTTCACTCCCATGGCCTTGACATTGCCATTGGGTTCCTTAATGTAGCATTTTTCTTTTTCAAAATAGACATTATAGCCCTTATCTGTAAGTTGTCCAATAGAAAGAAGACTCCTTTTAAGACTAGGCACATACAAAACATTTGTTGCAGGAACATTATTACCATCATGCAAAGTAAGTGGTGCCTCCCCAACACCTTCAATGGGTAGAGCACTTTCATCACCAAAAGTATTGAACTGATTTGATGTGGGCTGAACCTTGGTCAACCAATCTTGCCTTCCTGTCATGTGCTTTGTTGCTCTAGAATCAATATACCAACATTCTTTATCTTCAACATTAACTTGGTTGGATGCATACAATGTGTTCATATTATTATTTTGTGGTTCCCCCTGTTCTCTTTGCCTTTGATAGCAATTAGCAATATTATGATTCCATTTTCCACAATATTCACACCCTTGTTTATTGTTGTTTTGACCCCCTTGAGGTCTTGTTTGCCATCTTTGTTGCTGCTGGTACTACCGCTCGTTGTGGTCGCTATCTGTAATCGTTGTTCTGACGTGGTTGCTGATGGTACTGTTGATTTGGCTACTGCTAGTACTGTGTGTATCTTTGGTGTTTATTACCCCTTTGATTCTGATTATGCTGATTTTGACCCTTATTTTGTTTAGGCTGTAAAGTTGCCTTGGTGGCAAAAGCTGTTGATGTGGCTTCAATTAATTCATCTTTGATTAGGGCTTGCTCATGCTTCTTAAGTAGGATCTCAATATCCTCAAGTGTTGAATTCATTGTTTTACCACTCAAGTCTAACATGGTAGCATAGGAGTGAAACTTTGAAGGAAGACCATGCAACATTATTGGAATTAATTCATTATCATCTAGGGTTTTACCAAGCAGCTAAGAAATCATTTTTGATAGACTTCAATTCCATAAGATAATCGGTAAGTGAGCCTTTCATACATAGATTGTGCAATTTTTGTTTGAGATACAAAATATTATCTTGACTTGGCCTATCAAACAATCTATTGAGAGCATCCCATGCTTTTTTAGGTGTTTTTGCAGCCCTTACATTTTCTCTGCATTGAATTCCTATGGCTAGCTTGATTAAACTTAAAGCTATGTTGGAATTCTTCTCAAATTATGCTTTTTCTTTAGGGTCTGTAGGTGCAGTGAGTGGGTCTTCATTAGCTTGCCTATCTCTCACAAAGTCCCACATGTCATTCATCATTAATATTGACTCCATCTCATACTTCCAATTTGCAAAAGTCTGTGCTCCTTCAAGTTTCTTTGTAAGTCCACTTAATAGATTTGTAGTAGCCATGATTTAGAAAAGGATCAAAAGAAGAGGGAGCTCAATAAAGGATGAAGTAAGAACGACAAATACCAAATTAGATCCCTCAAAAAAATCTAGGGTACACCGTTGAAGATCCAGAGGAGGGTTCGCCTAATTTTTCCACTCTAAATCTTCAAGAGATTCCAACAGTGGGAGGGTTAAGTTGAACATAAGTGCCTTTTTCTATCCAAAGAGAGTAATAATTAGAATTTTTCCATACCTTTATACCAAACTTCTCAATATACCCGCCCTTACGTGAGGGAGACTATAAGTATTTGAGCAAGTTGATACGTGGAACATAGGCGATTCTGAAAGGGAATAACCTGCCAGACCTTTATACCAAACTACTCAATATACCCACCCTTACATGAGGGAGACTATAAGTATTTTGAGAAGTTGATACATGGAACATAGGTGGTTATAAAAGTGTGATGCTTGCTTTTTTGTAGAATTATTACAATCAATGTGTCAATGTATTATTGCTGAAAAATGCCTGTATGTGTTTGCTTGCTTGTATATGGCTTAGTGTTGGAACTACACTTGATTACATTTATAAAACCCAAAGTCATGCAAGGGTGATAGCAAGCATAAAATGTATACAAATCCCAAATATAAGATGCAAGCAACAAACACCTAGTGGCCAAGAGAGTGCCACAAAATGAATCCACCGACAAGGGACAAGGGGTCCTAAATCACCCCTTACGCTAATGATTTGTATTGAAAACTTGGCTAAGAACAAATTAGCCCCAAATGTTCCTGAAAAATGATACAAGTTCAATGCCTTCAAGGATAAATTACCCCCAATCTTGCCAAAGTGATTGAATAACTTGGCCTAAATTCCCCCTAAAGACTTAAAATTTGAGCCTCTTACAAGCTTGTCAAACTTATCAACCAAGAGTGTCAGATGCAACCAAAAATGCACTCTTTTTACAATATCAAGACTGAAAAACAAATGCACCAATGAATCTCCCTCGAAATTCTCTTTCCAACGACTATAAATAAGTCTATAGTCATATACAAGTTGATGCTTTAAAAATGGCAAAAAAAAACAATGAACCTGAAAAAATGTGCAACTCCGGGACTTCCCTAATGGTCACCCCTCTGAGTTTTACTCTACAATATAATGCGTGAATTGGGATTTTTTATAAAATTTTGCTTTTAGAATAGCAACCTTCAAATATGGAATGAGTAAACCTTTAAATGAACCAAATTATTTACCTGCATCTCACAAGACATTGTGTTGCTTAAACACCACCACCTGGTACATACTCCAAGGAACTCACCACGTGTTGAGTCTGGGATGAATGGGTAGTAAAGGGAGAGGGGCGAGGGATGCATGGGATTGCGGCTTTGTGTTCAGGTTTTATATTTGAGAATCATCCACTAATATCATATATCGAATCCAGGAACATTATTTTTGAGACAGACATCCTAGAGACACGTCTAACATGAATTCTACTGCTACTTCAGATGTTGAGCGAGCAGAGGAAATAAAAGCTATTTCCAATGCAATTTATTGGGGAAATCATGCTTTTGCATACACAAAATTGGAGGTTCTATTTTAGATGTAACAAAAGCGATCGAAATTGATCCCAAATATATTAAGGGCTACTACCAAAGAGGTGATGCGTATTTTGCAATGGATAAATTCAAGGAAAAAACATCTAGTCTCTTAATTCAAAATTTATTGGGCACCAGAATAGTCATCCAATTAACAACACTTGGAGTTGTCAAAATTATGGAGTTCGAGGCTCAGTTCCATGGGCTGCACCGTCTTCCTGGTCTTTATCCCTCCGTTGTAAAATCCGTCCGCCCATTCCAACAATCCCTGACAAGAAGCGACCTCACCAGATCCTTTGCAGCCGTGGAGGGCGGTGAAGATAGCATCGTCAGGTGGACTTATGGATGAATCATAATAGGGGTAATTTTGGTTGGGCAGGAATGATTAAACTCATCAAGGAGCCTTCCAAGTGGTTTCGCTCCACCAGGGGAGAAACGAAGATTAAACAGCACGTGTTTTTTCACGGTGTGAATTTTGCGCTGATTCATTACTCAATTCTGCTGCACATACCCAGCCCTTTCATTTCACCTATGTTTTGCTCGCATCCACCACCAAAAAATAACAATGCATCATGAAATGTTATCTGAGTCTTCTCTAGGATATGTTTTACTGAAACTGTCATTCTAGTTTCAAGCACAGGGGGGGCAGAACTCCTATAAAGCTGCACAGTATTGTGCACCACTTTCATCAGGGTCAAAGAAAAAACACTTGCTTGAGTTTCCCTCCCTGTTGTGTTTTTCGTAAGCAGGAATTCCCTTTTCTTTCAAGCCCCTAAAAAATGCATTGAAATTAGAAACACATAAAGCAATATGGTGCCCTCGCTGAAGCTCTTCTAGATCCAATTTCTCGGTGGCGGCCTGTGTATTATATGGTGATTGAGGGATACTAATCCATACAACTTCGAAGTCTCGTGGGGGAGCTTCAATTCGGTCAAACCCTAAAACCTATAATCAAATCCATTACCTTTGATTAATTCCTAACAAACCCTAACTCCTATACTCTTACCGATCTCAAAATTTTAGAGAAATTTTTGCACACGTTAACCCGCCCTCGGAATGGATATCTGATTCTAGACTCTAAAAAATATGGGACTGAACAAAAAGCACTTAATTATTTACAAGTTATCTTACAATATATAAGCATCAAGCTTAGGAGGGAGATATGACACTTGTCATGAGCTCCACTCCAAGTGTCTTTCAGAAGACACCACTCCAACTCAAACTGAAGACAGGGACAAGTGGCAGAAGACAAATGTCAACCTGTCAATTATAGGCATAGTGCACATTATAACAATACAACTAGAAGAGTTGAGAAAGTATTCATAATAAGGGGTCAACTCAAGTTAAGGAAACAAGAGGAAAGACTAATTAAAAACCAATATAAGAACAAGTATGTATTTAGTGATGGGGTAATAGATAATAGACCAACTAATAATGTTAATATAGTTGGCATTTTATAAAAGTTGGTACACAACAAACCTCAATATCCCCCACCAAGAAATTTCACTAGACTCGACCAACCTTTTTTTTCAATCCTCAAATAACTTTTAAAATTCAAGATAATTGAGTTTCCCATTATAAGACAACCTAATACAATGACAACTCAGTATAATCTTGACCAACACTATGATTACCATAGGGTGTATGGACATATGACAGACCAATGTAAGAGGTTGAAACATGTGGTTCAAGACCTCATAGATTAAGGTTCCCTTGTTATAGGTGACCCTTATCCAAATCCTAACCATCAAACCTCAACTCAACTACCTCCAAATAATCAACCAACAACTAACCAAGATATGGGGATCTTTCAAAATCCTCTATCTAACCATAATCAATAGACAACCAACCAAGTGTCCTATAATAATGTATCACCCCCTACAATGATAAGGTCGACATGATAGTAGCTACCACAAGGCAACAAGCTCAAGGTCAACCAACTCAAAAATTCCAAAGACCAACAAGTTCAACCTCCAACTAACCCTATAGACCTCCCTTAGTCTTAAGGAACCCTTAAAAGAAGACCACAAGTGTAGGTAAATGTACTTTGGTCTTAAAAACTCAACCCATAGTTCCTTTTAATTTACAACAATAATTAGCTAGTACCCTAGTCATGATCTCCCTCTTAGAGTTTTTTTATAGACTTATCCCATTTATAGAGAAGCCTTGCTTAAGCTTAAAAGTCAACAAACTATCCCTCAAGACATTCCCCCTAGTGACATAGCTAATTTCATAAGTACTCGTGTGTTAAATCACATATCTTTTTATGATGATGATATTCCTTTCTCAAACTTTCAAGGGGATTTGCCCCTTTACATTACTAGATATATTGGAAAAAATTTCATCAAGAGGATCTTAGTGGACAATGGTTCCTCCCTTAATATATGCACTTATAAATTCTTCCAAAAATTTGGACTAAGGGAGGAATATTTAACCAAGTCAGATTTCATCATAAAATATTTTAATAATTAGTACCAAGAGGCTTATGATATTATATCCCTTCCTATTAGGGTAGGACCCAAAATCTTAGACACCTTTGTTTTGTGTAGTGTCTTGTCCAACATATTTTAATATTTTTCTTGGATGCCCTTGGATTCATGTCATGAGGGTTGTCCCTTCTACTCTTCACCAATATTTGAAGTATGAATTTAAAAATTAACTTATCACCATCTAGGGTGACCCTCACCCATTCCAATATTATTCAATGGTTGAGAAAACCCAATTAAAGGTCAATTTCTATCCAACTGTTTCCCTTCACAAAATTTCTTCTTCTTCTTCCAGAAAATCTTCTTCCTCTTCTTTCAATATTTCTCCTTCTAATTCCTCTATATATTATTCATATCACAAAATTATCAAAAAGTTTAAAAACTATCAAATCACTAAGGAACCACAAACCATTGTTCATTGTTCCATCAAAGGATCAAGTCAATCACTTAGTTCAAAGTCCTCTTCTTAATATAGCTAAGTTACCACCTTCACCCCAAACCATGGGTTTACCCCCTAAAAAGGGTGAAGTAGTACACATCAACATGTGTACCTTTGTCTACGTGGGTACATCCCATGATAAAAAAATTCATGGTAACAATCCCTCTTTGGTAGAAAGAATATTTTACCATTGTTACCTATCCATTGAAGTTAAGGGCCTAAGCAAATCCTATCTAGTATGGTATATGAAGTAAAGGGCTTGGGACCACAATAACAAGGCATAAAAGAGCCTTTAGAAGTTAAAATATGGCTTGGGAGATGTGGTATAGGCTACATCCCAAAAAAAAGTCAACCCTTGCTAAATAATGATGATCAAGTCATTAATAATACTGAATCCATAGATCATCATGGCTTAGAGTGGAGTAATGAGAATGAGAAACCTCCTTCTCCTTCCAACATATTATTTTGCAATATGATTACCCTTGTTCACCTAGAGCTTATAGTGAATTCTAAATAATATGTTGAGGGGATACTCTTTGTGACATGTATCATGAAGATATCATTCAAAATAGATTTTTCCTTGATGGGTCAGTCCCTTGTATCACTCGTGTCCAAACTTCTAAGTCTTAAGAGGATAAGAAGAACATCCATGCCTTAGAGCATCTTTGAACCTATAATAATAGGCTCAAGCAAACTTACTCTAAGAAATTTTGCACTTATTATTTTGAAGTTGGGGACCTTGTTCTCAAAGAAAACCAAAAGAATATAAATGTTTGTACAAATATAAAGGGTAAGTTCTAGCCAAATTGGCTAGGCCCCATTGTCATAATAGCCAAGTTTGGCTTAGGAGCCTATCATTTAGTAATGTTATATGGTAACTAAATTAAAGAAATAATGGACAAAGTTCACCTAAAATAATATTATGCATGATTCCCCATATATCATCTCTCTCTATTCTTCTCTCTTCTATCTTATCGTTTATCATCATTTTTCTCCTTTTTGGCTTCCTTTTTGCCAACTTGCATTGGTTTACTTGCTCATACTATATGAATGCTTGTCATAACTTGAATAAATTTCTTGATATACTCTTGTTTTTGCATTTATAATTATCATATATCTACTTGACCACTCGAACATACTTTCATCTAACTACTTGATCATGTAGACTTTTAGGGACTTCACAATGAGGCAAATGATGACACCTAGTTAGGTTTAGCTCATATGCATTGCACTCACACTAGGTCACTAATGCTTAGTGAATCCCCAACCTAGGGAATATTTTTATGGATTTTTTACATTTGTTGGCACCAATCATACTTCTCTTCTATCTTTTATATTCCTTGACCTTGAAAGTTTCAATAATCATCAAAAAATACCCAATTCAAGGGATATATTTCTTCCTATCTTATATATCTTTTATCCTTGAAATTTTAAACAAACATCTTTTTCTCCAAGACAAAGCATATACACTTATTTTTATTATTCTTCAATATACACATATTTTGATCACACTTTTTCCTTCTTGATATTTTTATTATTAAGGGATCCTTGAAGGATAGAATAGATATTGCATGAATATCATTTATGGTGTTCATACTACCACTAACTATTTTGTGCACATCTCTTAGCTATCAAAATTTTTACTAGGACACATGCACACACAATTTTTTATTACTATCTTCTTCTCTCATCTATATTACTTATATCTAACACATGCACACACACACACACACATTTTCTTTGATTTATTTAATCACTCATATTTTTGTGAGCATTACACCCATATCGAGTTACACTCTACTTTTGAGCATTAATAAGCACCACATCCCTATTGGGTCACACTCCTTTTGGCTACTAGTGAGCACTAAAACCCTATAGGATAGCTTCATGGCTACCAATAATAATAACATCAACCATAGTCCATTTGTGAGCACACATCCTTCATGGGTTTTGCTTCACCATTAGCCACTAGTAAGCACACACCCATAGCGAGTATCGCTTCATTTTGGTCACTAGAAAGCACACACCCATATTAGGTATTGATCCATCAAATTGTTATCATCAATTAGCCTTACACTCTTACAGGATAGATTCATGGCCACCAATGAGCATACCCTCCACCTTAGGCCATTTGTGAGCACACATACTTACTAGGTATTGCTCCATCTTTAATTACTAGAGAGCACTACACCCCTATAGGATAGCTTCATGGATACCAATGCACATTGCTCCACCATAGGCTATTTATGAGCATACATCCTCATTGGGTTCTACTCCTATTATCATTTTCTTGGCTTTATATTTATTTGATCACATTGATCCATCTCGATCTACATTGATTAAAATAGCATAATCTAAGTATCTCTTTGCTTTCTTTGACCTTTTGGTGAATTTCTCCTTCTTATTTCTTATATTATTTCTCCTTTTTCTTATTTTTCCTCTTATCACACATTCATGGTCTATGTATATGGGTTGTTAATATATTCTCTAACAAATTCATAGTCACCCTTTATAGGGCATGAATTTAGATAGATAGTTATTTTTTATCTCTTCTCTTTTCTTTTTCTTCCACCACCATTTTCTTGATTACATCTAGTCATATAGTAATTTAATAATTATTTAGATTTATTCATCATGTATTCATTAGTTAAGTTCATTCCTCATGCATTTTTCCATTTCATCCATATTTTCATTCATCCAATCCTGCATAATAAAATTAACATACACATAATAATAAATAACGTAGCAAGATATATATTACTTAAAAGTGGGAGTACATGTAAGCCAGCATGTCAATGTACCACAATAAAAACTTAGCACACTTAACCATCTCCTATCATAGGGATGCATGCCACACTCAAAAATTGGTATGTCATCATGATCATTACCCTAGCTCTATGATCATGTCTCCTATGTCCCACCTACTAGAGGTGATCCCAAGGGAGGCATGTTCATGAACCGTGAAATGGTCTATGTTTAGGATTACAATATGCTCTAGGATCATAGTGAGAATGGTGGAGATAAACTTTATTCTATTGGAATAACCTAGAAGTATAATATTTGGAAGAAGGTATCCCTCTGCATTGATGCTTTTAGATCCTCCCTCACCCTTTGCATATCCTCCTATAGCAAACAGATCCCCTGGTCTTGTTGGTCATTGGTGATAATTATCATACCCTCTACCCAAGACTATTATCACTTCTACTCTAGTTGTCTCATATCCCCCTTGAGGTGATCTACCTCAACTCTCACTACATCCCTCTTTGTAGTGACCACATACCACTCTATGATAGCTAGGTCTTACTCTATGATGATGTACCTTATCGCTCCTAATAGCCCCTCTATATTCTTGGTCCTGTCCTCTCAAAGTAGGTCCATATCCTTCTACATGTGATCCATATTGGCCCACATCACCTCCATATCCTATTCAGGTCATCCTAACCTACTATCCTACTAGTTTTAACCATAGCAACCATGTGGGTAATTCCTAATAGCCCCACTCCTACTACCCCCATGATAGTGATGGTCATCTTGCTAACCATCATCATATCCACCAAAACCTCTAGCTACCTATATTTGGATTGATTTGCACCCCTTATCATTGCTCAGTGGTCTATCGAGTGGGTTATTAGAGTGCTACTTGCATACCCCATCCCATGACCTAGAGCCTCTACACTAGCACTAGTGGTGATATCCTCAAGGGTATTATTCTTCTATACCATATTTAGTACTCGAAGGCCACTATTACATCATCAAACCCTACGTTGATATACAAAGGATCATCTAGGTCCTCCTCTATTAACCTTACCACATTAGGATCTCCTCTAACCCCTGATGGGTCCCTTTACACCTACCTATACAAAAAATACCCCTAGTTTGACACCTCCTACAAGATTCCAAACTAACCCTATACCCAGTCAAACCAAAAGAGCTCTAGCTCATCCTGGTCAATAGCCACCCATTTGATATACAAAATACAAGCTAGCTCATACCTATCCTCTACCCACCTAGGGTGTTAACACCATGGTCACTAGATGATCATTCGATACCATAGCTTTCTCACCATCCTTCTTCCCAATGGCAATATACCAACGTATGTCCTCTACACACACTCAAAGTGTTGTCCCCATATAAATATTGCTAACCACTTTGGGTTAGGTAATGGCCATAGAAAAGCATGTGGTCTCCTATCTAAAATGTGATCCTAGAACTATATCTAGAGTAATGTAGTGCATATAATACAAGTATGTCATTTGTACATAATATTGTACAATATCTTGTACAAATGAGCCAATATATATGGGCTCCATGTGAACCTAATACATTGGTCTCACATGTCTGTTATAACCTCTACCAATGCCCATGGCAAGTACCACCTGCTCATGTGGCATACCAAAAGCCTAGCCACCACCATGTAAAGTACAATAAGAAGTGTACCAAACCCATATCACTATGACATCTCATCAACATGGAGACCATTCTAGAAGATCTCATGTGTCAAATCCCTTGAAAATATTTGTAATTATGCCTTAGGTACCTATGCTCTATATACTACTCTTCCCTTAATGGGGATCATCAATATCCATCACATTTCCTCTAGTGTGATGGCCATCTCCCCCCTTAATAGCTAAAATATAGAAAACTCTAGATACCACCTCTCGATGAGCGTCATTAGTAGCACTCTATCATTCTCAACATGGGGTATCTCTACTAGATGTAGGAGCCCCATAGCCTATAGGACATCCATGTCTACTATTGTGAGCTACCATACAACATCCTTTAGTGTTCCTGAATGCCACTCCCTAATATCAAGTACATCTTGCTACAAAAATAACATTAATAATATTTAATTAGTTCCATACCATAATAATCATAATAAAAATAATAAAATAATAAAACAAACATAAGGCATATTATTTTCTTCTCTCTCTCTCTCTCTTCTATGATTTGGTGTCTCATTCTTACAGAGAGTAGAATCGTGAATTTGCATCCTAAAATTTTAGGCACAATTTATTATCTATCATATCCTTGATCAAATTTGCAATCACCCTTCTAAATTCTTGTCGAGATCCACATGGTGACTTCTACCATTTTTTTTTAAATTAACAAAAATGCTCAAAAATCAAATCTAATATAATCTATACTAGTATAAAGGTTAGGCTTAGGTACGTACCAACCCTTGATTTAATATTTTAATGGCCTTGCTTCTCATAATTGTTACAGGGTGCATCAAAAATTCCATCTCTCTATTTTCTCCAGAGCTCTTTCCCTCCTTGTGTGGTAAAAATGAATTTATTTTCACCCTCCCCTCCCCTTTGATCCCTCCCTTTCTCTCTCATATTTTTTTTCTTTCTTTTGTTTCTTATTTATTCCTTTGCATCTACCATTTTTAGTTTCTTTAAGAATTTTGTATTCCTTCTAAAACTCAAGGGGGTACCCCAGCCTTGGGGGCCTTGATGTCATCATTGCCTTGTAAAGCATGCAAAATTTCCAAGTGTTTGGAATGACACCATTTTTGCACCATCCCTCTACCTAAACCTGCTACCCCTTTGAGTATTCATTTTTTCTAGCCTATAGGTGTCTACAACTTTATTTAGCACATTTATTGTCATAAATACATCAAAGAGGGGGAAAAATGTAGACATGGGATACTGACCAATTAAAATGAGTCAATTATCCCTTAGACACTTAGAAAACCACTCAAAGTTGCTAAGTGTAATTTTTGAGTTCCCTACCCCTTAGATTAATTTATTTCCTAGCCTCTCCAAATATATCATCATCCAAGATGGGGCACAAATTTGGTCAAGGTTGCCTAAAGCTAGTTGACCTCCAATGATTAGATTTTTTAGATTCACAGTTGGCTCATATCAACCATGAATTTGAAATTTTAGCATTTTACCCTCAAAATATATAACCTTGCACCACATTTTATGTTGTTGGTCCTAAACCTAGTTTTAAGTATTTTCATTTTTGCACATAAGCCCTCCAAAACTTCTATAAAATGAAGAGTTGGATTTCCTTTTTCCCCAACTCAAAAAGAGTGAATTATCAAGTGAATGTTCTTCTGAATGCTTTATTGATGCTTTGATTTTATGCTACCTTGTGATATTACCTCCTTCCTTTTGGTATGAACATTGACATAGCTACTTTGGGTGAGCAAGTGGAGGAGTTTTTGATGATAGATTGTGTGCAAGACTTATCTTTATCTTCATTCATAAGGAAGGAGGATAGGCTCACATTCTGGTTATTGCATTCTCTCATTTTCCACTTGCTCTTTTGTTTCTATCTTAGCTAGTTAGAGCAGTTTACATCATTAGTCTTTTCTTTCATTTATCTTCATTAGCTAAGGTTTTTGTACTGCATTTTCATCATTCATTTCTTCTCAAATAAATTAGGTTTTAAAATGCATGCTCTTTTGCATTAGATCTATGTTTGACATTTTATTACATCCTGCATTTCTAGTTTATCATTTACATTATCATCTAGGTCATTTTTTTGTATTGTTTTAAGTTGCATCTAGTTGTATGCTCTTTTTCTCTTCCATTCTATTTTTGCTTTTAGTTTATCCTCTCTTTGTCTTTAGGTTACATTTTCTCACCTACATATCTCTTTTATCTTCTTTTATTGAGAATTCATGGCCCATGCTTACGAGGCATGAATTTGGTGAGACCCCTAGTTTTGTCATTCTTTCTCTATCTTTGAATTCATGTTTACCCCTTATAGGGAATGAATTCAGAAAGCATATTATCATAGGATCTCCTACATTTTATCATTGCATTAATTAATATCTCATGATTTCATGATCACCTGTTATAGGGTATGAATTTTGTTATAAATACTTGGGGTAGAATTTTATTCCCAAAATCCTCATTTCATTCTATGCATTTATGTTCTATCTCTATTGTACCCTTTTTGCTTGTATTCTATCACTTGTTTGCATTTTGTTCTATTTTCAAAACCCTAGTTCTATTTATTTTTGTGTTCATATTATACAATTTTACTTTCATTTGGTATTTTTTTTTCCATTTTGTTCATCTTGTATTCTACTACATTTTATTTTATCTTCAGAGCTCTCATTCTACTCTTTGCATTCTATTGTATTTTGTCTACTTATCTCTAAAGGTCAAAAATATTTTCATTTTGCATGATCAACTGAAAGGACCTGGGGGGATTGATTGTTGCACCTCTAATATCAGTCTTATAATGGTCTAAGCAAGCCCCCAAACACTAAATTTTATTTTTTCCAAGTTTTCGTTGTTATTTTTTAGGTCTGATTAAATTCACAGTCAATAATTTCAAGGTATGAATTCATATTCATGGTTATAGAATCTAGAGCACGAATTTGGCTAGGATAAGCCATTAGATCAAGTAAGTGTTATGTTAGATCTTTCTAGGTTGTCTGCTATGTGTTTGATTTTATTTTTGTTTTTTCATTACGTACAATAAAAACAAACTTAGAATTAAATCACATTCAATAGATAAGTTAAATGAATTAATATCCATTTGTAGAACTCAAATAAAATAAAACTATTTTATTTCAATATTTAGGCATCAAATGGAAAAACATATAGTTTGCATTTAGGTTAGCCTTATTTATGCATTCTCTTGGACATCTACTTAAAAATAAAAGGTTTATTTTCTTGCAAACTTGGGAATAGTTTTCATTAAAATTGAGAATCATTTAGGATAGTATCTTATTTGCTATCATTGTTGTTTTTCTTGCATTAATTTACTACATTTCTTTAGTTATTGTAGCTTAGTTCATAGTCAAAGATCATACTTGGGTGCATTTTTAACAAACACATCAAAATTTCCATCCTAGACTTACATTGAGTCCTTAAATCACTCATGGTGAACCCTTTTATCCCCTAATACCTCAAGTGTAAAGAAACATAGCCAAATGGTTACCATGGATCCTAATGGATCCATCGAGAATCATTTATTTTCTCCTCTATAGAGTCATCCATAGCCAAAAATAATAATTTTTGTTGTATGCATTCATGATCCAATGAATATTTCTCATCATAATTATAACATAAGCATTGTGCTCTAGATGCATCTACTTCCTCCCTAGTCAATCACATGATTGGTGGAGATTTATTTGCTAGTATTCATCGTGAAAATTGATGGAAATGTAGGTTTTGCCTATGGAAAATTATATGACCAATTCCAGGTAAAAAAACATCCTCTAATAGTCTACCAAATACTATGGATTGCATCATAGACTATGGTTTGAACATATTTACCTATGCCTTGATATCATCTTTCAACCCATTGATAAAATATCTCTAATAAAACTCTTCATTCAACTCTCATATCTTATTAGCTAATTTCTCAAAATGAGTTTGATATTGTGAAATAGTATAGGTTTAATTTAGTTTTTTAAGGCTCCTATAAAATCCTCATATGCACTAGTGCCAAAACAAGTGAGTAATTGGGACTCAAAGTATTCCTAAGAAAGGTCTAGAGTCATGTTATTTACCTACTGATACCATTATACGGCTTGGGATTCAAAGTTAAAGGATGCCATGGTGACCCATAAATATTGAGGGACATTATGGAGTTTGAAGAATTGATCCACCTGACACAACCAACCATTAGGATCCTTGTCATTAAACTTAAAAAAGTCTAATTTAGGAATTTTAAATAGGGTATTAGCATCAAAAATATTATGATGGGTTTCTTAATATCTATTTACTGAGTTGCCATCTAGTCCTTCAATGTTAATCTATAGGTATAATTTTAGATCTTGTGACAACCCATCTTAGTAGGACTCTACCTTCTTGTTTAATTAAAATGTTGATGCATGATTCTATTTTATCAAGATAAGTTTATAGTTGTATTTTATGCTCCTTAAATAGATTATGCTATTTTCTAGAATATGGTAATGTTGATGAATTTTATGGTTGCAAGATCAGGTACTCTCACCGATGGACTGGTAAAGAAAAACCCACCAAATTTTAGAAGAAAGGGAAATTATGGATGAGTTTTTACTGATGGCCACAAGGGTAAAATACTCATGTAGTGACATTCCTTGTGTTGCATTATTAGGGTGAGGAGGTTTTCATAAAAGAAAAATAGCCCTCACCTTGTGTTCAAGGGAACCCTTTCATATAAGGGTGATAACCTTGAAGTTATCATAAAGCCACATGCTTAAGGAATATATTGTTCATGCATATTTTTAATTGTAAACTAGGATAACCTTAGTAAGAATTCTTGTGGTTATTTAGCTATTATTTCATAATTAGGAATTTATATATCACATCCCACCTTGGAGGACTATTTTTGAGTTGCTAATTGTGTAATGGTAGCCAATTTCAATGCTTAAAATAGTTGCATTATATTTGTCAAAAGAAAATGATGTTGTGTTGCTTGATTGCAGGAATATTTATTTTCATAGGTGGAAGACTGACCACCAAAGGGAAATGATGACTATGACAACTCAACAGGTAAAGCTCATATTCCTATCATCACTAGTTACCTCTGTGATGGTGGTGTTACTTGAAAAGTTCCGCACAATCAAAGGAAAAATGGTGATGGGGGATACTGAGCACATGCATTGAATGCTTGTATGCCATTTGTGTGTGATTTATATTTGATTTCCTGATTAAGTTGCATGAGATTAGTTTAATTAAATTTTACTTTGAAAATGCATATTAATAATGTTTTGCATTTTACAAATAATTCTAGAAAATATTGCAAAGAATATCATGCAATTTATCATGATTTAGTGAAATCTTAATCTAAAGTAAAATATTTATTGGGTTGAGCATGCTTATTGGATCTAGTTGATCCTATTTTAGAAGGAAATCCCGTAGTTTGTTTTTACGAGCTTCTTCAATTTTAAATTGGATTAAAATATGAAAAAAAAACTACCTTATAGATTTAAATAATAAATCTTTCCTTCATATGGCTACTTTGGGAAGGTTGAAATAGTGGATAAGATTTTGCTCTTATCTCTATGGATTTCCTTTCCATTAATATATATATATATATATATATATATATATATTAAAGGAAGCTTTAACTTGGGTGAGAAAAATAAGTTAAAATAATAATAATAAATAATATATATATATATATATATATATATATATATATTTAGAAGCATATTTTCTGAAAGAAAGAAAGAAAAATAAATAAAATATACATATATTTAGAAACATCTTTCTTGCCTAAGAAGAAAGAAGGTTATAAATTGCCATTGAAAAGGGATGGTATGTTATGTTATGCTGGATTGAAGAAGCTAGAGGGGAAGTGCAAATTCAATAGGAGTCACCACTTTGCTAGAGTACCAGGTGGGAGCTTTCCACTACACTTTATTTTTTATTTTATTTTTAAAAAGATAATCTATAAGTCTGTTTGGTATCTTATTCAATGACTTGTTTGAAACATGCTTTAGAATGTAAATATACATGTTGTAGTCCACCTTGGTTAATTTGGATATTATTTCCTTTATATTCATTTAAAACCTTGGTCTGCATGTTTGGGAGAACATACCCTATTGTGAATTTAAGTTATGATTTTGTTTGAATATGTTGTATATCAACCATTTAATTATCTACAAATGGTGTTCTTAATGCTAATAAGATAATATATCTTTATGGTGCGTATTCCTTCATTACAACCACACCATACACGTGGGAATTTAATAGACAACTTTAAAATGTTGTTCCCACCCTATTCAATCATTGCCTGCGCGTATGTTTAGGGCACTCCTCTATTTACATAATACTCAATGAATGTTACAATGATTCACGAGCTTGCATGGGTATATTATAGATGGCCATGATAGGTCCTGCACGATGATTTCAGACCAAAGACATCAAACCTGTAGGTATTTATTGATGGTGTAAAATCTTCTTGATTGTTGTTTAATCAATTATGAGTTCACCTGTAATTGCAAGGCTAATATTGGAATCATAATGGTACCCTTGTCTACTATTTTTGTCAATACCAGCACTGTGCAATCGATATTTAATCACCCAAGAATTCTATCCTCGATCAATTGGTAATAGTGGGGCCTTATCTGGTCGAACATATCAATTTTTGTTGGAAAATAATTCCACTTTAATATCTCTTTTATCTTGGATTTTTTTGTATTCCAATGTTTGTACCATACATGGAATTCTTGCTATGAATAACTCTCAGAGTGCTCTGAACCACTTATTCACCCAAACCATAGAGACTGAATAGTTAGATTTAGGTCCCATCAGACTTGACTCCTTTCTTCAATAACAAATTTTCATCGACTGGTTCTAAGTATGCATAAAACTCAATGCATTCTAGCCACAAAAAATGGGTGCAAAACTAATGGCATCTTGGTTTGATGCCATCATGGTTCCACGAAGGGCATCAGGAACGACTGACCCTCCTATGTCATCCAATACCACCCCTGTGAAATATTGAAACAACAACTATTAATCCAATACCACCAATTAGAGTTTTTGTATTAAGGCATTCCAATTAGGGTCCTCGAATAAATGGATTGTTTTTTTTTTTTTTTTTGAATTTACATGGTGGAATCGGTAGCTGCCACAAATTCGGGCAGGCTGTCCAACTTTTTATGGCCACCACAGTATTCTACACAGTCCACCCCAGAAGCCGCCACACAGATCTTAGCACAATTCGCCCCTATAACCACAATGCCATAATCATTTTAAACCTTTTACGCAGCTGAAAGCACTAGGAAAGGGACAAGCATTCAGTCCGGCAAGGCCCGAGATTTGAACCTTGGACCTCTGCCCCCCTTATGGGGTTTGGATGAACCAATAGGTCTACACCTCGGACCTAAATAAATGGATTGTAATGCATAAAAATTTTTCCTATTACAGTATAAATTGGAATACCAGGAAGACGTCGACCCCTCTAATATAAATAATAAATCATCTTGAAAGACTTTCAAAATCTTAATATGCTTTGAATTTTTCTTATTATTTGAGTTAAGGTATAACTTGTAAATTCTTAAATACCTTAGTGGTTGAATATAAAGGAGATTTATGTTATAAGCTGAAAAGTTAGATGTATGGTCAAAGAGGATTCACCAAATATTTATTTTCCTTGTACTTGATAATGTATGAAGACCTATGATAGATTTTATATTTTCATAGGGAAATATTACTAATACACAAAATCTAGGATAAAGTATTATTTATAAAGTTAAGATGAATGGTTTATTTCTTTTCAAACACTATTTTGAACTGTATGAATGGGAAAAAATATTAAATGAAGTCATAGATCTTGTATGTGACTTTCTATGGTAAAGAATAGTAGTGTGTAATAAACTACATTTTGTTTTATTAAAATTTGAATGGCTTTAAAATTAAAGCAATTTCCTTTATTTTTGGAATGATTGAAAAATCATATTGAAACCAATTAGATTTGTAAATATTGGTTTTGTTTTGGTAAGATTTTTAAATGAATACAATCATCTAGAATCTTGGGAAAATATATTCTAGTTTGTAAGGTTTGGATTGGTGTCCATTCCTTGGAGAGAGGTATGGGATTCTTCCCTAAGTTTGGTGATATTCCAAACAAATGATGGTTGGAATTATGAATCAAACCTTATTTTTTGAAAATATTAAGGATGGATGAGTCATATATTCATGATTGGTGATTTATTTGTATGTGATATACAAATATGAGATGTATGTTTGCATATAAATGATGAATGGAATTAATAATTAATCCTTGTTATGATGAATGAATTGTTTATTCATGCTTGGTGATTTTCTATGTTAAATATGAGAAGTAAATGGTGTAGACACCTGAAACATGTCATTTTTGGGGGAGCTACTCACATAGGAACATTCATAAGATCATATGACATAATCTTGGACTTTCCAAGCATCAAAAGTAGTTCTCACCACTCATATGGGGCATTCTGAGCCCATCCAAGCTTAGCCGCTCAAGACTAGAGCAGGCAAACTTTAGCCACTCAAGCCTAGAGCGGCCAGACCTTAGTCACTGTAGACGACAATGACTAAGCCATAAATAGCATTTTATTAAAAAATATTCCCAATCATGGGCATAAGTGGTAATATGCATGTAATAAAGGTGAGAGGGAGTGATTTTGCATTTCCTTTCATGGCCAGTTCAAATAGGAGACTTGAGTTTACATTTAGACTTCAGTTAACTAGTCTTTAAAAATAGAAAAGACAAAAGCTTCTCATGCTAACCTTCACTACGCATGAGGGATTCAGTCCTAGGGTTTGGGCATAAACCTAGGGTTTCACACACTTTAAAATGTGTAAGCCTAAGAGCACCATAGAGGGGGAGAGACATAGGATCAGATAATCATCAGAGATTAATATTAGAGTAGAATAAGTCCAAATTTGAGGAGAGATTTCAAGACTTGGAGAGCTTCCCTTGGAGATCACATTTACGGTGAAGCCCTAGCAAATTGAAGAGCAAATAAATCACTATTTTAGAACATCAGATACAAGCTTTGATCCATAGCTTTGGATCAAAGATAACGAGATTCACTTTAGTAGCCACTGTCATTGGATAGTGGCCCGTGGGCCTAGCTTAGGGTTTTAGACATTAGTTTCATTATTTTTTTTAGCATATCATTAGAATAGAATCATTTAATTCATTCACATTCATAGCACTAGTTTCATTTGCACTTGCTTTCATTTGAGTATATTCATTGCTAACAACCTCATCTGGGGAGGCAATCTTGGATATCTAAGCGTGTATTGTTTTTTCATTACTCACAGGGCCATAGGTTCATTGGACGAAAGCTATAGCATACGAGAGCAAAATGATCTCTCTATGAAATAGACCTGGAGAAGGAGGCATCTGTAAGCCCTCATACATTTTTGTGTACAAAATTGGGAAGCTTGTGATAGCGCACCACCCCTTTGTGAGGGGACATCTTACCCACTTGTAACCTTATTGTATCAAAATGGGTATCCCTAAGAGGGACCGACATGTAACCAAGTTTCAATATGAATAAAGAGATCTATCTTTGTTGCTTCTGTGTTATATGATTTTTCATGGTCTTTCATTTTATTTTGGGTTTAACACATTTGCAAGTAGAGTAGGAGTGGTGCATGCACCCTGGGGTCACTACAAATGGTGATCATGATGGGACATCCACTAATTTTTCATTTTTCTACCTAGATACTGACTTAGTTTTATGTGTAGGCTTAGCCACCCTGGTCTACAATGGCCAAAAATTAACCGCTCTAAGCCACAACAGCCAACAGAGCCTTAGCCGCTCCTGCTAATAGCGGCTAGAAACCAGCCGCTCTAGTTGACAGTGGCTAACAAAGCCTTAGTTGCTCCTGCTAACATCGACCAGAAACCAGCCGCTCTAGTCGATAGCTGCCAACACTGGAGTGTAGCAGAGGATAGAACATTGGTTCTCTAAGCTGGATTAGAGGTTGGTACAACTTCTTTGATATTTTACAACTTTTTATCTGCTTCTATGTGTCTAAAATAGTGAACTTAAAGCACATTTCTGTTTGGGAATTGAAAGAATTAGGCATTTTGCATATCTTAGATCTTCTTTTAGATTTCCACTAGGCGTTTCTAGGAACAACGGCTTATGCTTGAAAATTGCACCCTAGAATCCAATGTGTTAGACATTGTATGTTGTTTGCTTGCCTTGAGGCATTTCAAGAGGTCATATTTGCATGAAATAAAGTGCACCCATACAAATCATAGTAGTTCATGCATTTTTTTGAAGATTGAAATGTATTTTGCACTTAGGTATATAGGAAAGAATAATTTATGCTATATTATGCACTTTACTTCATGCAAGCTTAAAATGAACACCACACACGCACATATCATTTAAACATTAGGGAGTTGGATTTCATCACCAACCCTCAATTCAGTCCGATGATGTTGGAATTCATCTCCTTCCACCAGTTTGTCCCCTAGATTCTCCTAGAAATGGATTGAATAACTTCTTCATAGTGGTACTAAGTTACTTGTGTTCAAACTATCTCCCACATTTGGAACATTCATTGGTTCAGAGTGGAAGAGCTAGGCAAACCTCCCACTAGGATTTTAGCGGTGTATCCAAGTCTCTTTTGGGAAATCATGTTTGGCATGAGTAATCTTGATTATCACTATGGATGAGCCTCCTCATTTCCAAATCCAAAGCAAGAAACAAGAAACATCAAAACATAGCAAAAATTTTAGGGCACACTTAAAATCGTAAGTAATATAAACATTTGCTTGATATTGTTTGCGCAAAAATAAAAGCTAAAGTTTCCAAAAAATGATGGTCAAAACAAGAAGTAAACAACATCGGTCTGATGTCAAAGGGGGATCTTAGGCAACTCATACCCTTAGGTGAAGCCATAGTAACATTGAAAGACCTACTCGAAAGATCGTGAGACGTAGTTCTGTGACTCTAAGAGGTGATAATTCAACCCTTGGGGGATCTCCTCGAGAAATTCCAAACAAGGAACCATAGCATGAAACTACATCTCATAAACACAAAGAGGCCTTATGGCCATCATCATAAAGGAGACATGAGGTGACCTCAAAGGCTTCCTCTAAACACACAGAAACTTCTCAGAGACATGAGGAGCTTCAAGAGCTTCCTCCTCACATAGACATAAAGAGGGTTCTAAACACCGTTATTCACATAGATATGATGATGTTTCCCCATATCCATCCATATGGAGGGTAGAGAGGGCTGCAAAATATTCATCACCATAAACATACATAAGAGTCAAAACATGTCAACATTCACATGCAACACTTAGAACAGATTAGCCCACTAAGGGGCAGGAAACTAGAAACGCATCCAGTCATAGACATCAAACAGAAGATATCCTTAAAACAAGAGTAAGGATTCCATTAGAATATGACCTCATTGGGGTGAATGGCACCCCATGGGATCAGCCATGGAAAATAAGATAGTTGGATGAGTTGGATCAGTTGCACCTGAGGCCACCACCCAAAACTGTAGCCATATATGAGAAACCCCAAATAGGGAACCACAACATGAAACTACATCTCATAAACACAAAGAGGCCTCACAGCCATAATCATCAAGGAGACATGAGGAAACCTCAAATGCTTCCTCTAAACACATAGAAACTTCTCAGATACATGAGGAAGCTTCAAGAGCTTCCTCCTCACATAGACATAAAGAGGGTTCTATACCCCATTCTTCACATAGATATGATGAGGTTTCCTCATATCCATCCTCATGGAGGGTAGAGAGGGCTACAAAACCCTCATCACCACAAAGACACACAAGAGTTGAAACATCTCAACATTCACATGCAAAACTTAGAACATATCAGACCACTAAGGGGTAGGAAACTAGAAACACATCTAGTAATAGACATAAAACATAAGGTATCCTTCAAACAAGAGTAAGGATTCCATTAGACTATGACATCATTGGAGTGAATGGCACCCCGTAGTATCAACCATGAAAACAAGATAGTTGGATGAGTTGGATCGGCTATACCCGAGGCCACCACCCAAAACTATAGCCACAAAGAACTTTGCATCTAGAAGTTCATGAACTATGACTTCTAAGCCCACTTCTCAAAATGGTGGTGCCTTAGGGTGGCCCCATAGTAAAAACATAGAGTTTGATCATAGAGATTCCCAAAAATATACTGAACAAGTCACACTAGCTAGCCAAATCAAGGAGACAGTAGAAACCTCTTTGAGGAATCTACAAATCAGAACTACAAGAATGGAGTCAGATAAGCATGAGTCTTCTATAACCATGAAAATCAACAGTGTGTGATGGTTATAAAATACCTTGCATAAGGAGTGAGAGCTTGTATAAGCTCTTGAACATGATAAACAAAGAGAATGGTTGTTACACAAACATGAGCAATGCTTAAGAGAGCAAGATGAGCAGCTAGCTCGTAGCAACCAACAAGCAAATAGAGATCAACATGCTAACTCACAAAAGAATGGATGCACTAGACAAGAAAGTGACCCACACCAAAAACACCCTTCAAATCATGAGTGGAATCCAATTGGGGGGAAAATGGTAGACTTAATAAATCAATATCAGGCGTATCCTAGATCCCCTCATAGGAGAGAATAAAATAGATAAAATTAAATGGATAGAGTGCTACCTCTGCCATCACCACGGGGGGGTTTATAAGAAGAATAACTCATCACTTCAAACGCATTACAAGAGCTTACTAAAAATATGAAAGCCTTTGAGAAACAAGAGGCTTCTGAGAGCCATCCAAAATTGAGAAAAATACACAACCAACCATTATTTCCATCAGTTCCTAGCCCTCCCTATCCTAAGTATTTTTAGATTCCTAGGCTAGAGAAGTTTAAAGGTGAAGAAGATGCACAAGAGCATGTCACCAATTTCATCAACGCATGTTTTCATCTTGAAGACAATAACGCTCTTATGCTAAGGACATTCATCATGAAATTTTTGAGCACATCCACTCAATGGTTTAACCAATTGACCAAGCACATCATATCCAGCTTTGAACAACTCGTGAACGCATTTCTAAAGTGTTTCTCCTTTGATGCTAAGAGTAAGGTAAATATCTTGGACCTGGCCAATTTAAGACATTATGATGATGATCCAATAATGGATTATGGGAATAGATGGATAAAAGTCATGGTAAAATTATCATTCTCTGTTCCCATAGAGGAAATCATCCAAATTTTCACCAAGAGTGGTTCCATACACATTTTCCTCTTGCTACAACTACAAAAATACCCATAATTTAAGGAATATTTGGCACAAGCCAAACTCATTGAGGACATCAAAGTAGTTGAGGAAACCATAAAACTTTGAATCAAGGAGTGGAGCAAGAATGACAAGAATGACAAATATAAGTAGAAGCAAACAAACCCTACCCTAGTAAATCAAGTGGTATTGGCTACACCTAAGGATGGGGCTGCACATTAGCCTTAGAATTATCAAGCACAACCCCCACCAGCAAAATATGTTCAAAAGAACAATTAAGGTTGAAACAAAAAATGTAAACCCCCTCATTATTTTACATCATTGATAGAATCAATGCAATCAATCTTCAATCAATTGAGCAAGGTGGTAAATATAAGATTCCCTGATATACCTCTTTTAGATCCCAACCATCCCAAGACAAAAGGATATATGGAATATCAATTCCACCCATATCATAGGATACCGGGGTATAATATCAAAGTTTGTGTTGGTTTTAGACATCAAGTGCAAAACATGATTGAAGTGGGAGAACTAAAAGTGGACAACCCAATGGCCCCTAAAAAAAAATATATGGGCATCTACAAAAACCCGTTGCCAAATCATGAGGTCCCTAGAGAGCAAGGGGCCCAAGTCAATCAGGTTCAAGTTGATATACCTACCCATGTATGTGTTGGGATGGTCAAAATTATCAATATAGCAACCAAGAGTAGACGGTATGGTCAACCGCAACCTCCTACAACTCCTATGAATGTCTCAGCTACACCAAGGCAAAGGCAGGGGTAAAACAACCCTCCAGGTCTGCCAACTCGACCTGTGGTAACTATTCGGAGTAGAATTAAGAAAAACTTACAAATGAATCCAGCTAAGCTATCCATTTATGAGCTCATACAACAGTCCCCAAAGCACATGGAGACCTTTATGGATATTTTAAGTTCAATTTAGATCCAACCACAAGATCCAAATACATTCACCCATTTTACAAGACAAGTACAAGAATGCCAGGAACCTATAATTCAATTCTATGATTATGAGATTAAGATAGTACCTACTGCCTTACCAGACCCTCCGCTAAACATTGTGGCATCAATCAATGACTTGTCTTTTAAGCAGGTCTTGATCGATACAGGTTCATCAATAAACATCATCACAACAATGGCAATAGAACACCTTAAGATCCCCAAGTCCAATATCACTCTAGGAGCCTATACATTAAGAGATTTCAATGATGCTTTATGCAATACTATAGGAACAATAGTCCTACCTATCAAGGTGGGGCATAATACCATCCTCGTGATGTGTCATGTCTTGGAAGGGACCATGCAATATAACATCCTCCTAAGGAGACCTTGGATAAGGGACATGAAATGTGTTTCTTCAATTTTACACCAATGTGTCAAGTATGTGCATGATAACAAAGTCTACATGGTGTTGGATGATGAGGAGCCATTCAAGTATGTTCATCAAGTGGATTATCTAGGAGATTTTGTGATTCCTTCTGCTCACTTTTTTGTAGGACCCTCATCTCTAGATGTGCAATTGAGTAACAAAGACAAAGGGGTACGAAAAGACCCATCTACATCAACACCTCATCTTGCACACAAAGTGGCCAATGCTTCTAATCAACCATCAATGCCTAAACTAAAAAATAATCAAAAGCTAAAGGCACCTATGGTTGAATAAAACAAACTCAAGAAAATGCTAACCATAGCTATTGAAGAATATCCAATTCCCATGGACGAAGAAGATCATCAATACCAAGTCGAAGATGATGACTACCACCCCACTTCACTAGTGTCATCCATGGGTTCATCCACCTCACATATGACTATACATTTTTCAATCATAGGTATAGGAGAGTATCTTGTGCAAAATATAACTTTTATACATGTCATATATTATGTGCAAAATATGGGACATCTAAAGGATCTAATGCCGCAAGTAGGAACGATGGTTCCACTTGGAGTCCCTCCCAACCAGAAAAAATTTGTCTACACTGGACTAGAATGTGCCCATAAGTCTATAGAAGAAGAAGATGACAATGATGAATTATTCACTGTTAATGTTCGTTACCTCTCTAATCCTGATTTTGCTTTAAGATACTTTGAGCACTACCATTGGCATGGTTACGGTATTGGTATCTACAAGTAGGGACGTAGGTGGCCACTCGAGCTGTAATACCAAATTCCCACTAATATATTTGGGGTAGGCTATCACATCAAATGTCGAGATGACTCTCTAGTAGTAGCCTTAGATAGATTGAGCTTGGGGTTAGGAGAAGACATCGATTTTATTCCTTATCACCCATTAAGTTCAAGACTTATGTGCAATAGACAAGTGGCCATGGTGAACATCCTGCCACCTGAGACTTATCATCCAAGACTCACAATTGAGGCCATCCCAATGGTTTACAACTCATGGGATGATGAGCAAGAAGAAAATGGATATGTGCCAAGTGATGATGAAGCACAAAATGGCTTGGCCTATCATGGGCCTTGCTACATACGAAGATTTACTTGGTCCATACACAATGAAAGTGGATACATATCATATGAAAGTGACTATGAGTCAGAAGACTCAATAGAGAGAGCCTACTTAGGGGCAAGGCAATGGCCCCATGACTTGGGAAAAAATACTAATGCAAATGAAATCTTCATAAGTGACGAAGAGTATGAGGATGAAACAGAGATGGCTTACAAGGAGCCAAGACATGAGCCCCTCATCTTAGGGCCACACACTAATGCTAATGGCTTCTAGATAAGTGATGATGATTTTGAGGATGATACTGAGATGGCCTATCTTGGACCTCATCATTTACGATAAGTCAATATGTTGGTGGAAAGAGAAGAGACACTTCGTGCCATAGACCCTGGCTTACAATTTTTAGGGAGACTCATTGACTTAGATGTCATTCATTGCATGGTCAATCCCCCTCCACAAAAATTTAGGGAATTATTAGAACCCAATGATCCTATTATCATCCCAGCTCATGGGCCAGATCCAGAGATCCCCATTCCTCTAGAGCCTCATCGCAAGCATGGAAGGGAACCTCTGAGATAAGATTTCACCCATGTGGTCCTGGATATTTCATCCCATCCATCAATACAATCTCCATTGATTTAACCACTCCACTTCATAACCCAACCAATCCCACAAAACCTTTGTGTATTGATACAAAGACGATTGATTGGGACCACGTTGATTTACACATAGAGCCTGAAGATCTTTTCTCTAATGAAAATATGTTACAACTATTTCATTTCACACCATGCTATTCCCATGACGTATTCCATGATGGTTTGGATCCTAAGTCAGTAGGACATGTAAATTCTGTCGATGAAATTCACTTGATAACCATGCCTCACCAGTTGGAGGATGGATCACATATGGCTATTGAAGCAACTTTCAAAGTAGACATTATCAATGATCCTACTCAACCAAAGAAAGTCAAGTTCGGAGAAAGTCTATCTCCAAAAGAAAAATTCATCATAATTCCTCTCCTGAAAGAGAGGCCAAATATGTTTGCTTGGACTTACAAGGATATGTTTGGGATAGATCCAAAGATAGTCATTCACAACCTTTCATTGGACCCCATGAAGAAACCAGTCAAATAGAAGTTGAGAAAAATGCATCTCACCATTGCTTTTATGGTAAATAATGAATTGCAAAAACTATTAGATGCAGTTTTCATAGTTTTTATCGACTACCCTAAGTGGGTATCAAACATGGTGTCCATGGGGAAACCCGACAGAAGAGTCTGTATCTGCATAAATTTTAGAGACTTAAATAGGGCAACTCCAAAGGATTCATTCCTATTGCCAAACATAGATGCTCTTGTGGATGGGACCGCAGGTCACAAAATGCTCTCCCTAATGAATGGTTTTTCTAGATACAACCAGATCCGGATTAAACCCGAGGATTAACATAAAACTGCTTTCATTAATCCATGTGGAACATTTTGTTACAAAGTGATGCCATTCGGGCTCAAGAATGCTGGTGCCACATATCAGCGGGCCATGACATACATATTCCATGACTACATGCATAAGATCTTGGAATATTACATGGATGACTTACTTGCCAAGTCCCTATTATGGTAAGAGCATGCTGAAGTCCTTAGAAAATTCTTTAATCGCCTCATTGAGAATAATGTCATATTGAATCCTAAGAAGTGCATTTTTAGCGTAACTTCTAGAAAACTTTTAGGATTCATAGTTTCCAAGAGAGGCATTGAAGTCGATCCTGCAAAGGTAAAGGCTATACTGGAAATGGCTGCCCCTACCAACATTAGGGAACTAAGAAGCCTACAAGGCAAAATAACATCCATAAAAATGTTCATTGCACAATTATCAGATAAGTGTCAGCCCATGAACCAGTTACTACGCAAGTATGTCCCATTTCATTGGGATGGAGAGTGTCAACAAGCCTTTGTAGAGATCAAAACCTATCTAGCGATGCCACCAGTGTTGGCTCCACCAAAGCCAAAAATACCATTCTTGTTATATGTATCAGCTACTGATTTTGCTTTGGGCACCATGTTGGCCCAAAAGAATGTACAAAACAAAGAGCAAGTTGTATTTTACACTAGTCGCACATTGGTGAGTTATGATCTAGGGTATGCGTATGTCAAAAATTAGTGTTTAGCAGTGGCCTTTGCAAATCGAAAGTGTGAAACTACATGTTGAGCCATATGACCTATGTTATATCAAAACATAATCCTTTATAATACATGATGAGCAAGACATATCACAATACGCTTATCGCAAAGTAGATCATGCTATTGACAGAATTTGATCTAGAGTTCATAAGCCAAAATTCCATCAAGGGACAAGTCATAGCAGATCAATTAGCAAAGTCACCTCTTTAGGATAGCAAGCCTCTCACCATAGATTTTCCTGATGATGCGGTCTTTGCACTATCAGATCTGCCAGAAATTGAATAACCTAAGAAGGAAAGAGACATGTCATTGTTCTTCGATGGTTTGAAGTGTGAAGAAGGGAACGGAGTAGGGATTTTCTTTATCACGCCACAGGGCACTCCATTGCCCTTATCATTCAAAATAGATTTCCCTTGCACAAAAAAAACACGTAATATGAGGCATTGATCTTGGGATTTCAAACATCCGTAGCAATGGGTATTAAAATATTGAATATCTTTGGTGACTCCTTGCTCATAGTAAACCAAGTGAAAGGATTGTTCCAATGCAAGTTCCCACTCCTGAAAGCTTACAAGGAGTTTTTTGACACTTACCTAACCTGACTAGAATGGTATGACATCGAGGTAATCCCTCGTATGTCGAACATATTTACAGACACCATGGCATATTTGGGATCCTTAATCCCTTAGAATCTATCTGCTGATTTCATAATCGTTCATGTGAAAGTTCTCACATTTTCTACAATACAATGTGAGGTTATTAATAACCTAGAATCAGTCAACATGATACAAACCAAGCCAAATCAGGGTTGGTCATTCAAAGTTAGAGTATTCTTGCAAACAACCCCTTGGGAATATTTGATCTCTTAAGGTCCTACGGAATGTGGAACAACCATTCATCACAGGGTTTTTTCCAATCAGTGTTCACAAATGTTAGATTATAAGAAGAGCATGTCGTCCTATCCATAGATGTCATAGCTTATCAGGATTGGCTTGCCAAGTTGTGAGACTTCCTGAAGCTCAGAATAGTACCTCAAGGTTTGTCACATATTGAAATATGAACATTCAAATAGAAAGTGATAAGATACATATTACTAGGAGAAATCCTCTACAAAAGAGGATATTATGGAGTACTACTTCGTTTTCTTGAGCCCCAGAAAGAATCTTGGGCAATTTCACAAGCTCATGATGGTACATGCGGAGGACATTTCAATGGCATGGCCATCGTTAAGTGCATCTTGAGAATGGTTTACTATTGGCCCAACATGGAAAAGTACTGCTACAAATATGTCAAGAAATGCATTAAGTGCCAGCATCATGCAAATCTCACGCACTTGCCCTCGCAAGCCTTACAAGCCATCCAGGTAGCATGGTCATTCTCGTAGTGGGAACTAGACTTGATTGAGAATATCTCACCCCCATCCTCAAGCTACCAAACATTCATCATAATGGCCACTAATTACTTCACCAAATGGATGGAAGCGATCCCCCTAACATCGACAAATGGACCAAGGATTGCAGAGTTTATACTCCACAATATCATAAGTCATTTTGGGGTCCCTTCGAAGATAATATCGGATAATGGGCCATATTTCAAGAATAAAAATATGTGTGCTTTAATGAACAAATACCATATTCAGCACATTTTTTCAACACCTTATTATCTGCAAGCAAATGGGCAAGCATAAGCCTCAAACAAAAAAATAGTCTCCATCTTGAGGAAAATAGTGCAAGAAAATCATAAGGATTGGCACATACAGTTACCTCTGGCACTATGGGCATACAAGACTAGTGTACGGACACCCACTGGGCAACACCATTTTCACTTGTATATGGCACTGAGGCCATCATGCCACTAGAGTTGGAAATTCCAACCCTACGCATAGCATTGAAGGACTTCATAGATGATGATACCGTGTGACAAGGCCACCTTGATCAGTTGATGCTTCTTGATGAACGATGAGTCAATGCTTTAGAGCATATTTATGTTTACCAAGATCGCCTTGCACGAGATTACAATAGTAAATTTCACTTAAGAGATTTCAAAATTAGGGATATTGTGCTCAAAGAGAACCAATAGAATTCTAATTTACTGCCACATCTACGAGATAAATTTATGGCAAATTGGATAGGCCTCTACATGATTTCAGAAAGGGTTAGTCCTGGAGCATATCACCTTACATCATTGGATGGTGTTGAAGACAATGAACCCCTCAATATCATTCACTTGAAGGCATTATACACATAAAATAAAATCAAAAACACAAGAAAATTTAAATATATCATAAAATAAAATAAAAAATCAAATATATCATAAAATAAAAAAAATCAAATATGTCATTAAAATAAAAAACATCATCATCACAAAAATCTCCAAAGGCATCTTAAATCCTAGGATTTTAATACTTACAACCTAGGGCTATAAATCATTGAATCAAAGAATCATACTAGGGTTAGACATTGTCTTCTTGCATCTTGTGTGTTTTGCATTGCTCTTTCATTTCCATAGTTTAGCATAGAAATACTAAACATAGGTGATTGCTTAATTGACACATTTAACACTCCCACCTCGGACTTGGAGCAATTCTTAAAATTGCTATTGGTGAACCCATTCCTTTTGGTGTCCTCAAGTGTAGAGAATATAACACACCCCTACGATCACCATGGCTCCCAATGAATCCAGCCAAGAATCATACATGACAAGGAAATTTTCTCTATCTACATCTTTGATGAAATCGACATGAAACACATCTTAGTGGCTAAGATAGGAAGCCTCTTCCTTTGTGTTTTCTTGAAAATTTTAAACAAGACCACTAATTATATTTTTTAGATAAAAATATATTTAAAAACAACTTAAGAACCTCCTTGTGTGTTTTTCCTTAGTTTTCTCCTCTATCCTTTCATTTCTCCTAATGGATCCATTCCTTAGGATTTAGCAAAGATGTTTGGAATCTGATCAAATTCCTCAAGAAGATGATCAGGTTGATAGAGAGAATCCTAACCTTGATACATAAGAGCAAGAACATGTTGAAAATAATACTAATTATGATCCCTATGAGGGGCTTTATGGAGGCTTCACATTTACATCAGTTGATAATTTATGGCATTTCATAAAACACCATAGGGAGACTTTGATTAGAGTTATGGATGAGGAAGCTTGACTTGAAAGAAGTGAGGTGCCTCCTCCTCCTACCGTCTCTCCTAGGAATGCTCATAACAACCCCTTGTTTGAATATTTACATCATGGTAATCCTTTACATAAACTAACATATGCTACTACTACAACCACAAATATTGGAATAATTACACAAGTTCCTCCAATTAGTAGTGCATCTCTCGATTATGTTCAATTTCGTTCTCAATCAGCTAATCTCAATATTTTTGCTTATGTTCCACCAAATTTTAGTTATCCTCCACAGCAAGATACCACATATCATAACCCATACCATAACAATGTCAATACCTCCAACATAGACCAAGTTCCCTTTCAACAATCCCTCCTCTAGAGAACCTAGGGGTATTGCATTACAACAACCATGATATGCAAAGTTTAACTAATGTGGTGAAATAATTGGTTTCAAGAGTGGATATGATTCATACACCTAGTTTCACCTACAACAACAAATAAATGTGCAATCATACCTTAGACCCTATCATTGCCTATAGGCCCTACCCTAAGCATTTTCCAATGCTGGTTTTGCCTATCTATAAGGGAGCAAAATATCCAATTGAGCATTTAAGAATGTTTAGAATAGCATGTCATGATATCATATATGATGACATGTTGTTACTTAATACATTCCCTAAGAGCCTTTGTGGTATGGAATTAGAATGGTTTTATCAACTTCCTAATCATTCTCTAAGAAGTTTTGAAGAGATAGCTGAAATGTTTGTTCAAAAATTCGATGCTTATGTTGAAAAGAATGTGACTGTGAAAGATGTCTATATGTTAAAACAAGCTAAAAATGAAAAAAAATTAGAATTTTTGTCTCATTGGAGGATTTTATTTGGATTCTTGAGATATACCCTACCTCCTTGAGACATGCTTGAGATATTTATTGGAAATTTACAAGAACAAATATCTTATGAATTAGAAACTATAACTATCATATCCTTTGATCAAGCAATAGATCTAGTAAGAAGGGTAGAGCAAGCTCTTATTAGAAGAGGTCAACTTAAGATAAAATAGGATAGGACCACTAAAGCATAGTATAAGAGCAATTATGTGTGTAAATAGAAATCGAACAATACAATACAAAAGATAAAGTAACAAAAAAATAGTAATAACACAAGAGTACACAAAATGAATAAGCTTTTTATTAACTTAGGTGGATCTCAAAATTATACAATCAATGTGCCCCAATATGGGGTTTTACAATGCTTTTGTGATACAAATTTATAAATACTAGGGTTTAGAAACCCTAGGTCAATACATTGTTGGTGTCTTCTCGCTTGTCTTTGATCCAAACAAAAGTTACTAGTGGGCTTGTGTATACTTAGAGGGCCATCCTAGATTCAAAAAATTCTAGATAGATGATTGCTATACCTAAAAATAGAGACAAAAATAAACAGAATATTAGAAGCACCTATGAGGGATCCACTGTGTGAGGACCTCAAAAATATAAAATAACTAGATGTTGTAATGTGATATTGTAAACAAAAAGTACAGAAATATAAAATAAAATGAAATGGATACCTTATCTTGTCGATGCTAATTTCTATTTTTGCTTCTGTTATCAAGAATCACATGAATGCCCAAACAGAACTCGAAGGTTGGGGGATTATAGATCTACTATGAGAAATGCACCAAGGCATTTTGGGAAGGTTGTGGATGTACCAGAGGGTTACAAAAATACCCAGAGGTATTCTACTATCTTTGGATGGCATTTGGGGGTTAATAGAAGTGTCTTAAAACTATATCTGGTCTGCAAGGGTTTGGTGGCAGCAAAAAAGGGGTGATGTGATGGCGGTGGTGAATTATGAAAGTGAGGGCTAGAGCAAATTTTCTCCAAACTCTCTAAGGAGTTTAAGGATTCTTAGAGACTAAGGGTTTTATTCATCAAAATGAATCCTCTTTTATAATATACCCTTGAACATGTTAGGGTTTTATGATACAAAATGAGTGGTTGAGATTAAAACATGAGTAAGGGTGGAGATTTCAGTTTGGGAAAGTGGCATGGATTGAGATGGATGGATGGCTGAGATTAGAACGTGGATGATGGCTAGGATTAATTTATATAAATACATATATTTTTATTAAATATATATAAATATAATATATAAAATATTAATATTTAAATATATATTAAACAAATACATATATATAATAGATGGCTATGATTGGAGGACACGGATGGATGAAAAGTGGCTAGATTTTGGTGTCTATAAATACCCCTTTTTGTATTGCATTACGTGAAACACAATGCGGTGCAAAAATACTAGACTCCTAGTTTGGCATGATGAAGCAACTTTCTTTCATTGGAGCATAAAGAAGTTTTTGAATATAAATAATTTGTATGTGTATCTTACTCCCTCAATTGGTGAATGAGTGAAGAATAAGTCTCACAAGCCAATTGACAAAATTGTGCAGTGAAAAATGTAGTTGAATTATGTAAGTGCAAGTGTATGATGTAAATGTGAATTAATGATGTAAATGCGGATGATAGAAATGATGTAAATTGATGTCATTTTTTCCCCAATGAATTAAAGGTGTTTTTTCCAAGTGTAGATGCCATGATCATGTAAGATGTATCCCACTATGGGAAACCAAAATCAAATTTTTTTACCCCAAATTTGGGGTGATTCCATTTTGTTGAAGAAAGTGCCTTTTGGCATCATTGAAATGCAAATATGCAAATGCAAAAAAAATAATAGTCTATCCTCAGGAACACTCATAATTTTAGCTAATTCCCACAAGGAATTTCTAAATGATTACTCAATCACTTTAACCAACCTGCATCCTTGGAGACTGGTGTAATTGCAAAGAAAATTATGAAATTTATCCATGTTGGGAACCCCATGGAAAAGGGCATCAATGACAGTTGTTGAGCAAATTGGTCTTGGCATAGTCTCACTCAAAATATGAGGGACCAAAAGTAATTTTATTTTTGAACAAAGAGATATTGTATGATGAAGATGGCCAAGTGTCCTTAGGGTGATTTACTCATCTTACAGAATTGTATGGACAACCAATTGATGCAATCACCAAGGAGATATATTAGACCACTAGATATGAGGTTCACTTGAAATTATAGGTGAACTTGGAAAATGTTGAAATGAAGGTGTAATGATGAATGAAATTGATGATGTTGAATTTGGATGTATGGATAATGTAATGAATGAATTTATTTTTGCCCCAATAGATGAAGGGATTTTTGATATGGAAAATGCAATGATTGTGAAAAATGCAATGATTAATTATGTGGTTTCTCCAATAGAAAAGGGATTTTTGAAAATGTAGATAATTGATTCTATTTTTCCCCCAATAGATGTAGAATTTTTTGACATGTGTATGATTGATTATGTTTTTTACCTAACATAAAAGGGGTTTGAGAAAATTTAAGTATCCTTATGGTGATCTATATGTCCTATCGAATTGCATAGATAACCAGTCATTGCAATCACCAAGAAACTAGGATAAACCATTAAATACAAGGTTCACTTGTACTTGCAAATGTATTTGGAAAATATTAAATGAAAGTGTAATGATGAATGAAATTGATGATGATGAATGTGGGTGTATGGATAATGTAATGAATGATTCTATTTTTGCCCCAAAAAAAAAGGGGTTTTTGAAAATGTAGATGATTGATTATGTTTTTGTCCCAACAGTTGAAGGGGTTTTTGACATGTGTATGATTGATTCTGTTTTTACCCTAAGAAAAAAGGGGCATGTAAAAATTCAAGTGATTGATTCTATTTTTTCCCTATAGATGAAGGGGTTTTTTTTGACATAGAAAATGCAATTACTGTGAAAAGTGCAATGATTAATTTTGTTTTTTCCCTAACAAAAAAAAGGGGTTTGTTATTGGGAAAGATAAAATGAAAGCTAATGGTGCAATGATCAATTCTATTTTTTCCCCAATAGAAAAGGTATTTTTGAAAATGCAAGTGATTGATTCTATTTTTGCCCCAATAGATGAAGGGGTTTTGTGAAAATGCAAATGATTGAGTCTATTTTTTCCCCAACATATGAAGGGGTTTGGAAAAATGTAAGTGATTGAGTTTGTTATTGCCCCAACAGATGAAGGGATTTTGTAAAAATATAAGTGATTGAGTTTTTTTTTGCCCCAACAGATGAAGGGATTTTTGACATGGGAAAATGCAATGACTATGAAAAGTGCAATGATTGATTCTATTTTTGCCCCAAAAAAAAAGAGGTTTGTGAAAATGCAAGTGATTGGATCTATTTTTCCCCCAACAAAAAAGGGGTTTGTGAAAATGAAAGTGATTGAGTCTATTTTTGCCCCAACAGATGAAGGGTTTTTGGCAATGTAAATGATTGATTCTATTTTTGCCCTAACAAAAAAAGGGGTTTTTGAAAATGTAGGTGATTGATTCTATTTTTTCCCCAATAGAAAAGGGGTTTGTGAAAATGCAAGTGATTGAGTCTATTTTTGCCCCAACAGATGAAGGGTTTTTGGCAATGTAAATGATTGATTTTGTTTTTGCCCTAACAAAAAAAGGGGATTTTGAAAATGTAGGTGATTGATTCTATTTTTGCCCCAAAAGAAAAGGGTTTTTTTTGAAAATGTAAGTGTCCTTAGGGTTTGGAGCCTTTTGAATTGAAAATGTGACCAACGGGGTTAGGCCCTTTGGAGCTTTTTGACTTTGATGTGTGTCTGCAAGGAAAGGAGCTCAATATTTGAAAAAATGATGCAATCTTTTAAACCTAGCAATTGACTTGTTGATGATGTAATGTGTATGTGACCAAAGGATTTTGGTTCCTTTGGAGATTTTTGAATTTGATGTGTGTATGCAAGGAAAAGGGCTCATTTTGAACCTCACAACTAACTTGTTGATGAGCTAATATGTATGTGACCAAAGGAGTTTGGTTCCTTTGGAGCCTTTTGAATTTGATGTATGTATGTGAGGTAAAGGGCTCAACCTTTGATAAAAGGATGCAACCTTTTGAAACTAGAAATTGACTTGTTGATGAGGTAATGTGTATGTGACTGAGTTGTTTGTTGAATTGGTGGGGAATGTGTGTTACCTTGAGCACCCCTAAGTTGTGTTGTTGTATAGAACTTTCTAGACATCTTTGCATATGCAAATTTTATATATATAGATATGCGTGGCTTTTATTTTTATGTTATACTTTTGTGTGAATGCATGTGTATATGTGTGATGGATGATAATGCAATGATAGTGTGTATGAATGCAAATGAATTAATGCTCTAATGATCATTCATGATTTAGATTTTACTTGACCATGTATAGCATTGTTGATTAATTGGGGGTACCAAATTGGTGGCATGTGAAATGGAAGACTCATGTAATTATGTGGATGTTGATGTGAAAGAAGATATGGATGTTGACATGGAAGAAGATATGGATGTTGATATGGAATTGTGATTGTTTTGCAGAGACTTATACCTACTAGTGATATCAAAAAAACACTAAATACTACCTAATTTCTCTAGGACCAAATGTGTGTGCAATGAATTCATTTGCAAATAATGAATATGGTAATGACTCAAGGTAATCAAGAACCAGTGTGTGTGCAATTGAGTTCATTAACACATATTGAGTAAATTGAGATAAAACCAATCATGAAGAAGATTAAGAATCTAGTTTATCCTTATGTGCGGTCAGAGGTCTATTTAAAAGAGACTTGTCACCAAACATGAGTGTGCTCCACTACCAATCAATTATATATAGCCTTGGTGGAGATTAGATCCATAGTCCAATAATATGATCTCTAAGATTTGGGTATTCGGACTACTTAATCGTCTGACTAGAAATGTAGTTCTATACTTACAACTTGAGGATATATGGTGTGTGATGTGTAAAAAATTTAGAGCTTTGGGGAATTGGAGTCTCAACCGAAGTGTGATGAGAATTTTACCCTATCCTTACTACTTTGTATTTTGTAATTGAAACTTGTGATAGTGGTGAAACCACTATTTTTTATTTTTGAACTATATGCATAATGGGACAAGCAAGGAATACCCTTTTCACTTCGAGGTTCAACCCAATTATGGTATTATCCCTCTTTGACACAAGATATTTTTAAAATGTGTGATTATGCTTGGTTCAAGAGCGTTAGAGTCAATTCCTAGAAATAAATATTTTCTTAGTGAAAATTTGTCTTGGTCCTAAATAAAACATGACATGTATTGGAGTTTTATAGAAACACTAGGAGTGATTACAGAAAACACCTAGGAATTATGGAAATGTGGTTTGTAAATGATAATTTAACTTTATGGAATGGTGCAATGACATGGATTATGATTTGAATGTGCCCCTGATGAAGGAAAAAAAACTTTGTTGGACCAATTATAATAGAAACTGAATAAATGACCCCTTAAAATGAAATGGAATGTGTGAATGTAGTGTATGAAATGTAATTTGTGAAATGCAATGTGTGCAATGTAATATGTAAAATGCAATGTGTGAAATACAATGTTGTGCAGTGCAATATGTAAAATGTAATGTGTGAAACTCAATGTTGTTTTTGTGTATTAGCCATTTATATATACTTATATAAATCACAGTAAGCATAGAATGCTTTCAAGTGTATGATGTTCAGTGGATCGGGTTCTTCTACTCCCCCTAGCTTGGTAAGCTTATGTGCTCCTTGAATCTTGTGAACTCGGATAGTAGCAAGTAACATGTATATATGCAAAAGAAAAAATTATGCAAATGCAATGCAACGATTTTGTTTTTGCTTTTTTTTTTGAAGTGAAATATGACCAAAGGAGTTTGGTTCCTTTGGAGCTTTTTGAATTGTATGTGACCAAAGGATTTTGGTTCCTTTGGAGCCTTTTGAATTGTATGTGACCAAAGGATTTTGGTTCCTTTGGAGCCTTTTGAAATTGAGATGTGACCAAAGGGATTTTGATTCCTTTGGAGCTTTAATATGTGACCAAAGGGATTTGGTACCTTTGGAGCCTTTTGAAATTGAGATGTGACCAAAGGGATTAGGTACCTTTGGAGCCTTTTTAAATTGAGATGTGACCAAAGGGATTAGGTACCTTTAGAGATTTTTGGAAATGAAATGTGACCAAAGGAATTAGGTACCTTTGAATATTTTTAGAAATGAAATGTGACCAAAGGGATTACGTATCTTTGGAGCTTTTTGGAAATTGAGATGTGACCAAAGGGATTAGGTACCTTTGGAAAAAAATTTGAAATTGAGATGTGACCAAAGAGATTTTTATTTTTGGTAAGTTGTAGTTGCATTTCAGAGGGTTTTAACTGGGTCCCACTCCCAGATATACAAAAACTTCATCAAATTGAAGTACATTCATGTTGCATAATCCTCTGCCTAAGAGGGATCAGTCTACAACAGTCTAACCAATCCCGTGCAGGGGATATGTTTGCCAAAATTCCCTCGTAGGGGATGTAAAAGTCGGTAATCAGGTGGTGCTTGCCCTCGCAGGGGCTACTGAAGCTAAACAAAAATAATCCATAGATGTTCGCTAGAGCCCTCATAGGGGCTGACACAGGGAGACCCAACCGGGTGGTTAGCCCAACACTAGACCAGACATCGCCAAACATTGCATCAAAAATCCCAAAAAACCTCAAAAATAATGCAAAAAACCCATAGACCTACAACAGCTCAAGGGTCAATCTCTGTGATGTCCTCTTCAGGATGGTCGGCACTCTGCTGGAGGGCATGCTTCAGAGCGGCACTCGCGCTTTCGAAGGCGATGATGAAACTCTGAAGAAACATCCAGGTGAGACGGTTGGAGATGCCAGAAGTGGGGGCTGAGTCCCCGCTGAGGTCTTCAATCTCTAGGGGAGAATTCTGATTGGATTCCATTTTGGGCTTCTTTGCCCTGGAGGACCTACGAACAGGGGTTGTCGCTTCTTCAATTTTAGCTTTACGTTTCCCCAACGAAGGCTTCTTGCTGGTGGGAGGGGTGGGTTTGGAAGGGGGCGGGGTGGGTTTGGAAGGGGAAGGGGTTGGATTTGAAGGGGAGGGAGTGGGGGCAGGGGGAGAGGGGATGGGTTTGGAAGGGGACAGAGATGGAATGGATGGGGAAGCAGCAACAACGCCTTTCTCGGAGGTCGGGGTGCTGGGAACTCCATCGCTGGCCATGAGCTCGCTCGAGATGGAATGAGTAGGGCTTTGGGGGGTTTGGGAGAAGGGGGGGAAGCTTGCAAAGGGGTAGCCGCAATGGGGGGATTAGCCAAAACATGATAGAAAATAATAGTGAAAATCCCCTGGTGGGTAGGGGGGTACCTTTCTTGTGAGCAATGGCTACAGAGAGACGCATAGACCGATAAAGGAACCCAAGAATGTTCATGGGTCTGTATCCCTGGATATGGTTGACAAGGGCAAGGTGGAAGCTTGCCATAGGCTTGTTGGGATCATCGTAGGCTAAGTACTGAATGAGGGGAATGGCAACAATTGGGAATGGGGGGGAAGGGATTGACGGTCCAGGGCATGGCCATCCCACAAGAAGTTTTGGTAGTTGGGGAAACCTTCCAACTCAGGTTCCCAACAATGTTTGTCTCGTCGGACAAGATGCCCTCCAACCAGCAGCTCTACAATCTCACCAATCATCTCTAGAGTGACCTTAAAGCGTAGGTTCCTGACACAGACATGGTCGTTCGACCACATGCGAACAAAGTCCTTCGTGATGTCATCCTCAGCTCCATAGAATTTTGATAATAGGGTGATGAGTTGGGCACCCTTCAGGTAAGCAGATGCTAGGGTGTCCAGCTAGAGAGAGCTTGGTTCAAGGTAGGCCATGGTGGCAGTGGTGGGGACAGGAAGAGCGATGGTGGATGAGGCCCATAGGACAGACTTGTAGAAGGGAGTGTCATAGGCTAAGCTAAAGAGGGGAATTAAATAGATCAGGGGAGGCGAACAGATCATGTCGGGCCTTGCAAATGGGTGACAGGTGGACGGGGGGATGCCACGTCGAGGATGGCGAGGATTAAGGGGCAGCCTAGGGACCATATCCGCATGGGTAGAGGTAAAAAATTGGGTGAGGTCTACAGACATGGGTAGAAACGTGGAGGGGAAAGGGGGTGTGGCTGGAAACATGGCAGAGGTAGCTAGCAGAGAGCGTTGGGACACCATGGATGGAGATCCACACTTTGAATTTGTTCGATGAGTACCAGTGGGCTAGCCAATCATAAACGGGTGTTGGAGCACACATCATGAGGCTCTAGGACAATGGGACACCCGAAGTAAATCTTACATATTATAGAAACAATAAATCATTGGTTAGCATGGATGGATTTGGAGTACCTATCATGGTTGTCTGATATCGCAACTTGAAGGACATCTAGCGGGAAGGAGTCTTGCCACACGGTGATGGGTGTTTGCCCTAATCCCAAGTTGGCCAGCCTATCCGTAAGCCGATTGGCTTCCCTAAAAGTATGACTGGCTTCCACCTAGCAATGTTGGTTTAAAAGCTTCCTGCTTTCTTGGATAAGGGATCTGATATTCCATGGAGGGACTTTGTTGGAAATGAGGTAACCAATGATATTAAGAGAGTCCCCTTCGACATGGATCTTGACACATGACCCCTTGATGAGGTGTAGACTTCACCACAGGGCCCACGCCTCGGCCATATTGTTGGTATGATGATAAATATTCTCTGCAAAAGCCATAACTATCTTTCCTCTGTGATCCCTGATCACTCCCCCTACCCTGGCCAGCCCGGGATTTCCTTTTGATGCGCCATCGAAGTTCACTTTTATCCATCCCTCAGGAGGGGGAAGCCAACGAGCTTTGGTTCTAGGATGGGTCGAGGGAGGGGGTAAGGTGGGGAGGGGGATGTTGAGGGAATTGATGATGTCAACCTCATTCTTGCTCAAGGGGGAGCTGGACCAGGGGATAAGATGGGAGTTTTCAGAGGCGTATGAAATGGCTTTGATGGCTATGGAGGTGGAGTTGTAACGGGTGGAAGAAAAGACCCTATGATTGCGTTCGAGCCAAACTTGCCAAATGAAATGGTGGAGACAAATTTTCCATAGGAAAGCTACTTTGGGATTTCTAAAGGGAGCAGGCCATTGGATGAACATGTCCAGGAGGGAGTTGGGGTGGGCCCAGTGGATTTGAAAGGTGGTGAACAACTGATCTAAGCCCTCCCTAGTGAACACACACTCTAAAAGGAGGTGGTCAATGGATTCCCAGTTGGACAGATAGAGGTGGCATCTGTTAGGGATAGGGATCCCTCTTTTCATAAGATTATCTATGGTGAGGACCTTGTTTTGAATGGTTGTCCAAGCAAAGAACCCAATTTTTGGGACAAGGTGTTTAACCCAAACTAACTTGAATAGAATGGTGGGAACCCAGGATTTGACTAACATGGAGTGGGCAGACTTGACCGTGAAATCCCCACTATCAGTTCCCGCCCAGATTGGGTAGTCTTGGGAGACTATGGTAGGGATGATGGTGGTTCTCAACATCTTAGACAGAGTCTTACCGGCCCGCAAGAGGTGCTCATTGTCTTCGAGGAGAATCTTCCATGTGCCCCTATCCATGTAATTCTTCACTTTGCTTCCCCATCTCCTTTCGAGACTTGGTCTAAGTCTGGACACCTCAGGCAGATCCTTGAGGGGTTTGTCTTTCAGCCACGTGTCTTCCCAAAAGTCTATAGAAGCACCTGAGCCTAGCTGCCACCGAGTCCCTCTCATGATAAGAGGTTTCATTTGGATAACACCCCGCTAGAAGGCTGATCCATTTATAGGGATGCTATTGTCCATAAGGGTTAATTTTTTGAGATATTTGCTTTGGACAATGGTGACCCATTCTGCTTTGTAGTTGGTGAACAACTTCCAGGCCTATTTTGCTAGCAGGGCAATGTTTATGTTTGTTGATCTCCTCATGCCAAGTCCCCCTTGGTCCCTGGGTTGGCATACTTTGTCCCAACTGACAAGGTGGAATTTCTTCGAATTTTTTGGGCCGGCCCAAAGAAACCTTTTTTGCATTTGCTCAATTTTGGAATGAACTGAGGTAGGCACTTTGAAGACTGACATGAAGTAGACCGGGATGCTTTGGAGGACTACCATGGTGAGGGTTGCTTTGGCTTCTTGGGACAAGAGGGAGCCTTTCCAGGAAGCAAGCTTACGGTTGATCCTTTCAATGACATTGTCCCACATCGATTCCTTTGGGTTCATGGTGAACAGAGGGAGTCCCAGGTAGGAGGTGGGGAGGGTAGCGATGCAGCATTGGAGGATACGAGCAATTTTCCTCTGCCTGTTACCTAGAGTGTTTAGGAAGTAACACTTACTCTTGAGATAGTTGATATCTTGCCCTACAGTAGAAGCGTAGGTATCAAGGATTCCTTTGATGGATTTAGCTTGGACAACGGAGGCCGAAGTTGCAACAATAGTATCATCAAAGAACTATTGGTGAGACAAGGGGGGAGAGTTGGAAGAAGCTTTGATACCTGACATGCCTCCCAAAGCCATGACCTGTTTGAAAGCTCTACCCAGGGATTCGGCCAAAATGATGAAGAGGAAGGGGGATAGGGGATCTCCATGTCTGATCCCTCTGAGGCTAGGGAAATAACCTGCAATAGACCCATTGACCAAAACTGAGAACCAAGGAGAGGTGATGCAGCCCTTTATGAGGTGAACCCAATCTGAGTGGAAGCCAAATCGAGCTAGCACTTTGAGAAGAAAAGTCTTGTCCACCCTATCAAAAGCTTTGTTGATGTCCAGTTTCAGAAACATGGCCGCTTTCTTGTTGCACTTGGATGAATGGAGGGTTTCATGAAGAGATATGATGTTGTCGATGATTGATCTACCTTCAACAGAGCTTCCCTGGCATGGATCAATAATGGAGGGGAGGATATTTTTAAGCCTGAGAGCTAGGGATTTGGCTAGGATCTTGTACAAGATGTTGCAAAGGCTGATAGGTCTGAAGTCATTCATGGATTTGCATTGGGGGTTTTTGGGGACCAGGGCGATGAATGTGGAATTAGTTCCTCGAGGGATGGTTTTGGTTTTCTAAAGCTGCTTGATGGCATCACTCACATCCTTCCCTACTATGTCCCAGAAGGTTTGAAAAAACCTAGGGGGAAACCCATCAGGCCCAGGAGCCTTGTCAGCTTTCATGGAGAATAAAGCACTTTTGATTTCTTTCTCAGAGAGGGGTTGAATCAGGGATTTTTTCATCTCAGGGGTGACCAAGGGAGGGATATTTTCAAGCAGGGCATCCTGGGCTACAATATTGGAAGGATTTTTAGAGCCCATGATGTTGTTGTAGAAGGTGGCAGCTTCTTCTCGGATCTGGATGATGTCCTGAGTGATAGAGCCATCCCTTAAGGTAAGTTCTCTGATCTTGTTTGTGCTTCTATTACATAGAGTAGAAGCATGGAAGAACCTGGTATTGGCATCCCCCTCTTTGAGCCACAGGGCTCAGGATTTTTGGTGCCAAAAGGTCTCCTCCTTGGCTAGGATGTTATGATAATCGATGAGCAACTGCTTTTCTTCTTCCCTGAGCTGGTGGGTCCACTGATCATGCTGAGTTTGCTGCTCTAGATCTTTGAGTTTACTTAACATTTTTGTCTTGAGATCAAAAATGTCCTCGAAGACTTCCCTGTTCTAGGTTTTCAGGTTATCTTTTATGATCTTGAGTTTGTGAGATACTCTGGACATAGCTGAACCAGGGACAGGTGTCATCCACCAATATTCAATCCGTTGTTTCAAATCTGGATGTTGGATCCACATATTCTCAAACCTGAATGGGGTTGAGAAGGATGGAGCCTTATTTGATTCCAAAAGGAGTGGGGAGTGATCAGAGCCTATCCTGGGAAGGGGGATCAGGGATGTGTCTCCAAATAGGGGAATGGCCTATTGAGAGAGAAAAAACCGGTCCAGCTTAACCTGAATATGCTTAGCACCCACTCTCTTGTTGCTCCAAGTGAATTGGTGGCCATGAATTTGAATATCCATGAGTTCATTTTCAGTGACAAAGGCCTGAAAGTCCACAATGCTTTTATATGGGGAGGATGCTCCCCCTTTCTTGTCAGAATGGAAGAGAGGAGAATTGAAGTCCCCTGCAATCATCCATGGGAGGTGGGAGAAGGCATCCTTCATGAGGGACAGGGACTTCCACATGTTGAATCTCTCCATAGGATTATTTGGGGCGTAGATGTTGGACAACACCCAAGTGAATTTGTTTTCTTTGCAATAAAACATTATGTTTAAGGTTCTGCTGGAGCTGGAGATGACTTTGCCTTCCACCTTCTCAGGGTCCCATAGACACAACAGACCTCCTACAGATCCCTCCGCTGGGGATGAAGCCCATTGTCCAGTCTTCCAAATTTTTTGGACTACGTTGTGAGTTTTGTCAACGTCATTTTTAGTTTCTTGAAGGATGAGTATAGAGGGTTTGTACTCTTTCCTGGTGGTTCGAGCTAACCTTTGTTTGCTCATGCTATTAAGCCCTCTGATGTTCCAGGAGAGGATCTTCATTTAGAAACTTTGGCAGGTTTCTTGCCTCCCTTGGTGGAAATGGAGGGAGGTTTGGGATTTTTTGTTTCATCCTTTGCCTACGTGAACAAGGCTGAACTGAGGGTTAGTTGCACTCCATTGGCAACCTGGTCATCCGTGTCTTTCTTGCTTTGCTCATAGGTGGTGGGTCGACCTCTTTTTCTTTCACCCCTTGTATCAATGGGGCCTTTCCTGCTTCTAGTGATGATAGAGCTAATATCCATCCTGGACTGAGTGGGACTGAAAGCATCCTCTTGGGAGTCGAGGTTGGATTCAGAAGGGGATAGAGGTTCTTTCGAGGGGTAACCAACTATAGAATGGGGAAGAGGGTTGATCTCCAGCAAGGGTTCCAGAAGGGGATCGGGCTGGGATGGGGGTGATGGGGAGGAAATGGGGATGGAAGACCCAGATCTGGAGGGAGAGGGATGGGGGTGGGGAATGGTGGAGGGTTGGTGCACAGGAAGGGATTCAGGGAGAAGAACTTCATCATCAGAGCCACTTAAGGGCCCAAATATATTGGGAAAGGTGAACATGGAACATACCTGGCCTACAACTGAAGAGGGGTTGGTGGACGGATGGTCCTGGATAGCGGCCTACTTTCCTTTGTCGTTGGTCGATCTACGGTTACCAGGTCCTCTGGATCGGTCGATGCGTTCTCCCGCCTGGTGCTGTTGGGGAGGGGGGGACCCTTTGTGCTGGGTGCTTCCTGTTGGGGCTTGAGGGATGGGCAATGGGCTCGAAGGTGTCCCTGGGTCTTGCATTCGATGCAGAATGCTGGTTTATTTTTGTACTCAATAGCTTGACACCAGTGAAAATCCCCATAGATGAGGTTTAGGCGGGTTGGAAGCTGTGAAGCAAGGTTGGCATTGACACAGATTCGAGCATAGGCCATGCGAGACCGGGCTTTAGTTGTAGGGTCAAGAGCGACCATGTCCCCTATGTATGTTCCAATCCACCCTAGGATGTCCTCGTGGAAAAACTGGATGGGGAGATCAGGGAGGCGAACCCAGATTGGAGCAATATTGATATCCTGGGTCTAGGGATTGAAATATTGCTTCCATTTTGTCACAAATAGACTTTTCCTCCCATAGAACCAGGGGCCCCCGATGAGGATTCGGGCATAGTCATTCTGGTTATTTAAGCATATCAGGAAGAAACCCCATGAGAGGGCCACAATCTGAAGGTTCCCTATTGTGCACCATTTGAATCTGGCCCATATTCTTATGGATTCCATGTCAGGTCTCCCTCCCATGAACTTGCCGACCAGGGAGAGGGATTCTGAAGAGAGTTTGTCTGCCATGAGAGAGACTGGAAGAACCATATTTTCCCCATTGGTGATCACGGGGGGGTGGTTAGGGTTACCATAGGGGCCAGGTTTAGCCATCCCTATTACCTTCTCCAGGTAAGTCATCCCGCCCGGGTCCGGGTCGGGGTTTGTGGGAGCATCCTCCGAGGGGGGGATCTCGCCTTGCTCTAGATCCCCAGAAGGGGCCTGGGGAATCCCGCTCGTAGTTGCAGAGGGAGTTGTGGATGCCATCAAGATAAAAATTTACCTTTTGCCAGACCAAAGAGATTTTGGTTCCTTTGGAATTTTTTTTTAGGGAGGTAAGATACCTTAAGCATACCCACATTTCTTGATGATTGATGGCATGAGTAACTAGGAGGATGCAATATCTTAAGAATTCGCAATATTTTTTATGATTGATGATGTGAGTTACTGGGAGGATGCGATATCCTAAGAATCCCCAATATGCTTGATGATTGAGTTGGTACCAATGTCCTGATTAGATGGGTTGGATGGATTGTTTGTGGGAATACTTTCCTATCAATAAGATATTGGATAATTTCTTTAAATACATAGTAATTATTGATGTCATGGCCTTCTTGTTGATGATAAGGATAGTATAAATGATTCCTATAACCTTTTCCATGTGGCTTGTTAGGAAATTTTAATTTGATTTTTAGAAGTAGAATTTCTTGTGCTTCATAAATCCTTTGGAAAATGGTTGCATAATATTCTGAAAGCACCGTGTAGTCATGAGGGGGATTTACAAGTTGCTTTGTGTATTTGTCTGATTGTATTAGATGTTGAATTTGTGGTACATGTATCATAACCTAAGATGTAGATTGTGGAACTGGATGTTGCAACTGATGTGGTTGCTAACATGGATGATGATGAAATTGATGATGACTCAACTGTAACTCAATGTTAGTGATTTGAGTTAAAATTTGTTCAAAATTTAAATTATGTTGAAAATATTATTGTAAGCCCTAGTTTATTTGTTGAGTGTATTGAGGTAGGGTGGATGTATTAGTGGATGGATGAGATTGAGTGTGTTGTTGATGGTGTGATGAATTGGGGGGCATGGGGATGGTGACCTGGTAAGATGGTGATACCCAATTTTGATTGGGTGTGAAGTATACTTGCTGGTTAAGAATGGAGTGGGGTTTAAAGTCTAACATTAGGGTTTTCTATTAAGGTTCATAATGAGTGTCTCATTGACTCATAAGAAATTGGTTGAGATTTTGCCATGCTTTTTGTATGGAAATTTTAGAAATAGATTGTGTGGAAGTGGAAGGGGGTGGAGGTGAATTGTGGATGTTAACAATGTGGGTTGAAGTTGATGGAGGATAGGTTGTGAAAGGTATCACAACTGAATGTGGAATGGTGGATGAAATAGTGGATTAGAATGGGTAGTGGTGTGAGTGGATGGGATGGAAGTGTTTTGGCTATGTTGTGGTGAAAAAGTGTGATGAGATGGTGTGAAGGTTACCTCAGAAAGAGGGTTGGTGAAGACTTGGTTGTGATTGTTGAGGTATGAATGAGCATTTTCCTACTAGAAAGAAGAAGCTTGCATGGATGAAATATGAAGTGGTTTGAATATATGATTGGCGGGGTTAGGAGTGGAGCACTCCTTGGATGTGGTGGATGTCTAACTTATGTTTCTGGTTCAATTTTTGGTCAAGACTCTAAAATATGAACAGGTAAGGATTGGTGACTATGGGTGATGTATGTGGTGTGCAAAATAGAAATGAAAATAAAAACACTTAGAACAAACAAACAAAATATGTCCTAAGTTTTGCAATAACTTATTGATTTTTGATTTATTATTATTATTATTTAAGTTTTGTGTGTTGTATATGTTCTAACCTAAACTACTATGCAACGTGAAATCTAAGGTTGGATGACAAATGAGATTATTCACGGTGATGAAATCTAGAAATTTTGCTCATGGGGGACTATGGTTGTTAAGGGAAGAGATTGACATATGGAAATGAAACCCACCATCATCAATTTTCAAATAATGGTTGGTGATGAAATCCAACTCACTGTTGTTTATTATGAAATGTGCAATGTGTGTTATTTATTTTAAGAAATATGTTATCTATTGTGTTCACTCAATGTTGAAAACATACCTATTTCACTCATATAATATAGAATCCAAGAACACAATAGATAACAAGCAAAAGACCTGAAATCAAAATCGAATACCTAAAAGTCCCTAAGCACAAGCTGAGAACTGTGAAATGATCTTCATCAAAATTTCTTCAAAATACTAGCCCTCCCTATATGTGTGCCTCCCTATGGCTTAAAAAAATCAAAACTAATACAACTTCCCCTACAAAAACTAGTGATCCAGACAAAAATTATGATTCTTCTCCAATGAAATCAATTGATGTAGCTAAAACTTCTACTCAAGTGGAGAAAAATGCAGCTTCAAGACTGTTGAATGCTTTTGGATATAAGATTACTCTCTGCAATACTATTCTTAATTACCTAGCTAGATCTGTAGCCACCCTCTCTATGATTGCAAAAACTATCAAGTCCTAAGGGATCATCCTCCTGTAGGTTGCTAAAACAGTCAAGTCTCAAGGAATATCATCCAACAGGTTGTAAAAGACCTTGGTGTTGCCCATGCGCAGCTTAGTGTTATCCTCAAGGATGTAGAGGAGGTCTGCACCACCCCTAATGGTAACTGATGGCGATGCCTAGATTGTGGTGTCCCATCCCAAATTGGAATGACCCCTAGGATGGGATCATCCCTACTATTTTGTAGATCATTTGGTTTTTATACTTCAGATTTATCATTATTTTTTAAATAATTTTAGTGTCGGTTGGCAAGCCTGATGTAATCAAGTTTCATTCTAGATGTACTAAGTTTTTGAGGCCCCTTCCAAAACCCTTACATTAATGCAATCTCTTTTTTTTATCGATAAAAAAAATGATAAAAGCCAAGAACATGAACACTAAGCTCATCAAAAGAACTTAGGGGTACACCACTTAAGACCCACCTTGAATCATCAAGTGATTCCAATAGTGGAGGGTTCACCCAGTTCTTCTACTCTGAATCATCAAGTGATTCCAATAGCAGGAGTATACTTAGGTATTGCAAATTTATTCCAACTTAGAAAAGTAAAACTAGAAGCTTTCAACCCTATTATGCAACTAGTAGTGCTTTTGTAATTTTAAATGAAAGAAACATACATAAATAGTGAATGAATACATTAAAAAAATAAAAAAATATTACTCTAAAAATATGGACTATGGTGAATGTATGAATGTAATTTTACTCTAAATGCAAATTGTATGATGAATGTAAATGCCTAAAATGCAAATAAAATGTAACTACTTTAAACGAACATGAAGTGATTTTTCTTCTATTAATTTTGTTAGAATATGTTATGCATATTACATTATTAGGATAAATAAAAATAGCGCTCATAGGCGCTCTCCAGGTTGGTTGATTAACCACCAATTGGTTAGAACCAATTCATAACCACATTGTAACCTTTATATTTGAAATCAATGAGAATGGAATTTACTTCGCCAAATTCAATATGGCATCAGAGCTACGGACGACAGACAACCGACAGACCTGAGGACGGACGAAGGACGACGGACAGCCGATAGACCTGAGGACGGACGAAGGATGGCGGACAGCCGATGGGACCTGAGGACGGATGAAGCAGATAGACCAGACAAACAATAGACAGAACACGCAGACCAAGGCACACAGGCGCATGTGGCATGCAGACGGTGGTTCGGGGATGAGGGTCAATGGTTGCGGAGGCCAAAAAGGGTGGGATTGGTTGCCCGAAGGCAACCGAAAGCTTAACTGCTTTTCGCCCAATTTAAAACCTCCCACAGTGGCCGCACAGGCCATGTGGGATTAATGTTTTTTTCCCTTCTCTGCCCGTGACACTGTTGATTAGTTACGAGTTTCCTACAGTGTTTCATCGGGCCGTCTGGCTCCCGTGGTAAGCGCGGTCAATATTTGGTGGCAGGTTGTAGTTTCGAATCCCTTAAGGGGTTTCTTTTCCACTATGATGGCGGGATTGATTTTTTTACGCCCGTGGTTCTGTGATGCCCGCACATCGCGGTTGATGCCCGCACGGTGCCATTGACGCCTGTGACGTGCAGTTGACACCCAATGCCATCGGTTGATGCCCGCCATGTCCTTTTGATGCCTGCAAGGCCTCTTTGATGCCCCAAAATAGCATAATTGATGCCTTGAAGGCTCAAGGGTTATTTTTCAGGTATTTTTTTCCACTTCTTATCTGTTTTGCAAATTGAAGGGGGAAGATTTCACATGATTCATTTGCAAAATTGTCGGATAAAGGGGGAAATCAAACCATTTTGGTAGAATAATTGCCAAATTGGTAATAGGTGCTAAAATTTGTGGGCATTTATGATTGTTTTTTTTGCATTTAAATATTCTATTTTCTTGCATTCACAATCATAAATTAAACAAAATATAAGACCCCAAATTTATACCCTATTTGTGCAATTTATTGCACAGCAGCGTTCGGTATTTGAGATACCTCTGGTCCACACTTACAGGTAATGTTGTCGTGCTTTGGACTACTGTATTCGCCGCCTAATATAGCTGCAACAACGACGTATGAGCTTGTTCTCTATAAATCATCGGGGAGAAATAAGGCAAACCAGTTTTTTTCCCATTTCATACCCACATCGTGATTGTTGTTAGGCGTAAATCCTGACGAAAGTTTTTTTCCAAAGTGTTTAGGGGAAGTTACGCCCCACGCATGCGGAATAAAACTTTCTATGGTAGGTGTCATTAACAACACGATGCCCTTTCGGTATCGCCTATGTTCAATATATTGTGCTTCTCATATGTACTTATAGTCTCCCTCACGTAAGGGCGAGTACATATCGAGTAGTATACTTGTTCTTATATACCTATAGTTTCCCTCACGTAAGGGCGGGTACATATTGAATGGTTATAGTATAAAGATCTGGCAGGTATATAGAAAGGGAGACCAAATTGGTGATATAAGGAACCTTCATAATGGCCACAATTCATAAGTATCTCTCAGATTCACAATTGTTGAAAGGTCCTAACTTTGTTCCATGGAAGACAAAGATGAAAGCCATACTTTAGTTGGAAGATTTGTGGGATGTAGTGACTGGTACTGCAAAACGTCCTCAGACAACGAGGACAGATCAAGATGCTTGGGATAAGAAAGACAAGAAGAGTCTCGTGTTTATCTTGCTTGCTACTACGGATGAGGTGCAGCCTCATATTTGTGATGCAAAAACTAGTAAGATAGCCTGGGATGCCCTGATCACAGTATATGAGGGAAAGAATCAATCCACTATTCTCCATCTTCAAACTCAACTACATAATCTCAGTATGAATTCTGGAGAAACAGTTGACATATTCCTTTGCAGAGTGGTTGACTTGAAAGCAAAATTGAATGCTATGGGAAAACCGGTGGATGATGATGTCTTGAACTCTGTCATCTTGAGAGCATTACCAAATTCCTACAAGATGTTGATAACTTCACTCAATGTTTCTGGTAGACAAGTATCATTTGTGGAGCTGGTAAACTTGCTTCGGATCGAGGAGGCAACTCGGGTCCGGAAAGATGATGTGCCGAGATAATGCTCTTTCCACACAACAAAGTGGTAAAAAGCAAGGCCAGTTTCAAAAAGGGGTGCTTCTTCCAAAGGAAAAGGGAAGCAAACTCAGCAAAAAGATACAAAATATTGCAAAATTTGTGACATGAATAACCATGACACCAACAGGTGTTGGTTCAAAAACAAGCAACCCAACGAAAGAGGTCCACAAAAGAAGGGCAAGAACAAGCAGAAATACCATAAGCATAAGCAATCTAAAGGCCATGTTGCTTATGCTGACTCCAACTCAGAATCAAATTCTCCTGGATCCGATTCAGATTCTGACTCTGAAAGAGCACACAAGGTGCTCATGACTCATACTTCGTCTTCCCAGATAGATGTTGTATGGTATATTGATTCGGGGAGCTAGCAAACACATGACTGGGGACAAATCATGGTTTGATACTTTTGTGGAGAAAGAGGGTAAGCCAGTTACTATTTGTTGGCAATCAAGTATATCAAGTAAAAGGTGAAGGGGATATTTTTGTGTCTCTTCTTGATGGTAATTGTCAAATTGAGAAAGTTCTCTATGTTCCTGGCTTAGCCAATAATCTGCTTTCAGTCACACAAATGTTGGATAGAAACATGGAGGTCGTGTTTCGAGTTGTCAAAGGCAAGAAGAGATGTTTTATCACACACAGTGGTAAACATGTTGCAACCGGATCTTACAAACATGGCTTGTTTATTCTCGATGCCCTTTCAACTCCACATGTTGCCTTGGCTGCAACTACAAAGGAGGCCACCTCTCTCTGGCATCGACGATATGGGCACCTCAGTTCTGGATATTTGCTTGAATTACACAAATATGAGATGGTGAAAGGTCTTCCACCCCTCTCATCTATCTTGCCAGTTTGCTCAGATTGCTTAGCAGGGAAGCAACATCGAGTACCTTTTGAGGCTAGCTCCTCTCGAGCTAAAAACCCTTTAGAGCTGGTACATACCGATCTGTGTGGTCCTATGCCAACCAGCTATGGTGGGAAAAAGTATTTTCAACTATTCGTTGATGATTACTCACGAAAGATGTGGGTTTTCTTTCTTCAGTTGAAATCAGAGGCATTTCTCTACTTTCAACAATTCAAGAAACTTGTTGAGAAGGAGTCGGGATGTTTGATAAAAACCCTCCGCTCAGATCGAGGGGGGGAATACACCTCTGAAGAGTTTTTAGAGTTCCTTAAAAAACATGGGATAAAAAGACAAGCGACTACAGCCTATACACCTCAGGAGAATGGAGTTGCAGAAAGAAGAAATCGTTCCATTATGGAAATGGTTCGATGTATGCTAAAGGGAGCACATCTTGAGGATCAATATTGGGCAGAAGCAGTAAACACAACATTATATCTCCTAAATAGAGCACCCACTAGAGCTCTACAAGGAGAAACACCACAAGGAGCATGGAGTGGTAAGAAACCTTCCATTTCTCATCTAAGGGTGTTTGGATGTAAAGCATTCATGCACATTCCAAAACAGAAAAGGAAAAAGCTGGATGAGAAAACCCTGCAGTGTATCTTTCTTGGCTATGATGAGTACTCAAAAGGTTATCGATTGATTGATCCTAAGACCAAGAAGACACATGTAAGTAGAGATGTTGTATTTGATGAAGCTCTCACATCAAAAGACACATCCACAACTGTATACCTAGATGAAGAAGAGCCTAAGAAGGAGGTTCAACTTCCACAGTCAAAACAAAAAGTTCCAAAATGGTATACTAGCACTTTGAGAGATGCTAAGTTGAAATCCCTTCCAGATCTATCTCTTGATAGGCCATGTACTCGCAGTATGACTCAACAGATGAGAGCAGGGGAATCTACTTCAGAGGTTGACGAACTTTGTCAACACTTTGATGATTTGTCAGTGGGTACAGAAAATGATAGAGTAGAAGATGAGGATGGAGAAAAAATTTATATGTCTACATTGAATACAAATGAACCCACAACGGTTCAATCTGCACTTGATAAACCACAGTGGAAAGAGGCCATGGATGTAGAACATAAGTCTCTCCTTAAAAATAATACTTGGAAGTTAGTCGATCTACCCACAGGAAAGAAACCCATAGGCTGCAAATGGGTGTTCAAAGTGAAGTATAAGGCAGATGGATCTATTGATAAGCATAAAGCCCGACTTGTTGCAAAGGGATATGCTCAGAAAGAAGGCATAGATTATGAAGAGACTTTTGCCCCTACTACAAAAATGACTACCATTCGAGTACTTTGTGCCATGGGAGCTCAGTTTGGGTGGAAATTGCATCAGATGGATGTTAAAAGTGCCTTCTTGAATGGTGACTTACAAGAAGAAGTATACATGACTCAACCAGAAGGATTCGTGGTTGAGGGGCAAGAACAAAAAGTATGCAAGTTGATCAAATCCTTGTATGGGCTAAAACAAGCTCCTCGAGCTTGGTATATCAAGATAGACAGTCACCTTGTGCAACATGGTTTCATAAGAAGTCCTTCAGATGCAAATCTCTATATTAAGAAAAATGGTTATGATATAGTGATTCTTGTACTCTATGTAGACGATCTGATCATCACAGGAAGCTCAGAAAGAATGATTGACTTAGTGAAAAATGACTTGAAGCAATCATTTGAAATGACAGATCTAGGACTTCTGCACTATTGTCTTGGTTTAGAAGTTACTCAGCAAAAATTTCATATTAGAGTAACACAAAAGAAATATGCCAAGACTTTAGTAGAAAAATATCGGATGACTAACTCTAAGTCAAAAGCAACTCCAATGGAGCAAGGACTTAAGTTATCCCGATATGATGAGTCACCTCAGGTAGATGGTACTCTCTATCGCCAGTTGATTGGGAGTCTCCTATATCTGACTAATACCAGACCAGATCTCAGTTTTGTTGTGGGATATCTTTCAAGGTTCATGCAAGAGCCTAAGATGAATCACTGGAAAGCGGCAAAAAGAGTTCTTCATTATGTTCATGGTAGTACAAATTATGGTCTGGAATATAGAAAGAATAATAATTTTTTCTTACTGGGATACACAGACTCGGATTATGTTGGATCTATTGATGATCGTAAATCCACTTCTGGATATGTTTTTCATCTAGGATCTGGGCCTATCTCATGGCACAGTAGGAAGCAGCATGTGGTTGCTTTATCTTCTACAGAAGCGAGAATATCGTGCAGCCAGTGAAGCAGTCTGTGAGATAATGTGGTTAAGTCGCATTCTTACAAACATGGGCCTACCAAAGAATCTTCCTCTTCATTTGTTTTGCGACAATCAAGGTGTTTTGAATCTTGTCAAAAATCCAATTTTTCATGAACGTACCAAACATGTTGATACCAGATGTCATTTTATTTGAGATGAAGTTCCAAAGCACCACATCCAACTTCAATACATTTCTATTGATGAGCAAGTTGCAGATATCTTTACCAAAGCACTTGGGCGTATCAAATATGAAAAATTTTGAGATGCTATTGGGATTTGCCAATAATGTAATACGGGGGGATGTTAGAATATGTTATGCATATTACATTATTAGGATAAATAAAAATAGCGCTCATAGGCGCTCTCCAGGTTGGTTGATTAACCACCAATTGGTTAGAACCAATTCATAACCACATTGTAACCTTTATATTTGAAATCAATGAGAATGGAATTTACTTCGCCAAATTCAATAAATTTTACTATTAAAAGCAAGAAAATAAAAGCAAAAATGGGTTAGGGTTTAAAGCAGGATTACCAATAAAGGTTGACAACAAATATTTTTTCAAGTACTAAACTAGTTGAAAGTGGAAGATCAATTGAGTTCAAATGTATAAATGGGAATAAAACATGTATTGTCAAAAATAAAAATAGAATAAAGGCCACAAGGATGATTAAAAATAGAATATATGCTTTAGACTCAATTGGTTTCTTCCATTAATATTATCCCATTTGGCATTAGCTAAATCATTTTGATTTTGGGTGATATTAGAAAGGAAAGAAGGAGAGGATGTTTTTTGTAGAATTGCCCAAACTATAAAACTTGTTTTGGCCATATTTCACTCATCTAGACTCAAATTGAGCTAAAATTTTGAGGGTATATGCTTGACAAAACCTAGAACATCTCCATAAATTTTAATATCATTTGGAGCAATAAATATCCTAGAACATCCCTATGTGTGAACAATATTTTTGGTAAGTGATTGTGGCAAGGGTTTCATCTGGGTTGAGTAATAGCAAATGTGATGGTGAGTGAACGAGTAGTTTTAGGTGATTGAACAACTTTAGTGGAGCAAGGGGAAGGCAATAATATCAATTTTCAAATATCTACAAGTTTATCTACCCATCAGAACTCATTAGAGATAGGCAATGCATGCGATGATGAGAAAGTGGGCCCCAATTCAGATTCAGATGGCACAAGGTTTTTAGGGAATAAGAAACCTTTTTAAGGAAAAGGCCCTCCATAAAAATAGATTGGGCCTCCAAATATATTGTTTCCCTCTTGATCACATTTTTTGAAAAATTGAAAGGGTAGGAGAAATATGTTTCCATAAAAAGCAATATCAACACCTTACTTCCCAAAGATGAAGATCTGGTTATCCCTAATGAGACCATGATTGAATATATTTTTATTGAGTCCCACACTCTAGTTGGGAAATTTATTGGAGGTAAACTTGACATGGAGTCCATATAGAAGTGGGATTTTTATAAGTGGAAAACCCTAGGTAACATGGATTTGGTTGCATTGTCTCAGGATTTTTTTTATCCACCTTAATAACTAGGATGATGTCTTCAAAATTATCACAAGAGGGCCCTATTTTTATGGTCAAAAAAGTCTTTTTCTATAGAAGTGGGGTGAATATTTCAACCTGGAAATTTCAAGTATTAACTATGCTCCTATATGGGTTCATATTCTAGATCTGCCTATCCAGTTCTGGCATGAAGACATCTTGCATGGCATTGATAAATCCATTGGATAATTATTAGCTATCGATCCTATCACTAAAGCTTGGACTCACATCATTCATGCAAGAATATATGTTAATAAAAATTTGGATTCTCAACTGTCAACCCGTATTAACCTGGTCTATGACTCATATCATGGATGTCAGGCTATTGAATATGAGAATAAGACCACTTTTTGTATTGAGCACCAGAATCAAGGTCACCTCAAAGCTTAGTGTCCATATCTCAAACCCTCTAAATAAATGGCTAGCTCTAGGTCCCATTTTGGGTGTTTAGGTGATAGTTTCTAAGGAAATTAGAACCATGTTGGGCCTTACCAAAAAATAATCTGAGTTTGGCTACACTTAAAGGGAGGCAAGTTGCAATTTCATATCTGGTGGATGACCAAGCTAAGGTTAGCTCTCCCTTTGCTTACCCTAAAAAATTTGGTGTATTAGCTAAAAAATTTATTTATGAATCTGCTCCCTTTGATCAAATCCTATTGCACGATTCTATACCCCTTGTATCCATCACTACTATCCAAGGGGAACCCACTCCCCATTCAAATTTGGACCTTCCCATATTCTTTCTAAACCTTCACCTACCCCCAAAGGGCATATTGAAATTTGTAGTCCTACTTCTATCAATACTAAATCTGAAAGTTATGACCCTAACTCAGCCAAACCTAAGTTCATTTCTATCAACACCAGAAGTTACAAGAAAGCCTCTGTGGATATCGATAGTTAGAAAAAAGGGAAGACCTTCCATAAATGATAAAAAAAAAGAAATAAATGGATAACAAAATTTTCAAAGGTATTCAAAAGACTCTTTTCCATGACCTTTTCAGTTAGGATAAATATGAATCAAAAATATCCAAACCTCCCTTACAACAGTCAAAGGGAGGCAAATTTTTTTCCAAAATTTCTAAATGAGGATCCTCTCATGGAATTTGAGAGGCCTCAATAGTGCTTTCAAGTAGAGACTTACATGCACTTTGAGGAAGGAATATAGGCCCACTATCATGATTATGCAAGAAACAAAGATTGAACAAAACAAAAATTCAAAAAATTGCTAAATCTATTTGGAAAAATAGTGATTTCAATTTTATCCTTGCTCAAGGCACTTTAGAGGGATTAATTTTTCTATGGTATTCTAGTAAATTTGAAGGTTGAATAATATTTTTATCACATAGAGTTCTAAAAATTATGTTCCACTACAAAGACAATAATTATTCATGGTTTTTATCCAATGTTTATGCCCCCAACAATCCAACCAATAGAAATACCTTATGGGATACCTTGAGATACATGAGGAATGCTTTCAAAAATCTTTCATGGATCCTTGATGGATATTTTAACTCCCCTCTTTTTCCATAAGATAAGCAAGGAGGAAATATCACTTCATCCAAAAGCATTAAATATTTTCATAATTTTCTAACTAATAGTGAATTAATGGACATTCAAATTAAAGGAGAAAAATACACATGGAGCAACAAGAGAGTTAGGGATCATCATATCCAAGTTAAGCTTGATCGATTTTCTCTTTCTAAAGAATCTATTCTTGTTATGGGTGATGCTAATCTCAGTTGTCTCCTAAGAGTTAGCTCTTAACATTGTCCCCTTTTATTTGAAGCTGACAAAGGCCCCAATTTCAAGATTCCTTTTAGATTCAAATCCATGTGGATGCAACAGCCTGATCTTTGTAACCGAACCTATGATTGGTGGCAGCAGGATTTTTTTGGGTCTTTCATTACTCAAGTTTCCCATAAACTCAAGGTTGTCAAGGAAAACCTCAAAATATAGAATAGGGATATTTTCAACAATATTTTTAAAAGCAAAAATTAGATTATGGATAGCTAAAAAGCATTGAACAACAAATACATAATGGCCAATTGAGTGACCGAATCAGAGTTGAGGAGAAATAAATTTTAGCAGAGTATCATAACATTTTGAGCAAAGAAGAGATGTTCTGGAGGCAAAAATCCAAATCCCTTTGGATCAAGGAGGGCGATTCCAATAAAACAATTTCACACTTCCACCCTCAGGTACATAAGTTCAAAAAAATCAAGGAATTGACCAAAGGTGATGGCTCCATTACTAGGAATATTTTTGAAATTTGATATGAAACCTCTTATTTTTTTGAAGATCTCTTGGGTTCCCAACCCCAAAATTTTGATCAGTCCAAGAATCAGTTACTCAATCACATTCCTACCTTGCTCACTCTAGAAATGAATTCCTCACTCATCAAACCTCTTTATTCAGATGAGATCAAGAAAACTTTATTCACTATGCACCCTAATAAATCCCCTAGGCCTGATGGTTTCTTCCCCCAATATTTTCAAACATTTTGGGACATTGTTGGGCAAGATGTGTGCAAGGCAATCACTAAATTCCATCATGCAAAATCCATCCCTGGAGGTATTAATTCTACCTTCATAGCAATTGTTCCTAAAGGGCATGTGTGCAAATATATGGTGTATTTTAGATCCATCAATTTGTGTGATGTGATTTATAAAATCCTTACCAAAGCTATGGCATCCAGAGTGAAATAATTTCTTCCCCAAATCAAATATCCCTACCAAGGCAATTCGGTAAAAGGAAGATCTATAACTAATGGTATCATAACTTTGCATTAATTCCTCCATTCTATCTCCAACAACAAAAAAACTACCTTGGTCCTTAAAATTGATATGAATAAATATTTAGATAGGGTCAATAGAGAGTTACTACTAGTTGTCCTTCTCAAGTTCAATTTCCATAGAGAGTGGGTCAAACTTATTCAAGGCTGCATTTCTAGCACTTGGTTCTTAGTTTTAATCAATGGGTCTGTAGCAAGTTACTTCCCAAGCAATAGAGGGCTTAGGCAGGGGGATCCCCTGTCACCTATTCTCTTCATTATTTTTGATGAATCCCTTGGAAGAGGTACAAATCTGCTTGATCAGATGGCATGATCTTCAATATTCAAGTTGCTTCCAACATGACACCCCTTTCTCATCAGTAGTTTATAGATGACACTATCTTAGCCAATCATGCTTCAATTTGGAAATCAAATTTAATTAAAGGTATTTTAGATCTCTACGAAGAGGTTGTAGAGCAAAATATAAACTATACCAAGAGTAAATTTTTCTTTCTCACTACCCCCTATCTACACATGTCAATATTGCACATGTTCTTTAGTGTGTCATATTTGAGCTTACCATTGTCTATTTAGGGCTTCTCCTATTCACCAATTTCCCTAAAGAGTCTATGTGGAGTAATGTTATTGAAATAATCAATAAAAAGCTTGTAGGTTGGAAAGGGGCCCTCCTATCCCAAGAAGCCAAATCCACTCTCACTATGGCCTATCTTCAAAGTATTCCTATTTATTTTATGTCAGTCTTCAAAGCCCCAATTTCTATCTATAACAAAATTGAACAGATTTAGAAAAGATTCCTTTGGGAAGGCTCAGAGGATAAAAAAAAGTTTCATCTGGTCAGCTAGGAAAAGGTTTGATTACCCAAAATTTAGAGAGGAATGGGTCTTATAAGAATGAGTAATATAAACATGGCACTGTTGGCAAAGTAGGATTGGAAGGTGTTTACCAATTACAATATTGAATGGATTTCCATAATCAATAAAAAATACACTTACATATGGAATTTTATGGATGAAAATATTTCTAAAGTTGGGTCCACCTTCTGGAAATAAATCCTCTACACTAGACCTCTTATTCAAAGGGGAACCATATGGTAGCTTGGAATAGAAAACAAGATAATGTTTTTGGTCAGACAAGTGGATCTCCAATCAAATGCTTAGTGAGAACAACGGAGTCTCAGTGGTGTAGCCTTTTCTGGATACTCTCATAGGTAGAAAGGTGGCTGATTTCATAGACTCTTTAGTCCAACCCAAAATATGGAAATATCTCCACATTGCAAATTTTTATGCCCAAATTTCAAATACTATCACATAATTATCAACATTGCTGAGGATAACTGTAATTCCATTTGGTATATCTCATGATGCCCATTTTTGGAAATAAAATCTGGTTTTTTTCTATAAAATCTACTCATTTATTGACTTTCACTCCCAAAAATTATTTTATTCCTTTCAATATGGTTTGTATTAAATACCTCATACCTAAAGTTGCTATCTTTTCTTGGCTGGCCATATTAAACAAGATCATCACTACTGATAATCTCATTAAGAGAGGGATGGTTGTTCCTAATAGATGCCATCTTTGCTTGGTAGTCTAGGAATCTGTCAACCACATATTTATAGAATATTATTTCTTCCACTCTGCCATGGATCATATCATGTCCATATTTCACATCTCTTGGGCCCATACCAACTCTTTGGATTTTTTTTCTCCCTGTGGCCCATGCCTTTCAAAAATTCTAGGTTTTTTTCTTTGTGGAAAGTTTATCTCCATCATCTCCTATGGTAGATATAGCTTGAAAGAAAGAGTATAATATTTTCAAACAACCTCAAGGACTCTATCTCTATTGCCAATGAAGCCATCACCTTTATTATTAAAAATTCTAAGCTTTTCCCTTGCACCAAACCACCTGAGTCTACCCTTGAGTCCACTCTTTTCCATTCCCTCAGTATTTTCCATAGTCCCAGCTCTACTCCTTCTAATCCCCATCCTAGAATTGGTGCTCATTGGACTCCTCCTCTTGTAGGATGGATTAAACTTAACTATGATGGTGCTTCTAAAGAAAATTTGGGTGCAACGGGTGTCGAAGGTCTGGTCAAGGATCACAATGGATGACTCATAGTGGCTTATGTTGAGTTTCTAGGTGTCCAAACTAACCACTATGCTAAAGCTCATGCATTGCAGAGAGGGCTATAAGTTCTTAGAGATTACAAGTAAAATTTATGAATTGAAGGTGATGTATAAAGGTAAAAACCTTGCATCTACACTATTGCAAGAATATAACAAATTGACAAAGGAAATCAAGTAATAATTTGCACAAATAAAAGATATTCAAGAAATGGGGGTGATATTTTATTAAAACGATGAAGCTCTATTACAATATCTCCCTCTTAGGGAGTAACTAAAATTGATACAAATGTTACAATAGTTGAAGCCCCTCAATGGGGAGAGATGCACTTGAATGGTATTCACTTTAACACCAATTTTCTTGAGGGCTTACTACGATGCCTCCTTCTCAAATGTCAAGAGGAAGAGTCTTGATAGATACTTTGTCTTTGAGACATTTTTTACTTGTGTGTAAAGAAACAACAAAGCACATTAGTAGCACATGAAGCCTCTCATGATGAGGCTAATTTCTAAATAAATTCAATAAATAAGGCTAATGCTTAAAGATAACATGAAATACTCATATGAATGTAAATATGCTTGTAAAACTAAGAATAAACCATGGAAATATAGTAAAAATGATTAATCTATGCTAGATAAAATTGAACAAATACAAATAATGATAAATCTATGGCTAAAATGCATGCAATGACTAATCAACCCTAGTTTTTATCAAGCAGAGTAGCTGGCTCTACTAGCCACTATCAAGTTCAGTAACTACACCTACAGTCCACTATCAAAGACAATGGCCATAAGATAGTGTTTTTGCCTTCTGAATCCTCAGTTGGGAATGATCAATTTAGGTATGCAATTGGTGTTAAACAGGTCAATTGTGTCTCAAGACACAGTTTGGGGGTGAATTGTCTCAAATTCATGATGAATTACTAGAGAACACAAAAATGTTACTCTTCAAGACTTTGGAAGCTCCATTGATTCATGCACAGTTGTCATTGCTCAATTGGACAACACTTCATTACTCCTCAAGGGGATGTGACTAGGGTTTGCTCTTCAAAATTGGGTTCTTAAATAGACTCCCAAAATCCTTGCTCTAGCTTCATGGATAAACCAAGAACAAGAATTGGTTATACCCAGGAAGTTGAGGCGAGCCTTCCAAAAGCTTTTGTTCGCTCAACTGATCAAGAATCCATTATACTTTCAAATAGATTCTACTTTGCGTAAGGGTTGAGTTGGTTATAGGGCTAGCTTCTCTCACTCAGTGCGGCTAGGGGTAGGCTACCCTTAGTTGTTATGGATAGGTGTGGCTAGTACTTAGACACTCTGATCGTCAGTGTCTAGGATCTTAGTTGTTATTGACATCAGTGGCTAAGGCTGCATAGGACTAGACTATCCTAAATGAGTGGTTAGAACCACTCCTTAGTTTTAGAAAGGTCCAAAATCATTCATATGACCTAAGGAGGTATCCATATGAGTAGTTTCCTAAACATTACGTGTTTTAGGTGTCTATAGATGCCCTTTTGGGATGCATTGTGTGGAAAAAAATGACACTAAGAAAAAATAGTCCACCTAAATTCATATTATAGGTTTGTTGATGTTTATTGATATGGTCAATGCTAGATGCCCCAATCCTGGAAAGGACGTATATCTCAGAATCATTGCTTTCAATTATGTGGAAGGCTTAAATTTGATGATTTGGTACATTCGGGTATAATAAAATAGGACCGATAGATGGAGTGACAAAGACTTATCTCATCATATTTGCTTTTTGTCCCTAAAAATGGGGAAGCTTATGATAGGTGTTATCAATGATTCATAAGACGAACGTGATTCGCATGATTGAGTGTTCAAGTGTTGATTTTGATTATGAATTTGTTGATTATGATTACTCCCTCAAGCATCGAGTCGATGAGGAAAAGGGCAAGTGATTAAAGCGATGAGTTGCTTGACCAAGATGATTTATTTGGACAGTTCAAGATATTTGCATTTTGTTATATGGTAGGTCCTATTACAGCTATGATTTCAACCATTAATAGTAATTGTACACCTCTATCCCATAGAGTAGTCCAATCACAATGGCCTTCTTAAGGAATAAATATGGTAGCAATTCTACTTAAGCTTATGTTGAATCAGTATGTTTGATGATCTGCTGAAATTTCATAGAAGAAATGAAATGAACACCTCGTTCCCATGGGGCAGTTTGACCTCCATGGTCTTCTTCGAGATTGAAGTGAAAACATTGCAAGTCTACAATGAATAATTTGGTTCATATAGCCTTATGGTAATTTACTTATCTTTCTAGATTGCATGGAGTGCAAGTCACTGCAATCACCAAGTGTATAAAATAAATAACTAGGTACGAGGCATATTTGAAATTTGATTTTTTGTGATTTTTGATGATTATGGACCGGTAGATATGCTAAAATGTTCATTATGAAGCTCCTTGTGGTGAGAAAATATGTGCATTTATGTTTTCTTCTCAGTTGATTGATACATTAATGGATGCAATGCCTAGATGATGATGCAACTATGCTATATGTATGTAATTTACTAATGACATGCACTAGCTATATGGTAGATATATGATTATATGTGATTATATATATGTGTAGATGCTCTATTATGTATTCTTATATGGATGCAATGATGTATGTTAAATGTATGTTAAATTTGTTTCAATTGTTTATGCATTTAATCTATGTGATATGTGCTATGATAGATGATGTATGTAATACATTAATTACATGATGATGATCTAATACAAATGAACTTGTATGCTTTAATCACTTAAAACATAAGTAATAAATCTAACATGCGTTTAACAAACTATTGGATGACACCACAGAATGTATGAAAACCATGAATGAAAATGGTAACTCTTATCATAATAATTAATTATTTTAGCATCCATATGTGAGGTGAGATAATTTTAAAATGTATGGTTTTCCCTTATAATCTTCGGTAAATTAAAATATATGCCTAAAATATTTAGTGGCCGTCTAAATATCATTGTTGATATCCATTTGGTATTTATCCTATTTCATGAATACCCCTTAATAAAAATGTAGACACCAAATTACAGCCACTAAACCTCCATCCTAACCATCCCACCATCCACTTGTCTTCCATTCTACTCTCCTGCCAATTATTTGGCCCAATTCCACCTTCCCACCATTTCCTAGCCTAATTGGGATTATTTTAATAATATTTTATATTTTATATAATATTTTAATATATTTATTATAAAATATATAAATAAACTCAATTAACCTCAGCCGTCTAATCAGATTTAATCTCCACCCTCCATCTTCATTAATCCATGCCACATTCAAAAAGCAATCTCAACCCTAGGATATGATTTAATATTAGCCACACAATCTAAAGTGTTGAGCTAAAACCCTAAGAAAACCTAGGTTGGATTATAAATAGGGGTATTTGCAAATGCCCAAACCTTGGAATGCCCTAGAAGGTTCAAACCCTGAAATAGTTGTGCCCTTGAGAGATCTCGGTGAAGCTGAAGGTTGCAGAACTCTGAAGATCTCCAAACCTTGGTTGATCATAGGACCTCCATAATTCTAGCTATCCCCCATATCCATCCTTTCCACCTCACCCTTATCCATTACCATCATCGCCACTTCTACCCATCTGCCACATTCGTCGCATCCTCCATGATCTATTTTTGTAGATCCACCCTTACCCGTAGGTGCACTCCCAAGCTTGCAAAGCTCACTGTAGAATCTTACCAGGCACTCACCAGAGCCTGCCATTCAGTATGTGCGCACCAGAGCCTATAAATCTCGATGTAGAAGCTTACCAAGAGCTCGCCAGAGCCTGCCATATCTCGTAAGTGCGCACCAAAGCCTATGAAGCTCACACTAAAGCTTGCCAAATGTCTGCTAGAGCTTGTCGTCATTATCAAACGTCCCACTGACCTACTGTGCCACATCTGCTACTATTTCTAGGGTATCACACCAATGAATCTGCAACAAAACATCAACAAACGGTAAGGTAAATCACTTATTGGTTGTTATATTTCATATTATCTCATTCTATTCACATTTCATTGCCATAACTAGGGTTTTTTAAGTGGTGATTTCTAAGGGCTCACACTGTGGAGCCCTCATTTGTTATTACTAATTTCTCTTATTTATTTGTGTGTAGGATTTGATAATACATCAAAAGCATTGAATGGTTGTTGAAGATGGAGTGGCCTGAACACACGGATACCTGAAGCCCACTTATTTTATTGGGAGCGAAGCACGCTGAAGACACTTTTTCTATTGTAGCTAGGGTTTCGGAGAACCCTAGTAATCTGTATTCATTGTACCACAACATTTCTATCAAGGCAGAATTAATTGTACAAAAGATTTTTTTAGCTCCCCCCCTGTTATTTAATAAAAATATTTCTTGTGCAATTACATTTGTCTTATCGGATCTGTTTACTTCTTGCTGTTATTTAGTGTCGTGTTTTTAGCTTCACAAAAAAAAACTCATAAGAAAAATTATGATTTATTGATGCGATGATTTATTGCTATAAGGTATTTTTGAGGTTTTCCATGAGACTCAAACACCCTAGTTGATTAATCAAAAGTTGTATAATGACTATACAGGACTCTGAAAGATAAAAGTTTTTATGATGAAGACCTAGATATTCATTATCCATGTGTGTGCAAATGAATAAATTAGATGAGATATAATACTACCTCATTGCCAGGTGAGATTCATTCAGCCCATTATTGTAATGAGGATAACCAAATGTTCATCATGATCCTAAGTTTGGATGTAGTTGGACTAGACTACTAGGTAATACGAGCCACCTAAAGCTAGCTCATCTATAAATTGCTTAGAACTACCCCATTGCCAGGCAGGATTCATTCAGCCTATTATTGTAATGGGAATCACTTAATGGCTTTGAATACTGACCATTCCAAATATTCAAGCTCTTCATCCCCTTATTTTCTTCTAATTTATTGGGATACTTGCTCATGCTTAGTGATCAAAATCATTGTTTATTTTGCATTTTGTTTTTTTTTAGCAAGGGATTTTGCTTTTGCTTTGATTTGGATATTTGCTTATTTATGTAAAGAAAGGGATTTCTTGGGTAGGGGGGATCTTGTCCTTTTTCCAATGATCAAAACTCTAGACCATGTGCATCACAAAATGAGCAAGTAAAAACCTTTCGCTTAAGGTAACTAGAACCACTTTGTAGTGTTCATATTTCCTTGTTCAAACTAGGATTATTAATGTTTTAAAATGTGATGAGACTTTGACATATGCTAGGTGCTATCAAAACTAGACCTCATCTCCAAAATCAAATATAGATTTCTACATAATCTTATAAGATCACTAGGTATGGTTGAATGACTAGAAAACCCTATTATATTCCTCATAGCAACTGGAGAGGTTGTGTTGAAAAACACAATTACTCAGAGGGGATGATGGATAATGTAAGGATGCATGATTAGCATACAACCATAGTGTCATTTGTAATATTGTAAATACAACCTATCCTAATATAAGTGTAATGGATGAACGTGCCTAATGTAATGCAATTAAATGAATGCATATGCAAAATGAAAATGCAATACCAAATGTAAATTTTTTTGTATTTTTGATGTTTTGCAATATTTTTAAGTTTTATTGCTTTTTGATTTGTTTGGATTTTTGGTGTTTTAAATTTTTTTTTAATTTTGAGAGTTTTTCAAATATTTTTGGATTTTTTATTTTATGATTTATTTTGATTTTATGGTTTTTAGGGGGAAGGTACGCTACCGTAGGTACCCCGAGTGTGTGTGCTACTCAATGAATAAAAGGAAGGTGTGATACCTTAGGATCCTCACTTTGCCTCTTTGATCTTGATGTGGATGGTAGGAAAGGTATGCTACCTGGAGGACCCTTAGTTTTTAGGTCATGCATCACAATGTAATGGGTATGTTTAGGAAGAGTGACAAAAATCAACTCTCCCAATTGGGGTGTGGACCTCTGCGAGGTGTTCACGCCTTGGTGGGGTAAAATGAGTGAACTATCTATACAGAGCTTATTTCATTATAGCAGGTCTTGGACCACCTTCTTAAATTAATAGTAACTATATATTTCATGCCCTTGTATATGATGGTATATACAATAGATGCTCTCATTAGTAGACCTAAGTTTAGATACTCTAGGTTTGATCTCTGGTAACGTGATTGTGTTTGCCTCGTAAATATCTTGAAATAGGGTTACAATAGTCATCTGGAAATGAAACTACTCAATGAGCTGGCTTGTTGGGCCTATGATATGGTGGGTGATCTTGGGTTTGCAATTGGTAGGATGTGGTCTCAATTTTGGTAAGTTGAGGCACTATTGATGAAACATCTATGGGAAAAGTCCCAATATTTATGATATCCTAAACCACATTCCTGAATCCATAACAATTACAAATGCCATGGTCCTCTATTCTATGATAGAGATAGTAATGGTCCTCCATATAGCCCTTAGGTTTAGTTGTGTTTGGGTTTAGCAGGTTTATATTAGGTAAGGTGATGACCTTAGCTTCTTGTAGCTTTTGAAATATGTCTGACATAGGCTCATTTAAAGGAGTCCAGATGCATTTTTGGTGTTTTGGGTATTCAACACACATTGGCTTAGTTTTATGACCAAGTTGAGCTCTAGGTATTTTGATTGTTGTCTTAGGGGGATCCTCTTGGTTTTTTTGTGCAATGTACAAAAAATTGACTATGGTCATTTATCGGTTGACAATCTAAAGCTACTTTTTTTTAGCATGTTGTGTATTGGGGCTTTGAAACCGTGACATGATTGAATGTCATGTCCATTTTTTCTATGGTATACACAATGCTCATCCTCCTCATATCCTTAGGGTTTCAGATTATTTGGATCTAAAGGTCACACCTCAGGTAGGGTGATGGTATTTGCAACAATTAATTTATTGAAAACTGATCTCACAGGTTCAGGCAATGGGGGATATTTTCTAGGTTTATGGATCAGCTAACTTGATGCTTGCTCTTGCTGAGTATTTTCCTATGATTGAACAAGAGGTGGTTTGACCTCATATGGGGGTTGATTTTGTAACTCCAAACTCCTAAGATAAATAAATATAAACTGTAGTATCTCATTTTGTTGCTCTATCCATACCTCTATGTTATACATGAAATTTTGCATATGCTCCAATACAGATAAGGCTTTCATGTGTATTTCTAAAGATGCATTTGGAATATCATCATTGATTGAAGGAGGTGCAAGAGTGGGGGCTACAAAACTCGTAGGTAAATGTAAATAATCCATTTCCTTCATTTGATATGATGTGGAGGATCCTTGATTATCCACTTTGATAGTGGTGTCCACATGCTTTGCTTGTCTACTCAGTTCATACTTATATTTTACTTTGTATTATTTAACTATGCAAGCCTGATTTTAATGTGGGGGAGGCACCCATTCTTGATCTTGAGGAGGCACCATGAGAAATGAATTAGGGATTGAAGAACACAAGCTTATACTGAGAGGGGGGTGAACAGTATAAGACCACTTTTTACTTTTCTTTCCCAAATAGTATTAATCAATATAATCAATGGCAATATCAATAGCAATAACCAAAGCAATGCACAAATCATCACACACAATAGAGACACAAATTTTAACGTGGTTCACCCAATGTGGGCTACCTCCACAGAGAAAATATTTCTTCTAAATATTTCTCAAATAATCTCTTGGGAATCCTTCCCAATTACAATGTTTATGGACCTCTGTCCAAAGGAGATGTTGATCCCCTAATCTCAAGTTCATGGATCTCTTCCACAGGAGAACTCTTTCCCCTTCTGCTCTGGCTAGTGATCTTCTAGAAGACTTTGTCTCTCTTCGCACTAATTGGTGGATCTCTCTCCACTTGAAGACTCCTCACTCAGATCTATCTTCAATTGTCCTGGCTGTTGGATCTCTATCCACTGAGACTCTATCCTCTATACTCTATCACCTCCAAAGCTCTGTCTCAATACTATACTAAACACAGTCCAATCGGTCTAGCACAACTCTGCTCAATCTCTTGCACTAAACATAGTACATTTGGTCTAGTACAATTCTACTCAATAGGTCCACACAGAACCTACTCAAATCTTCTCAATAGGTCCACATAGAACCTACTCAAATATGCTCAATAGGTCCACATAGAACCTACTCAAATATGCTCAATAGGTCCACACAGAACCTGCTCAAATATTCTCAATAGGTCCACACAGAACCTGCTCAAATATGCTCAACAAGCTCACACAAAACTTCTCAAATATTCTCAACAAGCTCACTCAAAACTTGTCCAAATATGCTCAACAAGCTCACAAAACTTGTCCAAATTCTCAACAAGCTCACTCAAAACTTGTCCAAATCTCTCAACAAGCTCACTCAGAACTTGTCCAAATCTGCTCAATAATTCCTCTCTAGGACTTGCTCAAATCTGCATAGCAAGCTTCCACAAAAGCTTACTCAAAATCAGTCCACAAGCCTTCTCAAAGACTTGTCTCAAATCTGCTTAACAAGCTCACACAGAACTTGTCCAATCTCATAGAATCATAAAGAGAATTGTTAGAGACTCAATATGTTCTATACTCAATGCTTAATCAATATCTCAATTCAATCTCATAGAAGCATAAAGAGAATTTTAGAGACTCAATATGTTCTATACTCAAATCCCAATCTCAATCAAATCAATCTAAAACATAAAGAGAATTGTTAGAGACTCAATATGTTCTATACTCAAATCCCAATCTCAACTCAAATCAATCTCATAGAAGCATAAAGAGAATTGTTAGAGACTCAATATATTCTATACTCAAATCCCAATCTCAACTCAAATCAATCTCATAGAAGCATAAAAAATTGTTAGAGACTCAATATGTTCTATTCTCAAATCTCAATCTCAACTCAAATCAAAATATAGAATAGTTTGTTTCATGGAACTTGAACAACCACATGCATCCACTTGACTAGGCTCAATCAACTCTACTCAACCAATCACCTCAAGGAACAACCCTTTCTCACAAACCCTAGTCCAAGCATGTATCAACCAACTCAAAATATTTCCAACAATGCTCAACAACAAATCTCACATAACAATGATACTCATGTTCTTTTCTAACTCAAGTTCAAGTTCTTTGCATAACCAATTGGCTTCAACAACAATGCTTATAAAACAAGGTTTAATCACAACTCTCAATCCATAAAACCTTGAAGCATTTAACCAATCACTTTCGAAAAGGAAACCACAATCAATCCTTTTCACTCCAAAGGTATTTTATAATCAACCACCATAATCAATCAATAGGAGAATGTGCCCATACCTTTTATGAAGATGAAGAAGCCTCTTTGGAAATCTGCCACAATCACAATATTCTTTTGCCAATCCTCACAAGGGTTAGAAGATCACAAAATAATCAACATTACTCCACTTCACAATAATATTCACCAAGGCTTTTAATTAGAAAACCTTCTTAAGAATTAATGCACAACTTCCTTATCACTCCTAAAACCACTTGTACCATAAAATAAAATAAATCAAAACATTGCATAACCTTGTCACTCCAAAAACCACTTATACCATAAAATAAAATAAATCAAAACATTGCATAACCTTGTCACTCCAAAAACCACTTATACCATAAAATAACTCAAATATTTTATATCCTTCCTTTCAACACTTTTGCACTTAAAAAATAATAATCACAAAGCCTTCTTAGGCAATATCCCACATTAATCAAATATCAAACCTTAGCCATATGCAAAAATTAAATCCACTATACTCTCCGTGAAAATCGACGCTTAACACAACCTTAGCAAATTCAAAATATTTCATGCACCCAAAAATTTTGGTGATCGAATTATGGCATACCTTGCAAAATGGCTTCGGGTGGTTTCGACCCCGCGTTCCTCCTCGTCGTGCGCCTTAGCGCACTCTCCACCCACCATGTGGGCTAGGCCTCCCACATGGAGGCTTTAAGCCTTTGAGACTTATATTTCTGTCCTCTCCACCTATGCCTTGAAACTTGCTCCCTTGTTCCACGTGCAGTGCGCAAACGAAATCGGAAGGGGGAATCGATGATTGTGAAGGAGGGGATAATCGAATGCGAAAAATATTTCTTGTCACCTCCTTGGTTGATAAAATCAACCCCTTTAAATATTCGAACCTTTGCATGATAAAATATATGACGTCGGTGGACATGGCGGGAAAACTCTTTTATTTAATTTTAAAATTTAAATTTAAATTTTAAATAAATTAAAATTTAAACTAAACCTTTAAAATTAAATTTCTCCATCATCGAGGCACATTTTTCGATGAAACGAAAATCCAACTTGGGTTTTAAGAAAAACCCATTTCAAATCTGCCATCCATGGTTTTAAATAAAACCTTTCCTTGCCTTCCTTGGTTTTCATAAAAACCTTTTGCTAAGCTTCCCTTGAAGCTCCTTTTGGAACCAAATGCCATGCATCCCTTCTTGAACCTTTGATCAAAACCTTTGCTTCTCATGAAGCTCTTTGTGGAGCAAAATCATAGTGCTTACTTACATAGGTCCTTTTGACATCAATGACAACTTTTAGCTTAGGGACTCAAAATGTCCAACAATCTCCCCCTTTGTCATTGATGGCAACCCATATTCATTTTACTGAAACCTGACCTTCTTTCTCGCTCCCCCGGGACTTTGCTCCCCCTGGCTCAATGCTCTCTCAAATATCAAATCTCTCCTTATATCAAATCTCTCCCCAATACACAAATCTCTCCCCCTTTGACATCAATGGCAAAGGGTCACCTTTGGGGCTCGGGGCTAAGAATGAGCCTCTTAGCTTAGCCCCTCCCCCACCTCCACATGAGGTGGTTAATTTTGGGGTGGGAGTATTTCTACTCCTCGAAAGCACTGTTCTTTGCCTTTATCTTTCTCTCTTCTTTTCTGAGTTTTCTGAATCCTCTCACTGTTTCTTTCCAAGTCATCATCCATGTTCCTATCATCACTTCTGTTCTTGTTCCTATTCTTGTTCTCATCCATGTTCATGTTCCTGTTCTTGTTCTCATCCTTGTTCATGTTCCTATTCTTTCTTTTTCATTTTTCTATTCCTGTTTCAATTCTCATCCTTGTTCATATTCTTGTTCCTGATCATATTCCTACTTCTGTTCATGCTTGATTCTAGAATATTTGCTCTACACCATCTTGCTATGTGACCATCATTATTGCACTTATAACACTTAATGTTATTATTCCTTGGAGGTGCAACTATCTTAGGACTTCTCCTAGTGAAGCCATATCCTCTTCTGTCATGAACCCTGCAATTCATTGCCTTGTGACCAAACTCATTACATGAGTAGCAATACCCATGGAAAAGTTATCCTTTCCCATATTCCTGTCTTTCATGTGTCCTGCACTATGAAGCCATGTGCCCAAACCTGTGACATGAAAAACATCTTCCATTGAAGAAACCTTGCCTAGACCCCATTGGTCTCTTAGTCTCTTCTACCTGTTTCCTGTTCCATATGTTCCTTACTTGTGCATTGTTCCTTTCCTTGTTGAACTTTCTATTGTCCAACTTATCCTTAGAAGTCTCACTCTCTCTTTTACTTACTTCTTTTGACTCTTCTTCTTTTCTGGTGTTTGAGCTTGACTCTCCTTTTTCTCGCTTCCTGTTTCCCTTGTTCTTCTTTAGAACTAAGTCCTGTTATGGTGACTGATGACCTTTGTGCATTGATAGTCCTTTCCAAGGTCTTTGAATTTTCCTCAAACTTGTGTAGCTTGTCCTTAGAACCTTTTACTTCCATCCTTAGTGAAACTATCTCATGCTCTAATATTTCACACTCTAGATCTTTTGTTTTTAATTTTTTGGCCATACCTTCTTCAATTTTTCTTGTCTCTTCAACTTTGATTTTGAAGTTAGTGAGTTCCTGTAGAAACCTTGCTTTTTCTTTCTCATCTTCTTGAGCTTGAACCCTTAATCCTGAGTTCTCCCTTTTTAATTCTTCAAGAGTAATCATAAGCCTTTCACATTCTATCTCTTTTACCTTTGACTATTTAATCATACCTTCTTCAACTCTTCTTGCTTTTTCAACCTTATCTCTCAAGTCAGAGATATCTTGTAGAAGCTTTGTCTTACATTTCTCATCTTCTTGTATTTGAGCCTTCAATTCTAAATTCTCTCTTTTCAATTCAATAAGCTCCTTAAGAGTGGCTTCCTCCTTTTCTTTTTTTGAAGCATCTTCTTTTTCTTCTATTATCCAAAGTAGAGTTTCTTCTTCATACCTATTTTGATTGTCCCTGTTATCCTTTCTTGAACCAATCTCTAGGATTTCATTTCTGAGAATATCATCTTCATATTCATTGCTACTAAACCCATTACAATATCTTGCATCATGGCCAAGTTGACCACAAACAAAACATTCTTGTGGACAATAAGCTGCATGGTGACCTATGTTCCCACATCTGGTACAAAACTTTATCAGTCTAGATATTTCTCCATTACTTGATTCATCTCTTGAATCTATTTCCATGTGTCCTCCCAACACAACAATATTAAACTCATCTTCCTTTTCTTTCATGACCATAGGTGTTCTTTTCTTCTTGTGTCTCATGCTTCTACTCTTGCCTTTCTTTGCCATTTGTGTTCTTGTAGGATCTTCCTTCAAGTTGTTAAACTTCTTCTGAAGGAACCGACTCTGATACCAATTGAAGAACACAAGCTTATACTGAGAGGGGGGTGAACAATATAAGACCACTTTTTACTTTTCTTTCCCAAATAGTATTAATCAATATAATCAATGGCAATATCAATAGAAATAACCAAAGCAATGCACAAATCATCACACATAATAGAGACACCAATTTTAACGTGGTTCACCCAATGTGGGCTACCTCCATAGAGAAAATATTTCTTCTAAATATTTCTCAAATAATATTTTGGGAATCCTTCCCAATTACAATGTTTATGGACCTCTATCCAAAGGAGATGTTGATCCCCTAATCTCAAGTTCGTGGATCTCTTCCATAGGAGAACTCTTTCCCCTTCTGCTCTGGCTAGTGATCTTCTAGAAGACTTTGTCTCTCTACTACACTGACTGGTGGATCTCTCTCCACTTGAAGACTCCTCACTCAGATCTATCTTCAATTGTCCTGGCTGTTGGATCTCTATCCACTGAGACTCTATCCTCTATACTCTATCACCTCCAAAGCTCTATCTCAATACTATACTAAACATAGTCTAATCGGTCTAGCACAACTCTACTCAATATCTTGCACTAAACATAGTACATTCGATCTAGTACAATTCTTCTCAATAGGTCCACACATAACCTACTCAAATATGCTCAATAGGTCCACACAGAACCTACTCAAATCTGCTCAATAGGTCCACATAGAACCTACTCAAATCTGCTCAATAGGTCCACACAAAACCTGCTCAAAAGTCCACATAGAACCTGCTCAAATTCTCACACAGCTCCACAGAACTTGTCAAATCTGCTCAACAAGCTCACTCAGAACTTGTCCAAATATGCTCAACAAGCTCACTCAGAACTTGTCCAAATATGCTCAACAAGCTCACTCAGAACTTGTCCAAATCTGCTCAATAAGTCCTCTCTAGGACTTGCTCAAATCTGCATAGCAAGCTTCCACAAAAGCTTACTCAAAATCAGTCCACAAGCCTTCTCAAAGACTTGTCTCAAATCTGCTTAACAAGCTCACATAGAACTTGTCCAATCTCATAGAATCATAAAGAGAATTGTTAGAGACTCAATATGTTCTATACTCAATGCTCAATCAATATCTCAATTCAATCTCATAGAAGCATAAAGAGAATTGTTAGAGACTCAATATGTTCTATACTCAAATCCCAATCTCAACTCAAATCAATCTCATAGAAGCATAAAGAGAATTGTTAGAGACTCAATATGTTCTATACTCAAATCCCAATCTCAACTCAAATCAATCTCATAGAAGCATAAAGAGAATTGTTAGAGACTCAATATGTTCTATACTCAAATCCCAATCTCAACTCAAATCAATCTCATAGAAGCATAAAGAGAATTGTTAGAGACTCAATATGTTCTATTCTCAAATCTCAATCTCAACTCAAATCCAGAATATAGAATAGTTTGTTTCATGGAACTTGAACAACCACATGCATCCACTTGACTAGGCTCAATCAACTCTACTCAACCAATCACCTCAAGGAACAACCCTTTCTCACAAACCCTAGTCCAAGCATGTATCAACCAACTCAAAATGTTTCCAACAATGCTCAACAACAAATCTCACATAACAATGATACTCATGTTCTTTTCTAACTCAAGTTCAAGTTCTTTGCATAACCAATTGGCTTCAACAACAATGCTTATAAAACAAGGTTTAATCACAACTCTCAATCCAGAAAACCTTGAAGCATTAAACCAATCACTTTCGAAAAGGAAACCACAATCAATCCTTTTCACTCCAAAGGTATTTTATAATCAACCACCATAATCAATCAATAGGAGAATGTGCCCATACCTTTTATGAAGATGAAGAAGCCTCTTTGGAAATCTGCCACAATCACAATATTCTTTTGCCAATCCTCACAAGGGTTAGAAGATCACAAAATAATCAACATTACTCCACTTCACAATAATATTCACCAAGGCTTTTAATTAGAAAACCTTCTTAAGAATTAATGCACAACTTCCTTATCACTCCTAAAACCACTTGTACCATAAAATAAAATAAATCAAAACATTGCATAACCTTGTCACTCCAAAAACCACTTATACCATAAAATAAAATAAATCAAAAAATTGCATAACCTTGTCACTCCAAAAACCACTTATACCATAAAATAACTCAAATATTTTATATCCTTCCTTTCAACACTTTTGCACTTAAAAAAAATAATCACAAAGCCTTCTTAGGCAATATCCCACATTAATCAAATATCAAACCTTAGCCATATGCAAAAATTAAATCCACTATACTCTCCATGAAAATCGACGCTTAACACAACCTTAGCAAATTCGAAATATTTCATGCACCCAAAAATTTTGGCGATCGAATTATGGCATACCTTGCAAAATGGCTTCGGGTGGTTTCGACCCCGCGTTCCTCCTCGTCGTGCGCCTTAGCGCACTCTCCGCCCACCGTGTGGGCTAGGCCTCCCACGTGGAGGCTTTAAGCCTTTGAGACTTATATTTCTGTCCTCTCCACCTATGCCTTGAAACTTGCTCCCTTGTTCCACGTGCAGTGCACAAACGAAATCGAAAGGGGGAATCGACGATTGCGAAGGAGGGGATAATCGAATGCGGAAAATATTTCTTGTCTCCTCCTTGGTTGATAAAATCAACCCCTTTAAATATTCGAACCTTTGCATGATAAAATATATGACGTCGGCGGACATGGCGGGAAAACTCTTTTATTTAATTTTAAAATTTAAATTTAAATTTTAAATAAATTAAAATTTAAACTAAACCTTTAAAATTAAATTTCTCCATCACCGGGGCACCTTTTTCGATGAAACAAAAAGCCAACTTGGGTTTTAAGAAAAACCCATTTCAAATATGCCATCCATGGTTTTAAATAAAACCTTTCCTTGCCTTCCTTGGTTTTCATAAAAACCTTTTGCTAAGCTTCCCTTGAAGCTCCTTTTGGAACCAAATGCCATGCATCCCTTCTTGAACCTTTGATCAAAACCTTTGCTTCTCATGAAGCTCTTTGTGGAGAAAAATCATAGTGCTTACTTACATAGGTCCTTTTGACATCAATGACAACTTTTAGCTTAGGGACTCAAAATGTCCAATAGGGGTGACTAATTTTAAAGGTTCTAGTACCCTCTATGTGGAAGCAGCATATGATTACATCACCTGTTGTTTTATCTATTTTAGAGTCGCTTGGCATTCTAACTTAATGGTGATCATTCCCGTAAACCCGTGAGAAGTTGCTTTGGATTCTAGATCAGTTGTGGGTAGATCATCCATTGGTTGAGGTGCTTATGTATCATTCATGCTAACTGATGTTTTCTTCTCCTCATTAGGTAATATGATATCATGATTTTTGGTGATGGGAGAAGGTAGCAATTTCTTGATGCAAGCCTCAGTTGAATGTTTAATGATTTTATTTGAATGAACATTTTGAGGCTCGCATGTTTCTAGAGTTTCTTTTGGCTCATCAACCTTCTTGTAATATTTGAATGACTCAGGATCATGGGGGACCACATAAATGTGTCCTTGGTGTATGAATTTTAGGTTTTGGTGCACTATGGAAGGCACGCATTCCATGTCCCTCATCCATGATATCCCTAACACTATGTTATATTACATTTCACCCCCCAGGATATGGCACAATGTATATATCATATTTATCCCAACCTGTATAGGTAGGATTATTGTGTCGATTATTATGGGGGCGGCATCATTGAAGGATCTCAATGTGAATGTTGAGTCCTTAATTTGTGAGGGTGCCAAGTTTAAATATTTCAAAGTTGTAGTCATGATGATGTTGATAGATGACCTAGTGTCAATCAAAACTCTCTTGTATGAAATTTAATTGATGCTCGCTATGATGTGTAGTGGAGGATCAGGTTCATATTTAGAGATTTTATTAATCTCCTATATGTGAAAGGTAATAATAGGATCCTTTTGTAAGCAAATTGAATTCATAATTGGTATGGCCCATGATAGATTATCAACTTTAGTTGACTGTTTCGATTTGTTGGACTGCTTAAGGCATATCATAATTTGTGTTGTAGTATTTATCATATTGATAAAACCCTCATCAGGTGGGGCTATGTGTACCTAATTGATGTGCTCAACTTGATTGTTGTTGGTCCCATGATTGGGAAGAGGATTTCTGAATATGTCAATGTTTTTATTATTGATAGCTAAGGGGCTATCTATTTGCAATTCATTCTTATCCAACATATTCTGCACTACATTTTTGGATGCAATGCAATCATGGATATCATGGACATTTTTCAGATGATATTTGTAATACAAGTCTTCCCTATACCCCTTATATTTGGGCTGATTAGGATCTAGGGTGCATACTTTAGGTAAGATCAGAGTCTTAGCCTTGCAAAGTTGGTTGAAAATAGATGTCAAAGGTTTAGGTAATTTTGTATAGTTGCAAGGTATTCGACACTGTTATTTTTTTTCTTGATTATAATTGCACTTCTTGTAGTGTGTTGGGGGAGGCTAAGCCTAATAATTCTATGGTTTTTGACTCTATGTTAATTTTGGAACATTTAACATGACCTAATTTACAAGAATAGGTTTCCCCTGGTATGATTGATGTCATGTGTTCTTGTTGTTCCATTATTTCTTTGTTCAGAGTTTGAGGTCTCCTTGCAGCTTAATATCTTTTATTGCCTTGGCTTGCACCAAAGCCTCCTCGAATGTCGAATATTGTTGCAAATGGAGCAACAATGATATGTGCTTGGCAAAACTTTTTGTAAACATTCAGGTAAGTTCAGTAGTGGGAATAGAGAATGGTAATTTTACCATTAATTTTTGCCACCTATTCCCGTAATCCATGACAAGCTCATCATCATATTATCGTATATTGGCCAAGTCGAATAGACTAGTTTTCTTTTTGGCACCAATGAGAAGCACTCTAAGAAAGCATTCACCAACTATTCGAAGTTGGTGATGTTGTGCCTAGGTAATTGATTATACCATTTGGTGGTTGTGCCCAAGAGGGTGATAAAAAAAGTTCTCAATAACAAGGCATCATTGTGCTATAGTTGAAAACATGCATTCATAAAACTTGTTATATGTTCCTACGCATCTTCATCACCTTTAAACTTATCCCATCTAGGAATTTTAAAATTCTTATGATATGTGGGGCTTAGCACTGACAGACACAATGGTTGATTGTGTATATTTCATAAAGTGGGCTTTTGACTAGCCACATCTTATTTTTCAAGAGTTTTGACTCTCTCTGTAAGCACTTTGTAGGCTTGAGAAGAGATGATATCTTCCTCCTGAAGGGGTCTTTGGGGTGCAAGCAGAGGTAAGTTTCTTTGAGTACAAGGTGGTCGATTGTACTCATAGGCCATATCTACATAAGATGGTTTAGGATACTACTGATCCTGGTGATCCCATTCTGATTCTTCATACTGAGTATGCTCTAGCTAGTTTGGCACTAACTGCTTATGTGGCCAAGAAGCATATTTATAAGTATGGTGAATATAATCATCTACTCACTCGATAAGCAACTCAGGTTGTGATGTAGCATATATCTCATTATGTTGCTACCTATACTCACTACGGAGAGGTAATTCTGATTGAGCCAATTTGTTTGATCACTCTTCGCACTCCTTTAGATCAAGGAGACATTGTTCTTCTATATGGTGTTCATATAACTATTGTTAGTGTAATCATCATTGTTTTGTGATTTCATGTTATAAATTATCTATATGCTCACGCTCAACACACAAATCCTCCAATTGATCTTGGAGCATTTTTTTCCTTTGAATTGCATCTGACCTATGTGACCGATCTGATCGATTTGCTATGTTGGGTCTATGACTTTGCAACTTTGTGCAAGGAGATTTGTTTACATTAAATTATATAACTAGGTTTGAAACTCATTTTCCTCGATCCTTCAAGGTTGCATTGACGTTAAGCTCTTCCCTAGGAGTACAATCTTCATGTAAGGATGTTGTGGGGGTACCGCATGTTTGCCTAGGGTGTTCACCATGGGTGTGGATAGGACACAACAGGGTTATAGTTCATCCATGATGTATTCCTTGATGTATCCAATAGATCCATGAGGCGTATGATCATGATATATGCTTCCATGCTCAAATATCCCATGTTGGGATCTTCGAACACCTTGATTTAAGAAGTCAAGGTGATGGGTATTCCAGGGTTGGGTAAGAGGCATACCTTCCTTGCCAATACTACGATAGGATAAATAACACCCTCCATATTTGGATGTATTTGGCATTACAATGGGCATGTGAATGATCACACCCCCTCTGTCTCATCCTTCATTGGGCTGATCTAGCCTCTCGGTGTGATGAGATGAAGTAGACCTAGAAATAATCTCATTTGGATCACAATAAGATTGTGTTGGTTCTCCTAAGTAGGGTTTCTTGGTGAGATCCATTGTGAGTGGTGTTGTCTTATCTAAAAATACCTAAAGTTCATTTACGTATGTTAGGGGTAAGCATTTTTCCTCTAGGGAAGTCTGGGCCATCGAGTGCATTGGGTGCCACCTCAGTCTTGGATCGAGGATGGCCCTATGTATTGACCATAACCTTATGAAATTTGACTTCCAAAAAATATCTTGGATTTTATATACCAAAATTATTTGTACGATGAGCTGATCACAATGGGCTAGGACTCCAAAAAGTGACTTCTGGGTCAAAATTTTTATTTTTGCAATATTTGGCCAATCAGGGCTCATGGGAAAATGACCAATTTGAGGAATTTTGGAAAAATGTGGAGTCAGGGCTCAAAAATGGTATGAGGGGTGCACAAGTGGCTAACTAAGATAATAAATAAAATTTGGTAGTTTTTGGGATTTTCTAGGGCTATTTATGACTATTTTAGTGCAATTTTTCCCTATTTTTGGCTTAAAAATCACTCAAAAATAGAGTAACCATCAAATCAATTGTAGACACAAAAAACTAGCCACTTGTCATACATCCAGATTTGCCTACCATTTTAACCATTTTTTTATATATATAGGTATATTTATTAAATATATTTTTAATATTAATATTTTAATATTATATTTTATGTATATTTAATAAATATAAATATTATATATGTGAATAAATCCCAACCATCCGATTTAACTTAATCCTAGCCATCCATCCACATCAATCCATGCCACACACCTGAAATTAATATCCACCCTCCGTTATGTTTTAATATGATCCACACAATTTGTGTCACTCAAACCCTAACATACCCTAGTATGGATTATTAATAGTAGTAATTTTGATGGCTCAACCCCTGAATCTAAGTTTTTCTTAAGTTTTTTTGAGAAATTTGTACCCTGATATTTATGAGTATTCAAGCACTCTAATATTCTATCACCTTCCCTATCACCCAACTAGATATACTTCTACAAATCCTCACTATAGCTCCAAAATGCCTTTGAACACTCTCTATCATTGTCGAGCACCTCTAAGCATTTCTCCTTCATCGTTGAGCACCTTTGGGCACCCTCAACCATTCGTGAATTCCCATGAGTTTTTCCTACTACTATCGAGCACTTACAGGAATATTACATCATATTTTGTAACCCTCCTAGCCCTCGAGTGATGCTAGGACATTGCTGCATCGATTTCCTACAACAAATATCATAGATCAAAAAATAGCAAGCATCACAAGATAAATATTTTATTTTGGTTATTATTTTAGTATTCTTCATATTTGCATGTAGTTTCATTATTGGATAGCTAGGGTTTTATTAATTTCTTAGGGTCTCACACAGTGAAGCCTTCACAGTTATTACTAACCCTTCATTATTATCTAGTGTGCAGATTTGGAGATACACAAGTGTTGTGCAGTTGCTTAAGCTAGAGTGGTCCAGTATTGGATAACACGAAGCCCACTCACATCTATTGGGAGCAAGGATGAATTCTGAAGACATCATCAGTGTTGTAGCTAAGGTTTTTAAGAAGCCTACCATTGTGTATATTTATATCAAAAATTTCAAATATTCTTTATTGTAACAATGGAATTTTGAGGCTCCCCCCATTAATAAAAATTGTTCATTGTACAATATTGTCTTTTTGAGTTCAATCTATATCTTGTTATTTGGTGTTGCATAATTGTCTCTAAAAATTGCAATCATAGTGGGACCTCCTAAGGGTTTTTTACTTTGATTTACCTTGTTTTATAATTTGTTGTTTTCTATCTCATCTTGCAGGGTTTTCAGAAGCACAGAATTCATAGTTTTTGCTGGATTAGGTTTTTGGAAATTCGTAGAAGGTTGCAGAAGGTGCACAAACACTTGACGATGCTTAAGGGTCATCAAAAAACACCCAGGTGCATTTTAGAAGCACCCAAGGATATTTTACATGGACTTAGAGTAAAAATATAGGCTTTTGGGTAAGTTTACTATCAAACCCTAACTTTCCATTTTTATGTTTTTTGGCACTTTTACGTTTTTTTAAGATTTTAGATTAAAATGACCATCATTAATAAATATGGCAAAAACAAATCATTTTAGATACATTTTAAACATTAGAGTAATAATTGCATTCATCCACACATTCTCTATTTAAATATTTCTCAATTTTATGGTGTGTTGCATTATTGTTTGCATTTGAACTGTTAAGTGCATACATTAGTTTGCATCATAGGGTTAGATATTTCTATTTTTGTAGGTCTAAATAGTAACATTGTTCAGATACCAAAATTATCCCCGTAATTAGGTGATTCATATAGAGGAGTAGAGAACCTCCTAGTTTCTAGAGCAGGTTTTAAGTGGTGTACTTTACATCCTTTGGAAAAATTGGTATTCTGAGTAGTGGATTCTAATTTAGACTATTGAAAGTAGTCATTTTTGTAATATTGTATGTACACAATAGAGAATAGGAAAACTTTAAAAAGAATCACACATTGCACGTTTCATATTTAACAGTAGTGGTTGGATTTCATCACCAACCATTACTTGATATTTGGTGACGGTGGCTTTCATATCCATCCACTAATCTCTGCCCTTAGAAACTTTAGATTACCCTTGAGAAAACTTGATATATTTCATAACCAACAATAATATTTCTATCCCATCCAATCCATAGGATTAACCCCATTGAATTTATATTAGCACATTGAAACACACAAAATCAAAACCTAAGAAAAAGAATTCACATTAAAATGAGATAATCAATTAATAAGGTAAGACACACTTGTTAAACAAAATTAGCATTGATTGTTTATTTTTCTTGTGTAATTTCAATTTAGTGTTTCATTTTACTACATAATCTATTTTTTCTTTTAATTTCTTATGGTATTAACAATAAAATAAAAGAAAACATTAAATCAAGACAATTCAATGGAACCTTCATCCACTTTCCCTACCACTTCTATGGTATATTCTCTAAATGTGACATAGGTAGATTTGTCTGAGGTCCCTCATATTCCTTGTCACCCATAGCCTTTCTTATGGTTGTTCCCAAAAAAGAGTCAACCTCACCAACCATTGATCACCACATTATTCACTTAGACATGGCATGAGTAGAAGCTCTTATAAAGTCTTCTAACTATGTCTTAGAGTCAGTCCCTAACTTACCTAGAGAGGATCCTACTTTATAGTAGGAATTTATCTATTCCTAGCCATCATCCAAATTTTCCTAGGTGCACACTAACCCTCTTTTTGAGGCATCAGTTACACCTTTCATGTGTCCATTCCTCAACCATCATGTGCTACTAGAACTTCATACACATCCACATATACTAACCCCTTGTATGAAGCACATGTAAATGTTGCTTCACAAGTTCCAGCCTCCCAAGTTACCATGCCAAGTGTAACCTATTCCCCAGCCACATCCTCCATACCATATACCTCCACACCTTCCATTTTTGATAGATAAATTAATGAAGCATGGGAATATTTGAACAAATTGCTTAAGCAATGTCAAAACACTCAACAACAAGTGTAAGTGAACCCTAAGACTTTACTAAAATCTACTTAGTTTGTCCTCATTAACTAGGGTCCATCATGGACACCACATTCCTCTATGGTTTCTATCAATGTTCCTCTACCAAGCCATACCTATACCCATCCTATTCCCATTGGCCAACCTAGCCATAATCCTTAGGATTTGAACTCATTCCAAAATTCTCCATCTCTTCATCATCAGTATTCCCTTCATCAATTTCCATCACATTCACCTAGTTATCATCACCAATCTCATCATCTTTTGGTCACCCCATAACATTTTTCTACCTCACCTCAAATCATTAGGTCATTCAGGGCTTCCACATTCCTTGGGAATGCCCTCAAAATAATTCCATGCAACAACAAATAGATCATTTGATACAACATACTCCTGGTTTGACAAACTAGAAGCCAACCTTAATTTAACTAATCAACCAACCCATTAATCCTTTGACATCATCATCACCATATTCGATAGATTTCACGGTACCTAAGTTTGAAAAAATCAAGGGAACTGAGGATCATAAAGAGCGTGTAAGCACGTTTGTACACTCATGTTTTAGAATCCAAAATTACAATGATCTCATGCTTAGAACATTTTCTCAAACATTAGGAGAAAATGCCATAGAGTGGTACAACCAATTGCCTATTTATACTTTTGAGGAATTGGTTGACCAATTCTTTGAGTGTTTCATCTTAAATATTAGAAATAAAGTCTCATTGTTTGATGTCTATGCTTTAAGACAACATGATGATGAGTCTATCTACAATTTTGGAAACCGTTGGAGGGTCATCATTACCAAGTTGCCATTCACCCTACCAATGGAAGAGCTTATCAAAATATTCACCAAGATTTGTTTAAAACCTATCTTTTAGATACTTTAATTATAGACATATCATTCATTTGAAGAAGCTCTATCGTAGTCTAGTGTCATCAAGGAAATAAAAATCCAAGAGGGCATACTTAAGCCTACAAAAATGGAATGGCAAAATAAGGGCCAATATAAAAATAATTATTCTGGCCATTCAAAATCAACACAGGCCACTCTGGCCAGTCAGCCTGATCATGTTAATCAAGTGGTCATGAAGCAGTTGGTAATGGCTCAACAACAATCAGTGCAAAAGTTACCATAAAAAATTGCTTGTCATGCGGTACCCTCGGTAACTCAAGCCATGCAAAACACAGTGCCAACTGTAGATAACCATCATCGGTGATAGTCTATCCAACAAAATTACCAATACACCCCCTTGGTCGAGTTATATGCTTCATTTTTAGAAGGTTGTATGACACAAACAAACTTGGTTTACCTGAAATCAAACCAGATAATCCCACTAAGAGTGGAAAACACTATTGGGAATATTTATTTTGTCCTTACCAAAGGAAAAATGGGCATGATATTAATAATTGCCATGTATTCAAAGACATCGTCCAAGACCTAATTGACTTGGGGACCATCAATATTGATAACCTCTTGCTCAAAAAAACCAAAACCTTGGTATTTTTCAAACACCACTTCCTCACCATGAGGAGGTGCAACCAAATATGGGAGGAGCTAATACCAATACTCCTCCTAATCAGGTTAATCACATCCAACAATACCAAGGGTTTTTAGATGCCATTCATGTGGTCACTAGAGGTCAACGAAATAATCAACAAAATGCAAGGTAACAACCTCAAGCAAGTGTGCCACAACCTCCCACATCACCTCCCATACAAATTTCCCCCAATCCTTCATCACCAATCCACATTCCTAGCCAACCAAATCCTCCAATAAATCATCCTCCATGACCAGTCATCTCATTGAGTAGTCGGTTAACCACAAGTCTAAAGATGGCTTCACAAAATTGTCAATTTATGAGTTAATTCAACAATCTCCCCCACATTGTGAGGCATTGATGGATATTTTGAAATCCATTGAATTACAATCTCAATATTCTAATACCTTCAACAACTTTTTAGGGAGCATTTGAACATGCATGGAGCCTTCCATTACATTCTATAACTTTGATATTAATCCAATCTCATCGGAATCAGTAGATACTCCATTGCACATCACGGCTCTAATTTACAAGAAGCCATTTAAAAGATTTCTAATTGATATCGGTTCCTCCATCAATATCATTACCACATCTACCCTTCATCATCTTAACCTTCATCTCATATCACCAAGTCATCCTTCACTCTAAAATAATTCAATGATGCTTTGTGTTCTATAGTTGGCACTGTTGTTTTACCCATTGAAGTAGGCGTCACAATGTTGCACACTATATTTCACATCTTGGAGGGATCCATGGCGTATAATGTACTCCTTGGAAGACCTTGGATGAGGGAGATGAGATGTGTCCCTTCAATACTACACTAATGCTTAAAGTACATTCATAAGGTAAATTTACATTGCATACTAGCGAACATCGAGCCATTTAAGTATTGCAATTTTATCTCAAATCCATATGAGTCTGTAGACACCAAAATCTAGGCATTTACAATTCACCACATAATTCTGCATGATAAAATATATGCCTAGGTCTAAACTTAGGTATATTAATTCATGTACACTTCACCCACATTGCACACCACAATCCTGCATAATAATATATGCCTAAGTCTAAACTTAGGCATAAAAATCCTGCACATTATCCTATTTTCTAGATTTTAATAAATCTGGAAAATCCCCCTAGGATACCCTACCTACCCACTAGACATGTGTCCTAGCCACCTCACTACCCCACCTTGCCACATCTCATACACCCTTGTCCCCTTTGTCCCTTCACATGGGACAACCCTTACACCTCACTCCACTTGCACCCACATCACCCCAGTTAAGTGAGACACCCTGGGTGACTCACTCTAACCGCCCCTCCATTTGGTAGCCCAGGATTGCCACTTGGCAGCCCTGGCTTGCCACCTCTCATTTCCCTCCAAAACCCAAAATTGCCTATAAAAGCAACACCATTCCATCAAGCAAAGGGGGACTAGAAAATACATCGTCACGCTGTCGAAATCGTTGCAGGGAATCGCCAACGATCACGGAGTTCGAGCCATCGAGGTCCCGGATCTGAGTTCTCAAGGTTTTCTGCCATCTCTGCACAACCGTGCATCCATGGTTACATAGTCCCAACCATAGGCCCATGGTTTCTAAACCACACATCCATGGTTACATAGTCCCAACCGTAATCTCGTGGTTTCTAAACCGCACATCCACGGTTACACAGTCACAACCACGGGCCCGCGGTTCTGTAGAAACTACCAAACTTGTTTTGGCCATATCTCGCTCATCCGGACTCGGATTGAGCTGAAATTTTGAGGGTAGGTTCCTGACATCCCCTAGAACATCTCCACCAATTTTTAGGCCATTTGGAGTAGCAGAGATTAGTAAGTTATTCATTTGTTAGCAAGGCATTTTTAATTACTATTTCTATGTTTCCTGCAAGCATTCCTTTCAAGGGTTTTCATTTGCATTGATTTTCAATCATTTATACAGGTGCTACTAACCCTTGTTTGACTTCCATGTGTGTAGGATACAGGTATTTTAAGAGCTATTGAAGCTAGGAGTGGTCCCTACATTGGATACCAAAGCCCACTCACCAATTGGATTGGAGCGAGGAATGGAGAACACACAAGCTCATTAAATATTTGGAAGACCCCTTTCCTATAAAACATTGTATTTTAGAAGAGAAGAAAGCATTGTAAATTGACCCCAACACATTTGGGGCAATTCAAAACCATTGTAAAATTATATCAAATATCAATACAAAGATTATTCTTAGCAATCCTTCTCTCTTCATTGTATCTTTGTTTGTGTTTAGTTCTTTTACTTACAAAATGGTGATCATGGTGGGACCTCCCAAGGGTTCCATTTTGTTTTACCTTGCTTCCTTTTAATCTTACTAATCTCTATTTGCATGTACAGGTGTCAAGGATTCAAAATGCATGAGAATTTGATTTTGAATTGTTTAACCTGTTATTATGGAACCATGCATCCATGGTTTACCTTCTAAGGAAACACTCATTCGTGATTTTTGCACTATTGAAACATGAACCGATGGTTGAAAGCTGGAAGGAGCAGCGAAAGGAACACAGGTATGTACCCTATGCCATATTTTAAAATTTTCCTTTAGTTTTGGTTTTAGGTTGCATTTAAGTAGATTAAGAGTCTTAGTCCTGTATGCCTTTGTTTGCATTTAGGTCTTAGGAATAGAAAAATTTACTTAAATCTTGCATTCATACACGAAATAATAAAGGGAAATAAATGAGAATTTGCATATGCATAGTAGGGAATAATCATCTTGCATATACCAGGTTAGAAATAACCTAGGTATTTCTTTTTTGGGGTTTGGGCTTGTATTCGGCTTTGTTCTATTGATAGAAAGGACCCGCGCACCCGTGGTTGGGATTTCCCCAAATGTGCATGTGCGGTTGGTAAACCACGTACCCATGGTTTACCAGAACTAACCGCCCACCCGTGGTTAGCCCTGTTAAATAGAATTTGGTCGAATCTTACCTGAAGTTGCAATTTTACCCTTGATATGATTTTGTCTGCTATTCTCTGTCTTTCCTATTTTCTGCATTAGGCATAAAAATAGAATTGCATGTTAGATTTGCATCACACAATAGAAAACAAAACCTTCACACACACACGTATCATCAAAACATTGGTCAGGTTGGATTTCATCACCAACCCCCAATTCAGACCGGTGACGTTGGAATTCACCTCCTTCCATCGGCTTGCCCCCTAGATCATCCTTAGACAGGATAAAAGCACTCTTTAAGTTGGTATAAGTCACTTGTGTTCAAGTTGTCTCCCACTATTGGAATGATTGTTGAATCAGAGTGGAAGAGCTAGGCGAACCCCCCACTGGGATTTAAGTGGTGTACCCTAGACTCTTTTGAGAAATCATGCTTGGTACTAGTGTTCCTAATCACCATCTTCATCGAGTTCTATTATTCTAATCCAAAAAGAACAAAATCTCTTCAAAAACTACAAAAAAAAAAACACACAAAAACACATCAAAAAAAAAAATTCAAAAACTTAGTGCAAACTAGGATCAAACACCTTGTATGTTTATTTGCTTGGCGTGTTGTATTGCATTGTACCTTTACATTTACACTTCACATATCATTGCATATTAGCGCATGGTAATAACCCATAGTCAAGCAAGAAAGTTAGCATTGTTCTAGAGTTATTGGTCCTCCCCCATGGATCAACCCAGTCTAGTCAAGCCCCTAACACTTCGGTGCTAGGGCAAGTCAACATGCCCTCTACTATGTCCCAAAGCCTAAATGTAAGGTCCTCTAGTAGTGCCCCTATTTTATATAGAGACATCATGCATAGGGCTACCCATACCGCTATTCCTGAGACCCCTAGGAGTGAGCCACCCACACCAACGGATGGTCATGTCACACTTGTAGACATGGACACCGTTAGGATGTACCTGAGTGCAGCTAGAATGGTTTTTCCATTGCTACCACCACTTACCATTCCACCCCATACCATCCCATCATTCCATCAAGAAGTCACCTTCCCACACCCACAACAGTCTAGCCAAGCCTTTGCAAATCCACTTTTTGAGCACACTACTACCACCATAGCCCATACCCATCCATCATCATCTAATCAACCTCCCATCATCATACCAAATCAACAAGTCATTTACACTAACCCCCTTTATGAAGCACCCATTAGTGTTGTTTCACAAATCCCTATGTCCATTCCATCCATAGCACCCATAAGCACCATGGTCCATAACCCCCCTCCTTCAAGAAGCAATGCAATTCACCACCTACCCACCATCAACAACCCATCAACCCCCCACCTTCTTCACCCAAGATCCATCTTGGGTGTTGCATCCCCCAACTATAACCATACCCACACATCCACTCAATCATATGTATGGTGCTCCATCAACACAACACACCATCATTCCACCATCTCTTCATCAACAACCACCATTTCACCAATGCACTATGCTTATTTTACAACAAATCTTGAATCGCCTCACAAGCATTGAGCTACAATTGAGTCATCATCAACTTCATAAAAATCACCCACCTCAACAACTTCATCAAAATCACCCACCTCAACAACCTCATCAACCTCACCCACCTCAACAACCTCATCAACCTCACCCACCTCAACAACCTCATCAACCTCATCCACATGGCCAATCTCATCCAAATCATCAACCCCGTACTTGGACCCCTCTATCCGAGCCCATGTCAATCATCTTTCAAAAGTTGCAGGATGCAAAAACAATTGTTTTACCTGACATACGTCCTGTAGATACCAAAATACATAAACCTAGGTCGTATAGAGAAGATCGTTATTGTCTCTATCATCGACAAGTGGGTCATGACATCAATGATTGTAGAGCCTTTAAAAATATAGTCCAAGATCTTATCGACAAGGGGGTATTTTCCATCGAAATTCCACTCATCACATCCAATCAAAACCCTGGTAGTCAACAGAACCATTGTGGGGATACTCAAGGTATCACACCTTCCCCATGCTCAAGACACAAAATTGTGGGGATACTCAAGGTATCACACCTTCCCCATGCTCACCAAGCACAAAACATTGTGGGGATACTCAAGGTATCACACCTTCCCCATGCTCACCAGGCACAAAACAAATTGGGGATGATTAAAGTATCACACCTTCCCCCCTCAAAAAAAAACTCCAAAGGAACCAAAACTCCTTTGGTCATATGCAAATCAAAAGGCTCCAAAGGAACCAAACTCCTTTGGTCACATTCAATTCAAAAGGCTCCCAAGGAACGAAACTCCTTTGGTCACAATCAATCCAAAAGGCCCCAAAGGAAATTAACCCCTTTGGTCAAAACTCATGTCAAGAGGCTCCAAGGGAGGCACTCCTTTGGTCAATTTTCATTCAAAATATCCAAAGGATCCAAAACTCCTTTGGTCACATGCAATTCAAAAGGCTCCAAAGGAACCAAACCCCTTTGGTCACATTTCAGTTCAAACACAAAACAAATAATAAATATAAAAAATAATAATAATAAATACAAAACACAAAAACATGTTCATACACATTGCATTTTTAATACATCGCATTCACAATCCCACTTTCATTGCATTCACACATTCCACTTCCATTGCATTTGCATATTCGTATCATTTACATCCATTCATGTTGCTTACCATATTAATTGTCATCCACTCAGGTTAGATAATTGTTCATTCACTAAGTCTTGTTGTCTTAATTAGGGGCACCTACGGTCTAGCATTAGTCCAATTTCACCATCTAAAACCATGTCAAAACAGAAAAGAAAAAAATAGTTGCAATAAAACCCCATAGCACTTTATTTCTTTGGTGGTCTCTGGTTTGAGGAATCTCTAGGTGTTTTCGATCACTCAACCACTCCTAGTGTTTTAAGCAACCTCCAAAAAATATGTTGAATTCTTTTAGGACCATTGCACATATATACACTAAGCAAATCTTGAGTATTGGGAATTGATTTCAAAAACATTCTTGAACCAAACACAATTTCACATCTTAAAAACATCTTGTGTCAAATAGGGATAACACCATACTTGGTAGGAACCTTGAGGTGAAAAGGGTCATCCTTGCTTGTCCCATTATGCAACATAGTCCATGACAATAGTGGTTTTCACTACTATCACAATTGCTTCAAATTCAAAAGATAGAGTAGTAAGGATAGGGTACAATTCTCATCACACTTAGGTTGAGAATCTGATTCCCCAAAGCTCTAATTACTTTTACATCACACACCACTGATTAATTGGGTTGTAAGGATCATACTACATTTCCAATCAGACAGTTAAGTAGTCATCCCCAAAATTCAAGAAATCAAAAACAAAAATCATGGACTATGGAGTTAGCCTCCACCGGAGCTATAGACGCTTGACTGGCAGTGGAGTACGCTCATGCGTGGTGACATGTCTCTTTTAAAAAGAGACCTCTGACCGCTCATACGGACAAGCTAGCTTCTAGGTTCCAACCATAACAAGTTTACCCAATTTACTCAAGATGAGTTAATGAACTCAATTGCACACACACTGGTTCTTGATTGTCTCGAGTCATTACCATGCTCTTGATTCGGTAAATGAATTCACAGCACACACATTTGGTCCTAGAAGAATTAGGTAATTTTAGTGAGTTTGTTTGATATACTAGGATGTTTGAGTCTTTGCAAAACAACTCTAGATCCTTTATCCCTAAGGCAAACAAATTCATAAGCAAGTTTCCATTCCATACCACCATCATATTGCCACACATATATCATAGTCCATTTCATCCTACAAATTGTGGTCAAACCATAGTATCGTATTGGTGCCCCTGATTAAGCAATAAAGGTAAAGTTTGCTTAACAATGGTCCATAACTTCTTTGAATGACAATTAATAAGGCAAAACCATTCATTCATTTGCATACATCACCACCAATTGCATTCATTCATAAACACATTCCATTTCATCACATGCACAAAAAAAAATTAAATAATCCATCATTACACATGTACATAAACAATCACAAAAACACCAACTAGGGGGAGTTCAAGGTCTTACACCTTCCCCATCAATCACATCAAATAATCAATCAAGCAACTTGGGGAGTTCAAAGTCTCACACCTCAAAAAAACAAAAGATTCAATCACACTTCCAAAAAACACACCTACCCCAACAATCACATTAAACATTCACATTTCAAATCATATACTAGGTTCAAAAGGTTGCACCCTTTTGTCAAAGGTTGCACCCTTTGCCTCACATTCATAAACACAACACATCCAATTCAATTCATGCATTCATCAATTCAATTCACTAGCTTAGATCCCCAAGTGAACCTCGTATCTAGTGATATACTCTAGTCAACTAGCGGTTGCAATGACTAGTTATCCATGCAATCCGGTAGGATGAGTAGATTACCATAAGGACACTTACAATTACATCAATTCAAAAGGATCCAAAGGAACCCAAACTCCTTTGGTCAATTTTTCACATCAAAAGGCTCCAAAGGAACCAAACTCCTTTGGTCACAATCAATTCAAAAGGCTCCAAAGGAATCAAACTCCTTTGGTCACATTCAATTCAAAAAGCTCCAAAGGAATCAAACTCCTTTGGTCACATTCAATTCAAAAAGCTCCAAAGGAATCAAACTCCTTTGGTCACATTCAATTCAAAAAGCTCCAAAGGAATCAAACCCTTTGGTCACACTCAAAAAAATAATAATAAATCCAAGAGAAACAAACTCCTTTGGTCAATTCAATTCAAAGGCTCCAAAGAACCTACCCTTTGGTCAAATCATCCAAAAATCTTCAAAGGTACCCAAATTGAAATTCCTTTGATAAAAAAATAAAAAAATAAAAAAAACCTCTCGTACATTCTTTCCATTTCAAAAACATAAAACACCAAAAACATTTCCATGCATATTTTGTCATACAAAAACATAAAACACCAAAAATATTTCCATGCATATTTTGTCAAAAACAAAAAAAAAACACAAAACAATCATGCATTCTCCAAAAAAAAACAAAAGAAAAAAATCCAAAGATATCTCAATTCCTTTGGTCAAAAACAAATTCAATAAGCTTCTGAAAGAATAGAAGTGCTCTCATCTCAACTCCCTAAGAAGGCCATAAGGCTGGACTGCTCCAAGGGATAGAGGTGTACATTTCCTTCTTCCACTTAGCCTCAAGTGATCCTCGTATATAATAACTTATCCTATATACCTGGCGGTTGCAGCGACTAGCAATCCATGCAATCTAGTAGGATGGATAAGTTACCATAAGGCCCTTGAAAAGTGATTCACCTCATGCAAAAAATGAATTGTTATCATCTCAATTCCCTAAGAAAGCCATAAGGTTGGACTGCTCCAAGGGATAGAAGTGCACAATTATCAACAATGGTCAAAATCACAGTTGAAACAAAAACAAAACATCCATTTCATTCCAACCATTATCATTTGTTTCATCGCTTTCATCATTTCATATCTTCTCCATCGACTCATCGCTTAAAGAGAGACAAAATCAACAAATTTGAGTTTCATAATCAAAGTCAACACTCAAAACACTCAATCATGCAAATTACGCTCATTAAAATGAGCATCTTTTCCATGATTGGGGCAACACAAGTTGAATTTTATTTATGACCATCTTACACAACTCCCCTTCAAATGCAAATGGCTACAAAAACATTGTAAAACCCTCCAAATCATCATCATCATCATCATCATTTAGTGAACCTTGTATCTAGTGGATTACCCTATACACCTAGCGGTTGCAGTGACTAGCAATCCATGCAATCCGGTCGGATGGGTAGCTCACCATAAGGAAACTCATTCAAACATTCAACATCAAATCACTATGACATTAAATCAGCTAGGTCCCTAAATATTTGAGCTTAGATGTGTTCAAAATAGATTTGCACAAGGTTATCCTTCAACCCCTTCCATTGGGTCAAAAGTGGAAAACAACCAAAAACAATTTGGTAATAATCAGAAATCACTCGAGTATCAAATTCCCGAATGACTGGTTCCTTGAACCCATCATTTGGAAGGAATTTCTAAAGTCATAGTGGAACAAGAACTCCAAATGTGGTCAAAGATTTTACCACATATTTTGCACATCAATGAAACCAAAGGCAAATTTGTAAGAACACAAATAAACCCAAACTTGGGGCATCAAGTTGATCAAAATGTCATACATTTGCATCACATCCACATCATGCAATCAACCACCTCCTTTCTTCATCCACATTTGGTCAATTGGCTCATGGGTTTCATCCTTTACCCATTCACCAATTGAGGGGGTAAGCAAACAAATCAAAATTTTCAAAAATCATCCATTCTTGTGCGTCGAGAAGATTTGAGTCCATTCATCCAATAAAGATAGGTGTCATTTGTTTTTGCACCGCATTGTGCTTTACACAACACGGTACAAAAAGGGGCATCTATAGACACCAAAATCTAGGCATTTACAATTCACCACATAATTCTGCATAATAAAATATATGCCTAGGTCTAAACTTAGGTATATTAATTCATGTACACTTCACCCACATTGCACACCACAATCCTGCATAATAATATATGCCTAAGTCTAAACTTAGGCATAAAAATCTTGCACATTATCCTATTTTCTAGATTTTAATAAATCTGGAAAATCCCCCTAGGATACCCTGCCTACCCACTAGACATGTGTCCTAGCCACCTCACTACCCCACCTTGCCACATCTCATACACCCTTGTCCCCTTTGTCCCTTCACATGGGACAACCCTTACACCTCACTCCACTTGCACCCACATCACCCCAGTTAAGTGAGACACCCTGGGTGACTCACTCTAACTACCCCCTCCATTTGGCAGCCCAGGATTGCCACTTGGCAGCCCTGGCTTGCCACCTCTCATTTCCCTCCAAAACCTAAAATTGCCTATAAAAGCAACACCATTCCATAAAGAAAGGGGGGCTGGAAAATACATCGTTACGCTGTCGAAATCATTGCAGGGAATCACCAACGATCACGGAGTTCGAGCCATCGAGGTCCCGGATCTGAGTTTCAAGGTTTTCTGCCATCTCTGCACAACCGCGCATCCATGGTTACACAGTCCCAACCGCAGTCCCATGGTTTCTAAACCACACATCCATGGTTACACAGTCCCAACCACAGTCCCACGGTTTCTAAACCGCACACCCGTGGTTACACAGTCACAACCGCAGGCCCACGGTTCTACAGAAACTACCAAACTTGTTTTGGCCATATCTCACTCATCCGGACTCGGATTGAGCTGAAATTTTGAGGGTAGGTTCCTGACATCCCCAAGAACATCTCCACCAATTTTTAGGCCATTTGGAGTAGCAGAGATCAGTAAGTTATTCATTTTTTAGCAAGGCATTTTTAATTAGTATTTCTATGTTTCCTGCAAGCATTCCTTTCAAGGGTTTTCATTTGCATTGATTTTCAATCATTTATACAGGTGCTATTGACCCTTGTTTGACTTCCATGTGTGCAGGAGATAGGTATTTGAAGAGCTATTGAAGCTGGAGTGGTCCCTACATTGGATACCAAAGCCCACTCACCCCTTGAAGTTGTAGTTGAGGAATGGAGAACACACAAGCTCATTAAATATTTGGAAGACCCCTTTCCTATCAAAATCATTGTATTTCAGAAGAGAGGCAGATAAAGCATTGTTACATTGCCCCCAACACATTTGGGGCAATTCAAAATATTTGTAAAATTGTATCAAATATCAATATAAAGATTCATTTGTGGCAATCTCTCTTTTTTGTATTGTATCTTTGTTTGTGTTTAGTTCTTTTGGTTATAGATTCCATGCTTTCTTCCATTCACCTTTTCCTATAACCATCAGCCAATCCATATACCACTCCACCAATTTACTCATCAAAAGCTCCCATTCCTGAGGATTCTCCTATCACAAAAACTAGCCAAGCTTCCATGATCCCATCATCTTCATCATTAACTAAATGCGCATGTGGTCAAAGTCAATCCACTTCATCATTGCTAGCCATTCAGTAACATTACAAATACAATCCATCACCACCAACCAATGTTTCACAAGTCAATTTTATGGATTGTGATACATCTTCATCTCCACCATTCCCCAAGCCATCATCCAATCATGGTCCTTCCACATCATCCCAAGTCAAGGTCCACCTCACTAATCCTAGTATTTGTGAATATGTGGTCCAATACATCACTGTCATGCCACTCACCATTCCTAATGCTAAGGTTTTTGATCACCCACATGACCCACCCTTATCCATAGGAGTAGTATATGACATGGGTTCATCTCATAATAGCATAAATTTTGTATATGGGGAGATTGATTCTTCATCAAATCTAGCTCCCCTAGAGGAACCCAAGGAACCAGCACTTTCTAACATTCCAAATATACTAGTGTTCCATCTTGCTATTTTCATATAGTCAATTGGCAAGGTCATGGCCTAGAATTGCATGAACATAGAATGATTCAGCATATTGATGTTCCATATCAAGAAGTGCACGACCATTCAGGTCTAGGTTATCATCCACTTTCCACCACCTCTTCTCTTGAACATGCCTTCCAAATACTTGATCTAAATTTAGGAGAAGAAGCTCTCCATCCTGATGACTCAGATGATGAAATATATGGAGAATTCAAACTCATGTTGATAATTTCAGATGAATCTAGAGAGGAATGAGAAACCATAATTCCCCATATCGAATAGGATGATTTTTCTCTCAAAATGTTCCCCATCCATGAGCCCATATTTTACTTGCTTCTTTCACAAGAATGAGCCTCCCCTATCGATGAATGATCACCTCCATCTCATTAATCCATTTCATAAGCCAAACTTGTAACATATGTACATAACACAAAAATAGTGGTTTTCACCACTACCAAAAAAAAAAATCAACAAAAATATTTTCTTTCTTTGCATTACATGTATATATCATTTAGTTAAATGCATTCATTTATGTTTCTTGTTGTTTTTCAGGTTTACCAAACTCCTAGCATTCGTTCTTAGGTTCCATTCATTTCATTCAACCTTATCCACTTTGCCCATAAGTCAACATGAATCCTGTTGATTTATTCACCCCACTCCGTAATCCATATGATCTGGTTAAACCAATTCTAATTGACATAAGCCTTATCAATATGGACTAAATTTCCTCATATCCATCAATTTTCGAGTTTGTCTTGTTCGAGGAATTGTTAACGGCTTCTACCAACTATATTCCTCCATCCCCTCCACCTTTGCCTTTACCCTCACATTCAAACCCCAAGCTTTTCCAAGCAGATATAGATGAGGATAAATCAAAAGAGTTTGATGATATCTTAGATGACATTCATCTGATCCCTATGCCCCATCAACTTGAGGAAGGTTCTCACATGTCAATTGAAGATACTATCGATGTGAACCTTAGTTCAGACATCGACAATCCCCAAATTATCAAGATTGGAAAAAGCTTAGCCAATGATGAACAAGAGCAATTAATTGCTCTCCTCAAGAGGAAGAATGGTATATTTGCATGGTCCTATAAGGACATGCCTGGTCTTGACCCTAGTTTGGTTGTCCATAATCTTACCTTACAGCCTTATGCTAATCTAGTCAAGCAAAAACTTAGGAGGATGCATCCTACCATGGCCCTCTTGGTAAAAATAGAGCTTCAAAAACTCTTATACATGAACTTCATAGTTCCTATCGACTATCCTAAGTGGATTTCAAACATGGTACCCATTCGTAAACCTAACAAGGTGATACACATTTGCACTAACTTTCAAGATATTAACAAAGTGTGTCCTAAGTATGACTTTCCTCTTCCAAAATTGATACTCTTGTCAACACCTATGTTGGCAATGAAATGTTTTCTCTCATAGATGGTTTCTCAAGATACAACCAAATTCAAATAAATCCTTATGACCAACACAAAACAGCATTCACTACACCTTGGGGAACTTTTTGTTACAAGGTGATGCTCTTTGACCTCAAAAATGTAGGTGTCACTTATCAACGTGCCATGACATACATTTTCCATGACTACATGCATAATATTATCGAAGATTATGTGGATTATCTCTTGGATAAATCAAAAACTTGATAAGAGCACATTGGTGTCTTGGAGAAGTTTTTTGACCGACTTCTAGAGCATAATGTAAGGTTGATCCCCAAGAAATGTGTCTTTGGTTTTACCTCGGGTAAACTTATAGGATTCGTTATCTCTAAAAGAGGGATTTAGGTGGACTCAAAAAGGTCAATGCCATCATGGAGATGCCTCCTCCAACTCACTTAAAGGATTTGTGTAGTTTACAAGAAAATATTTAATCGATCCATCATTTTATTGTGCAACTTTCTAACAAATGTAGGTCTTTCAATCACCTACTACAAAAGGGGTTCCATTTTCTTGGATAAATGAATGCCAAAAAGCCTTTGATGATATTAAGTAATACCTAGCTTCTCCACCAATCTTAGAACCTCCTCATTCGGGGATCCTATTCTATATTTATATTTCAGAAATGAACTTTGCATTAGGAACAATGCTTGCACACAAGAATGAAAAAATTTGAGAGCAAGCTATCTACTACATTAGTCAAACATTGGTAAGCTATGAAACCAGATATGCTTATGTAGAAAAATTGTGCTTAGCAGTGGTTTTCGCAACTAAGAAAATTTGACATTACATGCTTAGTCACACAACATATGTCATAGCTAGAGAAAATTCTCTGAGTTATATGATGTATCACACTTACACTAACATATGCATCGCTAATTGGATAATGCTCTTTACTAAATTTGACCTTTAAATCATTAACTAAAAATACGTTAAATATCAGGTAATATTTGATCAACTTGTGGAAGTTCCACTACCTAGTGATCATCCTTTGATTATTGAGCTTCCAGAAGATTTGGTATTTATCATCTTCGAACTAGAAGAAGATGTCATTCCAGAGGAATACATCATTATCACACTATTCTTTGATGGATCTAAGTGCACAAAAGGTCAAGTTGTTGGAGTCATGTTTCATACACCCTAGGGGGTACCTATCCCCTTATCATTTAAACTTGACTTCCAATGCATAAATAACATAGTAAAGTACAAAGCCTTAATCTTATTTTTTCAATTAGCTATAGCTATGAGCATTAAGCATATCAATATATTTGGTGATTCTCAACTTGTTAAGAAAATCAATGGAGAATACCAATGCAAAGAACCTACCATTAAGCTTTACCATGAAGTAGCAATGAAATTGCTCTCTAATTTTAATTGGTATGAAATCAATAGTTTACCATGTTTGACTAATAGATTTGCAGATGTGATGGCCTCCCTTGGATCATTGATTCCAAAAGACTCCTTTGGAGAGGTACAACCCCTTATAATTTCAACAATCTCTAAATCTGCAATTGTCCATAATGAGTCTAAAGACAAAAAGGATGTTTGTTTTATCCAGTTAGATCCATATGAACCTTGGTCAAGCTAGATAGTAGCCTTTCTCAAGTTTGGAACACTCCCATCTGACATGTATCAAAATTCTAAATGCACATTCAAGAAAAAAGTAGTTCATTTCATTCTGTTAGGGGATGCATTGTATAAACATGGTTATGATGGACTTCTCCTTTTTTGTCTCGAATCTAGTAAGGCACAAATATCCATAGTTGAAGCCCATGATGGAACTTGTGGGGGTCATTTTAGTGGAATGACCATTACAAAGCATATTTTATGCATGGGTTATTATTAGCCCACAATGGAGTGTGATTGTTGCACTCATGTTAAACATTGTAAGAAATGTCAAAAACATGATAATTTAACTCATGTACCATCACAATCTTTATAGCTTATCCAAAGCCTTTGGCCCTTTTCACAATGGTATCTAGATCTAATTGGAAAAATTTAGCCTCCCTCATCGATACGACATACATTCATCATCATAGCCACTGAATACTTCACAAAATGGGTTGAGGAAATTCCTCTAACTAGTACGATAGGACGTAGAATTATGGATTTTATACTTCATCACATCATTTATCATTTTGGTATCCCCTCAAAAATCATCTCTGACAATGGCAAGTCTTTCAAGAAAAAGTATGTTCAAGAACTTTGCAAGAAATATAACATTCAACATAGCTTCTTGACTCCTTATTAACTACAAGCTAATGGATAAGTTGAAGCTTCCAACAAGACCTTAATTGCTATTCTTAAGAAACTTGTTAAAGAAAATCATAGAGATTTGCATACACAAATTCCCTTGGTATTATGGACTTATCGAACAAGCATTTGCATGCCTATAGGGGACACACCATTTTCATTGGTCTATGGATCCAAAACAATCATGCCTCTTGAGATCGAGATACCCTCCTTACGAATTTATTTGTAGGAATTTATATATGATGACACTGCTAGACAAGCACATCTTGACCAACTCACACTTCTTGATGATAGGCAAGTCAATGCTTTAGAGCATTTACGATTTTATCAAGACCGCCTAAAACATGCTTACAATGCCAAATTTCATCTATGTGAATTCCAATTAGGAGATATTGTCCTTAAAGAGAATAAGCAAAACACCAATGCATTACTGCATCTTCATGATAAATTTATGACTAATTGGTTGGGTCCTTACATTGTTACTCAAAGAGTGGGTAACAGTACTTATAGGCTTGCAAGTCTAGAGGGTGAAGAAGAACTCAAACCACTTAATGTTATGCACTTAATAGCATTCTCTACATAATGAGATTTATATATATATGTATATATACATTGTTGATACACAAAAATATTTGCATACATTTCATACTGTAACCTTGTAGAAAGCATACACCTAACTAATGCATCAATTTATATCAAACATTAAAGCATAAAAGATTGACAAATAATAAATTCAACAAGAAAGAGAGTGCATATTTTATTAAATATTTTGTCAAATTTTATTAAAAGTATGTCCCTCTTAGGTATACTCATTTTTGATACAATTAATACAGTATTGAAGAACCTCTAAACGAGGGGGTGGTGTAATTCGTAGGCTTTCCTCAAAGACACGAACTGGTCAATATCAAAGGTGACCTTCTTCTCTCACGAAAAGAGGTCATTGTTGCCTTGAATGCCTTGAAATGAATGGATCGTGTAAATGTTGTGTTCAAGAAACAACAAGAAAGGATTAAAAGCAAATATGGCCTCTCTTGATGAGGCTTTTAATGGAAACTTGCATAAATGATGATAAAGAAAACAAGAAACATGTAAATCTATGAAGATTAGCATAAAATCATAAAATTACTATGAAGCATAGAAGGAAAGCATGTAATTTAGGTAATAAGCAACCTAATTAGCCGTTAGAAACTTGAATTGCATGAAATAACAAGAATATATGTTAAATTAACTAATGCAAGGAAATGGAGTGAAAAAACCTCTAATTCCTAAATCAATCAGTCAAATGTCTACTAAATTGTTAATATATGATAGACTAAGCTAATTGCACAATTGAAAGTGTATATCTAATGCTAAAACAAAAGAAATCAGAGATCAAACCCTCACCGTGGGTCTGAGGTACGGTGGGCACTGTTAGCCATGGCTGACAGCCACAGTTGAGGCACAAATGCTTTTGCTCTTGTATTTAGGGCTTGGGTCTCTGATTTCCTTTATGTAATTGATGATCAAGTGTCACCTTGGTGTCCTCTAACAGATTGGCAGTTGAATTTTATGATAGTCATGTTTGATTGGCTTGATTGTGCAATTGTGCTTCCTAGTCCTTTGGAAGGTTCATTAATGAATTCATGCTTGTCACTTCACAATTGGACATCATTTCAACTCTTCTCAAGGGGTTATCAATTTGCTATTCATTTTGGTAGAGCTTCACTATATTCAAATGCAAACTTTCTCTAGACTTCTCTCCAATTTGGAGGGGGGTCTTATAGGACTCCTAATATCCAATCTTGGCTTGCTTGGGAAGCCAAGATCAATATCCAGGAGGTTGGATCAGTTGGGAGGAAAACTCTCAAAGCTTCCCCGCCCAAAACCATTTGAATTCTCATTGCCCAGACCATTGTAACCGAATTTGGCTCGGCCTGGGATTCAAAACAGTTTTGATGCTAGCCACGGCTTTGAGGTGCGGCTATCTCTATTAGCCATGGATGTCAACCATGGCTAAGGCTGAGTTAGCCAACTCTACCCAAGTTGAGTGGTTAAAACCACTGCTTCACCTTCGAGCTATCCAAGATCATTCATATGGTCTATTAGCATGTCCCATATGATTAGTCACCTCGACATGACATATTTTAGGTGTCTAAAGATGCCTATTTTGGGATGCATTGTGAGAATGAACAACACTTAGCAAAAATAGACCTCCTAAAATGATGTCATAGGTTGAATGATGATCATTAATCTAATCAACATTAGATGCCTAGTCCTGCCAAAGGGCATGCATCTTAGAATCATTACTTCCAACTGAGGGAAGGATTAAATTTGCAAAGCTTTTGCAAGCTCCAGCGGTGATCGGGTAGCTTCAGTGCTACTATAGTACCTATAGGTGGAGAGCTACTAACTTAACTTTCATAGTTGCTTTTTTCCTCAGCAAAGGGTACGCTTATGATAGTCGTTGGTAATGATTCGTAAGACGAATGCATTTGACAAGATCGAGTGATCTCTTTTTGAATTTGATTATAATTTTGATATTATGACTACACCCTCAAGAAATTTTTTGATGAAGGTAGGACAATTGAATGAAGCAACAAGTTGCTTGACCACAATGAGTGATTTGAATAGTTTAATATTTTAGCACTTTGATTACTTGGTAAGGCCTAATTTAGCCATGATTGCAACTATTCATAGTAATTGTACATCTCTATCTCATGGAGCAATATAGCCATTGTGGCCTTATTAGGGAGTCAAAATCATAGCAATTCCAATTAGGCTTGTGTTGAATCATAATGTTTGATGATCTACTTAAAATTTCATATAAGCATTGAGATGAATACCTCATTCTTGTGGAGAAGTCCAACCATCTAGGCCTTCTTAGGGATTGAAGTGAAGCATATCAATTCAATGATGACTAATTTACCTCAAATGGCCTTATGGTAATTTACTCATATTGCTATATTGCATGGATCACAAGTCACTGCAACCACCAAGTGTATAGGATAAATAACTAGATACGAGGCGCTATTTGAATTTTGAATTATATGAATTTTTATGTTATTTTGAAAATTTTGAGCGTTTTGCACCATTAGATATTTTTGATTTTGCATTTTGAAGCCCCTCATGGTAAAATTTTGAGGGTATTTATTGTTGGATGCTAGCCGTTCTTGTCAACCATAGCCAAATTTTACAATTTTCCTAGTTGCAGCTCTAACGTGCGGTCAGAAAACCCTAATTTTGTGTTTACGGGTGTCAGCCACGGTCGAGGGTAAAATTGAAAATATAAAATAAAATCTATCATTTTCAACGTCATTATTTTTAATTTCCAAGCTATAAAATTGAGATCTCTAAGAGGTAAACTTGCACTTTTGACACGGAACATTGCTGAAAATTCGCACAAAATTCCTAATGGTAGACCAACCAGAGGCGTCTTCCAGTGGCAGATCTGGTATAAGGTAGCCACACGCATCTCTCTTATTTGATTTACCCAATTAAAATGAACCTAACTAATTAATGGGTTAATTGAACCACATTAAACTATTGGTAAAGAACCTCACCTTAGTTAGGGTTTAGCGTAGGCTAGCTTAGAGGGTAGGGTATTTAATTTTTGGGTATTTTCGAGATGGGAAAGGACCCTAAAAAGGTCATTTCAATTTTTTTTTTTTTTTGGTTTTTTGGCTGATTTAATTGATTTTTTTTTGGATGCTTGAAGTGCAATCTTGATTTTTTTGAATGTGTTCCATGCATTTGTGAATGTTTTTATATTTTTGAATATTTTTTTTTTTTTAATTTGTTTGTCTTTTTTAGATCATTTTTTTGATGTTTTTGATTGATTTTATGTATATTATTTATCTCTTTCAGACTTTTACTACGAGGGTGAGGAAATCAAATATCCTTCGTACCCTTCACAATGGCCTCAATGATACTGAGTACGCCTAGTTTGGAGCCATAGGAATTGGCTACATGCTACGGTTTCCATCTATCAGAGTTGATCAGGCTTACATGACCACTTTGTCCCATCGTTGGGATGCGAGGACCAACACCTTTCACCTACCCACAAATGAGATTACTGTTACTTTAGAGGATGTATACTACATATTTCGGATCTCGATCGATGGTGATTCCATCACATATTTACCCATAGAGATAAAGGATTTTATCTTTTATCAGATCTTTGGCACCCAAAGTGTTGCGGTGTAGGTAGATTTAGACCACGATGGGGTTCACATTGAGTACTGGTACCATGAGAATATCTTCTCCCAGAGAGCAGCTGTATTTATGCACTTGATAGTCCAAATTGTGTTTCTTGACACATTAGCAGTGAGGTTCCCTTGGAACCTCTTGGTGAGGACCCGAGACATGTTGGCTAGCAACACTAGAGAGCCAATGATCCTATCCTAGGGGAGCGCTCTACTTGCACAACTCTATGATGAGTTGTATTGGATTACATGGAGGAGCCATGCGGGAGTTGGTTGTAGTCTCCTACTACATATCTGGGCATGGCAGCACATCACATTTGAGAACCCCATACTAATATCGCTTTGAATTACTAACATTACTAAGGAGAGCCAATGTTATGCTTTATGCTGGCCTTGATATTCTGAGGGATTTTAGAGTAGGTCTCGAGCAGGGGATGTATAGTACTACATTGATCATATTGCATGACTACAACCTGGGTAGGTGTTATGGATGTCCTACATGGATTGCCCAACATGGCTAGAGGTAAACATATACCTGAGGAGGACTCAACATGATAGATGGCTTCTCAGGTACAAGCTTGAGATACAAGAGTTCTTCTACTTCTCCCGTATGACTAGGTAGTTTGGTATTCGCTAGGATATTCCTCCCACTCCTAATATATACCATTGTCTTAATGTGGAGAAGGACTTGGCATGGCCTCATGTGACTCCACTAGGGATGAGTATGATGATTTCTAGGAGTCTATACTAGAGGATGCAGGGACTATAGTAGATTATGACACTTGGTGGACTACTAGGTTTTGGTGGGGTGATGGCCTACTATGTAGACCTACATATGGTGCAGGTGCAATAAAGGTAGAGGAGGCACACCCAGAGGGAGTAGATCCTCATGGGCATAGAGTGCACTAGTGGACAGAGGGAGAATGGGGTGAGGGTGCAACTGAGGAGGAGCCCTAGGTAGAGGAGGGCAAGGAGGGGCCTGATTATGAGGAGTCCTAGCTTAGGGCCTAGGTTGCTAGCTTACAGACACAGGTAGGAACCTTACAGACGTAGATCTTAGAGAGGGAAACTTTCATGGCTACTCTATAGGTGCGATTAAGAGCCACGTAGGATCAGTTATCATATGGATAGGAGCAGTGGTAGGGATACCAAGAGGAGAAGTCTCTTCACATGGTATATATTGAGAGTGCCACTATAGCTCTAGATAATACGACACTTGAGCGAGATATTTCATAGTATCAGCTACAGCTAAGTACTCATGAGAGGTATCTATTAAGGATTACACAAATGGATCCCTTGACTCCATAGGATACTCCTGTGGAACTAGCCATACAGCGACATATAGGTTTTTATCTAGACATAGAGATCAAGAGGCTACAGGCTATCATATAGATCCATCTCAGTCGGTATGCATCAGATGCTACTCATATTACTCACTTAGAGAGAGATTTTGAGCTACACATGGGCAATATTATAGAGAGGTCCATAGATCCAGGTACCCAAAGGACTCAGACACGATAGAAAAAGCAGTATTTAGCTTGTTCCAATCACAGGACTCACCAAAAAAAGAGATCCTCAATCATTAGCTCTAGGTAGACTCACAGGGAGGGTGGCACTGGCATAGGATACTCACAGGATGAGGGGCACAGGTGCTCCCTAGTATAGGTATTATCAAATTTTTATACTATTTTTGAGTGTAAGGTCAAGGACCTACACAGTTGTAGCCTTCAGATATTTTGGACATGCTCTTATGTACTTTTTGAGACATACACACACACACACACACACATATATATATTCTCATACATTAATTTATGACTCATTATATGTGTAGATTTATTTGTTTTATGTTTATGGTATGCATATGGATGCAATTATTACATTGTATGTTTATTTGATGCTATATGATGTGATGTATGGATGACATGCACTAGCTAGATGATGGATTTATGACTAGATATTGTGATCTAGATATGTAGATGGACTACTATGATGTATGCATATGTGGATGCATTGTTTTATGTTAAATGCATGTCTAATTAAATTTATTTGTATGTATTTAATTTATGATGTTATGATATGATGAACACAGTGTATGTAATGTATTATTTACATGATGATCTAATGTAAATGAACATGTATATTTTAATCACTTAAAATATAAGGAATGAATGTTGTATGAGTTAAGCAATATAATGGATGACACCACAAAATGTATAATAATTATGAAATATAATTGATACATATTATCTTAAGAATTAATCAATTAAACACCCATATGTGCTATGAAGTGATGTATTTTTTCTATTCATAAGCTTTTGTAAGTTAATAAATATGCACAACATAGTCAATGGCCATCTAAATATCATTACTGATATCCATTCGGTATCTAACCTATGTTATGTACATCCCCCAAAAAACAAACTCTCATAAAATGAAGTTGATAATTGACTGATTTTAAATGGATTGTTGCTATCTGGGAATTTTTGAGGTTTTCCATGAGACTCAAACACCCTAGTTGACTTATCAAAAGTTGTATAATGACTATACTAGACTTCTAAAAAATAAAGTTTTTGCTAAGAAAGACCAAGCTATTCATTACCCCTGTGTGTGCAAATGAATATATTATATGAGACATAAGAATACCCTAATGACAGACGAGATTCATTTAGCCCATTTTTGTATTGGGGATCCTCAAATATTCACCCGATCCTAGGTTTGTATTCAGTTATACTAGACCACTAGGTGATACAAGCCACCTAAATCTAGCTCATTTATAAATTTCTTAGACCTACCCTAATTCTAGGTAGGATTCATTCAACCCATTGCTATATTTGGGATCACCCTATGATTTTTTAGTATTGATCATTCCAGGGATTCAAGCTTACCGCTTTATTTTCTTCAATTTATTGGGATACTTGCTCATGTATAGTGATAAAAATCACTGTTTATTTTGTATTTTTGTTTTGAGCAAGGGATTTGATTTGATTTTTGGTATGTTACTCCTTTTTTGTAAGCAAGGGATTTATTCGGGTAGGGGGTAAACTTGTCCTTTTGCAAATGGCCCCTACTCTAGACGATTGTGCCACACAAAATGAGCAAGTAACAAAACCTTTCGCTTAAGGTGACCCAAACCACTTTTGTAGTGTTCATCTCTCCTTAACCTAATTAGGATTGTTAATGTGTTAATTAGTGATGGGATTCTAATATGCTAAGTGCTATAAAACCTAGAAATCATCTCCAAAAGCAAAGCAAGCTTTCTACTAAATTTGAGAAGACCACTAGGTATGGCTGAATGACCCAAAAACCCTAGTATATTCTTCATAGAAATAGGAGGGTTGTGTTGAGAAACACAATTACTCACAAGGGTGATGGAAGATGATGATGCATAGATGTATGATTGAAATACAAATGTGGTGTCATTTGTAAGATTGCAAAAACAACATTTCCTAATGCAAGTGTGATGGATGGAAATACCTAATGCAATGCAATTAAATGAAATGCATGTGCAAAATCAAAATGCATGATGCCAATGAAATGCAAATGTTTTTAGATTTTATTACTTTTTTATTTTTATGGATTTTGAAATTTTTCCATATTTTTAAGTTTTGAAATTATTATGTATGGAATGCCTTAAGATGAAGTATTTTGAGAGGTTCAAACTCTTCAACACCTTCAAGTGATGTCAGGCGATATGTTCCAGGTCCAATATGCTCTAAGATGATGTAAGGACCCAACCAATTAGCTACAAATTTGTCTCGTAAGTGCAGCAGTAGGTTTGAGTTCTATTGGTTCTGTTTCAGCACAATATCACCAACCTTAAGGCCTCTCAAGTGGAATTTAATATTGTAAGCTCATTTTAAGTGCTCTTGATAAATACGAAGATGCTATAGGGCATTCACGTGACATTCATCAAGAAGTGTCAATTGATCTAGGTAAGCTTACTGTGTTGTGTCATCATCTATGAACTCTTTCAATGTGATGCACAGCGTTTGAATATCCAACTCTAGGGGTATAATGGTCTCAATGCCATATTCCAGCAAAAATGGGGTTGCCCCAATGGGCATCCAAATGCTAGTCCTATAAGCCCAGAATGCAAGGGGAAGCTAAATGTGTAAATATTTATGGTTTTCTTGGACCGTATTTTTCAATATGGCTACCACTGTCTTATTTTAAGCCTTAGCTTACCTGTTTACCTATGGATAGTATGGAGTCACAAAACTATGTTGTATATTGTACTTAGACATCAAAGCCTTCATAGTTTTGTTCTTAAATGGCGTTCCATTATCTAAGATTATCTTGGATGGTATCCCAAAATGAATAATGATATTGTGATTATAAACTCCACAATATGTGCTCCATTTGTCATTTTTAAAGGGATTACTTCCACCCACTTTGTAAAATATTCAGTAGCCATTATGATAAATGCATTCCAGCCTGATTATAGAGGATAGATCTTACCAATTAGATCTAAACCCCACTGAGAAAATGTTCAAGCCTCTTGAATGGGTTGTAAGGTTTGTGATGGCAAGTGTGTAACATTAGCATGATGCTGATATTTAACGTATTTCTTGACATACGTGGTGTAATCCTTCTTCATAGTGGTCAAATAATAACTCATTCAAAGGATGTACTTGATGATGGTCATGCCACTGAAATGGCCACCACATGTACCATCATGAGCTTGCAAAATTTCCCAAGTTGATTCTTAGGTCTCAAGACAATGAAGGATGTCGTAGCTTCTTTGGTACAAAATATATTCAAGCAAGACATAATTTGTCACTTTAAATCTGAATGTGTCTTTTGTAGCACACAATAATCCCTATGAGATCAAACCAATCTTGAGGAATTCATATAATTATAACATCCAGTATTGATAAGCTTCTGCCTTGACTGTCAAGATGACTTATTCCTCTAGCATTTTGTTGTGCGTGAATGCAGACTGAGATACAACCTTATGGTGAATGGTGGTGTCATTCCCCATAGGACCCTACGATATCAAATACCCCTAGCATACCTTCTTGATAAATTCTCTATCTTGATAAAACCACTCATGGTTTGGTTTTATATGAATCATGTTGACTGATTCCTTGTTATCAAAAGCTGCACACTACATCACGGCATGCGATAGCATCTTTATATGAATGGTAGTAAAGTAAGAAGATGGATTCTGAGGGATTATAGATTCCAAATATGCCTAGTGTTTATGAATTTTTTCAATGTACAAGGAATTATCTTGATGTCGTACCACTCTGGTTGGACTATATAAGTGTCAGCAAGATCCTTGTAAGCTTTCAATATGGGACACTGAAGCAGAGTTGAATTAAAAAAACACATACAATCCACTGAAAACCAGAAATGCTAAAAGGAGCGAAATCTTTCCATTACTTTCATGCTAATAATGAGAATCCAAAAATAAGAGCCCTTTTACAATTTCAAAAATTCCTACTTATGCCCTATTTTTATTTTTCCCTTTTTTCCCACCTAAAACTTGAAATTTTAAATTTTAAATTTGGGGCAACTTGTGGAGGTCATAACTTCGCACTCGTTGACCCGATTGACTAGTACAGCATATTTTCATAAACGAAATGAAACACTCTAAGTGACATGACTTGGATCTTCATGCCAAGGCTTTCATCTAGCCAAAAATACTCAAATATGACCTCTAAGACCTTTAAAAATCTCCTGCAAGAAAAACTAGTTTTACTAGTTTTACTAGTTTTTACTAGTTTTTACAAAATTAAACAATTACAATATTTTTTGGGTGATGCAAGATCACTTTTACACCATTGGATGCTCTTTCATTAGACACATACATTGAAAAATTCCCTTCACTTGATTTATTATGAGAAGGGAATCACCAAAGATGTTGAATCATTTAATCTTCATGGTGATGGTTTTTTGGAGGCCCAAGATTAGGGCTTCGTAATCAGCATTTTTGTTGGTGCAAGGAAAATCTAGCTTAAATTACAAGGGCATTGGAGCACCCTGTGGTGTGTAGAAAAAAATTCCTACACCACCCCCTTACTCACACTTCAAACCCTAGAAGAACAAAGTCATGTCATATTTATTATCTGGTTCTCCAGGTTCGGGTGCTTCTGATAATGTGAAGACCACATCATCAGGAAGCTCTATGGTGAGAGGCCTACTATTTTTGAGAGGTGCCTCTACCAATTTATCAACTATGACCTATACCTTGATGGACTTTTGGCTAATGAACTCCAAGTTGAATTCTATAAATACCATGATCCACTTCGTAGTATGTGTATTATGATATGTCTTGCTCATCATATATTACAAATGATTTTATTTGGATATCACATATGTCATATGACTTAGCATACAATAATGCAACTTCTTCATTGTGAATACCATCACTAAACGCAATTTCTCCATGTATGCATATCTGAGCTCATAACTCACCAAGGTGTGACTGATGTAATATATCACTTGCTCTTTGTCTTGCATATTTTTTTGGGCTAACATGGTTCCCAATGCAAAGTCAGTAGCAAATATATATAGAAAAAAAGGCACATTCGGTCTTGGTGGAGCTAGCACTAGTGGTGTTACCAGGTATTACTTGATTTCATTGAATACTGCTTGATAGTCCTCAATCCAATTGAATGGGACCCCCTTGTATAGAAGATGATTCATGGGTCAACATTTGTTTGATAATTGTGTGATAAATCGCTTTAAGGACACTACTTTGCCCTGTAGGCTTCTTAACTCTTTGATATTTATGGGAGGATGTATTTCTAATATGATATTGACCTTCGTTGGGTAAACTTGGATGCCTCGTTTTGAAATGATGAACCCCAAGAGCTAACCTGAAGTTACACCAAATATGCACTGGGTATTCAACCTAGCATTATGCTCTATCAGGCGATTGAAGACCTTTCTCAGGACCTCTGCATGCTCAGAATGCAGCATTGACTTTGACAATAAGTAATTGATATAATATTCTAATATTTTATTCATGTAGTCATGAAATATATATTTCATGGCTTGCTAATATGTGGCACTAGCATTTTTAAGTCCGAATGCTATAACTTTATAGAAAAATGTTCCCCATGGCATTGTGAACATGGTTTTATGCTGGTCTTCGACTTTAATATGAATTTGATTGTAACCAAAAAAACCATCCATAAGGGAGAGCATCTCATGACCTATAGTTGCATCTACAAGAGCATCTATGTTGGGCAACAAAAATGAATCCTTTGGTGTTGCCTTGTTGAGGTCTCTGAAATCTATACAAATACGAATTCTTCCATCAGGTTTTCCTACAGGTACCATGTTTGATACCCATTCTAAATAGTCCATGTAGATAATGAACTCTATTTCCAACATCTTTTGTAGCTCATATTTAACCATTAAAGTGACTTTTGGGTGCATCTTCCTGAGCTTTTGCTTGATAGGTCTTTTAGCGAGGTCTAGCAAAAGGTTATGAGTAACCAATTTTAGATCTAGTCCTGATATATCCTTGTATGTCCAAGCAAAAAGGTAGGGTATCTCTTTTAGTAGATGGACGAGTAAGGCACACTCATCAAGATATAGACTCTCTCCAAATTTGACCTTCTTAGGATTAGTGGGATCATTACTGATATCCACATCAAAAGTCTCCTCTAATGACATGTGTTCTCCCTCCTCAAGCTGGTGAGGCATAGGAATCAAGTGGATGTCATCATCTGGGTTTAAATGTCCTACATCATATTTTCCCTCAGTATGATAAACATCATGTGCATAGCCTAGTGCAAAATTAAAATGTTACAACATTTTAGGGAAGAAATTTTTAGGCTCTAGTGGTGAGTCAGTGTGATCCCAATCAATACCATCTACATTTAGATGCAATAGTTTGGAGGGATCAACTGGATTATGTTGGACATTTTGAGTAGATGAGTTGTCATTGATGTCAAGAGTGAGTGGTCATTGATGTCAAGTTTTCAGCATCAGTCAGTGGCAGTTTTAGTGGGCAGCATCAGGTTCAGGTTCTCCGATAAATGCAAAAGGATAAGTCCACCTTCGGTTGATAAAGACCCGGTTCCAGGAAGTCAGATGAGGTCTAAAGGGCAAAGAAGAGGCCCAGTAAAATAATATTATAATAATTAATTATAATATTAAAAAGGAGATTTAAATTAATTAAAAATTAATTAATATAATTTTATTATAAATTAATTTATTAATTAATTTAATTAACTCTTATGTTACTTAAGTTAATTATAAGTTAATCTTAATTTAATTATAAATTAATTTTTATTAATTTAATAAACCCTAAAAAGGGTTATAAAGCAAAGTTATAAATCGAATTATTAATTCGATGGGAAGCGTCGACGTATTACAACATCAAGGCACTATGTATAAATATGGAGGCAAAACCTTTGCCTAAGTCCCCAAGCGATCATAATTTTGAATGCCCCTAAGTTTGAAAAAGAGTGCAGAGAGTAAAGCAATGATTTTGAAAAGTCTTTGATAGAATTAAAAGGTACAAAGAGGAGCAAGGCTCCTTCCACTTTGCACATGCACCATATAGCATAGCTGGTGATGACGGTAAGTGTTTAGATGTTCGTTGGCAGAAGGACGCAGGTTCGAATCCCATGGGGTTCATGTTTTGCATGGTAGAAGGTTTACATTTTGTGAATGGTGCCTAGCATGAGGAAGAAAGGGAGGCTAGCACCTTCCCCTTCTCATGGGAGCGCCTAGCCCACGTGGTGGGCTAGCGCCTTGGTAAGGCGCTCGATGGAGAGGTTTCGGGGTCGAAACCCATCGAGGCCTTTTAGCGGATGAGACAAAGGTATGCGTTGTTATTTGTTGGGTTTGTCGCTTAGTTTGGGGATGTGCTAAGTTTGAAGGAAAAATAAAAATATTTTTATGTGCCTAAGGTTGAAAAATAATTTTTGAGGGTTTGTGAGATTTAATTTTTGCCTAAGTTAAATTTGGTTATTAAGTGTTTTGAGGGAGATAAAAGGGTAGGCAATTATTATTTTTGAAGGGTTATTTTTGAGAGTTTGATTTATTAATTTGGATATTATAAGGAGATTTTTGAGTGATTATTTTTATGAGTGATTTGATGATTGCTAATTTCAAGGAGTAATAAGGTGTATTTTGGATTGATTACTTTTGTGTTTGAAAAATATTTTGAAAGAGAGTTAGTGTGATATTTGTCATCTAACTATTGAAATTGGCAAAGGAGAAAATTGTGATTGAGACAAGTTTTTCTAAGGGCACTTCTACATCAAACAAAAGGTATGGGCACATCTTCCTAGTGAGTGATTGTTGAATGTTGTGAATGCAAAGTTGGAGTGAAAAGGATTGTTTGGTAAACATTGTTGAGTGTGGCTTGAATTAATGCTTCAAGGTTTTCTGGAATAAAGAGTTGTTGATAAAACCTTGTTTTATAAGCATTGTTGTTGAAGTGATTAGTTAAGTGAAGAATTTGAACTAGGGTTTGTGAAAAGAACATGAGTATCATTGTTATGTGAGATTGTTTGATAAGCATTGTTGGAAATATTTGAGTGAGTGTTTATATGCTTGGACTAGGGTTTGTGAGCAAGGTTTATTTCATTGAGTGATTGGTTGAGTAGAGTTGGTTGAGCCTAGTCAAGTGGATGTGTTAAAGTGATAGTTCAAGTTCTATGAAATAAATTATTCTATATTCTGAATTGATTTGAGAAAGAGGTTGAGTGTTGATGAGTGTGAAACATATTGAGTCTCTAACAATTCTCTATATGTTTCTAAAAGAGAGATTGAAAGTGATTGAGAGTTTTGTGAATGTGAAGCATATTGAGTCTCTAACAATTCTCTATATGTTTCTAAAAGAGTGATTGAAAGTGATTGAGCATTGAGGTGAATTGTGAAGCATATTGAGTCTCTAACAATTCTCTATATGTTTCTAAAAGAGTGATTGAAAGTGATTGAGCATTGTGATGAATGTGAAGCATATTGAGTCTCTAACAATTCTCTTTATGTTTCTATGAGATTGGACAAGTTCTAGTGAGGACTTGTTGAGCAGATTTGAGGTAAGTCTTTGAGAAGACTTGTGGATAGATTTGTGTGAGCTTTTGTGGAAGCTTACAATACAGATTGAGAGAAGATTTGGACAAGTTCTAGTGAGGACTTGTTGAGCAGATTTGGACAAGTTCTAGAGAGGACTTGTGGATAGATTAGTGTGAGATTTTGTGGAAGCTTACAAGGTATAATTGAGATAAGTATTTGAGAAGACTTGAGAGCAGAGTTGATTGATTGATTTGTTCAAACCTTGAGTTAAGGTTTGGGGTAGATCTAGTAGAGTTGATTTGAGATTAAGTCAAGCTTTGTGTTAAGGCTTGAGGATAGATATTGAGGATAGATTTGTGCTAGATCGAAGGACTATGTTTAGTGTAGATCAGAGGATAGATTGAGGATAGAGTTTGGTGCAGATTTGAGGATAGGTTTGTGCCAGACTAGAGATAGAGATTGAGCAGATTTGTGCTAGACCGAAGGACTATGTTTAGTATAGATTTGAGATAGATCTTTGAAGGTGATAGAGTATAGAAGATGATAGTCTCTAGTGGATAGAGATCCATTAGCTAGGGTAGTGAGGATAGGAGTCTTTAGTGGATAGAGATCCATTAGCCAGAGTAGTGGGGGTAGCAGTTCTTCTAGAAGATCACCAATTAGAGCTAAGGAGAAAGGAGTTCTCCTATGGATAGAGATCCATGAACTTGATTAGGGGATTGGTGTCTCCTTTGGACTAGAGATCCATAAACATTGTAATAGGGAAAGGATTCCCAAGAGATTGATTGAGAAAATTTTAGTGAAATATTTTCTTCGTGGAGTAGCCCACATTGGGTGAACCATGTAAAATTGGTGTCTCTATTGTGTGTGGTGATTTGTGCATTGATTTGATTATTACTATTGATATTGCTATCTATACATTGCATAATATTGATTGGGAAAGAAAAGTAAAAAGTGGTCTTATACTGTTCACCCCCTCTCAGTATAAGCTTGTGTTCTTCAATTGGTATCAGAGCGGGTTCCTTCAGAAGAGTTTAACAGCTTGAAGGAAAATCTTTCAAGAACACAATGGATTCTAAGAATGTGTCCTCAGATAATTCAACACCAATATTTGATGGAAGTGATTATATATTTTGGAGTATGAGAATGAAGATTCACCTGATGGCACTTGGCAATGAAATTTGGGAAGCAGTTGAAAATGGATACATACCACCAGTTGATCCACCTACAGATAAGGAAGGTAAGCTTCTACAACATTACAATTCAAAAGCAATGAATGCAATTTTGAGAGGTTTGCATAGAACATAATCAATAAAAGTTATGCATTGTAAAGATGCAAAAGGAATTTGGGATAAGTTGCAAAGCATATATGAAGGAGATAAAAGTGTCAAAAAGGCAAAGATACGAAATCTCAAAGGGCAATTTGAAGAATTAAGAATGAAGGATGAGGAAAATATTAGTACTTATCTACTTTGGGTAGATGAGGTTGTTAATGCCATGCAAGGACTTGGACTTAATATTGAAGAATCAGATGTTTGTGATAAGGTCTTAAGATCTCTTCCAAAAAGATTTAGTGAAAATATTTCTGCTATAGAAGAATCAAAAGATGGTGATTCTTTGACAAGAGATATGTTACTTGGTATTATTACAACTTTTGAGTTAAGAACAAAAGAGGAACCTAATTCTCGGAAGGAAGCAACATTCAAAGCTACTAAGAAGACAAAGGGTAAAAAGTTAGATTCAAGCAATGAGTCATCCAATGATGAAGAAGCTAATTATGGCAGAAGGAATAAGGATTCAAGAAGATTTAAAGATGCAAAATCTGTTAGATGTTTCAATTGTGGAAAGTATGGTCACTATGCAACTGATTGTCAAGAAGCTAAAAATAACAATGATGAAGAAAAATAGGATCACAAGAACAGGGAATCAAAAGAAATAAGTACCAAAAGAAAGGCAAGGATGGACAAGGTAGACAAGGAAATAAGTTCTTTCAAAGACAAAAGAGGAGCTACTATGCAGACAAGGCAAGTAAGTACTCAAGTGATAGTGATAATAGTTTTTCAGATAATGATAAATATGAAGTCTTATTTTTGATTGAAGAAAAAAAGAAGTTAAGAAAAGGTCACCAATAATTCTCAAGTGTTTTAGATGTGGTAATTTTGGACATCTTGAAGATAGTTGTACAAGGAATGGTTTTAGTTTCAGTGATGATGAATATGAAGATACACTTGAAGGACCAGAAGAGAATATTCTAATGGCACTAGAAGAAGAAGGAGGTGATCCTATAGAAGATAAGTCAAAAGAAAATGAAGATGTTGACAAAGGCAAACAAATAGAGGAAGAATCAGAAAAAGGAGGAGTTGATCTTGAGGGAGAGCTTATTTATGCTCTTAAAACTTTAAAGAAGGTAAGAAAGCAAAACTCCCAACTTGAATTTCAGTTTCAAGAATGTGATGAAGAGAGAGGAAAGCTTATAGAAGATTTAAACAAGTCAATGGCTAAGACAAAGAAGTTCAAGGATAAGTTAGAAGCAAAGGTCTTAGAATGTGAAAAGTTAGAACAAGAAGTAGCTCTACTAAGGGAAGATTTAGAAAAGTCCAAGGATAAGCTACACAAGTTTGGAAAGAGTTCAAATAATTTGGATAAGATGATCAAGGTACAAAGAAGGTCAACAAACAAAATAGGTCTTGGTTTTGAACAAGCTCAAAAGAAACAAGAAGAAGAGTCAACCTCAAGTTCTGAAGAAGAAGAAACTTCAGAAGAAGACAGTGTAAGAGAAAGTGAGACTTTTGAGGATGAGTTGGACAACAGAAAGTTCAACAAGGAAAGAAACAATGCACAAAGGAGAAACAGATGGAACAAGAATCAGAATAGGTTAAAAGAGACTAAGAGACCAATGAGGTCAAGACAAGGAAACTTCAATGGAAGATGTTTCTCATGTCACAGATTTGGGCACATGGCTTCACAGTGTAGGACACATGAAAGATAGGAATATGGGAACTTTAAGAACAGACAACTTTTCCATGGGTATTGCTACTCATGTAATCAGTTTGGTCACAAGGCAATGAATTGCAGGGTACATGATAGGAACAGATATGGCTTCACTAGGAGAAATCCCAAGATATTTGCACCACCAAGGAATAATAACATTAAGTGTTATAAGTGCAATAATGATGGACATACAACAAAGTGGTGTAGAGCAGACATTCCAGAATCAAGCATGAATAGGAATAGGAATAGGAATATGGACATGAACAGGACATGAACATGAACAAGAATATGGACATGAAGAATAGTAACAGAAATAAGAACAGGAACATGGACATGAATAGGAATAGTCAAAGGAATCAGAAGGATCATATGAGAAGGAAATATGACAAAGGTAAAGACCAGTGCTTGCTGGGAGTAGAAATACTCCCACCCCAGAATTAACCACCTCAAGAGGAGGTGGGGGAGGGGCTAAGCTAAGAGACTCATTCTTAGCCCCGAGCCCCAAAGGTGACCCTTTGCCATTGATGTCAAAGGGGGAGATATTTGAGTAAGGGGGAGAGATTTGGTTTAAGGAGAGAGCATTGAGTTAGGGGGAGCAATGTCCCAGGGGGAGCAGAACAGGAAAAAGGTCAAGTTTTGGTAAAAATAATTTGGGTTGCCATCAATGACAAAGGGGGAGATTGTTGGACATTTTGAGTAGATGAGTTGTCATTGATGTCAAGAGTGAGTGGTCATTGATGTCAAGTTTTCAGCATCAATCAATGGTAGTTTTAGTGGGCAACATCAGGTTCAGGTTCTCCGATAAATGCAAAAGGATAAGTCCACCTTCGGTTGATAAAGACCCAGTTCCAGGAAGTCAGATGAGGTCTAAAGGGCAAAGAAGAGGCCCAGGAAAATAATATTATAATAATTAATTATAATATTAAAAAGGAGATTTAAATTAATTAAAAATTAATTAATATAATTTTATTATAAATTAATTTATTAATTAATTTAATTAACTCTTATGTTACTTAAGTTAATTATAAGTTAATTTTAATTTAATTATAAATTAATTTTTATTAATTTAATAAACCCTAAAAAGGGTTATAAAGCAAAGTTATAAATCGAATTATTAATTTTATGGGAAGCACCGACGTATTACAACATCAAGGCACTATGTATAAATATGGAGGCAAAACCTTTGCCTAAGTCCCCAAGCGATCATAATTTTGAATGCCCCTAAGTTTGAAAATGAGCACAGAGAGTAAAGCAACGATTTTGAAAAGTCTTCAATAGAATTAAAAGGTACAAAGAGGAGCAAGGCTCCTTCCACTGTGCACACGCATCGCGTAGTGCAGCTGATGATGGCAAGTGTTTAGACATTCGTTGGTAGAAGGACGCAGGTTCGAATCCTATGGGGTTCATGTTTTGCATGGTAGAAGGTTTACATTTTGTGAATGGCACCTAACATGAGGAAGAAAGGGAGGCTAGCACCTTCCCCTTCTCATGGGAGCGCCTAGCCCACGTGGTGGGCTAGCACCTTGGTAAGGCGCTCGATGGAGAGGTTTTGGGGTCGAAACCCATCGAGGCCTTTTAGCGGATGAGACAAAGGTATGCACTATTATTTGTTGGGTTTGTTGCTTAGTTTGGGGATGTGCTAAGTTTGAAGGAAAAATAAAAATATTTTTATGTGCCTAAGGTTGAAAAATAATTTTTGAGGGTTTGTGAGATTTAATTTTTGCCTAAGTTAAATTTGGTTATTAAGTGTTTTGAGGGAGATAAAAGGGTAGGCAATTATTATTTTTGAAGGGTTATTTTTGAGAGTTTGATTTATTAATTTGGATATTATAAGGAGATTTTTGAGTGATTATTTTTATGAGTGATTTGATGATTGCTAATTTCAAGAAGGAGTAATAAGGTGTATTTTGGATTGATTACTTTTGTGTTTGAAAAATATTTTGAAAGAGAGTTAGTGTGATATTTGTCATCTAACTATTGAAATTGGCAAAGGAGAAAATTGTGATTGAGATAGGTTTTTCTAAGGGCACTTCTACATCAAACAAAAGGTATGGGCACATCTTCCTAAGTGAGTGATTGTTGAATGTTGTGAATGCAAAGTTGGAGTGAAAAGGATTGTTTGGTAAACATTGTTGAGTGTGGCTTGAATTAATGCTTCAAGGTTTTCTGGAATAAAGAGTTGTTGATAAAACCTTGTTTTATAAGCATTGTTGTTGAAGTGATTAGTTAAGTGAAGAATTTGAACTAGGGTTTGCAAAGAACATAAGTATCATTGTTATGTGAAGTTGAGAACTATCTTGGACTAGGGTTTGTGAAAAGAACATGAGTATCATTGTTATGTGAGATTGTTTGATAAGCATTGTTGGAAACATTTGAGTGAGTGTTTATATGCTTGGACTAGGGTTTGTGAGCAAGGTTTATTTCATTGAGTGATTGGTTGAGTAGAGTTGGTTGAGCCTAGTCAAGTGGATGTGTTAAAGTGATAGTTCAAGTTCTATGAAACAAATTATTCTATATTCTAAATTGATTTGAGAAAGAGGTTGAGTGTTGATGAGTGTGAAACATATTGAGTCTCTAACAATTCTCTATATGTTTTCTGATAAAAGAGAGATTGAAAGTGATTGAGAGTTTGTGAATGTGAAGCATATTGAGTCTCTAACAATTCTCTATATGTTTCTAAAAGAGTGATTGAAAGTGATTGAGCATTGAGGTGAATGTGAAGCATATTGAGTCTCTAACAATTCTCTATATGTTTCTAAAAGAGTGATTGAAAGTGATTGAGCATTGTGATGAATGTGAAGCATATTGAGTCTCTAAACAATTCTCTTTATGTTTCTATGAGATTGGACAAGTTCTAGTGAGGACTTGTTGAGAAGATTTGAGGTAAGTATTTGAGAAGACTTGTGGATAGATTTGTGTGAGCTTTTATGGAAGCTTACAATACATATTGAGAGAAGATTTGGACAAGTTCTAGTGAGGACTTGTTGAGCAGATTTGGACAAGTTCTAGAGAGGACTTGTGGATAGATTAGTGTGAGATTTTATGGAAGCTTACAAGGTAGATTTGAGATAAGTCTTTGAGAAGACTTGAGAGCAGAGTTGATTGATTGATTTTTTCAAACCTTGAGTTAAGGTTTGGGGTAGATCTAGCAGAGTTGATTTGAGATTGAGTCAAGCTTTGTGTTAAGGCTTGAGGATAGATATTGAGGATATATTTGTGCTAGACCGAAGGACTATGTTTAGTGTAGATCAGAGGACAGAGATTGAGGATAGAGTTTGGTGCAGATTTGAGGATAGGTTTGTGCCAGACCAGAGATAGATATTGAGCAGATTTGTGCTAGATCGAAGGACTATGTTTAGTACAAATTTGAGATAGAGCTTTGAAGGTGATAGAGTATAGAAGATGATAGTCTCTAGTGGATAGAGATCCATTAGCCAGGGTAGTGAGGATAGGAGTCTTCAGTGGATAGAGATCCATTAGCCAGAGTAGTGGGGGTAGCAGTTCTTCTAGAAGATCACCAATTAGAGCTAAGGAGAAAGGAGTTCTCCTATGGATAGAGATCCATGAACTTGATTAGGGGATTGGTGTCTCCTTTGGATAGAGGTCCATAAACATTGTAATAGGGAAAGGATTCCCAAGAGATTGATTGAGAAAATTTTAGTGAAATATTTTCTCCGTGGAGTAGCCCACATTGGGTGAACCACGTAAAATTGGTGTCTCTATTGTGTGTGGTGATTTGTGCATTGCTTTGATTATTGCTATTGATATTGCTATCTATACATTGCATAATATTTATTGGGAAAGAAAAGTAAAAAGTGGTCTTATATTGTTCACCCCCCTCTCAGTATAAGCTTGTGTTCTTTAGATTGCAAAGTGGAGTGGTTAGATCAATGGAGATCATATTGATGGAATGGATTAGATCTCCAATACCACGTGTGTGTGAATATACATTGATATAACTTCTATCCTTGAGATGTGGCTCTAAGGGTATGGGAATATCCAGATTTGGTATATGAATAGACTCAAAAATAAGATCGCTTGGCTCCAGGATCTGCATGTACACTCGTGGATCAAGGAAGACTATATGATAAATCATATCCAAATTGGGTGGTCTCCCTCTGAGATGTGAGCTAGGATAGACTCACCTATACATCTCATCGATGTCAACTGGCTCATGATGATACCATAAATAGTGAGGCCTGAGATAGGCTCTCTCTATCTCATCATAATCATTGTTGTATATGAGTTCTTCACCCCGATCGACTAGAATCGAATTATTAAAAATATGGGGTCCAAGGTAGGTTGGGTCTGTTTCATTCTCATAATCGCTATTGACCATGAATAATTGCTCATTCTCACCCATTTACTCCATGGGTAATAGATGACGTAGATTTAAAGGGCCTAAGTAGGCCAACTCAGTTTCATCCTCATATCGTTCATTGTGTGAGGATAGCTCATCATCATCTATTCCAAAATCACAATCTAGTCCATCACTTTTGATAATAGACTTTGCTACATCCGGATTATAAATCTGCATACCTATATCATTGGTAGCTTCATGGCTTTCATTGCCTAAGTCAGCTCTTATATTGTCTCCTTGATTTACCTCTACCACGATGTACTCGTGATAGATCTCTAATGGTGCTTTTGAGACATAGGTTACCAGCATATTACCCCTTCATAGATAAGAAGGGTTAGGGTGATAAGGATTCTAGTCCACATCATACCCCAAAGTGATGTTCAGATGATCTAAATATGTTGTTAGGAGCTTGTCCTGTCCTTGAATATGATAGCCTAACCCAAACCTATCAGTTGGTAGCTGATACTGTGGTTCTATGGGAACTCGATGCCCTTGATCTAATAATATTGAGTCATAACCATGCCAATGGTAACATTCGAAGTAGCACAAATCAAATTCAGGATTAGATAGGTAATGAACATTCACCATGAATGGTTCATCATCATCCTTATCTATGGGTATATGATTTATCAGTTGATCTAGTCCTCCATAAATGAAGTTTTTTTGGTTAGGTGGCACCCCCAGTGGTACCACCATTCCCATAGGAAAGTGATGGGCTTGAGGTCAGTCCATATTCTATGCAGTTTCGATAAATGGCGTGAGTGTCATTTCCTACATGATATATTCTACTAATCTGGGTTTAACAAATGTATGGTCACCTACGATGCAGATGACCCTACTGAAGAAGTAGGTGAGGCAGGTTGAGGTGCCTCCTCAACTTGATTTTGAGCATCTCCTTCATCCATGAGACTAGGACCCTTGACAGTTGCTTCTTTGGATGCATGTTTCATATCTTTCTCACCTAGTTTTACCTTAAGCTTCTTAACATTCCTTAGCACTATGGATGTCATAGGTTTAGTCAAAGCTGCTATAGTGTGCTCTAATAGTTATGGTTCTACCATGGAAGGTCTCGTGCACACTACTTTGAGTTTGCCTTATGGATGTTTAATCGATGATTTCATCTATATATACAGATGCATTGAGGGGAGAATAAAATCCCCTGATAAAGCATCTAGGTTCACATATTTGAATGGCTCTTCGTCAAAAGGAACCATGTGAACTTGTCCCTCATGTACATATTTTATACATTGATGTAAGATCAAGGGAACACAATGCATTTCTCTAATCCAAGGCCTCCCCAAAAGTATGTTATACTACATGGTGTCTTTTATCACATGACACATCACAGGGATGGTCTTAAGTCCAACCTAAATCAGAAGAACTATAGTACCTACGATTGAGCATAGTGCATCGTTGAATGCTCTCAAGGTGAAAGTAGAAGGTACGATACATGACTTTGGAAACTTTAGATATGTTGATGCCTTTGTTGTAATAATATTGATTGATGACCCTGTATCAATCAAAACCCATTTCAATGGTGTGTGGTTAACACACGCAATTATATGTAGTGATAGATCTACTATAGCAGTGGATACCGTCTTAATCTTGTGATCATGAATGACTGATTCACTACACTACTGTACATGTCCCACAAAGTTTGTAAATTATTCAGGATCCTACGATTGAACTTCGATTGATCTTAGAATATCCATGAGCATCTCCCTATGCTTAGGAGACTATTGAATCAATTCATAGATCAACAACTTCACTAGAGTTGTCTGTAGGCTTTGAATAATCCTACTCCTAATGGTCACCATCGATCTTGTAGGTGGGTCTGGGATATTATAAGCTATCCTTTTTTGAGGTACAATGTGCACTCTAATTGGAGCTAGAGGTGGATTTGGATGCTCATACCTCCATTGTCTCATGATAACATTAACCATGTCGATGAATCCTTGAGTTGGTAGTTCAACCTACACTTGATTCACATGGTTGACATTGTTCCTCAGTGGCTCATGATTTTTTAAGGGGTTCTTGAAGATCTCCATATTTTGGTTGTCTGGAACTTGAGGATTGTCCACAATTAGCTCACTTATTTCAATCATGTTTTGTACTACATGTTTAAAACTCCAACATCCTTCGATATCGTGTCCTTTCACCCTATGGAAAGTGTAGTATAAATCATCCCTATACCCCTTTGGCTTGGGCTGATTAGGGTCTATTAACTTGATATTTGATAAGTTGAGAGTCTTGGCCTCATACAGTTGATGGAATATCAGCGTCATCTATTCTAACAAAGGTGTGAACTAGCAAGGCGAGTGCTATTATTTATTCTTACCCTTATTGTTATTATTGCACTAATTGTATTGTTCAAGAGGAGTTTGGGCTTGATAATTTTGTTGTTGCCCCTTATCCCCTTTCTGGAGGTTTAACACCACTTGGTTTAAATGGTCCAGATTGCCCTGTTCCTTTTGATTGTGGGTGTTATTTTTGTTCCATTCCTTCTTGTTTTGGAGTCTCAAGTTACCCTCCTATAACTTGATGTCCTCTATTACCTTGGATTGCACCAAGGCATCCTAAAATGTTTGATACTATTGTAGCTATAGTAGAAATGAGATGTGATTCATACAAATCTTGGTAAACAACTAAGTTAGTTCAATGGTCAGAATAGAAAATGGCAACTTCATCATTATATTTCTCCATATTTTACCATAATCCATGATCGGCTCATCATCATGTTGCATTAAAGCAACCAAATTGAATAGTTTCACCTTATTCTTGATGCTAAAGGAGAAGCGTTCAAGAAATGCATTAGCCAGCTATTCAAAGTTGGTTATGCTATGCCTCTTAAGTTGATTAAACCACTCTCATGAAGGGCCTGAAAGGGTTGTGATGAATGTTATCAACAACATAACATCATTGCTTTCAATCTGAAAGCACATATCCATAAAGCTCATAATATGTTCCTGAGCATCTTCTTCACCTTGAAACTTCTCTAGGTTTGGCATCTCAAAATGCTAAGGATACACTAGAATGGGCACGGACAGGCATAGAGTTTCATTATGAATCTTGTTCAAGGTTAGCTTTTGATAAGTTATCCCTTTCTTTTCTATAGCTCGAACCTTATCTGCCAAGGCCTGATAGACCTTCGAAGATAGAATTTCCTCTTCTTTGAGAGGTCATTGTGGAGCCTTGGGAGGTAAATACTTCTTCAAATGAGGTGGGGGAATGGGATCATCTTCCACATCTACTAGGAAGATCTCAATATATTCCTTTTCTTGATCATATCCCACTTCTTATTTGTACTATGTATGCCCATGATGTTCCAGTGCTTGATATTGCATCATGTTTTGGGCCATGTGATGAGTATTATTTTCAATATGCTCAGGGTATAAATCAGGCTATGAAGTAGCTCATCTATGAGTGTGCTCCTTGTATTCACTACGAGGGGGTAAATTGGCTTGAGCCAATTGATCCTCTCACTCACCTTTTGATTAAGGCTACCTTTTTCACGCATGCGTTATTCAAAAAGACACTACCTTAGCAACCTCTATCTTTGCGTATCCTCATTTTTGAGGTGCTCACACTCTGCACGAACATCCTCCAATTGATATTGGAGAATATACTATCATTGTTCTAACACCTTTTTTTGTGAATGATCTATAATATTGGCCATGTGCGGTCTTTGGTGTACTCATTCAGTCCAAGCAGCTTTATCAGTATGACCTCTAATAGATTGTTTTACTATGCTCTTGCCCTTGTCTATGTAGATAGCATTTACATTCTGGTGTTGTCTATACTCTATGCCCACATGGGTTGATAGGGCAATTATACTACGAGCACATTTAGAGCATTCTCCTAGCTCTCTAATGGTCTAACATGTGCTCTCAATACAAGAAATCATAGAATGATAATGTGCAACTAAGGATTTATACCCTAGCTACCCTAAGACTCTATCTAGACCATCCAATTGCCTAGTGTGCCATGACTCATGTGGTGGTGTACCATTGAATCCAACCTTAGACATGTCAAATGTGAACTTGCCAGGTTGATTGTTGTTTGGATTTTGTGAGGGCCTATGCCTTGAAGCAACCCTCTTCCTACCCCTGAATGGGTAGATTTTCTACTTGTCTATTTTGAATTGGTAGAGGTATTGAGCCTCCCTTGTCTTGAGTACAGATGGGCACTAACTTAGTGATGCAGGAGCATCCGGTGGCGAAGCTGCAATCTTGCATCACCCAAAATGTATTTTTTCTTTAAGTACTAAAATTGTCGCGATATCGCGACGCTTTTTGAAGAAGGGCGCCAGCGGGCCAAACTGTCGCGATATCGCGACGCTTTTTGATGAAAAGGGCCAAGGTGCAAAACTGTCGCGATATCGCGACGCTTTTTGAAGAAGGGCGCCAGCGGGCCAAACTGTCGCGATATCGCGACGCTTTTTGATGAAAAGGGCCAAGGTGCAAAACTGTCGCGAAATCGTGACATTTTTGAGGCAACGCAGCCGTGACGCGAAATGGTCACGAAATCGTGACATTTCCGGGTCGGAGAGATCAAGGCGCCAAACGGTCGCGAAATCGCGACAGTTTCGGAGAAAAGCAGTTCGAGCGCCAATTGGTCGCGAAATCGTGACAGCTCCGAGGCAAAGTCACTTGAGTGCCAAATGGTCGCGAAATCGCGACACATCCGGGAAGCAAGATTTGAAAGCACAGGGACATCTTTGGCAAAAAAGTTCTAAGGCACAAGAATGGTCGCGAAATCGTGACACCTTCGAAGGCAAGCTTAAAGGACGTCGCGAAATCGTGACACCTTCGAAGACAAAGTTTAAAAGACGTCGCGAAATCGTGACACTATCGGGAGGCAAGAGTTCCAAAATGCAAAGAGGTCGCGAAATCGCGACACTTCCGAGGAAAGGTTCTAAAACGCAAGGTGGTCGCGAAATCGTGACACTTCCGAGCCAAAGACTCAAGGGCGTGAAATGGTCGCGAAATCGTGACATGTCGCGGTTTCGCGGCCCGAAACGAAGCAGCGAGTACGGAATGCAAAGATGTCGCAAAATCGTGACATGTCGCGGTTTCGCGGCCCAAAGGAGGAAAGCGAGTAAGAAAGGCCTAGACGTCGCGATTTCGTGACGTGTCACGGAATCGCGGCCCCAAGGAGGAGAGAGAAGCCTAACGCCAAAAACGTCGCGATATCGCGACCAAAGAGGAGAGAGAAAGTATTGGAGCAAAAACGTCGCGATATCGCGACCAGAGCGCTCACGACGTTGACCAACCGACGATTGTAGAGACCAGTGCAGAGGGACACGTGGCGTGAAGTTACAGGTGGCCCGAGAGTATGGAGCGGTTACAGGGACTCTGGCAAGGGGACACGTGGCATCAAATTACAAGCGACTTGGCGCACTCCTATGAATGATGATATGGCGGATGGATTGACAGGCGGCCGCAGCGCACTCCGCCACCCCAGACCATGATAACACGGGGCTCCTGGCAGCATCTTGCAGGTGCAGCAGAAAATTCGTGCAGGTGGTTAGAGAAGGCCCGCACTTAGTGTAATGATGGGAAAAGGAGGTGGCGACCGAGGATAAAAAAGGCCGCGCATACATTGTAAAGGGACTCTTGGGTAGTTTGGAATAGAATCGCTGTGTATTCGAAGGAAGACCTCTGTTTAATGAAAAATTGCTGGAATTCGTCTGTGTGTTTTCGAGCTTTGCGTTGAATTTTGTTGTGTGTTGTCTTAGCTCGATATCAAGTGGTATCAGAGCAGGTTGGTTCTGAGTGTGCAGACCGAACGCCGACAGTGAGGCAGTTTGCACCAGGACTGTGGTTGTGGGTTGTGAAGAAGAAGCAGGATGCCTCCGCGTAGAGATCGTGGTGGTGTGAGGCACAGGCGAGCAAGAAGGGAGGAGGTCGATCTAAGAGCCCTGCAGAGGCAAGTTGAGGCCCTGCAAGAGGAAATTAGAAGAGGAGTCGAGCCGAGAAGGGAAGAACCCAACGAAGACGAAGTGTGGGAAGAAGAGGTCCCATCCGATGAGGAAGAGGCCTTGGATCCAGCAGAGGCTAGGTTGTATAGAGCCATCTCCCAGATCGGGAAGAAGCCAAAATTTGACGTCTCCACTTATTCGGGGAACCTCAACCCTGAGGAGTTGATAGACTGGATCAACGACATGGAGGAGTATTTTGAATACGAAGAGATATCAGATCCAAATCGGATCAGGTTCACGAAAACCAAGCTGAAGGGACATGCTAGCATCTGGTGGAAAGGAGTGCAGTTGGAAAGGAACAGGAGGGGAAAGGAAAGGATCACCAGGTGGGATAGGATGGTAGAGAAACTAAAGAGGCAGTTCATCCCTGTAGATTATGAGTTGGATTTGTTAAAAAGAATGCAGAGTCTTCGACAGGCTAGTAAGACTGTCAAGGAATATACTGAAGAGTTCCACCAAATCTCGATCAGAACCGGCCATTCGGAGGCGAATAAGGAGAAGGTCGCACGTTACATCAATGGATTGCGAACCAACATTCAAGAAGAGTTGGGGCTGGTTAGAATGAGCACAGTAGAGGATGCATATCAATTTGCATTAAAAGTGGAGGAGAAACTGAATAGGAGGTTTGATGGTAAGCAGAGAGGGAAGGACAGGGGTGGAAGAGCTGGTGGAAGAGGCAATGGTGGAAGATACAAAGATTTTGGGAAAACTGGTGAAGCTAGCAGTAGCCAAAAATAGAAAGAAGTGAAAGAGGAGGATGACCAACGCCCACGCAATCAGAGCAACAACTACCCAAGAGGAAGAGGTAGGTCTGGGCGAGGGTTTGGAAGAGGTGTCTTTAGAGGAACTTGCTTCAACTACGGAGAGGAAGGACACAGGGCATACAACTGCCCGCAAGCATCAAGAGAGGCCAAATCGAAGACCCGAGGGTCGGGCCCGAGCTGCCAGTAGTAGACGAAGGTGTAGAGTCTGAGCACTCAGAGGAGGCAGAAAGAGGAGAAGCAATGGTCATCAGAAGAGTCTTGTTAAATGAAGAAGAAAAGACAGACCAGAGGAACAACCTATTTCGAACAAGATGCAAGTGCGCAAGCAAGGTCTGTAACATCATCATTGATAATGGAAGCACTGACAATTTGGTTTTTGAGGAAATGGTTGCCAAGCTGCAGTTGGAGAGGAGAAAACACCCGCGCCCTTATCGAATTGCATGGTTGCAAAAGGACCATCGGGTGTTAGTAAGTGAACAATGCCTGGTGAAGTTCAATATTGGAACTTACCGAGATGAGGTTTTATGTGACATCTTGCCTATGGATGCATGTCACCTGCTGCTTGGGAGACCATGGCAGTTTGACCGAAGTGTTGTCCATGATGGTCGAGCCAACACATATTCTCTGTCAAAGAATGGAGTTCGCCATAAGTTAAAACCCCTGAAGGAGGCGGATGAGAAAGTATGCAGCAGTGCACGAGTCTGTTTAGTTGATGGCAGGAGATTTTTGGAAGGCCTGAAGCCAGATCATATGTGCTATGCCATAATCCCCAGGGTTAGGGAAGAAGGATGCAAGGAAATTCCAGTGGAAGTCATGGGACTGTTAGAGGAATTCCCTGATATCATTTCTGACAATGTTCTTGAAGGTTTACCACTGTTAGGAAGATCAGTCACCACATAGATTTGGTGCCTGGATCGAGCTTGCCAAACAAGGCTGCACATCGAATGACGCCTGTGGAAACTGAAGAGTTGAATCGGCAAGTTCAGGATCTGTTGAAGAAAGGCCTGATTAGGGAGAGTCTTAGTCCATGTGCAGTACCAGCAGTACTAGCACCCAAGAAGGATGGAGAATGGAGAATGTGCACAGACTCTCGGGCAATCAACAAGATCACCATTAAATACAGGTTCCCACTGCCAAGGATGGATGATATCATGGACTGCTTGAGTGGAGCTGAGTACTTCACAAAAATTGACTTGAAAAGTGGGTACCATCAGATCCGCATTAGAGAAGGGGATGAGTGGAAGACAGCCTTTAAAACCAGAGAGGGGCTGTATGAGTGGTTGGTTATGCCATTTGGATTAACCAATGCACCTAGTACCTTTATGAGGTTAATGAATGAAGTTCGAAGGAATTTTTGGGCAAATTTGTTATTGTTTACTTGGATGATATACTGATTTTTAGCAGAACCTTAGAGGAGCACCTGATGCACATCAGGAAGGTTCTTGAGAAACTACGGGAGGAGCAGTTACTGATCAATCTGAAGAAGTGCAACTTCGTGAAGAAGGAGCTGGTATACCTGGGATTTGTTATATCAGCAAATGGCCTCAAAATGGACCCCGAAAAGGTGAAGGCTATCCTAGAATGGCCTGTCCCAAGAAGTGTGACCGAGGTTAGATCATTTCATGGTCTGGCCAGTTTCTACAAAAAATTTATCAGAAACTTCAGCAGTATTTGTGCATCTCTTACAGAGACAATGAAGGGGAACAAGAAGGAATTCCAGTGGACAGTTGGAGCAGACAAAAGCTTTGATATGCTGAAGAAGAAGGTCACTGAGCAACCCGTCTTAGCACTTCCAGATTTCAATAAGGTGTTTCAGGTGGACTGCGATGCGAGTGGCAATGCGATAGGAGCCGTATTGAGCCAAGAAGGTAGGCCTGTAGCTTATTTCAGCGAGAAGCTCAATGATGCCAGGAGAAAGTATTCGGTATATGATCAAGAGTTCTACGCCATAGTTCAAGCACTCAAGAAATGGAGGCACTATCTATTGCCGAAAGAGTTTGTTCTCTATACCGACCATCAAGCGCTGCAGTATATTAACAGCCAAGGAAAATTGAATCAGAGGCACCTGAAATGGGTAGAGTTCCTGCAGAGCTATACCTTTGTGCTGAAGCATCGGAGTGGAAGATCCAATAGGGTGGCAGATGCACTGAGTAGGAGGCAATGTTTGATGATAGAAATGAAAGTGGAGGTTGTAGGGTTTGCTGAACTCAAGAACTTATACCCTGCAGACCCCGATTTCGTAGAAGCTTGGAAAGCCTGCACTGCGCCTGTTGCGTTGGATAGGACCAAATGGTTGGATTACCTGATTCAAGATGGAATGTTGTTTAGGGGGAACCAATTGTGCATTCCGAGGAGCTCAATGAGAGAGAACCTCATTAAAGAAAAGCACAGTGGGGGTTTAGCTGGACACTTTGGTCGTGACAAGACCATCTCACTGGTTAGTGAAAACTACTACTGGCCGCAATTGCAGCAGGATGTGGCAAAGTTTGTGCAGAGTTGCAGGATATGCCAGATGGCAAAGGGTGTGAGGCAGCCTACTGGTTTGTATCAACCGCTACCTATACCTGAAAGACCGTGGGAAGATATTAGTATGGATTTTGTGCTTGGTTTGCCCAGGACGCAGAGGGGACACGATTCCATATTTGTGGTAGTGGACAGATTTTTGAAAATGGCACACTTTATCCCGTGCCAGAAGACTAGCGATGCGGTCCATGTAGCTGGTTTGTTCTTTAAGGAAGTGGTACGCCTGCATGGGCTGCCAAGAAGCATTGTGTCGGACAGGGATACCAAGTTTGTAGGATATTTCTGGAAGACCCTGTGGAAGAAACTGAAGACGGAGTTAAAGTTCAGTTCTGCATACCACCCCCAAACAGATGGACAAACAGAGGTGGTTAATAGGAGTTTGGGCAACCTACTGCGATGCTTGGTAGGGGACAAGCCCAAGGGATGGGATCTAGTTCTGCCACAAGCAGAATTCGCGTATAACAGCTCGGTCAATCGGAGTACCAATAAGTCACCATTCCAGATCATCTATGGGAGCAGCCCAAGAAATGCCTCAGAGTTGAGAAGGATAGATACGAGGGAGAAATGCAGTGCTGAGGCAGAAGATTTTGCCGAACATCTGAAGGGAGTGCATGAGGAAGTGACAAAGCACATTGCCAAGATGAATGCTCAGTACAAGACAAGGGCGGATCAAAAGCGCAGAGCTAAAGAGTTCCAAGTAGGAGATTCTGTCATGGTCCATCTGAGGAAGGAGCGGTTTCCTGCCAAGACCTATAACAAACTAAAAATGAAGAAATTTGGACCATGTAAAATCATTGGCAAACGAGATTCGGGCAATGCGTACGAGGTGGAGTTACCAAGCGAACTCAACATCTCCCCCGTGTTTAACATCTCGGATTTGGTCGAGTATCATGAAGGAGAAAGCAGTGAGATACCCAGTCCAGATCCGTGGAGCATTCCAGCAGCCATCCCAGTTGCGGACGAGATAGAAGAAGTTCTGGATATGCGTGAGGGCCGAAGTACTAGGAACAGGAGTTACTCGGAGTACTTGGTCAAATGGAAGGGCAGACCCATTGAAGACGCGACTTGGTTATCCAAGGCTGAGGTTGATCGCCTGGGTCTACCTCGAAAGGATTAGAAGTGAGGTCACTTCTCAAACTCACCCCGGGTGTCTGATGCAGGAGCATCCGGTGGCGAAGCTGCAATCTTGCATCACCCAAAATGTATTTTTTCTTTAAGTACTAAAACTGTCGTGATATCGCGACGCTTTTTGAAGAAGGGCGCCAGCGGCCAAACTATCGCGATATCGCGACGCTTTTATGAAAATCGCGATATCGCGACGCTTTGAAGAAGGCGCCAAACTGTCGCGATATCGCGACGCTTTTTGATGAAAAGGGCCAAGGTGCAAAACTATCATGAAATCATGACATTTTTGAGGCAACGCAGCCGTGACGCGAAATGGTCACGAAATCGTGACATTTTCGGGTCGGAGAGATCAAGGCGCCAAACGGTCGTGAAATCTGACAGTTTCGGAGAAAAGCAGTTCGAGCGCCAATTGGTCGCGAAATCGTGACAGCTCCGAGGCAAAGTCACTTGAGTGCCAAATGGTCACGAAATCGTGACACATCCAGGAAGCAAGATTTGAAAGCACAGGGACATCTTTGGCAAAAAGTTCTAAGGCACAAGAATGGTCGCGAAATCGTGACACCTTCGAAGGCAAGTTCAAGGACGTCATGAAATCGTGACACCTTCGAAGACAAAGTTTAAAAGACGTCGTGAAATCGTGACACATCCGGAGGCAAGGCTCCAAAACAAAGCCAAATGGTCGCGAAATCGTGACACTTCCGGAGGAAAGGTTCTAAAACGCAAAGTGGTCGCGAAATCGTGACACTTCCGAGCCAAAGACTCAAGGGCGTGAAATGGTCGCGAAATCGTGACATGTCACGGTTTCGCGGCCCGAAACGAAGCAGCGAGTACGGAATGCAAAGATGTCACGAAATCGTGACATGTCGCGGTTTCGCGGCCCAAAGGAGGAAAGCGAGTAAGAAAGGCCTAGACGTCGCGATTTCGTGACGTGTCACGGAATCGCGGCCCCAAGGAGGAGAGAGAAGCCTAACGCCAAAAACGTCGCGATATCGCGACCAAAGAGGAGAGAGAAAGTATTGGAGCAAAAACGTCGCGATATCGCGACCAGAGCGCTCACGACGTTGACCAACCGGCGATTGCAGAGACCAGTGCAGAGGGACACGTGGCGTGAAGTTACAGGTGGCCCGAGAGTATGGAGCGGTTACAGGGACTCTGGCAAGGGGACACGTGGCATCAAATTACAAGCGACTTGGCGCACTCCTATGAATGATGATATGGCGGATGGATTGACAAGCGGCCGCAGCGCACTCCGCCACCCCAGACCATGATAACACGGGGCTCCTGGCAGCATCTTGCAGGTGCAGCAGAACATTCGTGCGGGTGGTTAGAGAAGGCCCGCACTTAGTGTAATGATGGGAAAAGGAGGTGGCGGCCGAGGATAAAAAAAGGCCGCGCATACATTGTAAAGGGGGACTCTTGGGTAGTTGGGAATAGGATCGCTGTGTATTCGAAGGAAGACCTCTGTTTAATGAAAAATTGTTGGAATTCGTCTGTGTGTTTTCGAGCTTTGCGTTGATCTTTGTTGTGTGTTGTCTTAGCTCTATATCACTTAATTAAAGTTCCTTACTCGATGATGTACTCTTTAGTGGATCCATGAGGTGTACGATCACGATATATACTCCCATGCTCAAAGGGGCCATATTGGGATCTTCCATACTCGGATCTATATCACAAGGCATGTGCATTTCCTCCTCTAAGTGGGGTATTCTGACAAGAACCCTCGCGCGTAGATTTATCCCCTCTAATGCTCATCAAACGTCGTTCGAGAGGATATTATGATTGAGGGTTCTTCATATTGTGTTATGAATTGGATGGAGCCTCATCGACCTCAGTTCTATGCTGAGATCAGCCACTCTATGTGACAACCATAATATGGTATTATCTTGTATGTATATTTTAAGACAAACAAAGTAAAAAATGATGACTATCTCTTTTTAAGTTTTGTTTGTGAGCCCTAACTGGTTTTATGTATTTTGAAATTTATTGAAAACTTAAACTACTCTCATTGTGTTTGAAATTTTTGATGATATACCCAATAGTTTAAGGGTTTTCACCTGTATGCTCATAGCTCGACAACCGACAATGAAAGTCATGGTCACGTAAACCTCCCAAAATATGGATATGAAATCCACATTCGGGTAGGGATCATAGGTCCTACCAATCCTCACCCAGCACCCCGTGTGCAGTGATACACTCCTCCAAAGAGGAATGCATGTTATTTTACACAGTTATGATAGATCTTGGATTTGGTGTTGGCCAAGTAACAGGGTTTGAGGGAGTTGGACCAACATATGGAAATTACTACCACCATCATTGAACCCTACTAGTGGTTGTATATGACTTCAAACTCACTAGTATTTAGATAGTGCATGGTGTATTTGTTCATTTTAGATTTTACATGAAAGCAAAAATGCAACACCAAGCACGTAATGCTCTTTCCTAAATGCCTAATGATAAAGACATTTTTAATTTTTAGAAAGATGCATCTAATTGACTAAATGAAGTTTCAGAGAATGCATCTACATGATAAAATTGGCCACTAATTGGGCCCCAAGCAAGAAATATCTACAAACATAACCCAAACCATTGGAGACTAGGGTGGATTGAAATCAAAAGTCCATTGTTCCTAGCAACGACCGAAAGAAAACCCTAATAGAATTTAAGATTTTAGTTTTCCCCTTTCTCTATGTTTTCTAATTAAACTGACTTCATATACTGCATTCAGCAAAATAAACATAGACAAACACAGGAAAAACACAGAGAAATACCTCCTACCTAAAATCCAAGTCTGATGTAGATTGTACTGTCTGCTATTTTTTTGTCCTCTGCTAGTCGTGGTTGTCAGGAACAATTGAGATTTTTAACCATGACTGTTAGGCACGAATAAGACTGTTAATTGTGACTGTTAACCACGATGAGTACGTGCAACAAAAAACATAGTAAGTTAGTCAGTGATAGAATAATTTGTGGGCTCTCACCATGATCGCTATATGTAACCTTGTAGACAGCATACACCTAACTAATGCATCAATTGATATCAAACATTAAAGTATAAAATATTGAAAATAATAACTTCAACAAGAAAGAGAGTGCATCTTTTATTAAATATTATGTCAAATTCGATTACAAGTACATCCCTCTTAGGGATACTCAATGTTGATACAATTAATATAGTATTGAAGACCCTCTAAATGAGAGGGTGGTGTAATTCACAAACTTTCCTCAAAGGCATGAACTGCTCAAGATCAATGGTGACCTTCTTCTTTCATAAAAAGAGGTATTTGCTACTTTGAATTCCTTGAAATGAATGGATCTTTTAAACCATGCATTCAAGAAACAACAAGAAAGGATTAAAAGCAAATATGGCCTCTCTTGATGAGGCTTTTAATGGAAACTTGCATAAATGATGATAAATAATATAAGAAACATGTAAATCTATGAATATTAGCATAAAATAATCAAATCACTATGAAGCATAGAAGGAAAGCATGTAATCTAGGTAATAAGCAACCTAATTAGCCATTAGAAACTTGAATTGCGTGAAATAACAAGAAACTATTCTCAATTGACGAATGTAAGGAAATGAAGCGAAACTACCTCTAATTTCTAAATCAATCAATCAAATGTCTTCTAAACTATTAATATATGCTATACTAAGCTAATTGCACAAGTTAAAGTGTAAATCTAATGTTAAAACAAAATAAATCAAGGATCAAACCCTCATCGCAGATCTGAGGTGCGATGGGCACTATTAGCCATGACTGAGGTGCAAATGCTTTTTCTCTTATAATCAGGGCTTGGGTCTTTGATTCCTTAATGGAATTTATGATCAAGGGTCACCTATGTGTCCTCTAATGGATTGGCAGTCAAATTTGATGAGATTCATGTTTTATTGGCTTGATTGTGTGATTGTGCTTCCTAGTCCTTTGGAATCTTCATTAATGAATTCATGCTTGTCACTCCACAATTGGGCAGCATTTTGACTCTCCTCTAGGGGTTATCAATTTACTATCCATTTTAGTAGATCTTTGCTATATTCAAATGCAAAATTTCTCCAAACTTCTCCCCAATTTGGAGGAGGGTCTTATAGGACTCTTAATATCCAATCATGGATTGCTTGAGAAGCCAATATCAAGATCCAAGAGGTTGGATTAGTTGGGAGGAAAACTCTCAAAGCTTCCCCGCCCAAAATCATTTTAATTCTTATTGCCCAAACCATTGTAACCGAATTTGGCTCATCCCGAGATTCAAAATAGTTTTGATTCTAGTCATGGCTCTGAGGCATAGCCAACTCTGTTAGCTATGGGTGTCAGCCGCGGCTAAGGTTGAGTTAGCCAACTCTACCCAAATTGAGTGTTTAAAACCATTGCTTCACCTTGGAGCTATCCAAGATCATTCATATGGTCTGTTAGCATGTCCCATATGAGTAGTCGCCTTGAAATGACATGTTTTAGGTTTCTACACATACACAAAAACATTTGCATACATTTCATTTTCGTACATTTCATTTGGTAACTTTGTATTCCATCCATAGTTCACATATCATATTAGGAATAATTTATTAAGTTCAAGGTCTTAATTGGTCCAACAAAGCCATGTTGCCTTAATTAGGGGTACCCTCACAATATCATCCACACAACTCCACCGAGTCAAATCGCTATTTGCCTCCATACATTCACAATTCCTAGGTGTTTTTAGTCACTCAGCCACTACTAGTGTTTTAAGCAAACCTTAAATACATGTCAAGTCTTTTAGGACCATTACACATATACACTAATAAAATCTTAAGTTTTTGGAATTGACTCCAAAACATTCTTGAACCAAACCCAATTTCACATATTAAAAACATCTTGTGTCAAAGAGGGATAACACCATACTTGGTATGAACCTCAAAGTGAAAAGGGTCATCCTCACCTATCCCATCATGCAACATAGTCCACAAAATTGTGGTTTTCACCACTATCAAAGTTGGTTCCAAATTCAAAAGGTATATTAGTAAGGCTAGGGTACGATTCTCATCACACTTCAGTTGAGAATCTAACTCCCCAAAGATCTAAATATTTTACATCACACACCACTAATCATTGGGTTGTAAGGATTGTACTACATTTCTAGTCAAACGGTTAAGTAGTCATCCCCAAAACTTAAGAGATCAAATCCTTGGACTATGGAGTTAGCCTCCACTAGAGCTATAGATGCTTTATTGGTAGTGGAGTATGCTCATGTGTGGTGACACATATTTTTTAAAGAGATCTCTGACTTCACATATGAACAAGCTAGCTTCTTGGTTTCATCCATTACAAGTCACATCCAATTTACTCAATATGAGTTAATAAACTCACTTGCACACACATTGGTTCTTGATTGCCTCAAGTCATTACCATGCTCTTGATTTAGTAAATGAATTAATCGCACACACATTTGATCCTAGAGGGATTAGGTAGTTTTAGTGAGTTTTTTTGATACCACTAGTATGTTTGAGTCTCTGTAAAACAGTCAGTTTTCCGTATCAACATCCATATCTTCTTCCATATCAACATCCGCATTTTTCTTTTGTATCACTTCGTGAGTCATTCACCCCATATACCACCAAGTTTGGTACACCTAATTAAACAACAAGGCTGGAAATTGTCCAAGCAAGATCTAAACTATAAATGACCATTAGAAAATCTGCATTTCATACCTTGCATTAATCATCCATAACATCCCACTTGCATTAATCATCCATAACATATCATATGCATTCATCATCCATATAAACATGCATTCCACAAAAATATTCAAACAAAAGCATAACACAAAAGCAAAATCCTATACATACATATATATATATATATATATATATATATATATATATATATGTATATACATATGTATATATATATATATGTATATACATATATGTATATATATATGTATATACATATATGTTATATATATATATATATATATGTATAGATATATATATATGTATATATATATGTATATATATATATGTATATATATATATATGTATATATGTATATATGTATAAATGTATATATATATATGTATAAATGTATATATGTATACATATATATGTATATATGTATACATATATGTATATGTATACATATATGTATATGTATATATATATGTATATATATATATATGTGTATGTATGTATGTATGTATGTATGTATGTATGTATGTATGTATGTATGAATATACGCATGTATAATGAGTGCCAAAAGGGCACGTACTATGGAGCACCAAGTCTCATATACAAAAAGTACATCTAAGCACTGGCTACACCTTCCAAGAGGACCCTTGTGATATAGAAGGATCCCTAGACCTAGAGTTATGCCTAGACTTGTTATGCCTAGTAGCCTTGAATACAAATGAGGTTGGAGGATCAGGAAGTGGAATATGATGCTCCATAAACCTATCCTCCAATGCCTCGATATACCTATGCCAAGATCAAAGGCACGCTATATCAACATTATGTTGATTCTCCCTCTTTAGTAGCTCTTCCTAGAGCCTTGTGATCCTCTCATATTGAGCTATCACCATCACATATCGCTCTACCACCTACTGCTCTAGCCTTTCCCAATCCTCCTCACTCTGACCTAGAGGTCCATTGGGAGTCTCCTCCACATCATCCCCATATTTGTTGTCTCATCCACTCCCTGGGGTCTACCTCACCACACCCTTAGTCCTCCTCCTTCAACTATCTGATCGAAGGTATTTTTATCACTTAGGAGCCTCATGAGTCTCCTTTACCTCATCCCCATCTCCACCAGTAGTTACTAGAGTTAGTGCCCATCATGGCTGTGTAGAGAACCATGCATCATACTCTAGAGTAGTCCTTGCATCATCTATATTGGGGAGGTCCATATTCTCATCATCCTCATACACCTCCCTCCATGGCTTTGCACATGGTAGTCGTGTCTCCTCCTAATGCCTCCTATAGAGAACCAACTCATCCAGAATCCCCTACCTCAATTTGAACTATTAGAATACCCATGAGGATTGAAAATACTTAGCCTCACTCTAATATCTCCCAACTACCCACCTAGCCTACCGCACCTCTCGTAGATGCTCTCCATATCTGGTCCACCTGCTACCCTACCATGGCCTCTATATCACTTTATTGGATGTTAGTCCAACCCATAATCTCAATACCACTGGCTCATCCACATAGGCTGACTTAGTTGTACCTCCTCAACCATCATCCATCTCCTTGCATAAGACTGCTCCCTACCCAAACCTACCATTGGTAAGCCTTTTGGTTGAGCCACGCTGAAGTGCTTCCATCTCCAATATTGCATAAACAAGCTACAACCTAAGGCCTTCCTCTCCCACCTTCTCACCTCATAGAGATTTCGGTATGCCTACACCAATAAGGTAGGATCCCACGCATACACATGTTGCATAGTGAGCATATCGCTCACTAACCCTATCAGGTTCAAAGAGAACCTACACCCAATACTATTTGAGACCACGATGTTGGCTAGTACAAACATGACCAATTCATGAAGGGCATCCAACTCCTTGTCCATATACATGGACAAGTAGGGAATACCCCCACTCTACACCCTCACACCCTTCCATCTATCACAAATATCTTCTTCATATTCATAACTCGATCGCATCCAACATCGATGTGCACCTCCTCCATTGGCACCTTGAGAATGTAGTATACATCCTCTAGTGTAAGGGTCACCTCTCCTATAGGAAGTTGAAATATTTCCTTATCTAGATCCAACATCCCCACCAAGGCAGATAGGTACCCCTCATCTGCCCTAATCACATCAATCTGGGCTAATTTCGCTAGCTCCATAGCCTCAAGCAACTCCCACTCCTCCACCAACACCTTTATCATCCTAGGGATGTAATGTAAGAACCAGTGCTGAGCCTCCAAAATCCTAAGCTGTAGCATAGCAAAAAACATTTGTCATTGATAAATGTTCACAAAAAAAACACAAAAAAATAAATTGTTTGCACAAAAAGGATATTACCTCAGTCGCTCGCACTTCAACTTTGGCCCCCACCTCCGCACCTTCCACCGCCATAGATTTCACTCTTAAATTGATTAATATCACCCTACTCCACTCCACCCAAATCTCCCAAACATAGCTTCTCAAACTCACAAATGCACAAATGAGCTTCATTTATTGTCCTTCCATCTATTTATAGTTGCTTCAAGTGCCTTGATCATAATAATAATTGTCATTATCAACACTTCATTTTCACATTATCAATATCATTCCATATCATCATTTACATATTTGTAAATTTCAAACAACATTCAAGTGAACCTTGTATCTATTAATTTATTCTATATACTTGGTGATTGTAGTGATTTGCATCCATGCAATTTGGTAATATGAATAACTTGCCATAAGGACACTTGGTCATTTTCATCACTCCATATCTCCTTATGCTAAACCATAATCACATTTGGTACTTCACATTTTGCGTGAAACCTTGCCAAGAATAATTTACACAACAGTTGTCATTGATGGCCTAGTTTTTAGGGCTTAAAACATGGACAAAATCATATTTCATCATTTTAAATTTCCTTGACAGTCATTACAAAGATAGGCACTAGATAGGATGATTGGTTCCAATCATGGTAATTATTCAATAGTAACTAGCAAGCCCTCCAAATTTGACTCTTTTTATTTTTCTTTGCATCTTCATCTTTGCATATCAATGACACCGAAAGACACATTCTTCAACAACATTGAATCACCCCAAATTTGGTGTAACCACATTTGGTTTTGACTTTCCCACAATGAGATACATCTTACATGATCATGATATTTATATTTGGAAAAAATCCCTTCATCTATTGGACCAAAAATAGACACATTTTTAATCACTTTTTTCACAAAACCCTTCATCTGTTGGGGCAAAAATAAATACATTTTTCATCACATTTTTCACAAAACCTTTCATCTTTTGGGGAAAAAATAGATGCATCATTCACCAATCCCCTTCCCACCATTGGGGCAAAAATTGTATCACATTTACATCATTCATATCATCCACCATTCATTTGCATAGATTTTTCAATTGGCTCATGAGATTCATCCGCAAACTCACTCACCAATTGAGGGGGTAAGCTATGCAAATCCAAATTCTTTAATTCTTTTGTCTTCAAGTTCATTTTTCATCCCAAGAGAAAGCTACTTCTATACCTTTCCCAAACAGGTTTCTTGTGTTTTTGCACTACATTGTGTTTTACGCAACACAATACAAAATGAGCATCTGTAGACACCAAAACCTATCCACTTGTTGTCCATCCAAGTATTCCCACCATTTTACCCATTTATTTATATATATTTAGGCATATTTATTAAATATATGTTTAATATTAATATTTTAATATTATATTTTATATATATTTAATAAATATAAATATTATATATGTGAATAAATTCCAGCCATCCAATTTAACTTAATATTGGCCATCCATCCACATCAATCCATGCCACACACCTAAAATTAATACCACCCTTCATTATATTTTAATTTGAGCCACACAATTTGTGTCACTCAAACCCTAACATACCCTAGTATGGATTATTAATAGGAGCCATTTTGATGGCTCAACCCCTGAATCTAAGTTTTTTCTAAGTTTTTTTGAGCAGTTCGTACCCTAAGATTTTTAAGTATCCAAGCAATATTGCCTTCTATCCTCACTTTCCATAACCCCCACATCCATCACCGCCTCTCTTGCCCAGCTAGATCTACTTCTATAGATCCTCACTTCAGCTCTCGAATTCCTTTGAGTGTTCTCTATCACTATCGAGCACCTGTAGGTATTTCTCCTCTACCATCGAGCGCCTTTGGATGCCCTCAACCTTTTTTGAATGCCCATGGGTGTTTCCTACTACCTTCGAGTGCCTGTGGGTGTCTTACACTAGAGTTCTGCATCCCTCCTAGCCCTTAGGCGATTCTAGGGTATCGTTGCACCAATTTTCTACAACAAATCTCATAGATCAGAAAACAATAAGCATCATAAGGTAAATCTTTCATTTTGGTTATTATTTTAGTATTCTTCATATTTGCATGTAGTTTCATTATTGGATAGCTAGGGTTTTATTAATTTTTGAGGGTCTCACATAGTGGAGCCCTCACAATTATTACTAACCCTTCGTTATTATCTTTTATGTGCAGGTTTGGAGATACACAAGCGTTGTGCAACTGCTTAAGCTGGAGTGGCCTAATATTGGATAACACGAAGCCCACTCACATCTGTTGGGAGTAAGGATGCATTCTAAATATGCCATCAACATTGTAGTTAGGTTTTTAGAGAACCCTAGCATTGTGTATATTTGTATCAAAGAGTTTAAAGATTCTTTATTGTAACAATGGAGTTTTGAGGCTCCCCCCATTAATAAAAATCATTCATTATGCAATATTGTATTTTTGAGTTCAACTATATCTTGTTATTTGGTGTTGTGTTTTTTCTCTACACAAATATAATTTTTTTGTTATAGCTCTGATTTAAATGATTTTTGATTCGTTGGATGCAAAATCAAAAAGTAGCAATTTATAACTTATTTTTTTGAAAAAATTAGGGTTTGGTCCCAGATCAAGGATCTTATGTTGATTACCCAAACAATAAAGAAACACACAAAGTAGACAACATGATTATATATTTTAAATTTTTTTTTGTTTTTCCTAAAACTTGTTTCATGTATTTTGATTTATTGTGAATATACTATGAACTCTTATCGTTTTTTCAAAAGTTGATGTTATACTCAATTTGTTCAAAGTTTTTCACCTATATACTCGCACACACTAGAATACGGGGGATGAAATCCATACTCGACGAGATAACATGGGTACTACCAACCCTCACCCAGCACACCATAGTTAGCTATACACCCTTCGAAGAGGAGTGCATGTGATTTTCTATGGATAGGACAGATCTTGGGTCAGCCTTGGCCATGAATGGGTCTCGATGATACAATGTCAAACAAACCAATCGAGTGGTAATAACTTCCACTTTTGGTCTTTATCAATGGGTTAGATGTGAAAGCCCAACATCATTAATGTTTACTTTGGATCATGGTGTGTGTGTGTTCCTTTTGATTTTGCATTAAGAAAAGATGCATCAAGAAGCATTCATGATTTTTCTCTACATGCCTAGAAAATAATGTTTCATTTTTAGAAAAATGCAAGACTAAATGCTCTTTAAAATTTAGAATTTCTAATGCAAAATTAACATGATATTGGCCTTTTATTAGGCCCCAAGCAATAAAACCCTAACACACAGTCTAAACAGGGACCACTACTATGTATAGTAGGTGACAAAATCGGCCACTATACAGACTAGCAGTCTAGAAAACCTAGCCACTGGACTTTATGATGGCTAACAACACAAGTCATTTTTCCTAAAAGTGGATAGTAACAAACATGGAATTTTTATAAATTTACCTTTAAAATTTTGCTATGTTTGCTAATTAAACTATAATTTATCTTCATACAAACAAAAACATAGATAGAATATAGCAAATGCAGAGAAGGCCACTTGCCATGGAGTCCTCATCTGATGAATAAATAGGTTGTTGACTATTTTTAACTATGTTTTATGTTGGCCATTGTTGATTAGAGTGGTTGGGATGCTAGAAAATAATTTCATCCATGGCTAATACTGTTAGTTGCTATCACTTAGAGAAGTTGAGCCTGCAACAGGAAAAAAAACATAAGTTAGCAGCACAAAAATAGGGTTGCTTTATTCGTGATCGCCACTTGTATAAAGGTAAAAACCATGCATCTACACTATTGCAAGCATATAACAATTTGATAAAGGAAATAAAGTAATCATTTGCACAAATAAAATATATTCAAGAAACGGGGGTGATATTTTATTAAAAATGATGAAGCTTGATTACAATCTCTCCCTCTTAGGGAGTAACTCAAATTGATACAAATGTTACAAAAATTTAAGCCCATCAATAGGGAGAGATGCACTTGAATGGTCTTCACTTTAACACCAAATTTCTTTAGGTCTTACGAGGATGCCTCCTCCAATGTCAAGAGGAAGATTCTTGAAAGATACTTTGTCTTTGATAGATATGTTACCTGCATGTAAATAAATAAAAAATCACATTAGTAGCACATGAAGCCTCTCATGATGAGGCTAATTTTCAATAAAATGCAAGAAATAATTCTAATACTTAAATATAACATGAAATACTCATATGAATGTAAATATTCTTGTAAAACTAAGAATAAATTGTAGAAATATATTAAAAATGATTAATCTTTGCTAGATAAAACCGAACAAATACAAAGAATGATAAATCTATGTCTAAAAAACATGCAATGACTAATCAATCCTAGCCACTATCAAGCAGATTAGCAGACTCTGCTAGCCGCTATCAAGTTCAATGACTATGCCTACGGGTCACTATCGAAGATAGTGACTATGGGATAGGGGTTCTACCCTTTTAATCCTTGGTCGGTAATGATCAATTTAGGTATGCAATTGGTGTTCAATAGGTTGGTTGTATCTCAATATATAGTTTGGGGTTGAATTATCTCAAATTCATGATGAATTACTAGATAACATAGCAAGGTTGTTCTTCAAGCCTCTTAAAGCTCCATTAATGCATTCATAATTTTCATTTCTCAATTGGATAGTACTTTGTTACTCCTTAAGGGGATGTGAAATTGCTCTCCAATATGATAGGGCTTCGCTATGTGATTGACACATTAATTTCTCTAGGGTTTGCTCTTCAAAATTGGGGTCTTAAATAGACTCCCAAAATACTTGCTCTAGCTTCATGGAGAAGCCAAGAACAAGAATTGGTTATGCCTAGGTAGTTGAGGTGAGCCTTCTAGAAGATCCTATTCACTCAACTAATCAAGAATCCATTATGCTTTCAAAAATATTCTGCTTGGATCAGGGACCATGTTGGTTACAGGACTAGTCGCTCTCACTCAATGTGGTTAGAGGTAGTATGCCCTTAGCTGCTATTGATAGGCATGACTAGCGCTTAGTTGCTCTGATCGTCAGTGGCTAGGATCTTAGATGTTGTTGACAAAAGTGACTAAGGCTGCATAGGACTAGCCTACCCTAAATGAGTAGTTAGAACCACTACTTAGTCTTGGAAAGGTCTAAAATCATTCATATGACCTAAAGAGATGTCCATATGAGTAGTTTCCTAAATATAACGTGTTTTAGGTGTCTACACTTGATGTAAAGTTTTTGCAACACTACAACCTACCATGTGTATCGGGAAGCTAACAAGTATACTTATTTTCTCACCAATGTTGGGATTAGTCACAAGAATCTATTCATTTGGCACCAAAATTTCTCTTAAAATGTTCTTAATGTTGTTGCTATCGACTTGGAAATGCACAACAAACCCTGAGAGGTATGCTCACCTCAAAATTTTTGATGATGGGAATGATAGAACTTCTTATCTGATGGCCATATTCAACTTGTTCCACAACACCATATTTAGTAACATCATCAGTGGTATGGATAGCATCAGTTCCTCCCTGAAACTGTTGGTCAAGAAACATGGCCAAAATAGCTTTTTAGCTAAAAATTATCGATGATTAGAGTTGGTTTGTTTTGTCTTTTGAGCTCTGTTCCCCTACGTGGGAATTTTGGTACTAATATTTTGACCCATGCATGGGCATTGGTTTGATTTTTCTTTATGTTCTCCTTAGCCTTTGTGTGGGCTCTCTCTTTTGATCTGTGTTTTTCTGTTAAACAAACCCTACGTTGATCTATTTTTTCACTAGTCTAGTTCATGGAGTAGCTAGGGTCTAGACACCCTATTTTTGTGCTTCTCTATGTACTTTTCATCATATGCTTATGTTTTTGGCTTTGGGCACCAGTTAAAACCCATATAATATAATTTCTATCACCTACCAAAAAAATCAAGCTTACCAAGAAGCCTACGTATTTCTTCCCCACTTTGTGAAATGCACCCTAGATTCTCTAGAATGTTGTAGGGCATCTCCTAAATGTAGCAATGCATCCCTCAAGCACTATAGGGCATCTGCACGACCTCTAGTAAAAAATTTCAACCTCTAGAAACCCTAATTTTTTGTGATTTTCGTGCGATCAAATTTTTGGAACCTGTAAGATGTTAGTGATAAGATAAATTAACATGAATAACCCTTTGGGGGTCCCACCATGATCGCCATTTTCTAAATCAAAATCGAACAACACCAATACAAAATATAAAGTAACAAAAACATAGTAATAACATAAGATTGTATAAAATGAATAAGCTTTTTATTAATGTGGGTGGGTCTCAAAATTATACAATCAATGTGCACCAATATGGGATTTTACAATGCTTTTGTGATACAAATTTACAAAGACTAGGGTTCTTCAAAACCCTAGTTCAATACACTACTGGTGTCTTATCGCTCGTCTTTGATCCAAACAAGAGTTGTGAGTGGGATTTTGTATTCTTAGAGGACCACCCTAGCTTCAACAGCTTCTAGATAGATGATTATTTTACCTATAAATATAGGCAATAACAAACAGATATTAGAAGCACCTATGAGGGCTCCACTGTGTGAGGCACTTAGAAAGATAAAACTACTAAAATCCTAGATGTTGCAATGTACTATTATAAACAAAAAGTACAAAAACATAAAATAGAATGCAATGGATACTCAATTCTAATTTTTATTTATGCTTCTGTGATCAAGAATCACGTGAATGCCCAAGCGGTACCCGAAGGTTGGGGGATTGTAGATATACTATGGGAAATGCACCAAGGCATTTTGGGAAGGTTGTGGATGCACCAAAGGGTTCCAAAAATACCTAGAGATGTTTTGCTAGCTCTTTAGGGCATTCAATGGCAAAGGAAAGTGTCGTAGAATCAGGTATGGTCTACACGGCTTTGGCAATGGTGAAAAAGGGACAATGCAATAGCGAAAATGAATGAAGAAAGTGAGGGCTAGGGAAAATGTTTTTCAAACTTTCTAAAGAGCTTAAGGATTATTAGATACTAAGAGTTTTATTTTTCAAAATGACTCCTATTTTATAATCTACCCTTGAACATGTTAGGGTTTAGACAACACAAAATGAGTGGTTGATATTAAAACATGAGGTAGGGTAGAGATTTAAGTTTGGGTAAGTGGCATGGATTGAGATGGATGGATGGCTGAGATTAAAACATGGTGGATGGCTAGGATTAATTTATATAAATACATATATATTTATTAAATATATATAAATATAATATATAAAATATTAATATTTAAATATATATTAAACAAATACATATATCATTGATGGCTATAATTAGAGGACATGGATGGATGAAAAGTGGCTAGATCTTGGTGTTTACAATATGGTTGGTGATGGGGTAATGTATAGTAGGCATGTTAACAGTGTGGTTAACACCCTACAAAATATGGTGCTTCGCTAGCCAAAAAAAACCCCACCAAGAAATTTTACAAGACTCGACACACCTATGAATGTGGTCCTACAATAGCTTTTGGAAGCTAACATGATTGATTTGCCACCTATAATACAACCTAATACCATAGATAATTGGTATAATCCTAGTCAACATTGTGAGTATCATAGCATAGAGAAGCACATGACAAACTCATGTAATATGTTGAAACACGTGGTGTAGGACCTAATTGATGAATGTCACCTTATTGTAGAAGTTTCTCGACCTAATCCTCCAACAAACAATCAACCTCCAACTCAAAAAGCACCCATAACTAATCAAGACATGGAAATATTCCAAGATCCCCTTCCTAAGCATGGTCAACCAATAGCTAATCAAGTGTCATATCAAAATGTGCTACCTCCCTATGATAATATAGTTGGTATGATAGCAATAAATACAAGGCAACAAGCATAGAATCAACCAACTCAATATTTTTATCAGGAGATAAGCTCTTCATCCAACCCACCTTCAAAACCTCCCTTAGTTTTGAAGAGTACCCAAAAAAGGAGCACAAGGGTAGAAAATCCACCTTTAGTGTTGAAGCCACAACCTAAAGTCTCCTTTGACATTCAACAATAATTAGCTAGTACCCTGGCCAAGATATCTCTCTTAGAACTTTTGAAAACTTCTCCTATTCATGGGAAACCCTTTTTGAAGCTCCTTAGACAATAATTTTTTCCTCAATACATTTTTCCTAATGTTATAACTAATATTATGAGTTCTCTTAGGATACATCATATCACATTTTTGGACGATGATATGCCTTACTCAAACTTACAAGGGGATTACCCAGGTGTTGTAGGTGAGTTGGAGAAGAGAGGGCAATCCTCCAAGGGAGGTCCCAGGTTCGAATCTCCACCCTACCAAAATGTTGAATTGGCTACCCAAAAATCCAATTGATAATGTTGGTGTGGGCAGGGCTGGGCGCAACTCCCAGGTGACTTTGACGGTGTAGGACCCCCTGTTCGTGGTCCCTCAGACCAAGGCGGCCCTGCAAGGGGTTTTTCGCTTCAAAAAAAAAACTTACAAGGGTATTCTTCCCTTTACATCCTTACATTTATTGGGAAAACATTTATCAAGTGAATTCTAACTGATAATGGTTCTTCCCCAAATTTATTCACTTATCAATTCTTCCAAAAGTTTGGATTAAAAGAGGAAGATTTAACTAAATCCAATATCATCATCAAAGCTTTCAACAATGAGTCCTAAGAGGCTTGTGGCATTGTATCTCTCCCCCTTAGGGTTGGACCTAAGATCTTAGATACCTTGTTCTATGTGGTATCTTGTCTTTGTATCTTTCAGTATTCTTCTTGGATGTCCTCGAATTCATGAGATGAGGGCTATCCCTTCTACTTTTCATTAGTGTTTGAAGTTTGAATTTAAAATTCAACTTATCACAATTCTCGGTGACTCTCATCCATTTGGATATTATTCAATGGTTGAGCAGGCTCAATAAAATCTCAATTTGTGTCCTTTAGTTTCCTCATCTCACATAACCAAGCAACTTGAAAATTTAAAAGTGAGTGAGAAACCTCTCATCAATGTTTCATCACGGGATCAGGTTAATCCATTTTTCAAGAGCCACTTATGAATCTTTCCAATATACCACCTTCACCAAGTACTATGGGTTTACCTCATAAGAAGGGTGAAGTTGTACACATTGGCATGTGTACCTTTATATTCACAATTATGTCCCTCAAAGAAAAAATCTATGTAGCAACTCTTCTCCTATTGAGCATTCTTTTGCCCATTGTTACCTATCCAATGATTACCTACTTCCTAATAAAATCCTATCTAGTATGGGACACGTAGGTAAAGGTTTGGGGACATGACATAAGGGTATTCAAGAGCCCTTGGATGTTGATATTTGGCCTAGGAGGTGTGGCATAGGCTACATTCCTAATAAAAACCAACCTTTACCCTTTGATAATGATGATCATCTTGTTACTTATGCTAAATATTTAGATCATGAAGGCTTGGAGTGGATTTATGAGGATGAGAGACTACCTTATCCCACTAACATGTTGTTCTACAATATGGTAACTTTGGTGCACCCTAAGTTGGTTCCCCCTTGGATGGTAAAGAACTTAAAAAACTAATTAACATAATGCATTTTAAAAGATACTATGCATAATTTTGCATTTTCATATTGTATTTATCTTAGTTTTCATATTGCATTTGGTTTTCTTGATCATACTACATGATTTCCTATCATATTTTGCATGTTTTTTTTGACATTGTGTTCCACTTGCATTTTGCTTGTCATACAATTGCATTGATGTTTGAACATACTTGCATCACTACTTGATAATATAGATTTTTTGGGACTTCGTTAGGATGGCAAGTAATGAGACCTAGTTAGGTCATAGCTCACATGCATTGCACTCACACTAAGGCTTTTACCTAGAAAATCCCCAACCTAGGGCCCATCTTCATGCATTTTCATCACTGCATTCACCCATCCCATCTTCTCTTCTTTTTTCTCTCTTATATTCCTTGACCTTGAAATTTTATATTGCTTATATATCTCCAAGTCAAGGGATATGGTTCTTATTTGGTCTATCCTTGTTCTTTGCATGCTTCCCTTTCTTCTTTTCATAATACAAGGATATACATTCTTCTTCTATATATTCATTTGTGCTTTCACACCTTTTTATTCTTAATATTTTCAATAGATAAGTAATCCTCATGAGATAGGATATATACCACATGAATATCCTTTATGGTGTTCATATGATCATTGACTATCTTATGCACACCTCTTAACCATTGAAACTTCAATATGGATACACACACTCACCTCTTGTTCTGCTCCATTGGCTTTGCCCATACACCTTGCACATACCACATCCATATTAGGTAGTACTTACTTTGGCACATCATTCACAAAAAACACACCCTATATGGGATCAGCTTCATGGTCATGAGAAAGTATTAGCCTCCATTCGACCATTTGTGAGCATACATCCTATCAGATATATCTCTTTCTTTCTAGTCATCTTAGCGAGCACTACACCCTTAGCGGGTAATCGCTCCACACTTGTCCATATTATAGGATAGCTTCTTGGACACACACAAGGGGAAGCCTGCATCTCGATAATTTGTGAGCATACATCCTTATAGGGCTCTTCTCCTTTTCTTTTCTTTTTCTTAGCCTTTTGGAGCTTTGTTTTCACCTTCTTCTTCTTCTTTACCATCTATTTTTCTTTGTCTTTCCTCTTCTTCTTTCCATTCATCCATCTATGCATTTCATGGTGCATCTCATTTAGTTTTGTAATTAGATGCTTGTATTTAGTTAGAGTCATTACATTTCATTCATTTAGTTGCATTCATTATGTTTATCATCACCATGCATAAAATAAAAAAAATTATTAACACAATGCACACACATTTTGTTTCACACCGTAATATAATAAAAACCCAACCATGATATCCATTGATAAATAGGGAATACATGTCAAATGGTTTGATGTACCATAGTCCAAGCCCAACACACTCAATCCTCTCCTAGGGATGCATACCACAATGCAAATTTGGTATATCATCCCAATCCCAGCCCTAGCTCTATGAGCTTATCTCCTTCACTCTACTTCTTGGTGGTGGTGGGCATGCTCATGAACTGTGTAGCTATCTATGAGTGAGACCATGACTAAATCTATGACTAAAGAGAGGTTGGTGGCTACACCCTCTAGTTTGTTGGCTTTGCCTAAAAGTATAAAGCTTGGTAGAAGTACCGCTCTATCTTGGTCTTTCTCTACCCTCTACAAATAATGCTATAGTAAATAAATCTCCTTACGTAGCTGGTTGCTCATCAAAACCACCATCCCATCAACCTAGGCATGTTTATGCTCCTACTATAGTTAGCCAATCTCCCCTCTAAGGTAGCTTGCCTTAGCCCTCACTACATCTCTCTCTATCGTAACCTAGTCCAATTGTACCCAAAGAGTGTCTATCTCCCTCGACATGATGATTGCCCTACATATCTATCCCATCATCATCCTTTCTAGGTCTCCCTAACTCATGGTCCCACTAGGTCCTATTTATCCTATCGAGAGGGCATCCCTAGCTACTCCTCCCACCTTACCCTAAAGAGAGTGATGGTGGTCCTAGTGGTGATCACCACCTCTACCCTAGCCTACCTAGGAGGCTATGGCAACTACTCTTATTGCTTTACTACACATTAGTTTATAGCCTCTTAGAATGTTATTTAAACTCATCAACCCATGACTTGGTGCCTCTCCACTAGGACCAATGGGAAGATCCTTGGGGGTATAATACCCTTATACCATCTCCTATATCTGAGGGCTCCTGATATCATCGACTCTAGGATCTATGTAGAGGATATCATCCAAATAATCCTTTATAAACCTAGCCACATCAAGGTCTCTTCTTATCCCTGATGGATCCCTCCTCACCCTCTTGTACCAGTGGTCACCTAGGTTTGGTATCTCCTAGATAATATTGAATTATTTTTGTATTCAATCAAACTGATATAGCTCCAGCTTTCCCTTCTCCATGGTGACCTATCAAACCCTCCTAACTTGAGCTAGCTCTTCCTCATCCTCATCCCATATAGGGTGTAGATATCATGGCTACCATATGATCTAGTGGTCTCGTAGCTCATCTATGACCTACCTCTCCAATGGTAGAATACCTACATACGACCTTTATATCCACTCTAGGTCTCGAGACCATATATATCCTATTGGTCACTCCATGTTGAGCAATGGTCCTGGTAGTACCTCTTGTCTCTTGATGGCTATGTTCTCCTAGCACTACACTTGGATAAAATTCATGCATACCAACCTTGTATACTATTTATACACGATGTGAACCAACATCTTGTATAAACAAGCTAGCATATATGGAACCCATGTGAATTGCACTTACTAGTCTCGCATGTCTAGAACTACCCCTACCAGTGCCCATGATAGGTGTTATCGACTAATATGGCACACTAGCAATCCTACCACCACTCCATAGAGCACGATCATCAATACCCTAACTTGATGTCATCATAGCATGTCATCGATGTAGAATTTGATCTTACGAATCTCATGTAATGGGTCACCCATCAATATTTTTGTTATTATTCTAGGCACCTGTGCCCTATAAACCATCCTATCCCTAATGGGAATCCTCAATATGTGCCACACATCCTCTAGTATGATGGTCATATCCTCCATTGGTAATCATAATATGAACAACTCTAGGTACCATCGCTCTACCAGCCTTGTCAGTAGTGCTATGTTATCCTCCACTCGAGGCATCTCTACCAAGTGCAACAGCCCCACTGCCCCTAGTGTCCATATCTCTACTGGAATGAGCTATTGGAGTGCCTCATAAAAGGTACTCAATCACCATTCCCTACTCTCAAGAACATCATGCTGTAATAAAAAGATCAAAAAAATCTTCAATATAATAACACTAAAAAACAACTTTTTTTTGTTTTTGCCAAATCCATATCCTCTAACACATAGATTCATGAATCTATATCCTGTATGGCACATGGTGTAGATTAGGTCACTGCTAGGGTCGATCGAATCTATGGATGACTCAAGATCTGTGCTTGAGTCCTACATGGCAATTTTCGTGAAAACATAAAAAAATCAAAATTCATAAAAACATGCTAAAATGGACTAAAATCAATTTGCAAGCTGGGATTATAGCTCTTACCCATGCTCGGTCCACTGCTATGTCAGCCTCACCCCTTGCAACTACCACTTAGTGTATAAGAAGAGCCATTCTCCCATTTTCTCCAGAGCTCTCTTCTATTTTCTTACATGATAAAAATGAATTAGGGTTTTCACCCCATTTGCTTTTTATTCCTCCTTTTTTCTTTTTTCTCTTGTTTTCTCTTCTTCCTTTTTTGTCATTTTTTTCTCTCTTTTATTTTGAGTCTATCATTTCAAGTTTTGATAAGGAATTTTGCATTCCTCCTAAAATACAAGGGATCACCTTGTCCTAAGAGGCATTAATATCCCTAATGCCTTATTTTACATACCAAATGTTAAAAGTGTCTAGAATGATACTATTTGCACGTTGCCCCTCTCTTCTAAACTGGCCACCCTTTTCTTTTTTTTACCATTTTTTTAATTTAGACATCCTTAAAATATGATTGTCATGTTGTCTAATTTCCTATATCACAAGCAGATATGCAAGCTCTAGTAAACTTACCTCTTCAACCTAAAAATTATGAATTCTAAGAAGACCGAGTTGGGTTAGGATACCCCAAAATGATTTTAATTAATGATGTGTCATTAATATTTAAACTCCACCAGATTTGATGAATTATAAGGATTTGATTATGAGCAAGCAATTTTTAGACTTAATTTGAAGAGTGCATATCGATGCTTTATCTATTGGGTAGTCATAGTAGAGGTTTAAATTATCATGAAATAGATCGAAAAAGAGAGGAAATATTGGTTCATTTATAACCATTCAAATTATGTAATGAGTACAAATGATTAACCAGTGAGAGAATGCACCATTTATATATTCAAATTATGCAACACACAAATGGGCAACACACACATTAGACAATGAATTGCAAGAAGGAAGAAATTGGAATTTTGTATTAAACTTCAACATATTTTACAATATGAGTCTAGAAGAGTGCCAAGAATTCTATGAAATTCAATACATTGACTTACTCAAATGATGTAACAGAGGAGCTATAACTCTTCATCCTAATGAAGGGATAAAGAGCTTCCAACTTCTAACCCAACTACTAGAAATAATCTCAATTTATTGGATACATCCTCTAGAATTCCTGCATAAATGGGGGGAAGAATAATACTGGAACAAAGAAGAGAAAAACTAAGGGATATCTACAAGGCTCGCCTAGTAGCTCAAGGATATAAGCAACAATAGCCAATTGATTATGAGGAGACCTTTTCTCCTATAGCTAATATGACTACAATCAGGACATGTATTGCTATGGTAGCTCAAAAGCATTTGCCTATATATCAAATGGATGTCAAAAGTGCATTTCTCAATGGTCACTTGAAGGAGGAAGTTTATGTGAAACAACCACTAGGTGCACAGTTGAAGGCCAAGAAAACAAAGTCCTTAGATTAAAGAAAGCTCTATATGGGTTGAAGCAAGCACCCCGAGCTTGGTATACAAAAATTGACTCCTATTTTCTCAACCTTGGTTTCACTAGATCTGTAGCATAATCTACTCTCTATGTGAAACATTGGAGGAATCGAATCGATAACCTAAATATAAAGCACTATAGTATACCTCTCGCAAAATTTGCTATGCAATGCTTCCTCCTAAATTTTGGTCATTGTAGCTCTTTTTGTAGCCTAGATCTCCAAAATTCTATTATAGGTGCTTGGTGCAGGTGTTTCCATATGTGCTTTCCCATGCCTTTCAATTCTCAGTGTGCCTTCTAGATGTTCCAGATTGTCAAAAACAAATAATTTCTACCATCTATTTGAAAAAATTCCAACTATCATGCATCTGTGATCTTTGGGCTACTCAGTAACAGATAAAACTTCTTAGCTTCATTTGAGGAGATGATTATATTCCAAAACTGCCAAAACTACCTTAAGCTTTCAAAACACTTTAATTTCTTCAAAATTTGAACCCGACTATTATTTATTTGAATTTAGTGAATAAATTGATCCTATGACTTTTTTTCCTATTCCTCTTGCTATGGGCCTTGTGTTGCTAGTAGATTCTTTTTGACTAAGCAATTTTTCCTTTTCTGTTTGACTAACCCCTACTATTTCAATAATGTGCAACCAGACTTCTTCATAAAATGTATCAAGAGCAGTCATTCTATCGAGCAACCTTAATGCCTTATTTTTATTCTCTTTCAAGACCATCTTCTTATCTTGGAAAATTCTAATTATGTTAAAGTTAGTTTCACGCAAGGTGGTGAGCTGAGAAGCTAGCTTATCTTCATCTATTTTATCATATTAGAGATTTTGTATATCATCGATGACTAGATTGTTGAACCCTTCTACATCAAGTATCTTGGAAAGGTTGAGATGTACCTATCTTATCTTAATGATCATGTCTTGTTATACATTCTCAAGCTCTTTCATCATATTTTTTCCATTGGACCCTATCGTTCATATAGCTAGTGATCTTTTCATAATCTTCCTGATATCTATGACATTGACCATATGTTGTGATTACTTGCTTGGTTCTAATATGATCATACTCAGTTTTACACTTATCATAGATTGGAAAGATAGTTGACACTCTTTTATCTTCTTTTTCTAATAAGGGCTTTATTTTTTATTTCTATTATTTTTCCATATTCTTTGCAACAACAATCAATCACATCAGATTCTTCATTTACTTTGGTGGTCATCTTCTCCTTGTACTTTTTATGAGTAATGGACCATCAAGATTTTTGTTAACCAAATATGTCTACCCCTAAAGCCTGTAGATTTTTTATTGTATTGTTGTCTTCTCAATTTGTAGTTTTATTTTATCTGCTTCAATTTGATCTACTCTGGATTCTAATTCCACTATTTCCTTTACTATAGCAATTGTCGCCTATGCTATTGCATGAGCTCCATTTGTTAACAGGGTTTATGTTTCTCCTAAAACTTCTACATCCCTAGTTTAGAGTCAATCTCAAGCGACTCCACACCTTCAATGGGAACTATAATTGTAGCCTTAGAAGAAGAGAGGAAGCCTACTGAGGAAGTAGAGCCTTCTCCTTTATATTATCGTAGAATCATTGTTACTCTTCTATCTTCTATTGCTTGAATCTATTCTTCTTCTATAGTGGTATACTCTATGGTTTCTTATATTTTTGTCAGAATTATACTCATTGGCTCATTAGGGATCATTTGAATTCTTGCTCTTTTATGTGTGGGTGAGCTTGAAGGGCTCTAGATCTCAACTTGATAATTCCTAAAAATATTGGCAAACCCTCCGCTTTTCTACATCCTTTTCTAGGCTATGTCAAAAATTCTTATTTCTTTTTTATTCACCCTCAAGGCTACAAGTACTACCTAAGGTAAGCTTGTGACCATTTGTTGAAGGTGTTGTGGAAGGATCAATATTTTTGCTAGATCTTTGATGGTATGCTAACTTGGGGTGGAGGATGCAAGAACAATTTATTTCCCAACTTTAGGAGTAACCTGAGCAGTAGGGGTATCTTTTACTAGTTTGGCCAATCACCTCTACCAATATTTTTATTTTCTCTGGCTCTTGAGCAATGATTTCCATGATGGGATATTTAAACTCTTCTAGAGGTATCACTAATATTAGATGTTAGATATAGAGTATATTATATCATTTAGATCATGTAAATGTACCTTCCCTAGGTACATACTTAGGACATTAGATTACTTTAGGGGGAATTTATCTAGTTACTTCATGCAATGTAATAAATACACAAGTGTCAATGTGTAAGATGTATATGTGCAATGTATCCCTTGTACAACTAGGCAGAGTTTTGGTCAAGGAACCTATCTTCCTATATAAAAAGGGCCTCTTTTTAACAAGCTTATAACAAGCTCATAGCATATTCATAGTTAGTAGCATAGTGTTGTGTAGATCACCATATAGATTGGTGATGGGTGCAATGTATTCTATTAGCTTTATTCATGGAGTGTCAATTTCATCCATAGCTACATTGTATTCATTTCCATCATTTCTATTTATAGCATATTTCAATCATCTCGTAGATTTAATGTATTTCATATTATTTTGCATCTTGTGATTGCTATCTCCCATTGCATAAAGCATCAAAATCTAATAGTGGTATCAGAGCCGCGGTAGATCTAGCCATAGTAGATTGATAGAAAAAACACCATTATCATTAAGCCTAATTTTTTGTCAACTTGACACATATTTGGACAAGCCACTATCAAAAACTCTCAAAAGAGTCTAGGTGGTATAATTAGGGAGAGCCACAAGTGAGGACTGAAAGAAATCTCAGTTCCAAAAATACTGAGATTACATTTGGCTAGAGTCTTTCCAAAGAGTTGCAAGAAAAATTCGTGAAGACTATGACTCAACATTCAATCCACTAGATTGAAAAATCAACTAGTAAAGATCATTCAAGATATTTAGAATTTGTTAACTATTGCCCAAAGTTTATTTTGTTGTAGAAAATTAATTATTTGATGATTGGTACACCTCCTACAACAAAAATTTAGGAGATTTCAAATTTGTTTCCCAAAGGTGGATGTTCCTTCATAGTGTAGGGATTAGTTCCTTGTGCAATAATAGAATACTATGGAAGAAGACTCCTGGAGAAGATTCATGGTGACATTAGGAGACTGGAGATCTCCATTGCTAGATTGAGAACTTCATAGAAGAAGAAAAGGCCACAAAAGTCTTGATCAAGAAGAAAATGCCACAAAAGCCTTGTTCTAAAAGAAAAGGCCATAGAAGCCTTAATCCTATAGAATATTCTAGATAAGAGATCCTAAACCAAAAATAAGACTCTAGAGAAGAGTTTGTGAAATAAGAGTTTGGTGATCTCCTTTCAAAGAAACTAAAGAGTTCAGGAGAATATCTCATTGAAGAACTTCCAATCTTAGAAGAAGAATAAGGACTAGGATAAACTTACTCAAATCCAAAAGCAACATAATCAGATATCCAAAAGAATATCTCACAACCAAAACTTCTAGAAGGTTGAATAAAAGGTCTCAAGGAAGAGCAGAAGAACCTACAAGATCAAATATCTTTGAGAGGTATCAATGAGCATCCAGTAAAAGTCTTTGATAGCCTTACTAAAGTAATCATCAAAGGAGTTCTAAGGAGAACTCATTGGAGAAATTCATTACAGAAGATAGTGAAATACTTGGGACAATTATCGCCATCCAACAACAAGCCCAAAAGAAGAAGAATTTCACAAGGAGTGTCAAATATCTAAATAAAATTCATCATACCTCAAGACATTCAAAATTTTGAGAAGAAAATCCTACTTGAAGTCATAATTCGACAAGAAGACTTGAAGATATGAGAAGCCTACCAAATCTGTGAGATTTGAATATTACCTCTCACAAAAATAACGCACCATTCAGAGATAAAGACTTCTCCAAATCTACAACAAAAGGGGAAGATTTCTTGAAGGATCAAATCACAAAAACCTAGGCTCATAAAATAAATTTCAAGACCACTTTTTTGAAAAGAAGAAACTGAGCAGTAAGATCCTACTCAAAGTAGAAATTTGGTGATCTTAGACACCAAGATCTAAATCCTCTATAAAATATTTCAAAAATGTAAGCAACTATTGGTGCAAGTAGATTCATTAATTGGATTACTTATCAGATTTGTTAAAGCACCTTATATTGGATTATAGTTGCAAAAGAGGAAAATTGAACTACATTATTCAAAAGTGCAAAAAGGGAAAATTTCCTTTCAAGGTTCATTTTGTATATTAGCTTTGGAGTTTATTAGATTACAATTACAACTATCTATCAACTACAAAATATCTACTTTGGAAAGAAAACTAAGACTAGTTCCTACAACTTTATTTGTAGTGAAATTGCAGAATAATTCTTGAAGATTCATTTCAAATTATTCTTTATTAGTTGTAGTAAATTGATTAAGTGCACTTATAATTTATTTTTAGAGTTGATTGGAGTGATAAGGTGAGATTGTTAGTGCATTAAAAGTGAAATATTATTGGGTTCATTTGCACTACTATATTACTCTCAAAAAGCTTAGTGTTTGTGTTCTTGAGAAGGGCAAAAAATCATATTAGCATCAAGTGTCTAAAGACACCATTAGTGCACTAAAATCTGCAACTTTTAGTGACCAAATGAAGACATCAAAACCATCTCAATCCTCCAAGTTTTGGAGAAGAAAATAGCCACAAAAAATCAGCAAGGATTGCCTCAAATAGAGACTTGGTGAGTCTCAAATTCAAAGCACTATAAGTGCTATATTGCATATATAAAAGTGGTTATAATTTGGGTTCATAAAACCAACAAAAATAAGAGTTGCATATTCATAAGCACTTCTCCAAAAATCTGCTATAAAATCAAAAAATCAGGAGTGCAAAAAGGTGCAAAAGGGGTTTTTATATCCCAAAATAATTACATATTTTTGCACCATTCTAAGTTGTTGTATGCAGGTGATAAGGTGGATTTTGAGGTGCCACAAAGGTATATTATACAAGGTTAAAACAAATAGACACTAGCACACTCCGATCATAGCAAAGGAGCCTCTCAAAAGGCTCACATATTCTCCATTCTGGATAGCTGAACCTACAAGCCTTCGAGGGAGTACACAAGGAAATAACATCATATTTGAGGGCAATATTATCTACAAAGAAGGAAATATATAATAGGTTCAAAAAGGAGAAAACAATGCATCAAAACCAATGTGGAAAGGAGTACAAAATCAGCACGTTGAAGGAATAAAGAATAGGTGCTAAATCCAAGGTTTAAAGCTTAGAGAAAAATTTTGACCAATGGGAGCATCAATATCAGCTACAAAACTATCATTGGAAGCTCTATATAATCAAAGGATATCACAGCTAGCATCATCCAACGTCATCATTGAAGAATTTGTAAAATAAATAAGGTGCTTGCTCTACAAGAAATATAGCAAGCAAAATAATAAGCATACGAAAAGTAATAGGAGGTATATCATTCATCTTGGAGCGTTATAACAAAGAGTTACATGTAAAGTGCCACTTGGAACAAACCTCCTAAGGTACCATCTTCATTCATAATGTCCAAGAAACAAAGGATTACTTCAAGCGCTTAGCCAAGGGTAGTTACAAAGAATAAAGAAGATGTTACATTTATATGAGCACCACTTGTCTAAAATTGAAATATTCTAGGAGTTCCCATATTGTAAGAGGAATTCAAGTGCTCACCAAAAATATTGTAACATGTCATACATTACATACAGTAGCAAGACAAGTGCTTAGTAACTCCCATCTACTCCTCAAGTACCTATGAAGTGTAACTAACATGCCACTTGTCATGTTTCAAATATTCTTGCTCCATTTAAAAGGTTCAATGACCAAGGGAGTTTGAAGCATGCATATCCATTCAAAGCACTTCACATAGGGCCAAATTGCAATGTGGAGGAAAGTGAAAGAGCATTTAAAGCTCTAGTCAAAAGGATTCAAAAAGCCACAAAATTTGGGTGCCATTATTCAAGTTCCAAAACTAGGATAATTCCAAGGCTATCCATTGGTTGAAGCACCCAAGGCAAAATACATTGGCATTATTGTCATTCGTTCCTAAATACTGCACCAAAAATTGTGGACATCAACGTTGCAAGGTAAGAAATAATTCCTATTATAGTTTGATTTCATTCTTAGGAGTTATAAGGATTATACACTAAGGTTGAAACTTAGAGAAATCAAACACATTGAAATCAAAATTAAAAGGGAATTAATATATCAAATTAATTAAATATTTGCAAATATTATTGTGTTCTAATTTTCTACATTTGGGAGTTATAAGGGTTACAACACCAAACTAGGTTTTTGAAAATTATAAACACTAGAATTAAATCTAAGGGATATTAAAAGAGATTATAAAGGTTTTTTCTAAGGTTAGAAATTTATGATATTTTTGCCTCAAATTTTCACAAAAAGAGACTAAAGAAATCCTACATTAAAACCTCTTAAAAATTTGGAAAAGTGCTTAGTTCATTAGGAGTAATAAGGTGTTAGAAAATTTGATTTTGATATTTACAAAACTTTACAAAATCAACCAAAAATTGAACTACATTTTACAAAAGCACTATATCAGACAGGCAATTCTAGTTGGAGAAAATAGACAAAAAAGAGGATGCGTTGGGCCAACAATAAGCTACCTTTGTAGAAAAAATAATGAAACATGTATCCATGTGTTTATTCACTGTCCATTCATAAAAAATTTGTGGTCTAACTCTGCAATCTTGTGCAACAAATACATCAATGCTACTTTGACCGAATAGTCAATAGAAGGTTTCATGGTTATATGGAATAATGTGATGATCAATGACAAATGTAATGAGGTCATCTAAAGTGTATTAATATTGCTTCTAATAAATAAATTTTGGAAAGTTTGGATCTGTAGGAACAAGGTCTGTTTTAACAATGAAACAATCACAACTGAAAGAACTTGGAAGAAAATTTTGAGAGTTATGAGGTAACAATTAAGAGCCTACAAAAGAAGCATGGTAGCTTCCTAGTATGAGCCAAGGGTTCCTAGCAATCTGTTGATATAGATGAAACAAATAAATTGCAAAATGAAAATGTGAATCACTTTTTATGGATAGAATCACTATTTTCACTTGAAGATAAGCCAACCAATGGGTTAAATAATTAATTGTTCTTCAATGGATGCTTTAGAGACACCCACGAAATACATATATAAATATACCTAGAGTTGTGATTGTGAAAGGACACATTGGTCCATAATTACATTAATGGATTAAATAATGTGAAGAGTTAGGATTAGAGTCCTAACATGCCACCCTCCTTAAAAAGAGCTTTGTCCTCAAATCTTGAAGTGAGAAGATTCATTCCTTGTTTTCCAAGTAGTAGGTGCTCATGTTCTTGTACTCTTTTAATATCATTGTACCATAGGCAAGGATATTAGGAAGGTTGAAGTTTTTGTGGGGGATAGGTAGGAAGAATAGGATGATCAGAATGATGACAGGGAAAAAATATTTTTTGTGGCTTCATAGTGGCTTGGAGAGAAAATAAATGGGCAACTATTTTCTTGCCTCCTCTACGAACAACTTTCTCCATGCGATGAGAGCTTGCTAGTGGAGAAGGGCCGTATTTTATTCCTTTAAGAGTATATGTTTGGTCCTTTTGTGTGAATTTCATCCATAAGTCATCAAAGTCCCATTGAATTATGTCGAGCATTCATAGCCATTGTACTCCTAAGACAATATCATAGCCTCCTAAGGGAATTGCATACATGTCATGTTTCATGGTATAGTCACCCAAGGTGAGCTTAATATTTTGGCATTTCCCTTTACAGGTGATCCTTCCCCCATTACCAATCATGACTTCAAAATTATTGCAAGGATTTATAAAACAATTGGCTTGCTTTGCCACACGTGGGTCGATGAAATTATGGGTACTACCAGATTCAATAAGTACGGTAAGGTTTTGGTGTTTGAAGCTTCCTGGGACTTTCATAGTTTGGGAAGAAGAATTTCTTATGAGGGCTTTGAAAGAAATTTCTAGTAGACCTTGAGGGCTATCATCAGGTACCTGATATCCTCCACTAGTTCGACCTCAATCTCCTCTTCATCATTTTTTGATTGACAAGGAATAGCTGCATCCAGAATATATAATTTGGGTGTAATACATTTGTGATTAGGTACGAATTTCTCATCATAATGAAAATAAAGGCCTTTTTCTCTTCTTTCCTTCATTTCCTCTAGGCTAGTTCGTTTAATTGGCATGACTCTATTTAGTTTTGGTTTGGTGGAAGTATTTTGTGAGTCTGCTTTAGATAGGTTTCCTAGTCGAAGTTGGTTATTGATTTTTTCTTCCGCCATCTAGGCTAACGCAACAGTGTGCATCATGTCGGTAGGATTGAGCATTTGTACTTCTAATAAAATTTCTTCCTTTAGGCCACTAATGAAGCAACTTTGGAAGAATGATGCATCTAGTTTCGATGTAAGATTTGCCAATTTATCAAACTAAGCTTGGTACTCTCGTACGGTCGTGGTTTGTTGGAGTTTGGTGAGAGCCCTTGTGAAATCTTCAAATTTTCTTGGGCTGAATCATACCATTAGATTTTTTGTGAACTCTATCCATGTAGGAGTACCATTTGTCTTTTCATACCATTGGTACCATTGAGTAGCAATTTTTTCTAGGTGGAAGGATGCGATGCGAACCTTTTGGTTCTCCGAAATTTGATATAGAGAGAAATATTGGTCAACCCAATATATTCAATTTACGGGGTCGCCTCCTTCAAATTTTGAAAAATATAGTTTTGTGGTTCGAGGTAGGATTGATGTTTGTGGTCCCCCGAGTAATGCTTGTTGTGTGGGTGTCGTGATCGATTGGTTGGCTTGCATTAATGCCATATTTTATTGTACCAAGTCCATAGAGTGATTAGTGGCATCCATTTTTGTTGTTAACTCTGCATTAGAGGCATCTATTTTTAGAGTTAATTCTATGATTTTTGTCGCTATTTTTGTTTCAAAATCATCTTGCCATTTATTCAACCCTTGCAAGACTTCTTTTGAAACTTCTTTCGCAAGGTCTTGTGATCTTCTCCCATTTGCCATGGTATGGTTTTTATGGGTTTACAACTTTCTTGGTCTTGATTGCAAAATATCGTCAAAAAGTTGCTAAATGTTATCAATAATTTATTTGTAATTTGCAATTTTGCAAATATTGCAAATTTTTGCTAGAAAATTTGCTTAGCAAAAATTGTTGTAAATGTTGCTAGAAAAAGTTGCTTAGCAAGTTTTTAGCAAAATTTGTTGCAAATGTTGCTAAAAAGGTTGATTAGCAAGTTTTTAGCAAAATTTATTTGTAAAGAAAAAATTAAGGCTCCTTTATTTTTGAAATTTTTGGCGATAATTGTTATGAACTGCAGGATGAAAGGGTGTTTCGGGTACGTAGATCGAGGTGGTAGAGAATCACAGTTGGCATAGGGATGGTGATTCAAGGCAGGGTGGCACAAGGTGGAGGGAGGGCGATTCAAGACGAGAGACATGTGATTGAAGGTGGGGCGACACAAAAGCGGGGTGGCACAACGAAATGACACTTAGGTAATTTTAAGATCGGCTACGAGGGGACTCGCACGATGGTGTTTTTTTTTTTTTTTTTAAAGTATATAGAAGCAATGGTTACAATCACGATTTTTAGTAAATATACTTGGGATAATTTTAACCTTATTTCCCAAGTGCTATCACAATAATTCTATCACCGGTAGATATTTAAACTTTAGTTTTAACCTTTAAATTTTATTCACTAGAAAAACGAACGCATCATCGGTTTCTGTGTTTCACGCTGAAACTATAACTTTTTCAATGATTCGGCTTAGAACTGCGTTCTAATTCGATTCTTCAGGCGATAATTATTTCAACAATGTCTGGGTGACGTCGCTGATTGTTTTGATACCAGAGTTTTTTCTTTGCTCCTTGTTTTTAGTCTTCCTATTCATCATTTTTTGTAGTACTTTTGGGCCAATCATTGTTCGATAGGGTCATGGTGATGCCATCTATTTTCTCCTATGCGATGGAGTCATTTTCGTCCTTTAGAAGTTGCTTAGAATTCAAGAGACTCGGCGTACTCATATTGTTGTGTGTGATTGTTTGTTTGTTTTACATCTTCGCTGGTAATAAGACACGATAGTTGCTTAGCATCAAGGGAAGTCTTTAGAACCCTTATCGTTTCAGAGATAGCAAGGATTTATTTTATTAGGTAAAAAAAAAATTGGGTTTAAATGTGGTTGATTTGGCACATCTGGTTCTATGGTTTTTTAAATGGTAATGACACATAATGAAGTGTTGGATCACCTGGCGAAGTGTGAGGGATATGGTTTTGATACTAGATGGTACGAGCCAAGTGTTCCTAGCAATCTCTATCACCTAGCAATCTTCTGATAGAGATGAAACAAATAAATTGCAAAATGGAAATTTGAATCGCTTTTTATGGATAGAATCATTGTTTTCACTGGAAGACAAGCCAACCAATGGGTTAAATAATTAATTGTTCTTCGATGGATGCTTTGGAGACACCCACGGAATGCATATATAAATCTACCTAGAGTTGTGATTGTGAAAGGACAGGTTTGTCAATTTTTCTATTAATGGATTAAATAATGTGAAGAGTTAGGATTAGAGTCCTAACACTTCCAATGATTCTTGGAACCAATCTAAACTCAGAATTCTAAAGATGCTAGATCTAGACAAGGATAAGTTGACTAGAAAAATCACAGAACTAATTGCAGGTGAGAAGATAATCTTAACAAAAGAAAAACACGTGTTTTTTTATAGAGCTTCCAAAGGAAATCTAAGGCAGGCGGGTGCAGGAGGCAAAATTATTTGGTTCTACCCAACAAAAAGAAAAAATTTATTCAAAGAAGGATTTGGCTGCAATACAAAAAATATTGCAGAATTCATAGGCCTAATTCGGGAACTAAGAATTGCTATTCAATTTGAGTTGAAGGATGTGGTTATTAGAGGTGATTCTTTGTTGGTTTTCAACATTATAAAATAATTATGGTCTCCACAATATGAGTTAGTAAATGACTCTTATGAGGAGGCAAAAGAGCTATTGAAAAAATTCCACAGATGGGAAATTATTCATATTCCAAGAAGTCTGAATTTTGAAGCAGACAAACAAGTAAATGAAGAAGTGAGATTGAACAATGAGCAGTTCACAATGATCTAGGTTTTCGAATGAATGCTTTGTAGTGCTTATTTTTTCATGTAGGATGTGAGAAGTAGTTTTCTCCCTGGATTGCTTTGTACTTGTATTTTCCATCAATAGAAATCTTGATTTTTTATTTTAAAAAAAATATATGTAGTCTATGGTCTGAGTAAGAAACCATAAGATGTTGTAAGGGGATAAACCAAAAGATATAAAAATCATGTAACAATTCATCCTTGGCAACGATGCCAGAAAATTGTTGTGGGAAATTTAGATATCCTTAGAATATGACTATTACGATGTCTAATTTCCTATATCACAAGCAAATTTGCAAGATCTAGTAAACTTAATTATAAATTCTAAGGAGACTAGGTTGGGTCAGGATATCCCACAATGAGTTTAATTAATGATGTGTCATTAAGCTTTAAACTCCACCATATTTGATGAATTATAAGGATTTGATTATGAGCAAGAAATTTTCAGCCTTAAATTCAAGAGTGCAGACCAGTGATTTATCTATTGGATAGTCATAACAGAGGTTTAAGCTGTCATGAAATAGACCAAAAAAGAAAGGAAATATTGGTTTATTTATAACCATTCAAATTATGTAATGAGTACAAATGATTAACCAGTGAGAGAACATGCCATTTATATATTCGAATTATGCAACACACAAATAGGTAACACACACACATTAGACAATGAGTTTCAATAAGGAAGAAATTGGAATTTTATATTAAACTTCAACAAATTTTATAATATGTCTAGCAGAGTGCTAAGAACTCTATGAAATTCAATACAATGACTCACTCTATTCAAACGACGTAACAGAGGAACTATAACTCTTCATCCTAATGAAGTGATAAAGAGCTTCCAACTTCTAACCCAACTACTGGAAATTATCTCAGCTGGTTGGATACATCCTTTGGAATTCCTACACAAATGGGAGGAAGAATAAGACTAGAACAAAGAAGAGAAAAACTAAGATAAATATGAAAACCTAAAGGTAAAGCACTCTAGTATACCTCTCTTACAAATTTTTCTATGCAATTCTTCCTCCTAAATTCTAGCCACTACAGCTCCTTTTGTAGCCTAGATATCCAAAATTTTGTTACAGGTGCTTGGTACAGGTGCTTCCACATGTGCTTTCCCCTACCTTTCATTTCTCAGTGTGCCTTCCAACTGTTCTAGATTATCAAAAATAGAGAATTTATGCCATATATATAAAAACAATCCAACTATCATGCACCAGTGACATTTGGACTACTCATTAATAGAAAAAACTTCTTGGCTTCACTCAACGAGATGATTATATGCCAAAACTACCTTAAGCTTTCAAAACACTTTAATTTCTTCAAAATTTGTACTTGACTATTCTTTATTTGACTTTAGTGATTAACTTGATCCTATGACTTGTTCTTTTCCCTTTCCTCTTATTTTGGGGCCTGTGCTTTTAGTAGAATATTTTTGACTAAACAATTTGTCCTTTTCTATTTTATTAACCCCTATTATATCAACAATGTGCAACTAGACTTCTTCACAAAATGTATCAAGAGCATTCATTCTATCGAGCAACCTTAACACCTTGTTTTTATTCTCTTTCAATACCATCTTCTTATCATGGAAAAATCTTATTATGTTAATGGTAGTTTTAGGCAAGGCGATGAGCTGATCAGCTAACTTATCTTCATCTGTTTCATCATATTGAAGATTTTGTATATCAACGATGACTAGCTTTTTGAACCCTTCTGCATCAAGTAGCTTGGGAAGGTTGAGATTTTCTTGTCTTATCTTAGTGATCATATCTTGTTCTACATTCTCAAGCTCTTTCATCATATTTTTTTCATCAGACCCTATCGTTCACATAGCTGGTGATATTTTCATATTCTTCCTAACATCTACGATATTGACCATTTATTGTGATTACTTGCTTAGTTTTAATCTAATCATACTTGATTTTGCACTTATCATAGATTGGGAAGATAGCTGACACTCTTTTATCTTCTTTTTCTAATAGGGGGTTTATTTTTTTATTTTTTTCTATTATTTTTCCAAAGTCTTTGCAACAACAATCAATCACATCAGCTTCTTCATTCACTTTGGTGGTCATTTTTTCCTTTTATATTTTATGATTAATGGGCCATTAAGCTTTTTGTTAACCGAAGATGTTTGCCCCTGAAGGCTGTAGATTTTTTATTACATTATTGTCTTCTTAGTTTGTAGTTTTGCTTTATCTGCTTCAATTTTATCTACTCTAGATTTTAATTATGCTATTTCCTTTACTACAGCAAGTGTTGCATGAGCTCCATATGTTAACAGGGCTAATGTTTCTCCTAAAACTACTATATCCCCTGTTGTAGGGTCAATCTCAAGTGACTCCATGCCTTTAGTGGGAACTGTAATTATGGCCTTAGAAGAAGAGAGGAAGCCTATTGAGGAAGTAGAGCTTTCTCCTTTGTATTCTGGTAGAATCGTTGTTACTCTTCCTTATTCTATTGCTTGAATATGTTCTTCTTCTACAGTGGTATACTCTATGGTTTCATGGTCAGAATAATACTCTTTGGCTTATTAGGGCTCATTTTAATTCTTGCTCTTTTAAATGTGGGTGAGCTTGAAGCGCTCAAGGTCTTAACCTAATAAAACCTAAAAATATTGGCAAACCCTCTGCTTTTCAGCATCCTTTTCTAGGCTATATCAAAAAAAATTATTTCTTTGTTATTCGTCCTCAAGGCTACAGGTGAGGTGAGCCTATGGCCATTTGTTGAAGGTATTATGGAAGGATCAATGTTTTTGTCGGATCTTTAGTTGTAAGATGACTTGGGGTGGAGGATGCAAGAACAATTTATTTCCCAACTTCAAGAGTGCCTTAAGAAATAGGGGCATCTATTACTATCTGGTCAATCACCTCTACTAATATTTCTAATTGCTCTGACTCTTGAGCAATGATTTCCATGATGTATTATTTAAAATCTTCTGGAGGTATCACCGGTATTAGAGGAGTTATATTTTCCACTGTAGCTCACCTTAGACTGCTCAATTATGTGGCATAATTCCCCACCATATCTATCTAAGATTGCACCCTCTTTATATTTGTATTCTTCCATATATCTTCTAGCACTATCCCCTATTTTATGACCCATTGAATAATGTCTTCAAATAAGTCTTCTCTATGTTGCAGTGGCTGTTTCTCAACTGCTATTTTCTTGTAGTGTCCTTCAAGGTCATATGGTCTTCATGAGATTTTTGCAAAGCAAAAAGAATCCATCTTTGGTAAGGCCCCCAACAAGCTAGGGTACCCTCTTTATACATAGTTCCCTATTTTTTTTGTTGTAGTTACCCAAGGAATTCTTATTTTTTTTCTAATGACTCTTAGCCTGGCCTCTTCTGCACTTTGCCTGACAATTTCTAAAGCAGCTACTGATTTAGGACAAAAAAATGGTAAGGCCTTAGGAGGCAGTTTGGCTGCATAAATTCTGATATAAGTGAGTTCTTCTGTAAGAAAATAGTCTCCTATGTTCTTATCCTCCATATATTTTACAATTCTTGGACTTATTATAATAGGATGTTTGTCGGTAAGGACATGATAAATTGTAGGAAGGAGTCTACCAAAGAACTCATAATAACTAAATGCACCTTCCTAGATGTAAGGTAACATGTAGTGGATTGTTACTCCTAGTATACCTCCTAATTTTGTAATAGACTTTTCACTGAAATGCCCTACGATCAAGCGGATTAGCAGTGAATAATGAGAGAAACAAGGCATAATTTCTTGATTTTCATTTATAACTTGTTGCAACTCTTTGAATTCTCTGTCCATTGTATCACTAATCAAACTCTCCCATATATACAAGGAAAATCGCTCGACTTTATTGCATTATTCTATTAGTAACATGATCTTCTTCCCAACCCAATTTAGATCTTCAAATCCCATAACTATGTGAATCATATCCGTGCAATCTTTTGCCTAGTTACGCAATATGAATTTATGGATTGAGAATTTAATAGACACCTACTCATCAAAGTTGAACAATTTTGCATAAAATGAGTTTCCAATCATGTGTTTCACCTGAGCAGAGAGAACATTTACATCATAGATTAGTGATAATTTATCAAGCCCACATACTTGGCTAATTTTCTCTGGTGTCACTCTGTACAAGGTTTTGCCTTTGTTTTTCACTATAGATTTGGACTTTGAATTATATGACACAACCAGCTATGATAGAAAATTAGATAATAAATATGCCCTAGGGCACAATAGTTTTGCTATATTGGTTATCCACTTATTACTAAATGGGCTCTTCCAATATTTATCTTTATAAGATCTCTCGAAAATACCTTTTAGAAGTTTCTAAGGACACTGCGATTCTTCTAGGCTTGATTTGAAACTAAATTTAGATAAATCTTCTTCACCCCATGCTTACTCAATGGTATATCTCCTTGGCAATTTCTGAGTGGCATTTCTTCTTCCAGTAATTTGACTTTCATTTTGTCTATTGCAGAGCTTGATGAAGCCATTCCACCTTTGAGATTTCTGGAAATTCCAAACTTTAGTAGTTCAATTTATCTTCTAAGCGCTCTATGATAATTTACAACTTGGTGTATTTAATGTGACTATAGGTATATTTTTAAACTCTCCTCTGCACGAATCGTAATTAAGTCTGTGCCAACTTGGTCTATCACCTTACATCCCATAACGGTGTAGCCTATCATGAATTTTAGCATTCATGGTTTGATTATGTAATCCATCATTGGATCAAACACCTATTCATTTTTTGATCATTTGATAAAACCACATTGTCTTAAAACACGTATCTGGGTGGATCCGAGGGGAAGACTCAATTTTGGCCTATGTACCTACGCTTTATGATTGGTCTCTGGCTGAGTTAGCAAAATATTTCTTAAATTGGGTGCTTTTACTGCAATATTTTCTTGGATGGAGGGCCCACACAATCTTCATTTTTAAATACGGCTTCATTTTACCAATGTCATGACCTAATCAATATCCACCGTTCATCCTTTTCTATCAAAACTTCTAGCCGTAGATCTTCAATCGACTGAATGACCTTTCCTTACTTGTCCTCGATCACCTTTACTTACTTATCCCTAGTCAGTCGAATGACCCTTTTAATTTTCTTTTCACGCTGATATTTCTAGCCAATAGGATTCATTGTAGGGCATGGTTCGGTCGTTAAATTTTTGACTATTGATCTTATATCGACCAAATGGCCTTGAGTGCCCCTCTTCCTTCGATCGAATGGCCTAATTTATATTCTTTTTTGACTCATTTCATGGGGAGAAAAACCGCTCATTGATATTCTTCTTAACTTCGACCTTAGGAAAGAAAGATGTTGGCCAACCTAGACCTTAGGGGAACTTATTATAATTTCGTTCTTGTGAGGACTTATGAATGAAGTAATGATGGGGTTAGGCTCTAGAACAACTTAGGACATTACCACGAGGTTTTCAATATTGGACTTAGATGGGGTCAAACATTCATAAATATGGTGAGACTTCAAAATAAAATTTGGTAAACCTTAGCCTTAGGAAAATCAAATGGATATGGTATGTAAATGATTATGGTGTATATAAACTTTTGATATTTTGATCTTAGGATTTTTAATAAATCTTAGGATACTTGATGATGTAATTGTCACTTATGGAGGAAAATGTATGGTTACCAAAGATCATAATAAAAATCCAATACTTACATACCTTTGGTAACCATTTTGACCTTGGTTGACTTCTCTTCTACCACTCGGCCACTACACTTTTGTCACCAAATCCATTCGATCGAATGGCCTTGTCTCTTCTTAATGCGATCAAACTGTTGGCTCGGGTTATTACTTTGGTAAATTGAATAACTTTGCTTTCCTAGCTTTGGTCAGTTGAATGACTTCATTTTCCTATTTTGATCAGTCGAATGCTCCAAGCTATCTTTGTTTTTTGGTCGTTTGGCCTTTGTACTTTGGCTCATAGATTAACTTACGGAGAAGACATGAAATCGACTTTTATGAACTCCTAATAATGACAAATCCCAACCTAAGGCAACTTTGGTGCATGGACAGTTCTAAGGTGGAATAAGGGGATGATGTGTATGGACCCTCAAGGATTCTTTTAGTCGAATGACATGACTTAGGCTAGCAGGAAACCTAGGACTTGTGGATTTAGATCCTAGCATTTTCATGGACAAATAGACTTAGGGTGAAAATAAGGGGGAGACAAGTTTTGATGACATGGGTAGCCTTGAAATCTTAGGAAGCGCAAAGTATTTCGTACCTCGGGTGAAGTATCAACTTTGATCAGGTAGTTGACTAGGGTTTAGGCCAATTGACTCTTTGGGCTTCGCATGGGTGTTCGACCGAAATAAATTATGCTCTCTTTGGCTTCAATCGATTGGCTTGGGGCTTATTAATATGGTTTTGGCCAATTGGCCTTGGTCTTCTTCGCACAAGCCGATTGAACCTTTCGACCGATTAGTTCAAATGCAACACCTGGATGTGAGGACCTTAGGTCGATGAACTTGAGTTAGGAAAACATTCAATGTGACTTGTTAGGTTGATGGTGGGAATATTTATGAGATAACTTCAGGTGAAAAATAACATGGGATTGACCTAAGGTTTAATGGCCTTGTGGAATGAAATATTTGCGGGGGTAGCATAAGGGTTTAGGTTGACATAGCAATTTTTGAACTTTTAAACTTAGATGGGAATTAAAATCACTAAGGGCCATGGTTAGGTGGATGAAAAAATGGAAGAAACTTCTTTGAGAACCTTGTAACTTTGGACTTTATTTCATTATGTTCTACTATGACATGGGATGGATTTGAATAAATGGGTGGACATATGAATGAATGAAATGGAAGGAACCTTTGGGTTATGGATTATGGCATGAATTGTAATATGAGACTTTATGGAATAATATGGAATGATGAATAATGAGGGAATGAATTTGTGAAGGAGATCCTTTCAAAAATGATTTTCCTTTAGTAATTTGATATTATACTGAACCATAAATTTACATGACTTTGAAGATCTCTTGGGCTAGTGTGACTTCCTCGAGATATTACAAAAATCATTAAAATGACCATTACACCCTAAGATCACCTAGACATTACTTTGACAAAATTTTCAAAAATTGAGGTGTAAACTAGGTTGTACTTTTGGAGTACAATAGTTTACCATATTTTTTTACCCTTGGGTATCTACATATTTCTTTGATGTATTTATTAGGCCATAAATGCACCAAATAGGGGGTAAAATGTAGACATGAAAAATTGACCCACCCAAATAAGTCATTTTTCCTTGGGTTCCTTTGAAGAGGTTGTCAAACTTGCTAAGAGCAAATTTGGGCCCCGTTTTTCTTGTGTTTTGTCTTGTTTTTCTTGGCCTTGACTGAATCTATGCTCAATAATTTACGAGGCATAGGTTCAACAAATTTAGGATTTTTCTTCAAAAACCTAAATTGTAAGTCGACTCTTATAGGGCGTCAGCCTGATCAAGGTTAAGTTTTGATTTTTCTCACTTTTTAACCCTCTAATTTCTCTATAAATAAAAGTATTGGATCCCCTTTTCAAAAAATAAAGTGACTCTAATTGGGTCTCTTTGAGCTATCAATCAAACAAAGTTCATGCAATCTTAAGTGACTTCTTGTGCCATCTTCTTTTGGTGTTCTTGTGGCTCTAGTGTTCTGTTGTTGGTGTGTTCCTTGTGATCTACAAGTAGAGGAGATCTTGATTATTATTTTTGTCTTCTTGGAGGAGAGGACTTCCACCTTCACTCTTGCTCCTTCCACACAATTGCTAGGTTGCTTCTTTGTGTTCACTAATTTTATAATTGCATTGTTGTTCTATTTGCATTTGTCTCTGCCTCTATTTTAGGGTTTTAAATACTCTTTTGTGAATATATGTCCCATTTTTTATAGGGCATAGATTCAGTGAAATCCCTACTTTTACCCATATCGCGTTCAACATCCATTTTAGCTTGGTTACCAAATCTACGCTTGGTATCCTACAAGGTGCATATTTAGCCTAGTTAAGTTTTAGGACACCTATTTGTCCTAAAACCCTATGGTTTCATTTTGCGTACCCTCTACATTTTATTTCACCTCTGTCTGCATTCCTTTTTGGTAGTTATCATTCTATTTTGATTGCATTTCATATTGGATTAGCTTGGGGGAAATTATATGTTCCCAAAACTCTAGTTTTCAAAATTGCATTCTTGATCACGAATTGCATCCATTATGTTTGCACTTCATTTATTGTTTCATGCTTACATATTTTGTTGTGTTTGTTCCAATGTTCAAAGTTAATTTTATTACAAATTATCAACTAAAAAGACCAAGGAGACTCAGTTGTTGTGCCTACAAACTCAGTCTTATAGCAGCCTAAGCAGGCTCCCAAATGTTGATCATATTTTTTAGAGTTTTCATGAAGCTATTTTATAGATTTGAAGGTATTATATATTATGGACACAAGACACAGCTTAAATCAAACATCAAATTAGATAAGTGCCCTTGCTTAAGTAAAAGGATTTTATTGATTGCAACCTAGTGTTAGAAATCATTGAATAAAATAATTATACTAGGGTTAGACATTGTCTTCTTGCATCTTGTGTGTTTTGTATTGCTCTTTCATTTTCGTAGTTTAAAATAGAAAGGACAAACATAAGTGATTTCTTTATTAACACATTTAACACTCCCACCCTGGACTTGGAGTGAATTCTAAAACTATTCTTGATGAACCCATTCCTTTTGATATCCTCGAGTATAGAGAAATAACACACCCCCGCGATCACCTCGGCTTCCAATGGATCCAACCGAGAATTGTATGCGGTAGGGTAGTTTTTCCCCTCTACAATACATACATACATATATATATATATATATATGTGTGTGTGTGTGTGTGTGTATACATACATAGATACATATCTATTTATCTATCTTTCTATGTACATATATACATAGAAAGGCATACATACATATCTATTTGTATGTATTTCTATGTATGTATGTACATAGAAAGATAGATAAAATATATATGTATGTATACACACACACACACACACATATATATATATATATATATATATATTAAAATTTATAAAAAATATAAAAAAATTAATTAGATAAATATTGTGTGTTAACTTATCAACCAGGTGTCAGATGTTGACAAAATTGTACACATCATTTCCAAAGAAGGGATCCAAACACTAATGACCCTTGCACACACCTCCTTGCAAATGGGGACCACCAAGAGTCAAACCTCAGTCGATGATGCACAAGCACCCTAAGAGTACCTCAACCTAGTCATTGAAGCCCATCAACTTTTGTGAAATGAAGGCTTTTATGTTGAGCCTCCTTTGGTAGGTGCAATGCCAACAAGTCATTCCCCTCCCTTTCCCCTTTGATGGATGTGCTTCTCCTTTATGTCGAAACAAGGCATAAGTTATTAATTGGGTGTTTATGTTGTCTGCAAGAGATTTTTAGTTTGACTCTAGATAGGGTGGCATGGACACATGTAACTTAACAGGGTTTTTGGTTTTTGTGAGTTAGGATTGTATTGATTGGGAGAGTGAGCATGTGACACTAAATATTTTCACCTTGGCCATGGCTAGAGGTTTGAACCATGGAACAAGTAAATAAAATAAATAAATTTTATTTTTATATTTAAAAATAATTAAAATTTATAAATTAAAATTTATAAAGAATATATTTAGAGAGAATTTAATTTTTTTTTTTTTTTTTTTTTTAAATTTACCTAGATGAATAGCAATAATTTTCAAGAACTTGTCCATGGATTTAAAGACTAGTTAAACCATTAGAAGCCTTAGGTTGTTATGTTTGTTTGTGAATAGAAAATAATTACCCATGAATCATAATTCAACCCTACAAAGATGTTGAAAATTCCACTTTGAATTTAATGTGGCAAACCTTAACTAGATATATCTCCCTTAATGGAGAAATCATATAAATTGTCATGTTATACTAATGCAATAATCTCATTGTAAAACTTAAAAAAACAATTTTTATTTTAAAAAATTACCCATTAATTCATACATAAGATTTATTTGGTATTGCCAATATACCGGTAAACTTTAGAATTAAAAACTTAGTAATGAGTGGACTTAAGTTACTAACACATATGTACTTGCATGAAGAATTACTTAAACTTATAATTTAATTTCTACTACATTTACAAAGTTAAATAATTTTTTGGGGTTGCATTTTATGTTTCATATGAGCACCACACATTGTTTGAAGAGGAGAAAGAAGAAAGCATAAGAAAACTCATCATCAAAATTAATAACAAAAGATCAAAGTTAAAAGAAAGAAAAATAATTAGATTAGAATTTAGAGTTGGTAGCTTCTTTTTAACTATGAGTCTCTCTAAGGTTCTTGTGAACTTGAAAAAACTTCAAAACCTTATATTCTATTAACCTAATACATACCTAAAACCATTATATATATCACAACATGCCTTTATAATAATTTTTTTTTTGGCAGGTAATAAAATTTATTAATATTGCTCGGTTGAAGGGTCCCAATCCCTATTTACATAAGGCTATTATTTGGCACCGAATAAACAAAAACATAACAACCCCCATAGACATAGGGAAGAGTTGTGCTAGTTCCATGGGGACACAAAAAAATAAAACAGAAGATTCCAATAACCTTTTTCGACAACAGAAAGAAACCAAGGATAACTCCGATAAAACAGGGAAGGTTCACTAACAGAAACTAAACTCAAAAATCCCACTAACCTAGAATCTAGGACTACTAGGCTTTATCACCATCTTCAGTAGCACTATTCTACTGATGGGCGAGAAGAGCGTTGAGCGACGTCGAAAGATCCTGCAATTCCTTGAAGTTAAGAGAGAAGATGACCCTAGCTTCCTTGATCATATTGGCTACTGCCAGGAGTTCGTCAACCGCCTCCGAGACATGGTTGATTATTATGGAGTGAAAGGCTTTAGCAGCATAGCTAGTAATATTTTCAGCTGCATCTACAAACTCAATTTGAAGCCCTCTAACATGAACCATTCAATCATTCCATGAATTAACAAACTCGTCATATGGAGAAGGTTTTGCATAGAGGTGAAAACAATAGCCTTGTGATGAAAACCACAATTTTAGAAAATCCCACAATTTAAAAGGAAACATGAGGGATCTTGAAACGGACAAGGAATGTTGTTGAAAAAATACCAAAGACAAAAGAAACAGGGTGTTTACGAAACACCTTATAGCATTAAAAAGAATACCTTTGTTGGAACTGACAATAGTGTTGAAAAAAAACTTGAAAGGAAAGACACCGGTGTTGACAAAACACCTTATGGTGTTGAAAAAAATACCTTTGCTGGCATTTATGTGATTATTAAGAAACTTGCTCATTTTCTTTTTGAACAATGCTGATTAAATCCTCCGAAAATCAGTCTTCCCAAATAATGCAATCAGATTGGTTTGCTGCCAAATTAGCCAAAGTGTTGAAGGACGTAAAATAGTATATGAGATAGTTCTTGCTCAAGAAGCCATACATTCCATGGATATGCAAAATTCTCCTTCTATATTCATTTGGTTAGACTTATCCAAAGCTTATGACAGAGTGGATTGGCACTTCCTTATCAAAGTTTTGAGGCAATTTGGTTTCTCTAAGGATTGGATGGATTGGATTATGGGATGTATCTCTTCGGTTTCCTACTTAGTTCTTATCAATGGCAGGCCTTCTCGGTCTTTCCCAGCTTCCAGAGGTATTAGGCAAGGTGACCCGCTATCCCCTTATTTATTCATCGTTCTTGTTGAATGCTTGGGTAGGACTATAACCAAAAAGAGGGAAAACAAAACCCTTGAGGGAGTTACCATTGCTCATGGAGCTAGACCTATCTCTCATCTTCAATTTGTGGATGACTCTACTCTTTTAGGTAAAGCTACTATTAAGGAAGCTTCTAATATTAAGAAAATCATTAGTTGTTTTTCTAAGGCTATCGGGCAATTGATCAATGAAGACAAATCTAAAGTTATTTTCTTTCACTGCTCTGCTAGACAGGAATCCATGGTCTTGGATAAATTAAGATATAATAAGACCTCTCTTCCAATCACTTATTTAGGTATTCCCATAAATATTCAAAGGCAAAAAAATAAAGATTGGAATTGGTTGTTGGACAAAGTCAAGAAGAAAATTGGAAAGTGGACCAACAAGTGGCTTTCTTCTGGGGGTAGAATCACCTTGGTAAAATCAGTCCTTCAAGCTATTCCTATTTATGTTTCTTCCATTTTGAATATACCAAAGGTTGTTCTTCGAGAATTGGATCAAATCAGTCATCGTTTCCTTTGGAGTGGTACTAAGGAGAAAAGAAAATGGGCCTTGGTGAAATGGGATACTTTATGTCTTCCTAAGAGTGAAGGGGGGTTAGGATTCCGATATTCAATTAATAACAACAAAGATTTAGCTGCTAAATTATATTGGAGGATGTTGCATAACCCCAATGCTCTTTGGGCCAATAATCTCCATGCTAAATATGTTGAGAACAAAAGTCCTGAAGAACTTGTTCGCTATCAACTTCCTACCAAAGGTTCTCCCATTTTAGCAGTTCTTAAGACTGGTGAAGATTTGATAAAGAAAAAAATATTTTGGATCATTCATAATGGTCAACATGCAAATTTTTGGACAGATTCTTGGGATGGTCACAAGCCTTTGATAACTCAGTTTCCCGATTGGAGGCCTTTGATGGAGGAGCTTCACCAAGTTAATTGGATAAAGGTGACTAATTAATGTCGGTACCATACTGGTAATTCAAAGGTTGGTAGATATTGGATCCCTATTGAGGACTGGCCTATTCAAATCCCAGAAAGGCAAAGACAAGATATCCAAGACATCCTTCATATGAGATCCCTCTCTTGGTCCCATGAAAAAGATTGTTTTGGATGGAACAACACTACTAAGGGTGAGTATTCCGTTGCTCAAGGTTATTTGACCTTATGCCATAATAATCCCAACCATTCTTCTGGCATATTTTCTCAATTGTGGGCTCAAAAGCTTTGGCCTAAGGTGAGGTTCTTTAATTGGCTTTTATTGCATCGTAGGGTGCTTACTCGGTGAGCAACTTATGAAGCGTGGTTTTCATGGCCCTTTTAGATGTGAAATATGTGAAGAAAATGTAGAAAATATCAACCATCTTTTTATTGAGTGTACTTTAGCCTCCGAGCTATGGAGGAGAATGGCCACTTTACTTGGCTTACAAGTGGTCCAATTTTGTTTACTTTTGAACAACTTTAGAGGGATTGGACTAATCAAGAGGGTGTTGATCATTTTATTAGGCGATTAGTTTGGATGGGTTCTACCATTCTTCTTTGGAATATTTGGAATGAAAGGAACAACCAAATTTTTAATCAAGATAGGAAGGATATTCACTATATTTGGCAAAAGACCATAACCAACTTAGTTGAATCAGTCCATCAACTCCTTAATCACCCCCAAAACTCCCACCAAATATGGGATCAAGTGATGCAAATATTGAATATTAAACCTTCTAAGGGCAACCAACTTAAAGGGAATGTGAGTATTAGTAAGATGGATAGGACTATAAATTAGCAACCTCCTCCTAAGGATTTTGGAAAATTCAATACTGATGGAGCCTCTAGAGGGAACCCTGGAAAATCCAATGTGGGAGGAATTGGTAGACTTTCAGATGGTTCCCTGATTTTTACTTTTGCTGAGAATTTGGGTATTCTTTCCAATAACCTTGCTGAGGGGTATGGTATCCTCAGAGGCCTTCAGGAGGCTACTAAGGTTGGATGGGAAAAGGTGTTAGTTGAGTCTGACTCTCAACTTATGATTAATCTCTTGAAGACTCCTAAGAATCATAAGGTGGATTGGAGAATAAAAAGAATTATTGAGAAGATTCAATTAATCCAGGATGGGATTTTTGAAAGTTGATTACAATCATGTGGTCAGAGATCAAAACAAGAGTGTTGATGCTTTAGCTAATTGGGCTTTGGACAAAGGTGATCTTACTTGTTATGGCCACCCTACTTTATGGTGGGCTTCTCAAATTAGGGAAGCTCTTCTTTCTATCATTTCTTTGGATGGCTCCAGTTCTGAAGGTACCTAGTTTCTTCTTGTTTTTTTTTTTTTTGCTTCTCTTTGGTTCTTTCAATTTTTTTTAGTTCCCTAGCTCATTCTATTCTTTATTTTGTTTCCTCTGTTGATTCTTGCCTTAATAGTCTTCTGGTCTAGATAGGTCATTGTTTTGTTCATTGTTTTTTCTTTTTCTTTTTTCTTCTTTGTTTTTTTTGTTTAGTTTTTTAAGGTGGGTGGGTTCTTTTGTTTTTTTTTGTTTTTGTGTTCTTTGTGTTGTTTTTCGTTGTTTTTGTGTTTTTGTTGTTTTGTTTTTTTTAATGTTTTTTGTTATTGTTCTTGTGTTTTTTTCATTCTTGTTCTTGGGTTTCTCTTTGTTTGTGTTATTTCGTGTTTTTATGTGTGAGTGTTTTCTATGTTTTTTGTTTTTGTTTATTGTCTGTTGTTGGTTGTTTTTTATTTTTATTTTATTTATTTTATTTTTTAGGTTTTGGTTGTGTTTATTTTTCATGTTTTTTTTGGGTTATGTCTTTGTAGTGTTCTATTGTTTTTGTCTTGTTTGTGTTTTGTTATGTGGTTCTTGTATTTTTCTATGTGGTTTGTGGTGTGGTTTCCTTTTTCTTATTGTGCATGTTTGGTTGTGCTTTTGTTTTTGACACACTCAAGGAGCATGTTTTTTATTTTATTTTATTATTTTTTTTGTTATTTAGTTATTTTAAAATTGGTTTTGTGTGTTTGTTTGCTCCTTGAGTATGTCAAAGGTGGTAGGCCAGGTCCGAGTCCTGGGAATTTTTGGCGGAATGGATACCCCTGCCTCCTTGGGTCTTACCCGAAAGTGGCATCCCTTTTGGGATGTTTTCCACAAATAAAAAATAATAATTAGCCAAAGTGTCAGTAGCTACGTTGGCTTCATGAAAGACATGTTGAACTGTACTTAAGGGAAGCTTCTTGAGAATGGCTTGACTTTCCTTAATAACATTTTGAATATTCCAACCTGGTTTCAAGGAATCTTTTGCATGATTAACCACAAGGGAATCACCTTCAAAGATGATTGGGTTAGGAAAATCTTTGCATATAATAAGACACCTCCACAGGGCATGAGCCTCAGCATAATTATTTTATTGAATCCCAAAATTTTCAATGAATACCTTGATGATCTTTCCATTGTGATCTCAGATTATACCACCAGCCCCAGCATCCCTAGGATTGCTTTTATATGAACCATCGAAATTGCTTTTAGCCAACCCAACGGTGGGGGTTTCCACTTAGTATTGATCCTGTCATTTATGTGAACTGGTTGCTTAGAAATTTGGATGGAAATATTGAAAACTTTAAACTAAAGCATTTCTAAATTTGGATCAGGGGATTTGTCACACTGAATTAAGTTGGTGTTCTTGGCAGCAAACCTCACTGCTCCGTTGGCTACCATCATTGGATCCTTGGTCTGATTATTGAACATTGTTATTTTGCTCTAACCAAATCTACCATAAGGTATGATGGAGGGAAGATTTATATATATAATTTAATCTGGGGTGGCGAAACACAGGAGGCCACTGGGTAAACATATCAGCAATAGTATGGGGCCATGCCCATTGAACTCTGAAGATACTTAAAAGCACTATAAAAACATCATAGGCAAATTGACAGTCAATCATAATATGTTGCACTGATTCCCAAGCTTGGTAGCACAAATAACATCTGTTAGGTAACATGACTCCATGCTTAATCAAATTGTTAGTAGTTTAAATTTTGTTCTTAACAACCAACCAAGAGAAGTGAGCAACTTTGGGGATAATGTTTTTGAGCCAAACGCATTTGAAGATCAAAGATGTCACTTGCTCATCTTGAGAATCATAATTGTCATGTAATCCATGGGTCATTTTGACTGAGAAGTTGCCATCCTCACTGCATTTCCAGAAAGGTCTATCTTTTTCCTGGGAAGCTAGGATAAAACTTGATCTGAGAATGGACTGCATGGCCTTAATGGCTTGGGAAATTAATTCATCATTCGAATTGAAACTTATTTGTTTCCACATGGGATGCCCCTAGGTTTGGATGATGAAGTCAGCAACTTTTGGTCCCATATTTGCATCTGTTAAGGGTTTTAGGATAGCAATTTTTTTATTATTTATAAGAGCCTCATCCTTGACCCAAGGATCATGCCAAAAATGTATTGTCTTCCCATCACTAAGCTGCCATCTTACACCTCTACTATGCAATGATCTTGTTTGGAGGATAGACTTCCAAAAATGGGTTGAAGCTTGAGGAGCTTACTCATCCATAAAGGAATGGTGTTGCAGATATTTTTTCCTTACGACAGATATCCATTCCAAGTTCTCATGGGCAAATATATCCCACGCATTTTTTGTCAAAATGGCATGATTCATCTTGTGAATTCTTCGAAAACCAAGACTCTCTTTATATTTTGGGGAGCAAACAGTATCCCAAGAAACCAAGTGAAACTTTTTTTGATTATCAGTTCCTGTCCATAGAATTCACTTTTGAATTTGTTCTATTTTAGATCCAACTATTGCAGACACTTTGAAAATAGACAAAAAATAAACAGGAATGCTTTGAAGAACTGACATGACCATCATGGCTTTTCCTACCAAAGAAAGCAAAACACCTTTCTAACCTGCTAATTTCTTGTTAATCCACTCAATGATATTATTCCACATTGCATATTTTGGACGACCCACAAACATGGGCAACCCAAGATAGGCAGTGGGCAGATTAGCAATGGAACATTCCAGGATATTAGCAATAGAAGTTTACCGCGAGACAGGAGTATTAAGAAAAAATATTTTGCTCTTGGAATAATTTATTTTTTGCCCAGTTGCATCTTCAAAGAGGTTAAGAATAGTCTTGATAGTACGGGCTTATGGGATGGAAGCTATGGTAGCCAACAAAGTGTCATCAACAAATTGTTGGTGGGTGGTAGGTCTTAGGTTGGAAGCATATTTTATGCCAAAAATTAACCCCAGATAACAGGTTGACTTTATAGTTCTGCTAAGATATTTAGCCAGAATGATGAAGAGGATGGGGGGCAAGGGGTCCCCTTGTCTTAATCCTCTAGTACTTGGGAAGTACCCAGCTGTGGATCCATTCATCGGGATGGAAAACCAAGAAGAGGAAACACAGTGCATAATGATATGGGTCCAATCACTATGAAAGACGAACTTTAGAAGGACTTTAGACAGAAAATCTCTATTGATCCTATCAAAGGCTTTGTTCATATCTAGCTTCAAGAAGAAAGTACTTTTTTTAGATTTATGGGTAGAGTGGATTAGCTCATGAATAGTTATCATACCATCAACAATATTTTGACCTTTAACAGAGCTGCCTTGACACGGGTCTATGATGTCTAGAAGGAAATATTTAAGTCTGGTGGCCATAGCTTTGGTAAAAATCTTGTAGACCACATTGCAAAGGCTTATAGGACAATAATCAGATAAACTCTTGGCAGTAGGGCTTTTAGGGATAAGAGCTAGGAAAGTAGAATATACATATCTAGGGATAAATCTAGAATTTTGCATCTCTTTAATGGCCAGGAAAATGTCAGGACCTATTATTTCCTAAAAAGTTTGGAAAAAATGAGGGAAAAGACCATTATGCCCAAGATCTTTGTCTGGTTGCATGGAAAAAAGAGCTTTGTGGATTTCCTCATCACTAAGGGTTTTAGGATATTGGCATTCATTTCATCAGTAACAATTCTTGGAATTTGCCTAAGGTAGGAATCCATTGCTTGGAAGGATTTGATAGGCTAGGATCCCAAAAAAGACTCAAAATGATGAACAGCCTCATCCTTGATTTCATAGATGTCAACAATGTAAGACCCATCACTCTTTACCAAACCCTTGACATGTTTACTCCTTTGTGCTTGAGGGTTGAAATGTGAAAGAATTTAATGCTCAAATTCCCATATTTTAGCCATAAGTACCTAGATTTCTAACGTCAAAAAATCTCTTTTTTATTTAGAATGTTATGGTATTATGAAAGAAGTAATTTTTCCTCTTGTCTTGAATGAGGATCCTCCTGTCCTTATTGAAACTAATTTTTGATTATCTGCAATTTATCCCTTATATTCTATTTATTTTCAAATATGTTTTCAAAAACATCCCTGTTCAAAAATTTTAGCTTATTTTTTATAGAGCGTAATTTTTGATAAAACTATTTGATATGAGATCCAAGAAAAAAAAATTCCATAATTCACCAACAAACACCCTTAAATCTGGGTGTTGAGTCCACATTGCTTCAAACCTGAAGAGAATTTTGAAGGAAGGTCTATTGGCTGATTCAAAAATTAGAGGGCTATGATCTGAAGCAATTTGAGGAAGAGCTTGGAGAGTGGCATCACCAAACATCTGCAGAGCATCCTGGGATAGGAAAAATCTATCAAGTATCTCCTAAATAAGATGCACTCTAGCTCTTCTGTTACTCCATGTAAACTGATACCCTTTCAATTGTACATCCATCAGATCATTAGTGTTCATAAAATTGTAAAAGTCTTTGGTGGATCTAGTATTGATATCATTTCCTCCTCTCTTCTCTGAGGGGTAGAGAGGAGCATTAAAATCTCCTACGAGAATCCATGGAATATTAGAAAAGTTTATCCTCATTTGGGTGAGGGTATTCCATAAACTTAACCTGTCTTGAGGAATGTTTGGGGCTAAATATTTGTCAAGACCCAGGATTGTTTAGAAATCATATCATGGAACAGAATATTGGAAATCTGAACTTGACTGGAAATCACCCTTCCCTCCACTTTGGTAGGATCCTATAGACATAGGATACCACCAGATGATCCAACTGAAGGGCTAAAAAAAATTCACACTATTTCCAAATAGTTTTAGCAACTTGGGGAGAATATTGTGTGCCCAATTTTGATTCTTGCATAATGAAAATAGTCGGTCTAAACTCCTTTATTAATGAGATAGCAATTATTTATTTTACTATCCCATTAAGCCCTCTCGCAATCCAATAGAGGACTTTCATTTGGAATATTTACCAGGTTTTCTCCCTCCTTTGGTTTGTTGCAGAGGAGGTTTGGTTCTATTTGGTTCATCTCCATTGGATGCCATGATATCTGGAAATAAGGTCCATCGAATACCATTAGCTATCTCTTCTTCTATATCTATTTTTCTTTGTTCAACTGTAGAGGGTCTTCCCCTTTTTCTGTCACTGCCAACATATATCTTATATTTCTTATAACTTCTAGTATTCTTAGGACTCTAAGCTCCAAGGATCCTGCACTCTCCTTATAGATTAACAACCTCATCAGATCCAAGGATGGGAGGAGAGTGAGAAGGTCCCGACACAGAGGGTGAAATAGGATTGGATGGCATAGGAGAAAAAGAAAGAGAAGTTGGAGGCAGAGGATTGGGAGGGCGAAAGGATTCGATCACATCATTGGTGGAGGGATTTGTTGTATGGAAAGAAGTGTCATTGACGGGGGCAATGGAATTTGGATCATAAATATCCTAGCTAGGGCATTCATCTTTTTTGCCATCAAAAATAATATTTGATTCATTTAAAACACTGAAACGATTAGCCAAAGCATAATAAGAACTTACCTTTTTCTTTATGCCAATCGATTGATTTTGCTTGGATTCATGGCACTGCCCACCCTTGGAAATTTGGTTGTCCTAGTTCTTGGATGCTAAAAAGCAAGAATGCTACTGGAAGTCTTTTCTCATGCGATCTTGCTCTTTTAGGGTATTCTAGCTAGGGTACAGCTTTGGGCATTGATTTCGAAGGTAACCCTGGATGTTACACTCAGAATAAAAAGCAGGCATGTTCTCATATTCTACAACTTGAATTTTGTGGTAAGATCCATAGATTAAATTTACATGGGTCAGAAGTTGAGATTCTAGATTCGTGTTAACACATATACAAGCCTGAAAAAATCTTGATCTAGCTTTTGTTGTCGGATCTATGGTGACCAGTTCTCCAATGGTTCTATAAATCCCATGGAGAAACTCCTCATACCAAAACATGACCAAAAAGCTAGGGAGCTTGACCCAAATTGGAGCAAAGTTTATGTTCTAGGTTTCTGGGTCGAAATCTTCTCCCCATTTGCGAAGGAAGAGGCTTCTCCTCCCAAAGAACCAAGGACCACCAGACAGGATATGGTCTACATCCTCTTGATTGTTAATACAAATTAGAAAGAAACCTCTGGACATGGCAATTATTTCCAAACATCCTCGCATTTTCCATTTAGCGATCATCCAACACCAAATAACTTCTATATCAGGTCTCCCTCTGGTAAATTTTCCCACCAGGAAGAAATATTCTATGGATATGTAGTTAGCCATAATATTCTTTGAAATAATTAGATCAACTCCACAAGGGATAAAAGTATACTTGGAAACCGAAGGGGGTTTAAGGCCTCCTCTGATTATTTTGGCAAAGGAAATAGTCTCGTATGCTACGCCATTAGGGCAAACTCATCGGTCATTCCCCATTTCCTCATGATATTTGTCTAGGGGTTCCTTCCTCTAGATATTGTCAAATTAATCCTTCAAAATCTTAGATTCGGTTCCCTTACCACCCGTTCCATCCTCAATCCCATTCCCTAGCTTAATCGATCTAGTTCTAGCTCCTTGTTCGTCGAAACCCTGGTTCCTGCTAGCTTGAGAAATTGAAATCTCACTCGCAGTCCTCATCTCGCTCTCATCGGCCTTATAAAATATTTTTTGGGCAATTAAATTTCATTTTGGGTCAATTTATCTTTTTCATCCTAACATACCATTTAAAATAAAATAATTATTGTTAATTTTTCTTTTTTCTTTTTATATGAGATCAAATAATATAGAAAATAAAAAAATATGCCAAAAAAAAGTACATTAAACCTTTATAACACATTTTACTTTTTCATCCCTAACATTCCATTTAAAATAAAATATATAAAAAATTACCTTTTTTTACATGATCGAGGTTAAATGAGGTTTTGACCGGGTCTTCAAACTGAAGAACACAAGCTTATACTAAGAGGGGGGTGAATAGTATAAGATCACTTTTTACTTTTCTTCTCAAATAAATATTATGCAGTGTATAGATAGCAGTATCAATAGCATTAATAAAAGCAATGCACAAAACACCACACACAATAGAGACATAGATTTAACGTGGTTCACCCAATGTGGGCTACCTCCACAGAGAAAATATTTCTTCTAAATATTTATCAAATGATCTCTTGGGAATCCTTCCCAAATTACAATGTTTATGGACCTCGGTCCAAAGGATATGTTGATACCCTAATCTCAAGTTCGTGGATCTCTTCCACAGGAGAACTCTTTCCAATTCTGCTCTGGCTAGTGATCTTCTAGAAGACTCTATCTCTATGCTGCTCTGACTGGTTGATCTCTCTCCACTTGAAGACTTCTCACTCAAATTTATCTTCAATTGTCCTAGCTATTGGATCTCTATCCACTGAGACTCTATCCTTTATACTTTGTCACCTCCAAAGCTCTGTCTCAATACTGTACCAAACACAGTTCCATTGGTCTAGCATAGTTCTGCCCAATCTCTTGCACTAAACACAGTACAGTCGGTCTAGTACAATTTTGCTCAATAGGTTCACTCAAAACCTGCTCAAATCTGCTCAACATGTTCACACAAAAACCTGTTTAAATCTACTCAACAAATTCACACAAAACCTATCTAAATATGCTCAACAGGTTCACACAAAACCTGTCTAAATCTGCTCAACAAATCCTCTCTAGGACTTGCTCAAATCTGCTTAGAAATCTTTCTCAAAAGCTTAACTCAAATCAGTCCACAAGCCTTCTCAAATACTTGTCTCAATCACATAGAATCATAAATAGAATTGTTAGAGACTCAATATGTTCTAAGCTCAATGTACAATCAATATATCAAATCAATATCATAGAAGCATAAAGAGAATTGTTAGAGACTCTATATGTTCTATACTCAAATCCCAATCTCAACTCAATAGAAGCATAAAGATAATTGTTAGAGACTCTATATATTATATGCTCAAATCTCAATCTCAACTCAAATCAGAATATTGAATAGTTTATTTCTAGAAACTTGAACAACCACATACATCCACTTGACTAGTCTTAACCACCTCAACTCAACCAATCAACTCAAGGAACAATCCTTCCTCACAAACCCTAGTCCAAGCATGTATTAACCAACTCAAAATGTTTCCAACAATGCTCAATCACAAGTTTCACATAACAAAGATACTCATGTTCTTTTTTAGATCATGTTCAAGTTCATTTCATCATCAATGGGCTTCAACAACAATGCTAATGAAATAAGATTTAAACACAACTCACAAATCAGAAAAATCTTGAAGCATTCAACCCACGATCTTCACAAAGGAAACTTCAATTAATCCTTTTTACTCCAATGATATTTTAGAAATCAACCACCACAAACAATCAATAGGAGAATGTGCCCATACCTTTTTGATGCCAATAAGTTGTCCACAAAATCTACCACACTTAATCACAACTTTCCTCTTCAATATTAATAAGGGTTAGTGGTATTTAAATAATCACAATAAAAGCATAACTTAATTTACACCCTTTTCACTCCAACTTCATAAACACATCCACCAAAGTCTATTTTAATAAAAAAACCCTTATTAAGAATAACCCACAATAAATTTCTCAAAATCACTTTAACAAGAACTCCTTACTTCTCCTAAAATCAATTCTTCATTTCCATAAAAATAAAACATAAATAAAATATGCTTTTGCAATAATAATCACAGCCCTAATGATAAAATTTAATTCCCATTAAATACCTTATAACTCCAAACTTTAGGGCTAATAAAAATTATTAAATGCAAAAACGTAAATACCTCTCAAGGGGATTCGAACCCCTATCCGCCACACACCGCGAGCGTCTTAGCCATGGCTAAGATTCCAACCGATCCAAAGCGCTCGTTGGAAAAGCAAAGGCCAAAAGGGCCTTTAATCTTCCTCCGCCTATCGCAAAGGACAAAGCGCCAAAGCGCTTCCCACACACTACCGTCAAGGGGATTCGATCCTTGATATTTGCATTGCCCACAGTCTTAGCAAAATCGATACGCCAATGCGCCACGCCTCATACCATGTTTGATATTTCTAAATCGTTGTGCTTTCTTCATTGCTTCCTTTTCAACAATTCGCACGAGCTCTTTCGAATTCCAAGGCAATTAACACACAAGAGCAAGGATAATATTTGGTTTAATTGCCACCCCTTTATATAGTGTTTAATAACACTTTGAAGACGTCGGTGGAAATATTAAAATTGTATTTGCATGATGATGTCGACGGGAAACTTTCCATTTAAATTTGAATTTAAATTTTAAATAATTAAAATTTAAACCAAACATTAAAACTCAAATAACTCCATCACCAAGGCACCTTTTTCGATGAAACGAAAGCCCAACGTGGGTTTTAAGAAAAACCTAGATCAAATTTATTGTCCATGGTTTTAAATAAAACTTTTATTTTCCCTACCATGGTTTTCACAAAAACCCTTCATAGATCCTTTTGACATTTATTGCTCTATTGACATCAATGACAACATTTCAGCTTAGGGACTCAAAATGTCCAACAATCTCCCCCTTTGTCATTGATGGCAACCCAAATCCTTTTATTGAATTCTGACCTTATTTTTTGCTCCCCCTCGCTCAATGCTCTCTTATATATCAAATATCTCCTCATATCCAAAAACTCTCCCCATAATACACAAATCTCTCCCCCTTTGACATCAATAGAAAAGGGTCACCTTTGGGGCTCGGGGCTAAGAATTAATTCTCGAGTGGGAGTATTTCTACTCCCCGAAATCACTATTCTTTGCCTTTGTCTTTTCCTTTTTCTTTTTTTTGAATTCTCTCACTGTTTCTTTTTGAGTCATCATCCTTGTTCCTGTTCCTGTTCTTGTTTTCATCCATGTTCCTATTCTTGTACATGTTCTTGTTCTCATTCTTTTCTGAGTCTCTTTTCTTTTTTGAGTCTCTATTCCTGTTCATCTTCTTATTTATGTTCATGTTCCTGTTCCTGTTCCTGTTCCTGTTCCTGTTCCTGTTCCTGTTCCTGTTCCTGTTCTTGTTCATATTCTTGTTCCTGTTCATACCTATTTCTAGAATATTTGCTCTACACCATCTTGCTATGTGACCATCATTATTGCACTTATAACACTTAATGTTATTATTCCTTGGATGTGCAATGGTCTTAGGATTTCTCCTGGTGAAGCCATATCTTCTTCTATCATGAATCCTGCAATTTATTGCCTTATGACCAAACTCATTACATGAATAACAATATCCTTGGAAAATTTATTCTCTTCCATATACATGTCTTTCATGTGTCCTGCACTATGAAACCATGTGCCCAGACTTTTGACATGAGAAGCATCTTCCATTGAAGCTTCCTTACCTAGACCTCATTGATCTCCTGTTCTGATTGTTGTTCCATATGTATCTTCTTTGCCCATTGTCCCTATTGGACCCACTGCAATCTGACTCATCCTTAGAAATTTCACTTTCACTCACATTTGAGAATCCCTCTTCTAAAGTATCTTCTTCTGATGTTGTTTCTTCTTCTTCAAGACTTGAAGTAGACTTTGCCTTTTCCTATTTCTTTTCAAAACCTAGACCTGTTGAACATGATGTTCTTTGTTGTCCACGAATGAACTTATCCAAGTTCTTAGAGCTATTTGTGAAACTCTTCATCTTGATTTTGGAGTCTTGTAAATCTTTCTTTAGAGTAGCCACTTCTTGTGCTAACTTCTCACATTCCAAGATTTTTGCTTCTAACTTTTCTCTGAACTTACATGCCTTGGCCTTTGACTTCTCTAAGTCCTCTATGAGCAATAATATTTCTTCATCACATTTTTGAAACTGACTTTCAAGCTTAGAGCGTTGCTTTCTTACCTTCTTCACTGTGTCAAGAGCATGCATAAGTTCACCTTTGAGATCATAACCATTCTCTATTGAGTAGTTCTCTATTTTTTTGCCTTTGTCCATATCATTTCTTTCTTTTGACTTGCTTTCTATAGGATCACTCAATTCTTTATATTTTAAAGCCATTAGAATATTCTCATTTTATCTATCAAGTGCATCTTCAAAATCATCATCACTGAAACTATAACCATCTCTTATGCAATCATCTTCAAGATGTCCAAATTTACCACATCTAAAACACTTGAGAATAACTGGAGTCTTTTTCTTAACTTGATCTTTTTCCTTAACCATGAACAAGAATTCATCTCTATCATTGTCTGAAAAGCTAGCATCACTATCAATTTGGTACTTACTTGGATTATCTGCATAGTAGCTTCTCTTTTGCCTTTGGAAGAACTTCTTCCCTTGCCTGTTTTGTCCATCCCTATTTTTCTTCTAGTACCTATAATTTTTAGATTCCTTGTACCTATGATCCTATTTTTCTTCATCATTGTTGATCTTTGGCTCTTTGCACTTTGTTGCAAAATGTCCAAACTTGTCGCAATTAAAGCATTTGACAGATCTCATATCTATTGGTCTTTTGAACCCTTTATCTCTTCTACCATAGTTAGCTTCTTCATCACTAGAAGATTCATTGCTTGATTCTATCTTCTTACCCTTTTTCTTACTGTCCACTTTGAATGTAGCTTCTTTTGGAGGAATATGATCTTTTGTTCTTATCTCAAAAGTTGTAAGCATACCAAGCAAAGCATTTCTTGTTAGATTATCACTATCAATTGATGTTTCTATGGTAGAAACTTTTTCACTATACCTTTTTGGAAGAGTCCTCAAGATCTTGTCACAAGCATCAGATTCATCAACCTTCATTCCAAGACCTTTCATCTCATGTATAAGTTCATCAACCTTGTTGAGATAGTCACAAATGCTTTCATCATCCCTCATTCTTATATTCTCAAATTCTCCTTTGAGATTTCTAATCTTTGCTTTCCTGACACTTTTATCTCCATATATGGTTTGCAAGAGTTCCCACATATATTTTGTTGTTTTGCATTCCATTACCTTCATAGATTCTGATCTACATAATCCTATTATAATTGCATTCATAGCTCTTGAATTTGTATGCATGAGAAACCTACCTTCCTTATTTGTAGGAGGATTAATTTTTGAATTGTACCCAAATTCCACTACATCCCAAACTTCATTGCAAAGTGCCATCAGGTGAAATCTCATCAGCACACACCAATATAGGAAGTCACTTCCATCAAATACGGGTACTATATTATTAAAGGCCTCATTCTTTGATCCTTTTGATCCATTGTGTTCTTAGACCGCTTTTTCTTCAAGTTGTTAAACTCTTCTAAAGAAACCCGCTCTGATACCAATTGAAGAACACAAACTTATATTGAGATGGGGGTGAATAGTATAAGACCACTTTTTACATTTCTTATGAAATCAATATTATGCAGTGTATAGATAGCAGTATCAATAACAGTAATCAAAGCAATGCATAAAATACCACACACAATAGAGACACAGATTTAACGTGGTTCACCCAATGTGGGCTACCTCCATAGAAAAAATATTTCTTCTAAATATTTCTCAAATGATCTCTTGGGAATCCTTCCCAAATTACAATGTTTATGGACCTCGGTCCAAAGGAGATGTTGATACCCTAAACTCAAGTTCGTGGATCTCTTCCATAGGAGAACTCTTTCCCCTTATACTATGGCTAGTGATCTTCTAAAAGACTTTGTCTCTATTCTGCTCTGACTGGTGGATATCTCTCCACTTGAAGACTTTTCACTCAAATTTGTCTCCAATTGTCCTGGCTACTGGATCTCTATCCACTAAGACTTTGTCCTCTATACTCTGTCACCTCTAAAGCTTTGTCTCAATACTATACCAAACACAATTTAGTCAGTCTAGCATAGTTTTGCTCAATCTCTTGCACTAAACACAGTACAGTCGATCTAGTACAATTCTTCTCAATAGGTTCACTCAGAACCTGCTCAAATCTGCTCAATAGGTTCACATAAAAACCTGTCTAAATCTTCTCAATAGGTTCACACAAAACTTGTCTAAATATGCTCAAAATTTTCACACAAAACCTGTCTAAATCTTCTCAACAAATCCTCTCTAGGACTTACTCAAATCTGCTTAGCAAGCTTTCACAAAAGCTTAACTCAAATCAGTCCATAAGCCTTCTCAAAGACTTGTCTCAATCACATAGAATCATAAAGAGAATTGTTAGAGACTCAATATGTTCTAAGCTCAATGTACAATCAATATATCAAATCAATCTCATAGAAGAATAAAGAGAACTGTTAGAGACTCTATATGTTCTATACTCAAATACCAATCTCAACTCAACAGAAGCATAAAGAGAATTGTTAGAGACTCTATATGTTCTATGCTCAAATCTCAATCTCAACTCAAATCAAAATATTTAATAGTTTGTTTCTAGAAACTTGAACAACCACATACATCCACTTGACTAGTCTTAACCACCTCAACTCAACCAATCAACTCAAGGAACAATCCTTCCTCACAAACCTTAGTCTAAGCATGTATTAACCAACTCAAAATGTTTCCAACAATGCTCAATCACAACTCACATAACAAAGATACTCATGTTCTTTTCTAGATCATGTTCAAGTTCATTTCATCATCAATGGGCTTCAACAACAATGCTAATGAAACAAGATTTAAACACAACTCACAAATCAGAAAAACCTTGAAGCATTCAACCCACCATCTTCACAAAGGAAACTTCAATTAATCATTTTCACTCCAATGATATTTCAGAAATCAACCACCACAAACAATCAATAGGAGAATGTGCCATACCTTTTTGATGCTAATAAGTTGTCCACAAAATCTGCCACACTTAATCATAAATTTCCTCTTCAATATTAATAAGGGTTAGTGGTATTTAAATAATCACAATAAAAGCATAACTTAATTTACACCCTTTTCACTCCAACTTCATAAACACATCCACCAAAGTCTATTTTAATAAAAACCCTTATTAAGAATAACCCACAATAAATCTCTCAAAATCACTTTAACAACAACTCCTTATTTATCCTAAAATCAATTCTCCATTTCCATCAAAATAAAACATAAATCAAATATGCTTTTGCAATAATAATCACAGCCCTAACGATAAAATTTAATTCTCATTAAATACCTTACAACTCCAAACTTTAGGGCTAATAAAAATTATTAAATTCAAAAACATAAATACCTCTCAAGGGGATTCGAACCCCTGTCCGCCACACACCGCGAGCGTCTTAGCCGAGACTAAGATTCCAACCGAGCCAAAGCGCTCGTTGGAAAAGCAAAGGCCAAAAGGACCTTTAATCTTCCTCCTCCTTTCGCAAAGGACAAAGTGCCAAAGCGCTTCCCACACACTACCGTCAAGGGGATTCGATCCCTGATATTTGCGCTGCCCATAGTCTTAGCAAAATCGATACACCAATGCGCCATGCCTCATACCACGCTTGAGATTTCCAAAGGCAATTAACACACGAGAGCAAGGATAATATTTGGTTTAATTACCACCCCTTTATGTAGTGTTTAATAACACTTTGAAGATGTCGAAGAAAATATTAAAATTGTATTTGCATGATGACGTCGACGGGAAACTTTCCATTTAAATTTGAATTTAAATTGTAAATAATCAAAATTTAAACCAAACATTAAAACTCAAATAACTCCATCATCGGGGCACCTTTTTTGACAAAACGAAAGCCTAACGTGGGTTTTAAGAAAAACCCAGATCAAATATGTTGTCCATGGTTTTAAATAAAACCTTTTATTTTCCCTGCCTTGGTTTTCACAAAAACCCTTCATAGATCTTTTTGACATTTATTGCTCTATTGACATCAATGACAACATTTCAGCTTAGGGACTCAAAATGTCCAACACAAACCAATTATAAAATCCTCCATATTAAGCACCTTCCTAACCCCTACAAGATATAAAATACAAACCCTAACTATATTACTCATATCATGGACAAAAAAAACTTTAAGGAGCCAACCTTTCCTTCAAATCATTAATCCTAAACTCTGTCCTTTTTTTACTCTACTTATTTTACGTGATTCGACTCCTAGATTGTCCATTTTTAGTTACATAGGAGAGTTGGTCACAACCACACTATTTTTAGTACCTAACAAGTGCAGGGCTCAAACCATAGGGGTTTCTTCCACCAAACCTATTTTGTTTTATTATTGTTGACCCAAAGTGAAGGGGACCATCAGTCGCTCGGGATTTGTACCATCATTGTCGGTTTGGTGCGCACTCAGAGGATTTAGATCAGACTACTACGTTTGCAAATAGGCTACCCCCGAGGTTTGATCCTGGGTGTCTTCTTGGTAAATGCCCCCAAATTATCCTTATTAAGGCAAGAGTATCTTCACCCTCCCTCCAAATCCAACTCTTCTATTCTAAAATTTTTTATTTGCTAATATTTCTGCCAAAGCATTCCCTTTATGGAAGGTATATTGCATACAAGTATCCTCAAGCCCACTTATGATGCAGGAGCATCCGACGGCAACAGAGCAATCTTGCCTCAAACTAATTTTTTCTAAGTGTTTGTGTTTTCAAAGGAGGGAACCAAGGCGGGCAGAAGTCCGTCGCGATATCGCGACGTCGCGATATCGGGACGTCGAACGAAGACAGAGGCAAAGGTGGAAATCGGTCGCGATGTCGCGACAGCTAACGGAGACAAAGGCGAAGGTGGAAATTGGTCGCGACGTCGCGATGTCGCGACAGCTAACGGAGACAGAGGCAAAGGTGGAAATCGGTCGCGATATCGCGACCTCGCGATGTCGCGATAGCTAACGGAGACAGAGGCAAAGACGAAGTTGACGAAGGGTTCGAAGAAAAGTGAAGGCGGAGTTGACGAAGGGCTCGAAAGGCAAGGCGGAGGTTTTGTCGCGATATCGCGACGTCGCGATATCGCGACGTCGCAATATCGCGACAACAGAGGGAAAACCAAGGTGCAGGCAAAAATGGTCGCGATATCGCGACACAAATCGAGACAAGGGGTTGCAGGCGAAAATGGTCGCGATATCGCGACACAAATCGAGACAAGGGGTTGCAGGCAGAAATGGTCACGATATCGCGACACAAACCGAGACAAGGGGCTCGCAGGCAGAAATGGTCGCGATATCGCGATCGGTTGAAGACGAATCAAAAATGGACACATGGACGGTCCCGCGTGCGGGAAAAGAGGTAGCAGGCACAGATAAATTTTTCTGACAAGGCAACAGTTCCCAAGGGACAGTCTGGCAAACGACGGTTGCAGGTCAAGGTTAATGCATGCTTTCATGGCGGATCGGGGGTGGTTGCCCATTGATGGAAGGAATTTTGAAAACTTAGCAGAGGAAGCAAACTTTCATATTTAATTTCTTGAATTCGCGCAGGGGGGTCATTAATTTCCTAGAGGGCCGAGACCTCGATAAAAACTCGAGAAGTTGTAATAGATCGCGGGGGTGGATTTGGGTAAGATTGCACGCAGAGTGCGAGTGTTAGAAAGCTACGTCGCGTGCTAGCTATTGTAAGCCTATGGGCTATTTTTCTGTGAATGTAAGGATCTCTCAGATTAATGCATGAACATTTCTGGAACTGCGGGAGTGAGTCTGCATTTCTATGCATTTTCAGATTTAATCGAAGAGCATTTTTGGAAACCGCATGAGGGTGTTTGTGTGTGTTCTTTCTCGGTCCCCCGTCAGTGGTATCAGAGTCGGAAGTTCTTGAGTGTGTAACAGATCGCCGGATGTGAGGCAGTTACACCAGGATCTGTGGGAAGGCTCGTGAGAAAGTGAGTAGAATGCCTTCGAGAAGAAACCCGGTTGGTGGGAGAGGCATGACGACAGCAGGAGACTTTCGAGCTTTGCAGCGGCAAGTTCAGGCCCTGCAAGAAGAACTGCAAAGAGGACACGAACCAAGAAGATATGCGGACAGTGAAGACGAAGTAGATGAAGAAGAAAATCAGTCTGAAGAAGAAGAAGAAGCTATAGATCCGACACAAGCCATACTGTACAGGGCCATATCCCAGATCGGGAAGAGGTCGAAGATAGAAGTTTCCACGTATTCTAGGAACCTGGATCCAGAGGAATTGATTGACTGGATCAATGATCTGGAAGAATACTTCGAGTATGAAGAAGTTGAAGATCCCGAGAGGGTCAGATTCGCTAAGACCAAGCTGAAGGGTCATGCCAGCATATGGTGGAAGGGAGTGCAGCTGGAGCGGAATAGAAGAGGAAAAGAACGGATAACAAGATGGGAACGGATGGTAGAAAAATTAAAAAGACAGTTTATTCCTGCAGATTATGAACTGGATCTGCTGAGGAAAATGCAAAGTTTGAGACAGATGAATAAAACTGTCCAAGAATACACGGAGGAGTTTTATAAAATCTCCATCAGAACTGGCCATTTAGAAGCAAGCAAGGAGAAGGTGGCCCGTTATATTAATGGGTTGAGACCCAGTATCCAGGAAGAGTTGAGCTTAGTTCGGGTGAGCACCATTGAAGATGCTTACCAGTTTGCTCTGAAGGTTGAAGAAAAACTGAACAGAAGGTTTGAGAGCAAGAAAAGAGGAAGAGGGCACGGAGGAAATACTGGTGGAAGAAAAGAGGAAGGAAAAGAGGAGAAGAAATATGAGATTAGCAGCAGCCAGGATCAGAAGGAAGATGAGGAACCCGAACCCCAAGTTCAGAACGATGGCTACCCAAGGGGAAGGGGTAGATCTGGACGTGGGTATGGAAGAGGAGTGTTTCGGGGAACATGTTTCCACTGTGGAGAAGAGGGACATCGGGCATATGAGTGTCCCCAGCACCCCGAGAGAGTAAACAAGAAACAAGTGGGTCCTGCCAGAGATGTTGTGGCAGAGGAAGATGCTGAATCAGAACATTCAGAGGAAGCCGAGAGAGGAGAAGCAATGATCGTGAGGAGAACCATGCTGATTGAAGAAGACAAGCCAGAGCAGAGGAGAAGCCTGTTCCGTACATGGTGCAAAAGTTTAGGCAAAGTCTGTAATGTTGTTATAGACAATGGGAGTACAGATAACTTAGTCTTCGAAGAGATGGTTGCTAAGTTACAGCTGGAGAGGAGGAGGCACCCGCATCCATACCGGATTGCGTGGTTACGGAAGGACCACAGAGCATGGGTCCGTGAACAGTGCTTAGTCACGTTCAATATTGAAAAGTACCAGGATGAGGTCCTGTGTGATGTTTTCCCCATGGATGCTTGCCATTTACTGTTAGGAAGGCCATGGCAGTTTGATCGGAGTGCAGTGCATGATGGTCGTGCAAATACGTACTCCTTGATGAAAGGTGGAGTGCGCCACAAATTAAAGCCATTACAGGCAGTGGATGAGAAGGTGTGCAGCAGTGCCAGAATTTGTCTGGTAGAAGGCAGCAATTATTTTTGCCAGGAGACGGGGTTTAAGCGGGCTGCAGAGGCAGGTGCACGTTTGGAGCCGATACAAGAGACGTGGACCGAACAACATAGAAGTGAAGGTCACTTCTCCATTTACCCCGAGTGTCTGATGCAGGAGCATCCGGTGGCAACAAAGCAATCTTGCCTCAAACTAATTTTTTCTAAGTGTTTGTGTTTTCAAAGGAGGGAACCAAGGCGGGCAGAAGTCCGTCGCGATATCGCGACGTCGAACGAAGACAGAGGCAAAGGCGAAAATCGGTCGCCATATCGTGACGTCGCGACAGCTAACGAAGACAGAGGCGAAGGTGGAAATCGATCGCGATATCGCGACGTCGTGATGTCGCGACAGCTAACGGAGACAGAGGCAAAGGTGGAAATTCGTCGCGATGTCACGACAGCTAACGGAGACAGAGGCAAAGGCGAAGTTGACGAAGGGTTCGAAGAAAAGTGAAGGCGGAGTTGACGAAGGGCTCGAAAGGCAAGGCGGAGGTTTTTGTCGCGATATCGTGACGTCACGATATTGCGACAGCAGAGGGAAAATCGAGGCGCAAGCGAAAATGGTCGCGATATCGTGACACAAATCGAGACAAGGGGTTGTAGGCAAAAATGGTCGCGATGTCACGATATCGTGACACAAATCGAGACAAGGGGTTGCAGGCAGAAATGGTCACGATATCGCGACACAAACCGAGACAAGGGGCTCGCAGGCAGAAATGGTCGCGATATCGCGACATGTCGCGATATCGCGACCGGTTGAAGGCGAATCAAAAATGGACACGTGGACGGTCTCGCGCGCGAGAAAAGAGGTAGCGGGCACAGATAAATTTTTTCTGACAAGGCAACAGTTCCCGAGGGACAGTCTGGCAAACGGCGGTTGCAGGTCAAGGTTAATGCGTGCTTTCATGGCAGATCGGGGGTGGTTGCCCATTGATGGAAGGAATTTTGAAAACTTAGCAGAGGAAGCGAACTTTCATATTTAATTTCTTGAATTCGCGTAGGTGGGTCATTAATTTCCTAGAGGGCCGAGACCTCGATAAAAACTCGGGAAGTTGTAATAGATCGGGGGGTGGATTTGGGTAAGATTGCACGCAGAGTGCGAGTGTTAGAAAGCTACGCCGTGCGCTAGCTATTGTAAGCCTGCGGGCTGTTTTTCTGTTAATGTAAGGATCTCTCAGATTAATGCATGAACATTTTTGGAACTACGTGAGTGAGTGCATTTCTATGCATTTTTAGATTTAATCGAAGAGCATTTTTGGAAACCGCATGAGGGTGTTTGCGTGTGTTCTTTCTCGGTCCCTCGTCAACTTAGTAGGGCCAAAATGTTTTCTATCATATTCATCACTTATCATTTGGATTTATCCTTGTCGATGATTCAATTTACTAGCACATGTGAATCACACTCCACTTTTAACTTTTTTATGTCCATTTTCCTTGTCAACATAACTTTGATAAGCAATGCCTTAAATTCTGCCACAATATAGGTAGTCTCATTGAAGTTATCTACAAACATCACTCTTATTTTACCTATATTATCCATCATTGCTTCCCCTCCTCTTGTTAGGTTGATATTCCCTTTGGAAGCCCCATCATTATTTAGTTTATTCCACCCCTTTCTTGGTTGTGTTCTATGTTATCTTTGCTTTATCGACTTTCTATTGTCCACTCTCTATAGTTGAATGTAGATGAATGAACCATCTTTCTAGGGTCTTGTTTTCCCAGGTATGTGTTTAGTTCACGTGTGAGCCTATGCTTGAAGCTATTATAAGGTGATGCCATTTTTTATCAACCAACTCTAAATAAATATCTTTGGGTTCGAAATATTTAGCAAACCTCCCAAAGCCCCCTCTCTTAGAATTCCCAAGAAGTTGCTTCTACGCAAAATCTTCCCACCTACATTGTCTAACTCGCTTTCCTCTAATTTTGTCCCCCATAATAAGACTATCAGTACATAAACTACCAATACATGATTTTAGCAGTCTATGTTTGGCTAGGGCATTTAGACCACTCACATTCTAGAATAGTAATTTCATTTTTTACCTTTAGCTAAATATTTGAATTTTCGTATAAATACATCAATAAGATAATTATGTTTACCATCTACCACTTCTTTTTTTGCTTCCTTGGTCCCCAAAGTATTTCTTGAGGGCTGCCCCTTTCCTCGTATAGAGTCCCCTATGTCAGCTTGTTTGCGAATGCTCCTCCCCCCTCTTTGAGAAGGTTGATCCTCCTCTCCCTTGTATTTTACCTCTTCTCCCTTTTGTTTAAGTTCCTTAGATTTCTTCAGGGAAGTTCCTTGGGCCTCCTTCTCCTTTATGATTATCTCTTGTTCAAAATTTTCATCTTCTACATTATTTTTCCTTCTTCCAGACCCTCATTAGGCTCTTATATCTTTGGAGCTATTTTCTTCTTTTCTATTGTTTCCAAAACTTCTTGTTCAATTGTTTCTATTCTTATCTATTACATTTCCTTTTGCAAGTTTGGCTTTGTAGCGAATGAGTTTTATTGTGACTTCTCCTTCATTGGTCCCCGAGAGTCTTTTTTAGCGGTTGTTTCTTCACTAGGCAAAAGCTTTCCAAGTGTTTGCATACATGGTAGAGGAAACATAAAAAATGTATGTTTTCACAAGCAATCTCTTGATGATTGTTAGGATCCCACATCATAACATTACTTATTAATTATTATTTATTACTTTAATTATATATTTCATTATTATTGAAAAGTCATGGTTGAAAAGTCATGATTGAAAAAGTCTATATATATGATATGAGAGGAATCCATATCAAATCATCTATGAAGAAGAATATATAATTGTTTATTGAATGCATTGGAGGGACCTTCCTACTAGTGAAATAGTGATTCTTTATCAAAGTAATTCTTTTAATTTAGATGTTATTTTAGTTATTTCTTTATTAAAATTGTGCTAGAACCTTCAGGGTTCTACCATTTGGTATCAGAGCCATGTGGGACCCAACCATGTGGGATTTTCTCAAGGACCTTCATCAAAACACTTGGGACCTTCGTCAAAACACTTCTGTGCGTGAGTATGAAATTCGATTTAAGGATATCACCAAACAATACACAGGGTTGGATGAAAAAAATTCATATATTGTTTCATCAATGGATTAAAGGAAGAGATTAGACTAGAGGTACAAATGTTCAACCCTAATACCATGATGCAGACTATTGGATTGGCCAAATTAGTCGAAGATAAAATCAACGCACAACGTCAATTAGGGAAACCACCTATGGGGAAATCTCAAACCACTTACATTACCCCCAAATCTACGCATAATGGAAAGGCACAAAGCACTTACACAACCCCCAAACTTAACCCAACCCTACCAATTAAACATCTCAGTTTTGAATAAATGAAAGAACGACAAGCAAAAGGCCTCTGCTATCATTGTGATGAGAAATTTATTCGCAATCATCAATGTATTACACCTGCACTATATATTTCAAATGCAACTATTCCTTGTAGTTCTCCCAACGACGAAAATGTAATTGAGGTAGACATAGTGATAGATACACCTGAAGATAACACTAAAGATGGAAATGATGAGGAAGGTAAGGAATATGAGGAAGCCATGGAAGATAAGAAAGAGGAGGAAGATGTGGAAAACAAGGAAATGAGCAAGAAATATCCCAAACACCTGATCACAATGATAAAGGCAATACGGTTGATATGCCAGAAGTGATCGATGCATCAGGTAAGGATGAGGTAGACATTCTCGAAATGACCCATTATGGCCAAACTTACACTCTACAAGAACTACACTCAAATTTCTCCCCAATTGTGAGTTCTTGCCATATAACCAAACCTATTCGAAAACAACATAGAAAGGTGATTACACACTCATTCACTGTTGGCTCTCCTAGGGAACAACAAAAGGATATGGAAGCGTTACCACCACTTTTGATGCATCCTTCTAAAGTGTTTGAGGAACCCCAAGGGTTGCCCTCCCATCATCATCATGATTCTCCTAAGGAAGATTCTACTATTTTTCCTGGCAACCCATCACTAACACTTCGACCTTCAAGATATCCCTGCCTTCAAAAAAGTGACATTAAGATAGTACAAGAACTTGCACAAATTCAACTGGGAAAACAAGCAATGAAGCTCCTTACTTTGAGCTTTGAGGACAAAGCTCTTTTTAAGGAGGGTGGCATGTTAGGATCCCACATCCTAACATTACTTATTAATTATTATTTATTACTTTAATTATATATTTCATTATTATTGAAAAGTCATGGTTGAAAAGTCATGGTTGAAAATTCATGATTGAAAAGTCATGATTGAAAAATTCTATATATATGATATGAGAGGAATCCATATCAAATCATCCATGAAGAAGAATATCTAATTGTTTATTGAATGCATTGGAGGGACCTTCCTACAAGTGAAACAATGATTCTTTATCAAAGTGTTTATTTTAATGTAGATGTTATTTTAGTTATTTCTTTATTAAAATTATATTAGAACCTTCAGGGTTCTACCAATGGTGCTTACCCAAGCATAAAACTAAATCTATCATTTTAATAAGGGGTTTTTGTAGGTCTACCCTCATGTTGATGTGAGCGAAAATAGTCTAGATTTTGTTTGCAGTTGTAAGGGCCACTAAAATGAATTCTGCCAAAGCGTTTTCAATATTTTCAAAGACCTCCTCTGTCAAAAATTCCAAGGACAGGCTTAACAACCGTACCTACATTGTGACTTTTATAATAACTTTTGTATGATGGTTAAACCCTGATGACCAACGATGAATGTATAGACCAACCTTGCCCATAAATCTAGGCCCTCTTGTGTAGACCTAGTCATAGTCTTTGTCTTAGGTAAAGGTTACCAAGAAGAAACCCTTCAACATCAACGTGATGGAAGCTTCCCCTTTCAAAGTCCATTTACTCTTGATCTAGCTCTTCAAAGTTGCCAGACCCAATCACACTCCCATGAATTTGTAGATTAGGCTGCTTTGGAAATTCAATATGTTACCTCTTGTAACAATATCATTAATTGGAAAGGAGAGAACCCTAACATTCGAAAGGTTTTATTGAAATGCTGACAAAAATCTATAGCCCAAAGCTAAGATTAGACCTAAACCTTGTCTTTTCCTTTGAGAACATCTACAAACAAAGGTTAAGTTTTCTTCTTCTACCCCTAACATGCTTGCCACACCCCACCATTGAAACTGGGCCCTAATGTTCCCTAAGTTTATCCCACCTTTTATCCCCACCTCTAAACCTGCTTCTGAATCCAATTTATACTGACTTGATTTAGATGCTAAATGCCCTACTCCTACTTTTGACCCCCCTCGAGATTGCAACGGAAACATTCAAATTGTTTTTCATCTTGGATGCGCTTTGGCCTAACGGTTAAATCTAAATCTACGCATGCACGTCGTAACCAGTTTAATTACATAATATAGATACGAATTAAATGTAAACAGTCATTGGTGGGCGACAGTTATGTTTCCAAAACCGAGATGTGTGCAAGGGTATTAGCAAGCCAATACAATCATGACTAGAAGCAGTGCGAAGTACAAACTTAAAGACCTGGTGGGAACACAAGCAAATTAAATGCAACTTTTATGGCCGTTTGACGCATTTTTCTTCTGTAAAATAGCTGTTATCAAAAACTTTGTAGAGATCTATTCCAACTGAGAGTGGAGAAGAGCGGTGTAATGGAGGATGGAGGTTTTGTGGCATGTACAAAGTGCAGTAGAAGGTGCAAAAGAATTCATGGCAAATCACATACGCCACCATCTTCACCTTCACCTTCTCCTTCCTGCTTCTTCAAAGTCATGCTCGGAGATTTCGCAGAGAGATCGGTAAGATCAATTTAATGCATATTATTATTCCTTCAAGTAGAGTACAACACAAAATCCATGGTGTGAGGAGATTTTAAACGTGGATATAGAGAACGTATTCCATCACCCATACTACAGAACTTAAGTCAAGTAATATGGGAAGATCTTTTATCTAGTATGTGTTTTATCCGATCAGACTCTGAGTTATTGGATGGATATAATTCTAGAGTCTTCACTGTGAGGATACTTAAGTTGTACATTAGATTTGAGCCTTGTTGTTGAATGAATGAATGAAATATGTGTTGTGTTTAGTGCAGCGTATTCCTCCTGCATTTGTTGCCCAGCTGAGAAATGGCAGTGGGATTGACGAACATGTGGTTCTGCAAAGCCCCAGCGACGAGCGGTGGCTTGTGAAAGTATGCAGTTTCAGCAATGGTGGATTCTATTTCGTACAGGGTTGGGAGAAGTTTGTGAGCGACAACGAAATAGAATTGGGAGACTTTTTGGTATTCCAATATATGGGTAGGTCGTGTTTCAGAGTACAAATATTTGGTAGAAGTGCATGCGAGAAGAGGTCCCCTGCTTTGGGTTCACAAGGGGTAAACACCCAGCAATACCATTACCATGAAAATATTTCTGATCAAGGAGAACCAAGTAGCACTACAGCACCTTGTCGTGGTAAGCAAAAGCATATGAAACTATCCCAGTCTTGCTTGATTTTCTTAGATTTAACATTGTAGCTTGAGAGTCACACAATTTGTATTGAAGCTTCCATGCACAATTTTTACTGCCCACAACTTATGTCACTTTGATGCAGAGGCATCTGTTGGTGGAAAGAAGAAGAAGAAGAAACAGGAGATAGTGAAGTCGCCAGGGAATGAAGAAAAGAGTTATCAAGGAGTTCATTATGTTTCTTGCAGGCGTCCTGTAACACAAGCAGAAAGGGAGAAGGCCCTCAAGGATGCTAAATCCTTCGTATCAGATAAACCCTCTTATTTATTGACCATGAAGCAATCTCATGTATACCAAGGATTTTGGCTGGTAAGATAAATCAATCTCTCTTCACAAGGGACTTTGAGACTCGACTTTATCTCTCGTGGTTTTCAAACATCTTTTTGTTCAACTGTATTCTCTAGCGGCCTTCACCGGTTTTATTCAGTTTATTATCAGGGTCTAACAGGTTATGGTAATGTGGTGTGTGTGCAATGGCTTTGCGTTTATGCATTTTCTTGTTCAAGAGGTTGATGTAATGTGGTGTACCAATGGGTTGAGTTTCTGCATTTTGCTGTTTTTTTTATAACAGTGTTTAGAAGGGGTTTCACAGCTTCATACATTGGTTTGGATTTCTGAAATTTTCTTACTAGCATCGTCTGTGGGATTTGTTTAACACAATTTGATTTGTTCAATGGTCAGGGTTTCTGCACCTTTTTAATTTGTGTTTATGGAGGATTCAACGGATTTATTTAGTCAAGTTTTGTGTGATTTCTTTGGTGTGCAGAATTTCCCTGGAGTTAGTCTCCAGTTACCGAGAGAAAGAACACAAGTGACCCTTGTGGATCCCAACGAAAGGGAATGGAATGTACTATACCTTGGGAATCGCAAATCCCCTGGCCTGAGTGGAGGATGGAGATATTTTTCACTTCATAATAATCTCGAGGAAGGAGATGTTTGTGTCTTTGAGCTACTAGACAACAACCAATACAAAGTCAGCGTCCATATTTTCAGGGTTGTCAAAGAGTGTACTCCTTACAAGAGGATGGAAGGCAGCAAAAAAATGAATGGTAGCATTACATCACCTACAAATCACTCTGCTCTAAAAATGAAAGTCAATACAGACGCTAATAAGAAAATGAAAGTCAATACAGTCTCAATGCAAGATGTTGCCCTCAATTTGTCAGCCAAAGGATCTGAACCAGAACGGAAAAAGGATGCAAAACAAGAAATTAGCCGAGCACAGGGAAAGAAAAAGAAGGCTAACGCAAGAGATGAAAGCAATTGTCTTCAACCGGCTAAATCAATTGGGAGGGAATTGGTGCTGCTGCCAAAAAACACTTATTCCAATGGTTGTAGACGTAGCCTAAGATTAGCCCATAATTGTAAGTTAGTAGAGTCTCCAAAGCAAGATCTGTTGCCCTCTGCAGCATCAGATGAACAAAAATCAATTGGGAGGGAATTGATGGTGCTGCCAAAAAATACTTATCCCAATGATGTGAATGGTGAAGAAGAAGACTTGATGATTATTTGGGACAGCAACAATGTGTCTCATGCAATGCCTCCAACCAGTGGTGCTTTAATTCTATCTGAAGAGTCCATCTATGAAGGCCATTCAATGATAAAGCCCATAGTTGCAGTATTGAATTCAGAACCTGTGGCAGTAAGCTTGAAGGGGGCATTGCCAACAAAAGAAACAGCTTCTCAAGTTCATTCTGAATGGTGAAGCAAACTTGGAAACTGTTTGGGAATAAGTGATAAGAGTGGAACCTTATATAAGCTTAACCACATTACAAGAACCTTTTGGCGAAGGATTCGTTTATATTTTTTAATAACAATGTATACAATAGATAAGGCGGTAAATCTAGGAACCCAGGTGGCAAGTTTGATGGCATTGTTATCACAAGCAAAGACTTCTATAATAGAGATCAATGCAGAACTAAACTTGGCATCAATTATAGAAGGGAAGGGTGATACTGGGTCACCTGAGCTAACAACTATAGCTTACCTGAAGGAAGAAGCAAATCTAGGCAGATATTGGCAGAGATTGCAATGGTTCTATATATGAAACAGTTTCTAAGGTACAGCCGGAAGCTGTAATTTTACTATAGCATATTGATAAAATATTAAGAAGCAAGGATGAAAAATTCCATAGAATATTGTAACAGTGAGCATGGAAGATAGACAGTAATTGTTTTGATACTGTAAATTGAATCCACTGCTTCTCTTGTTTCTACAAATTGAGAAGCAAACACAGTGGCTGATTGACATGAAACCAAAATTTTGTATTATGTGAAATTCTATCTGGAAGCAACTGCTTATAGGTATATGAGCATATTTACTATTTCAGAATTTTCAGAAGAGCAGAATATATTTCAGCCATCGTATAACATATATTCTACTTATCAATAGATTGCTAATGAAAAGGAGAAAAAAAAAACATGACCTAGCTTATTAAGTGGGTTTTATCATTTTTAGAAAGAGGGAGTCTTCTTAGATTGTCTCTATATGAAGGTTGCTGACACAAAGGTTCTGATCAAGGCAAGGCATTCTAGTTTTGAGATTCTATATAATAAAACCTTCTTATGGGCAAGAGATCCTAAACGATATAGGCTCACACGACAACTTATTAAGTGGATTTTATCATTTTAGCAAAAGAAGAGAGTCCTCTTAGATCACCTCTGTATGAAATTTGTTGACAAAAAGTACTGACCAAGGAAAGGCATTTTAGTTTTGAGATTACATATGATAAAACCTTCTATGATATAGGCTACAGGACAACTTACTAAGTGGATTTTATCTTTTTTTGCAAAAGAAGAAAGTCTTCTTAGACCATATTTATATGAAAGTTGTTCTGATCAAGGAAAGGCATTCTGGTTCTGAGGTCATGTACAATAGGCCTTCTTATGGGAAGAGATCCTAAATGATTCAGGTTAGCAGGACAAGGCCATATTGATAAATCTCTATACATTTCATATGCATTTGCCTTCTCGTGTCTATTATGAATGTATATGATGTTCCCCTTTTGTAAGATGCATATATTTGGATAAGAAATTAGATAACATTGAGCTGTTTGTAGGCTCTCCTCTTGTCAGATTGTTTTGCAAATGGGATAACCCTAAAGTAACAATTTGTTACAACAGAAGAAATTCCTTCCTTGCACATTCTAAATATCCTTACAACAGAAGAAATTCCTTACTAAGCCACACACCAGGGAAGAAGTCCATCAAATCCTTTACACCAAGGAAAGATATGTACCTCACAGTCTTGATAGGCTTCAAATTCATTTCTATCAGGTTGCCTGAAACATTATTAATTCAAGCTGCTGAAGAGATGGTCAAAGGAAGGTTGCTCTTCATAATCCCAAAAGAATTTATGGCCTACCACTTTTAACACATTCAAGCACATTTTTCTCTGCACTACCTTGTATGAATTCATCAGCAAAGCTTGCATTTTTAGCAAAATTGATGGAGCAATCATTGCTGCCATTATTTTTTTCAATTGGTTATAGAGGATTGAAACGGGCTCCACCCATATTACATCATCACCACATAGTGGTATTACAACAAAGCTTGGATATTATCAATAGATCGCTTGGCAAGATTTGAAATTTGGTCTCCTCCTTAAACGATGAGGAATCTAACCGGTTGAACTAATGCCACTTGATTCTTTAACAGTTTGCACAGGTTTTTATGAGGGGTCCTGGTCCCCTCATACTGAGTGGGGTTTGAACCTTGGACCTCCCAAAGAGAGGCCAAAGCCCTTACCACTACAGTAAGCTTGTAGCTCATTATTGCTGCCATTATTAATTACCTCTAGCAATATAATTTCATAACACTGACTTGTAAATCTAAATCTGAGGAGAAATTATATCAGAATGTATCCAAAAAAAAGGCACATGTTTTTGGCCATGTGGGAGCTTTGCATTTGTATTCATCCTTGCAGAAATAACCAGCAGTTTCAATCTTGGCCTCAGCCACTTTTTTCACCCCTCCTCACACACTCTGCACTATGCTAACAACAATTGATACCTTCCTTGCTAGCCTTTACCAACTCCTTGCTGGCCATCTTGGATCCTTGTCGAGTCTCTTACTGGCCTCTTGTCGGTCCCTTGTCGAGCCCTTACTGGTCCCTTGCCGACTTCTACTCAGCCTATTTTCGGTCCTTTTCTAGTTCCTACACCTCAAGCCAAAATGTGACCCCTGTCACCTAGGTATGTCACCACCACCAATTACTCCAATAGTTTCTCCATCAATTTAAGCTCAACTGTTTTTTTTTTTTTTCTTCTCTCTCTTTCTCTTTCTTTTTTTTCCTCATATCTTTTGTTTTCTTGTTTTTCTTGTTTTTTTTCCCTTCTTTCTTTCTTTCTCTTTTTCTTTTTTTTGGGTGATGCAAAATTGCTTGTACTCTCGGATGCTCCTGCATCAGACACGCTAAGTAAGAGAAAAAAGCTTCATGAGCTCCGGCTCATCAATTGCTTTTTATTGAACTATTGCAGCCAAGCTGCCACAAAAAATACTACAATTTTTTTTATAACATACAGAAAAATATTCGAGGCTCAAAATGGAAATCTCTACCAGCTCTATAACCTCTACAGCTCTCGAATTTTCTCATTAGCCTTCAGTCCTCCGAAACTCCTCAGGTTTCTCCAAGTACGCCTTTGTCTTTGACTTGTACACCTGGATGCTCCTACATCAGACATGTCGAGTAAGAGAAAAAGCAATTAAGCTTCATGAGCTCCGGCTCATGAATTGCTTTTTATGGAACTGCTGCAAGCAAGCTGCCACAAAAATTACTACTACAAATTTTTTTATAACATACGAAAAAATATCCGAGGCTCAAAATTTAAATCTCTACCACCTCAACCTCTGCAACTCTCAAATATTCTTATTAGCCTTCATTCCCCCGAATCTCCTCAAGTTTCTCCATGTCGCCTTCATCTTTGACGTTTTGGAACAACTTATATCAAAAGTTCTAGATGTTCTCCACATACACCTTGCTCTTATACCATTCTTCTAATGCAGTCTACAGGAGGGGGTCTATTGAAAGACTACCTCTTCTAGCAACCCCAAACAATTCATACACAAACACACGTAATTAAAATCTTATATTAAATAACACCAATTATATTCTTGTAGAAAATAACAACACAACAGTTTAGTTTTGCAGAAATAACCAACAGATACAATCTTGGCCTTAGCCACTTTTCTCACCTCCTTACATACTGTACTATGCTAACAATTGATACTTCCCTTGCTAGCCCTTGCCAACTCCTTGCCAATCATCTCGAATCCTTGCCGACTCCCTTACCAGTCCCTTGCCAACCGCTTACCGACCTTTGTTGATCCCTTGCCAAACCCTCACTAGTCCTTGTTGATCCCTTGTCAATTCCTTCTAGTCCTGTCTGGTCGTTGGTCGTTTTTCGATTTCGTATTAACAAGACACCTCAAGCCAAAATGTGACTTTGGTCACCTGGGTATGTCACCACTACAAATTACTCCATCAATTTAAGATCAAATAATGCTAAAAAAAATGAGTGATTTTTTTTTCCTCCTATCTTTTTTTCTCTTGTTTTTTTTTTCTTTATTTTTTTCTTTTTCTGGGTGATGCAAGATTGCTTGTACATCTAAATGCTCCTACATCAAACACGTCGAGTAAGAGAAAAAGATTCATGATCTTCGATTCATGAATTGGTTCTTGTCTAATATGCAGAATAAAAAACACACAAAAGTAGACTACAACATACTGATTTTTTGTATTTTATATTTAGGAGAACAAAAAAAAAACTAGAAATAATAAAGATTACAAATTTCAGAATTGCAAAGAACATAGAATGTTCATACAAATTCCAGCCAGATGAAGGTTTCTGTCCTCAATGGTCTGCACTCAACACTTGGGGTTTCCGTCCACAAATGCCTTGGAAAAGGGCTCAATGACTTGACATGATGAGAATGAATCCTCCCTTTCCCTTTTTTGTAACTTTCCTCTCCTTATCCTAATTGTCAATAGTTGTCAAATCTACCTTAACAACTTTGTATTTAAGGTTTATTCCAACTAATTGCAACTCCATCACTAACTGGCACGAGCTGGCAAATATGCCTTATGAACCACTTGCTATTTTAAGTTTTATTCCTCTTTTTTATCTGAGCTGCTGCCAACTAGCAAATCTACCTTATTAGTTTACCTTCTATTCCACTCTTTTATGTCGTAGCTGGGTAGAGTGGACCCCACATATGAATATCTCAAAAAGGGGATATTATAAATCCTCCCTCCCCAAATTTGTTTGTCCTCAAGCAAGACAAAGTTGGGTGATCAAGTATCTCAGTCGACTCCCAAGTGGCATCCTCTTGTGGCAACCCTTTCCATTGTATCAAAAAATTTGTCCATACACGGTTTCTCAGTTGTTTCTCCCTTGTGCTAAGGATCTATTATGGAATAAGTACTAGTTTTCCTTCATCATCCAAGGGTGGAGGCTCAATCGAAGGCACTATTTGTTAGCCAACTGCTTTCTTTAAACAAGACACATGGAAGGTGTTGTGGATTCGGCTATTTGGACTCCAACTCATATGCCACTTCCCTAATACGCCTAACCACTTTGTAGGGACCATAGAAACGGGGTTTGAGTTTGTCAGCCTCACTCCTTTTCAAAGAGGATTGCTTGTAGCGCTGCAATCTAAGAAAGACCATGTCCCCTACCTCAAATTGCCTTTCTATGTGTTGCCTATCAGCGTATTTTTTTTTTTGATTTTGGGCATGCTGTAAATGATCACACAACCTTGCTAAAATTTGTCTACTCTGCTCTATAAAATCACTTGTTGCTGCAGGAACACGTGTTTCAGGAAGGGTCAACTCTGTGAAGGTGCATCATATCCATAAAGTGATATAAAATGGGGCATCTTTATTGTCATGTGGTATGTAGTATTGTAACAATATTCCCTTAAGTGCAACCATTTCACCCAAGCTGTCTGATGGTCAGTTACAAAACTCCGCAGATATCCTTCAATTCATTTGTTCACAATATTTGTTTGTCCATCGGTTTGGGGGTGATAACTGGTACTTGGAGTTAATTTTGTCCCTGTCAATCTGAATAAATCTTGCCAAAATTTACTCATGAAATGTGCATCCCTATCACTGGCCATGGTGCGAGGTATACCATGAAGTCGGAAGACCTCCCTAAAGAACAACTCTACCACCTGTGGTGCTTTGAACTCACTGGGAATGGAGAAGAAATATGTAAACTTTATTAGTCTATCTACTACCACAAATATGCAACTCTTTCCTCCTACTCTAGGCAAACCTGTAATGAAGTCTATTGACACTGAATCTCACTTTTGTTGTGGAATGGGAAGAGGTTGAAGTAATCCTGCTGGATGTGTGGTTTTATGCTTCATCCTCTGGCAAACATCACATTACCATACATGTTGAATTACATCTCCCTTTAAACCCTTCCATGCATATCTACTCCTTACCTATCTATAGGTTTTAAAGAATCCCATGTGTCTAGACATTGGAGAATCATGGAAGGCTGCAATTGTTTTCCTTTTGAGATTTGACCCTGGTACTAGATAGATCATGTCTTTATAAAAAAATATGCCTTGCCTCACTTGGTACCTGTCATCCTTGTCTGGTGTGGCAATACTATCCTCAAACAACCTTGTAGCATAAGCATCTTTGGCATATTCAGCCATCAATTCTTCCCTCCAATCAACTTCTACTGAAGAAATAACACCTAATTCAGGTCTCCTGGATAATGCATCAACCATCCTATTGTTTTTTCCTTTGACATATCAATGTCAAAGTCATATGCATGTAGTCTGCTTACCCACTTTTGTTGTCTATCATTGAGATTCCACTATGATAGAAAGAACTTCAAACTATTGTGGTTTGTTCTCACCACGAATCACCCACAAACTAAGTACTATTTAAATTTCTCCAGAGCATATATAACAGCCAACATTTCTTTATCATAAATGGAGAAATGCCTCTCCACTTCTATCAATTTTCGACTCTCAAATGAAATAGGTCGCCCTTTTTGCATAAGAACAACTCCTAAACCTTCTCCTGATGCATCACACTCAACCACAAAAGATAATGAAAAATTAGGTATGGCAAGAATAATACTAGTAGACATTACCTTCTTAAGATGGTTGGACGCCTCTTGTGCCACTGTTGACCAATGGAAAGCTTCTTTCTTAGTCAACTCAATCAAGGGTGCTACAAGATGCGAGAATTCTTGTATGAACCTCCTATAGTAATTGCATAAATCCAAGAATCTTCGTAGCTGATTCAAGGTCCTTGGGGTGGGCCACTCTTGAATGGATTGGACTTTAGTCTGGTCCATCTCAACTCCTGCCTCGCTAATGATATGTCCCAAATACAAGATTTTTTGCAACCCAAACTCGCACTTGCTCTTTTTGGCAAAGAAGGTCAGTTGTTGTAAAATTGCCAAAACAATATTCAAGTGTGCCAAGTGCTCCTCCCATGTTTTACTGTAAATCAGAATGTCAACAAAGAATACAAGGACAAACTTCCTTAAGTGAGGTCTTAAAATCTCATTCATTGCAGATTGAAAAGTTGTCGGTGCATTAGTGAGCCCAAAAGGCATCAATAGGAACACAAAGTGCCCATAATGACATCAAAAAAATGTCTTATGGATGTCCTTTGGCTTAACTCGAATCTGATGGTATTCGAATCTAAAATCAATTTCATATTTTGCTCCATGAAGCTCATCAATCAACTCATCAATTCTAGGAATTGGATACTGGTTCTTGATAGTTCTCTTGTTCAAATCTCGGTAATCAATACACATCCTCATTGTACCATCCTTCTTCTTCTCAAGTACCACTAGAGAAGCAAAAGGACTCGTGCTAGGCCTGATATGTCCCAAACTCAACAATTCTTGGATGGTTCGCTCTATCTCATCCTTGAAGGCTCGTGGATGATGATAGGGAGTCACAATAACGGGCTTGGACCCTGACTCCAACTCAATAGTATGCTGAAATCCCTTGTTTGGTGGGAGTTCAACAGGCATGTCTCCAAATACAAAATTATATTTGTTTAGCAAGGCCTGAATATCTGGGTGATATTTGCCCTTTCTTGAATCTAGGGTGCCTTGTGGTGATCCCTCACATATTGCAATCCAACTAACTTGGTCTCGTCTCAAGAGCCTTTCTATCTGATGTGTTGAAACCTGTTGTATTGACTCATTAGTCATACCTCTAATAGTCCTCTCCTATCCTTGGTTTTTGAACCTGAGGGTCATTAATTGGTAGTTTTGTGTGAACTCACTAAGTGAATGCAACCATTGGATGCTTAGTACCATATGAGCACCACCTAGAGGAATAACATAGAAGTCATGGGTGATGGTAAAAACATCTAGTACAACCTAGAGTTGGCGAATGACTTGCTTACAAGGCAATGATTACCCATCTACCATTGTTACATCAAAGCCCTCAAACTCCTTTGTCTTCAACCCAAAATGAGCTACTACTACTTGGTCGATGAAGTTGTGGGTCGCTCCCCTATCTATGAGAGTTTTTATGTGCTGCCCACCAATCCTCCCTTTGACTCGAAAGGAGTGGTATCTTGGAGCTCCTGAGACAAATGCAATAGTAGACTATTGTTCTCCTCCATTTATGATCATGCCTACTGGCGCTACCTCCTCCTCTACTGCACTATGTGTCTCTGTGCATGGCTTTGGCTCTTCTTCATCATCTAAGTATACATCAATAAAGTGTACTTGCCCCTTTCCTAGACATCTATGTTATGGATTCCAAGGTTCCTTGCAATTGAAACATAATTGTTTCTTCTGCATCTCATTACGGGTCATATTAGTTGGTTGCTGACTCCTAAAATATTGTTCCAATCCCTCTTGACCCATCGGTCGAGAGGGTGCAACTCCCAATCTCTGTGGAAAGGATTTGTGAGGAACCTTCAATTGCTGTTGCGGCATTCCAATACTCACATTTCTAGTGGATCTACTAGGTGCATAAGTCTCTAGTGTGAGAGCCCTTTTGATGGTTGCCTGTAATGATTCTGGGTCAAAGGCCTTTGATTAGGCCTTTAAGAGGTTCTTTCAAACCTTCCATGAAAAGGTATGTCAATTGCCTCTCAGATATGTTTGGTACCATTACGGCTAACCTTTGAAAATCAACCACATATGTATCAACTAAGCCATGTTGTTCCAGCTATGCTAACTTTCTAAAGTGTTCCTCTGGATCTTGCCTCTCAAATCTATCAATCAGTCTTCTACAAAAATCTTCATAGGTGGTGATAAGACTATGCCCTTGAGTGACTAGCTCGTGATAACTCTTCATAGGTGGTGATAAGACTATGCCCTTAAGTGACTAGCCCGTGATACCACCACTCATGTGCCACTCCTTCCAAGTGAAGGGTTGCAAATTTTATGGCTTCTTCCTTGTACATAGGGCTCAATGAGAAATATTTATTCAGTTTATGGATCCATGCTCGAGCTAAAATTTCATTGGATCCATAAAATGAAGGGACAATGAGCTTTCCCAATTTGTGTTGTAGATCCCTATGAGGTTGGTTTTGGGTGTCTCTTTGTCCATTTCGATCCTTTGGTTTTGACTTCAAGTTGCAAAATTCCATGAAGGAGATGTCCCCTTGGAACTCTACACTCTTCGCAACATATTCAGCATGGAGGGTGTCCAAGTCGTCCTCTTGCTACTCCACCTCATTCTCTCCTTGTTGCATGGCTTCTCTTTGTAAAAAAGTGACTCTTAGTAACCCATAACTAGTTGTTGATTTTATTGGTGTGTTGTGGTTTGCCCCAAAAGCTGAGGTTTCCCCTTGTTCACCATGTCCTAACGGAATAGTGATAGGGTTTGAATATTGTACTAGCTGGGTGAAGATATTGATTAACTATTGTTGTCCATCTTGCAAGGATTTTAGTGTGCTAGAAAACTCTCTCTCTATTAGACATTTTCAGTAACTTTTCTTGTTTCTTTTGGTACCACTGTAATTTCTTTTGTTCCATCTGCCTCAGTCTTTGTGCTCTAAGGTTGTATGGCATGCAATAATTTTTCCTCTTATTTCCCTTAAGTTGGCCAGGTCTAAGCTCTGATACCACTGTAATGAACCTATCTAATATGTAAAATAAAAAACACACAAAAGTAGATTGCAAAAAACTGTTTTTTTTGTATTTTATATTTAGGAGAGAAAACACAAAAATAACTAGAAATAATAAAGATTACAAATTTCAAAATTGCAAAGAACACAAAATGTTCATACAAATTCCATCCAGATGAAGGTTTCCATCCTCAATGGCCTCCTCAATGGCCTGCACTCAACACTTGGGGTTTCCGTCCACAAATGCCTTGGAAAAGGGCTCAATGACTTGACATACATGATGAGAATGAATCCTCCCTTCCCCCTTTTTATAACTTTCCTCTCCTTATCCTAATTGTCACCAGCTGTCAAATCTACCTTAACAACTTTCTATTTAAGATTTATTCCAACTAATTGCAACTCCATCACTAACTGGCACCAACTGACAAATCTGCCTTATTAACCACTTGTTGTTTTAAGATTTATTTCTATTTTTTATCTGAGTTGCTACCAACTGACAAATCTGCCTTATTAGTTACCTTATGTTCCACTATTTTCTGTCGTAGCTAGGTAGAGTGGACCCCACATATGAATATCTCAAAAAGAGGATATTACACAAAAAATACTCCAATTTGTTTTTATAACATACGAAAAAATATCCAAGGCTCAAAATGCAAATCTCTACTACCTCTGCAACCTATGCAGCTCTCGGATCTTCTCATTAGCCTTGAGTCCTTTGAAACTCCTCAAGCTTCTCCATGTACGCCTTCATATTCGACATTCTGGAACAATTCATACTAAAAATTCTAGATGTTCTTTACACACACCTTACTTTGATACCATTCTTTTGAAGCAATCTAGAGGAGGGGGTTTATTGAAAGACTACCTCTTCTAGCAACCCCAAACAACTCACTTATAAACACATGTAATTACAATATTATATTAAATAACAACAATTATATTCTTGTAGAAAATAACAACATAACATTTTAGTCTTGCAAAAATAACCAACAGTTATAATCTTGGCCTCAACCACTTTTCTCACACCTCCTTACACACACTCTACACTATGTTAACAGCAAGTGATACTTCCTTTTCCATCTAATGCCAACTCCTTGACGGTCATCTAGGATCCTCGTTGACTCCCTTATTGGTCTCTTTTTGGTCCTTTGCCAACCCCTTACTGGTCCTTGTCGATCCCTTGTCGACTCCTTGGTCCAGTTTGGTCCTTTACTGGTCCTTGTCGATCCCTTGTCGACTCCTCCTTGGCCTAGTCTAGTCCTTTTCTGGTTCCTTATTAGTAAGATACCTCAAGCCAAAATGTGACCCTCATCACTTGGGTGTGCCACCACCACCAATTACTCCACTAGTTTCTCCATCAATTTAAGCTCAAATAATGCTAAAAAAAACTAAGTGATTTTTTTCTCTCTTTCTTTTTTTTTTTCTATTTGTTTTTCGCTCTTTCCTTCTTCTTTTTTGGGTGATGCAAGATTGCTTGTACACTTGGATGCTCCTACATCAGACACGCTAGGTAAGAGAAAAAATTCATGAGCTCCAGCTCATGAATAGCTTTTTATTGAATTGTTGCAGCCAAGTTGCCACAAAAAATACTATATATTTTTTATAACATATAAAAAAAGTTTGAGGCTCAAAATGCAAATATCTACCACCTTCTGCAACCTCTGCAGCTCTTGAATCTTCTCATTAGTCGTCAATCGTATGAATCTCCTCAAGCTTCTCCATGTATGCATTCATCTTCAACGTTTTGGAACAACTCATACTAAAAGTTTTAAATGTTTTCTACATGCACCTTGTTATGATACCATTCTTATGATGTAGTCTAGAGGAGGGGGTCTAGTGAAAGGCTACCTCTTCTAGCAGCCCCAAACAACTTAGACACAAACACACGTAATTATAGTCTTACATTAAATAACAACAATTATATTATTTTAGAAAATAATAACACAACAATTTTATCTTGTAGAAATAACCAACAGATACAATCTTGGCCTCAACAACTTTTCTCACACCTCCTTACACACACTCTGCACTATGTTAACAACAATTGATACTTCCCTTGCTAGCCCTTGCCAACTTGTTGATCATCTTGGATCCTCGTTGACTCCCTTATTGATCTCTTGTTAGCCCCTCGCCAACCCCTTACTGGTCCTTGTTGGTCCCTAGTCGACTCCTTCTTGGCCTTGACTAGTCCTTTTTCGATTTCTTGTTAGCAAGACACCTCAAGCCAAAATGTGACCCTTGTCACCTAGGTGTATCACAACCACCAATTACTTCTTGAGTTTTTCCATCAATATAAGCTCAAATAATGCTAATAAAATATTGAGTGATTTTTTTTCTTTATTTTTTCCTTTTTTTTCTATTTTCTTTTTTGGGGTGATGCAAGATTCGATGCTCTTGCATTAGACATGTCAAGTACAAGAAATAACTTCATGAACTCAGCTAATGAATTGCTTTTTATCGAACCACTACAACCAAGCTATCACAAATAACACTATTTTTTTTTTAAACATATAAAAAAATATCGAAGGTTCAACATATAAATCTCTACCACCTCTACCACCTGTATAGCTCTCAAATCTTCTCATTAGCCTTCAATCCTCTAAAACTCCTCAAGCTTCTCTATGTACACCTTCATCTTCAACATCTTGGAATAACTAAAACTAAAAGTAGTAGATGTTCTCCACATACACCTTGCTCTTTTTTTTGGGTGATGCAAGATTGCTTGTACACTTGGATGCTTCTTTACTAGATAGGTTTCTTGAAACAATGAAGGTAAAATTCTCTTACTCATACTTCAACTAATATCTATGTAAAAGTTAAAACATTTCTTATAGGCATAAAACAAAAATGAAAATATATTTCAATTGAAAGGAATTTAAAAATTACCATTATTAATATGAACAAAATGGATGTGAAGAGTGAACTAAAAATAACATTATTGTTGATATTTACGAACTATTATTGGAAACAATCTCTTGAGATATAAACATTTCATAAAAACCAATAATAATTAATTTAATTAATTATGGTGTTGGTTTCTGTGTTAACAAATTTTAAATTTTAAAACGTAATTATAAGAATGAAATAAAAAATTGTGGAAGACTAAGAAATAATTTTAATTAAAAATAATTTATTCAAGACCGCAATCAGCATAGAGCTAGAGAGCACGGCCACATTGAATTGCCACTGCGGACACTAAAGAGTCTTGAAATTAGCACACCCAATAAATCATGAGACACAGATTCCAAAGCATTTATCCCAAGGATCATTAATGCAGAAAGGCCACTGCATTTACAAAACAAGACTATAACGTTAATATCATTCATTGGCAATGCCGTCCCACTGAGGTAAAGGGGACATCATTAAAAACAAAAGTTGTGCGAGCGTCATTATCTAAGGCCTAATTAATTTAAACTATTTTCTACTTTTATGACTATGAATTTCTCTTTAAGATACATATAAATAGTTCAAGGAAGAGGGCCAGTTCCTTGTGGCCTCCTGTCACTACCACCTCCACCTCCCCATTTAGAATTACCTCCCGATCTCTTTTCATGGCGTTGGTTGGCCCCCCCATAGTCATAGTCCATTTCACTGCTCTCCAGAATCCTCCCATGCACACTGCAACCTTTACTATCATCGTTATTCTTCAATACCACTTCTTTCTGCAACCCAAAAAAAAAAAAAAAAACATGAAAAGAGAAAACAAGAAAGTCTTCAGGCGCTAAATTCTGCTTGCATATAAAATCCAAATTCCAAAACCTACCTTGGTGGCTATGTTTTCACCGGCCATGTTTCCTGCTCAACCATGATTCCAATCAGTTCACACTTTACATCAGCAATCTAAAAACAGTGAAGGGTACTGAATATTCTAACATAGCTGAGCCATTTGTATACACTGATAGATTATACAAGGGAAGAAATATTTCATACCGGATGAAAGGGGCCTGGCCTGAGCTATAACAAGCACAGATGTTAATACCATCAGCACAAGACTGTGATGAGCCCAGGCCATGTTTTGCTAATAAAATTGCTGAGCAGAAGCAATCCCAATCCCTCAATGTGAACAAGAGGAATAATGGATGTATGTTGTATGCTCCCCATCCTTGCAATATTTATTATTTATAATATGATTTTGAGACAAGCAGACATGTCAAAAGTCATAGATGACAACCCACTATGTAAACCACAACTTATGTCCTGTGTTTCCTAGACACTTAGGTTGATTCCTCGTAATTAAATATTTTATTTTAACGCCATTTCTTCCATTGTGTCTTTCAAACCACAATAAGATAATCGGGGTGAATCCGTTGGACGGACATCATTTGAAAGGTTTGATATTCTGAGAGATTTACCGGGGCTTCTGTACAAATTCCTTGTGAATCTGTCATTCTGGCAGTGGCCTCTGTCATCTTTTTTGGTTTAGTGGTTGCACTGCCAGCGCTAGTGCTAGTGCTCGTGATCGTGATCGTGATCGTGATCGTGCTAGGAAAGTAATGGCTATATTGTGTTGCTTGATGATTGTAGCCTATAGCCTCTACCGTATTCCTTTCCATATAAAGGAACAACTCATTTTTATCTGCGCAAATATAACTAGAAAACAATCTCCACATACTTTACTTCTTACCTAGAAAGGACAGTGATATCTTAAAAATTTACATAGGACTCCCACAAGGTAATTATTATAGACTCCACTTAGAGGAAAGGTCATATTCATTCTCATTGCATGTTGACACTCACTACAACACTGCTTAGAAAATTATTTTTTAAATCAACTCTGGATTATAACTTAGTAGAGCAAGGATTAACATCCAAAATATTGGAAAATCATGCTTACAACACAAAGTTATTCTAATTAAGGATACTATTTAATGAGTTAAAATCAGCTACATGAGACCATGTTTACTTCGCTTGATTGCATATACATTTTGGAAGGTTAATGTTACATTCCACTTTAAAGTGTATTGTATCTGAACTTCTTTTCCTAGTTTTATTTTAGAAATGTATTTATTTTTTTAATGGACAAACATAGGATTGAATTGAGTTTATGTGTGGGTGTAGAAAATTCATATGCACAACTTTTTTTTTAAATGATTTATTATTCTTTAAAGTTAATTTAAAATTTTTATTAAATATTTTATTTTATAATTTTTTTTTTTTTTAAATAATATAATAATATTTTAATGATATATAAAAATATTATAAGACATGGATTCGACCGTCGGTTTGGATGCGTCTTGAGATTCCTCCTCTGGTCCCTGAGGTTTCCCAGCTTCTCTACCGCCTATTTCTTCCCTCCCTCATCCCGCCCCTGTCCCCGACTGTTATCTATTTTGACTCCTCCTTCCGCTTGTTCCTTGTTGTGAACCCTCATTGGTCGAGTTTGCCTCCCCCCTCGTCCATCCTTCTGTTCCCTCTACCCTGTCCTTCCCCTCTGCCTCCCTCCCCCTACCTCTCGTGTTTGAGTTTGTGTCTAGTCTTGTTTCTTCCCCGACGTCCATTGCTCGTTCCTCTTGTTGCCCCAAGCTAGTCACTAAGAGCCAAAAGAAGCAGTCCGTTGAAAAGAAAAAGGGTCATCCTTCGAATCAAGATTCTAGAAGGAAAGAAGTCAATGAAGACATTGCCAATGACTTCCAATCTACCATCCTTTTGTCCTAGGCTAACTAATCAGTTGTTGAACCCTCTAAATTTTTTGGGAAAAGAGGTCGACCTCCCAATCTGAATCTTCGAGGCAAAGGGAGGAACTCTTCATCAAAATCGTTCAAATGAAGATCATCTCCTGGAATGTCTACGACCTTAACAACCCATCCAAGCAGTTACTAGTGTCTTCAATGAAAGTTGATCTTAAGCCCAATATTTTTCTCCTTGAGGAAACTAAGCTAGATGAAGCTAGCTCCTTGAAAATTTCTAAAATTATTTGGCAGGACTCTGAATTTATTGTCAGTCATACCTGTGGTGCCTCGGGAGGTCTTCTCTACCTATAGGATCCATCCAAAATTGAAGGCAGACTCATTTCTTCTTCTGACATAATCACTAATATTCTCTTTAACTGTAAAGAGTCTAAAGTCAGCTGGGTCTTGTCCAGCATTTATGCCCCCAACATCCCCCAAGGAAGGCTTTCTCTTTGGAACACTCTTAGTCAAATGAGGATGATCTTCAAGAATGAGGCTCGGATGCTTGCGGGTGACTCCAACACCCCGTTGTACCCCTCAAACAGAAAATGAGGTAGTGCTTCAAACCCCAGCTGCTGCGAAGACAATTCCAATTTCATCCACCTTAATGAGCTCATGGACATTCAACTCAGAGGCTCCAGATTCACATGGTCAAATCAAAGGATTGGCTCCCAACTCATTCAAATCAGGTTAGACAAATTCCTCCTATCTAGATAAGTCATTCTGTTGTTTGGCGATGCCACTCTTCATTCCAGACCCAGGATAGGCTATGACCATAATCCCCTAGTGTTCGAAGGGCTAAGGTCGGCCTCTTTATTTAAACCACCTTTCTGGTTTGAATCTATGTGGCTTAAGCACCTAGAGCTGCAAACCAAAATTGTTGAATGGTGGAATAAAAACGTTTTTGGTCCTCGCATCTCCCAGATTTCTAAAATGTTAAGGTCCATCAAAGAAAAAATTAAAATCTAGAACAAGGAAGTGTTTGACAACATATTTGAGTCTAAACAGTGCATCATTAGCCAACTCAAAATAATGGAGGACGAAGACCAAATTGAAAATCCATCCACAAAAGATAGAGCTTCAGAAAAAGATCTCCTTGCTGAATATCATAACATTCTTACTAAGAAAGAAATTTTTTGGAGACAAAGAGCTTTGTGGTTGAAAGAGGGTGATTCCAATACCAAGTTGTTCCATGACTCAACCCTGAGACAGAGGTTCAAAATCATAGAGCTTTTTAAGAAAGACGACACTTTCACTAATAAAATTCATGACATCAGAGCTGAAGAAATTTCATTTTTTGAAGAATTCTTAGGACCCTGCCCCCCTATATTTTATCTCTCCTGGAATACTCTCATTCGAAATATTCCCCAAGTTGTCTCTCTAGATTCCAATGCCAAACTTCTTGAAGTCTTTTCTCAAGACGAGATTAGGGAGGCATTTTTCTCCATGGGACTTGATAAAGCTTCGAGGCCGATCAGATTTCCTCCTAAATTTTTTCAATATTTTTGGGATATTGTTGGTGTCGACTTGACTACTGCAATTCAATATTTCTAGAGGAACAATTTCATGCCTCAAGACGTAAATTCCACATTCATAGCCCTTATTCCTAAGACCTAAGCTTACAATTCCATGTCCAACTTCAGACCTATCAGCCTATGCAATGTCATTTACAAAATCATCACCAAGATCATGGCTAAAGAATGAAAGGAATTATTCCCCTTATCATTGATCCCTATCAAGGTAGCTTTGTCAAAGGCAGGCCTTCTCCTTAAGCTTGATATGAACAAAGCGTTTGATAGAGTCTCTTGGGACTTCCTCTTCACTGTTCTCTCATATTTTGGGTTTCACGTTGAATGGATTTCCTTCATTCAAGAATGTATTTATTCGATGTGGTATACTATTCTCGTCAATGGATCCGTTGTTGGCTACTTTAGAAGCTTCAGAGGGCTTCGACAGGGAGATCCCCTCTCCCCTTTCCTCTTCATTATTCTTGTTGAATATCTTGGCAAATCTCTCAAGGTTGCATCCTCCATGGGAACCATTTCAAGCATTAAAGCTTCTTCCACTTTCCAACCCATTATCCATAAGCAATTTGTCGATGATACCATCCTTACCACCTTATCCTCAATTCCCGAAGCCAAACTCATCAAAAAAGTGCTAACATTTTATGAGGAAGCGACAGGTCAAAAGGTCAATTTCCAAAAAATCAAAGTCTTCTTCATCAACACCCCCATCCATTGCCAAGTCAAAATAGCAAGAATCCTGGGCTGCTCCATTTTTTACTTACCTTCCACCTATTTGGACCTTCCTCTCCTCGCTCGTAATCCCCCTTAAAGCATTTAGAATACGATTATTGAAAGAATCTCCAAGAAATTAGTTGGGTGGAAGGGCTCTCTCATTAGTCAAGAAACCAAGGTAATTTTGGTTCAAGCCTACCTCTAAAGCATTCCTATTTACTTCATGTGTATTTTTAAAGTTTAGGTATCCATCTGGAAAAATATTGAACAAATCCAAAAAATATTTTTGTGGTCTGGAGCTGAAAATAGGAACAAAATTCACCTTGTGGAATGGAATCGAGTCTATTCCCCCTAGAAGTAGGGAGGACTATATTTCTGAAATATAGGCTAAATGAACTTGGCTCTCATTGCAAAATAATGCTGGCGAATCCTGTCCAATACCAAAACCTTATGGGTGGAAATCATTCGAAGAAAATACCTCTAGAGGAACTCCTTCCTCAAGGATAGGCCCCTCCTCGAAGGTTCCTTATTTTGGAACTCTATGGTCAAGATAATGCCCATTCTTAGGAAAGGAATACGGTGGAGACTTGGCAATGGACATTAAATCCGTTTCTAGAAATACCCATGGCTCAAAGCAAAATTCCTATAATCTCTCCCCTACTTCTCCCCCATCAAAGAAGTTATTGACTGCATCTTTGAGAGACTGGTTTCCAACTTCATAGAGGATGGTCTGACCTGAATGTGGAAAGCTATTCTCTTAGAATACCTCTCAAGTACTCAAGTGGATGTGTCTATGTCCCTATCCACGACCCTCAAAATCGCTATTATTTCTATATCCCCCAACCCTGATTCCCCTTATTGGAATGCCATTGAGGACGGAGCATTTATTGTTAAATATGGTTATTTCATTCAGGATGAGGTGTGTTTTCTCAATTTTCTTGTGAATCTTATTTGACTTTCCCATTTGATTCCCAAAGTCACTATTTTTTTCTAGCTTGTTTTTTAGAATCACGTGATGACAATTGACAATCTTATTTTTAGAGGTATGGTCCTTCTGAATCGTTGTGTATTCTAGTGATTGGGAGTCAGTTTCCCACCTATTCCTCTCTTTTCCTTTCTCTTATTTCATCCTGTATTCCATATTTGTGTCCTTCCATGTGGCCTGGGCCCAACCCAATTCCATCCTTGACTTGTTCATCCAATAGCCTAAGCCCTTTCGTCATACCCACCTTCGGTCCCTTTGGTCTTTTTGTTAGGCCCACTTTCTTTGGATTATTTGGCTTGAGAGGAACAAAAGTATTTTTTATGGGCCCCATATTGATTATACTTCCATCCTCTTATGGATTCTTAGCTTGATGATCAAAAATGCCTTCCTTGTCCCCTTTGAAGACCTTCCTAGTGGTGGCACCGAATCTTCTCTTTTTATCCACTTCAATCTTTTTGGAGAGGTGGTCTACAGACGCTCTTCTCTCGTCAATCATTTGAAAGTGCGTTGGGTTCCTCCATTGACTAGGTAGATTAAACTTAATTTTTATGGTGCTTCCAAAGGGAACCCAAGCAGAGCCAATGGAGGTGGAATTGTTAGAGATGACCTTGGCAAGGTCATTCTAGTATTTTCAAAGGGTATTGGCATCCAATCAAACCACGTAGCAAAATATCAAGATTTCCACCAAGGCCTATCCATCCTTATCCACCTCCACTTCACCAACATCATTGTTGAAGGTGATTCCCTCAACATCATCAATGCAATCAAAGTTGCCTCTGATTCTAACATCGATAATCTATGAAATATGGTTAAGTATTCCAAGATTCTGTTAGGAAACTACAGGAATATGATCATCCAACATACCTATCGAGAAGGGAATAAAGTAGCGGATATCATGGTAAATATAGCAACCTTCAAGGATAATATCCAAGTGTGGTTTGACCACTTTCCCCGAGGTATTTTCACTGATCATAATGAAACCAAAACAACCTTCCTTTGATTGGGCTTTGCAAGTGGGGTGTATCAGGTGGCAAGTAGGGAGTTATTCTCATCTTTTCCTTCTCAGCGACCTCAGTGATCAAGGAAGTGTGACTAGTTGCTCTCCCGTTATATGTAGGTCTTATAATTAATTCGATCACTACCACAAAACGGAGCGTTATCACCAAAATCCTCGAGGCAAGTTGACCTTTAGAAAGGATTATTTACTCAACTTCAACCAACATCGCACCCACAAAGGGTAATGATTCACATGGCATGGAAGGCTTCTTAGGGTGCGGGTTTCCCACTCGGGCTCTCTCCCTACTAATGCTTATCATAAGATCCATTTCCATTGGTGGTATCGTAAGTCCAACTCCACATGCATCCACATTGGCCTTTATATCTCCACGTGGTGTGATGCATCCATTATGATTTGTGCTTATGGGAAATGTTTTTCTTCAATGATCATTCCTAAAAGTAATTAATTTCCAAGTCAATGAGCTTGTTCACTTCTGTGATAGAGGCAAGCGCCTTGACAATGAGAAAGGGGGGATTGTGTAGAAAGGTCTTCCCGCATCCTAGAATAGGGTTATGGTTCCAATTATGGAATACTTTATGATGGATGAAATTAACAGCCCCCTGATGAGCTTCCATATGGCCTTCCAAAGTACCTCTACAAGTCCATCAAGATCTCAATTAATAATGTTTGTGAAGGGTTATCCACACACTCAAAGCATCAGGGGATCCACTTGCTCTTGTACCAATTTACCCTACAGAAGGAAGCGGATAGAGCTTCTCTTACGATGATTCGTGCTCAAGAAATAGGAATTGAGACCCCTAATTAAGACAGAGAAATAGATTTTGATATCAAAGTCAAATGCGTTGCATCCCCGACCTACACTCCTTCCCCTATGAAAAAATGCCTCTGTTAGTGCTCATTGGGTAGGAGAACTTCTGGGAAGATTAATATGGAGGTGGATTTGTTGGATTCTAGCGTAGAGGTGACCCTGACATCGATGAAGAAGATCAAGGCAAAAGGTGTCTCCACTCACACTCAGGCTGTTGAGATTGATAAAGAGGTGAAGAAGAAGAAACCCTAGGTCTGTATGGCTAAGATTTTGAGCTCTATGTCTTCCACCCTTCTCCAAGTGGGCAAGATCATTGTAACTATGAATGATGATACTGACCCTGAAACAATGATGGAAGCCTCAGAGTAAGATAATCTTGAAGATTGATGGTCTAGCGGGATCTCTATTTTTGTCATATTTACGTAAGTTTTTGGGATATCTATTTTTGGCTGATTTACATAAGGTGGTCTGGTTTACGTAAATCCAGTTTTGGTCTTCGCTTGTTCGCTTTGATGCAGTAGTGTCCTTCCTTGTTTTTATTTGGTTCTTTTTTTTCTGCTAGGTTATCCTCCTAGGTTTGTTCTCCGAAGTCTTCCATGGCCTCTTTGTTGCTTGGTTGAATTTCTTTTGTTTTTGGTTTTGAGGATGAATTCCTCTTCTGTTCTCGGTGGTCTAGCCACCTTCTCGACCTTTTTGATGTAAAAGGTTTAGGATCCTTTCAAAACCCTCCTATAAATCTCTCTCTCTCTCTCTCTCTCTCTTATATATATATATATATATATATATGAGGTTATTAAAAGGTATTATCTCAACCATTTATTTTTTTAATACATAGGGAAATTGATAACACCATTGGGTGCTACCACTAAAAAACCTTAGCTCGTTGGGTTAGATGAAGCCAACATGACCCTAACCCTCCAAGGAATCGAATTAGGTAGTTAATTGACAAACACCTGACCACTACCATCCAACCTATTTTCTTATAGGTACATCATGGTTTGAACCTTGGACCTCTCCAAAGAGAAGCAAAATTCGTAACCACTACATTGTCCTTGTCAAACAATCATTTAAATTTTTTAACTTTTAAGAAGATTTAGGTTTGAATCTTGTCAAGTGATAAATATATAATTATCAAATTATTTTAATACCATTATATGGTCATGATATAGGTGAGTTTGTCTCGGTCCCATATAACCCATTAATTTTTTTTTTTTTTTTTTGAATTTACATGGAATCGGTAGCCGCCACGAATCCGGGCAGGCTGTCCAGCCTTTTATGGTCGCCACAGTATTTATGTGTTGTCTGCCCCATAAGCCGCCACATAGATCTTCGTGCAATCCGCCCCTATAACCACCATGCCACAATCATTTTAAACCTTTTACGCTGCTGAAAGCACCAGGAAAGGGACAAGCGTTCAGTCCGACGAGGCCCGAGATTTGAACCATTAAAAAATATTAAATTTGAATCTTTACCATTTATTAAATGGTATAAACTTTTAAAAAAATATATTTCCAATGTATAAAGCTACTTCAAATCTTATTAGATGATATTACATGAGTCATGATGTAATATAGGTGGGATCATTGTAAATCCATATAATTATAGTATTTTGACACTACTTTTTGCAAATTTTGTGCATTTTGAAGCAAGAAGCACCATATGGGGACCAAATGACAAAACATATTTCAAATTTTAAAAATTTGCTTTTTCTTGGAGAAGATTAAATTCACTCAAAAAACTATCAATTACCTTTGAAGATGTGATTCACCCAACAAAGATATCAATTCACTCAAATATTAATTCACTCCACTTGTTAATGAGAGTGAATCACTTGCAAAATTGAATGAATCACTTGACATAACGAGAAAACTGCTCAATCGATGCACCAAAGTGAAAATCTACACAAATTTCAAGGAAAATCTTTCAAAAAATGGCATTTTTGTCATTTTGTGGTGCAGTAAGCATGTTTGGAGCCTTCTAAGCCTATTAGAGGCATGTAACATTTAGAGGTGAAACATTTTGTGAAAGTTGCCCCCAAATATTTACTTTTACTTTCACCCCAGGTAACTTAGGGGTAAACTCTTACTATAAAGAGGACCCTAGGGCTCTCATTATAATCATATTTTGGACATGAGAATTCAAAGCTACAATGTAAAGCCCACTTTATGCTTTATACTCATAAGGTTGTAAGAAATTGGTAAGTCCTTTGCATCCCATTAGAGGCACTGCATCATGGTTTTTCAAGTGTGTGATGGTTGGGGACTACCCTTCTAGCCTATCTTATCATTTGCTTAATAATTTTATAATAAAACGAGTGGGTGGACATTGATGTTATTTGAAATCTCGTGTGTTGACTAATTACATGCTCTCTTAACTATGATGTAACAACAATATTTTTCTTTCATATCTTGCCCTCCAAACTTCATGCACTTACTTTTTGCATCTTCATTTACACATTTTAATTTTGCACTTCAAAATTCCACATTTAACTTTTTGCATGCATTTCATTCAATAAAAAATAGTTAGTTTAAATTAGGCCTAAATGAGGACAGTAAGAGACCAACCTAGATCTATATGTAGGGGGAATCCTATTTTTAGGATCATATCTGACCCTATCCTAACACAACCATTGTTATATACTTGTCTAGTGTTGATGTATGTTTTCACCTTGGGCACCTAGTGTGTATGGGCCCATTATGATGTAATATTTACTTTTTTATGAGTAGGAATTAGTAGTTTAGGTCTCTTATTTCATGTGGTCTAACCGTTGAGCTTTAGGGTTAAGGTAAAAGATTCCATATAAGGACATCAGTTTGGAGTAGAATGTATCTCATATTTTTTACTCAAAGGGTATCAAAACTTTGCTTCCAAGGAGGTTGTCTCCTCAAAGAGGTCTACTATATTTGTTCCACTTGATTAGTATAAATTTCTTGTATTTCTAACTAATTATTTTCTTAAGCATTTTTGTTATTTCATTTTCATGATCATTTAGTTATAAGAATTTCCATTAAATCATGCATTGCTATTGTTATTATGCTATTTTTATCTGAAGGTTCCTAATAACTAGTATCAAAACTCTTTCCAAGGCCATGTTCCACAATAACAACAATAGTTATTGTCCTTTTGTCCATTTTTCTATTATGTAATTATTTTATTTTTCCTCATTTTTCATTAAAGTATATTTCCAAAAAATACATAATTTTTTTCTTTTTTAGTGGATTAGATTAGAAACCTAGTGTTTAGGATTTTAAAATATCATGAAGGAGCTATCATTTTTGGCTAAGCTAGATTTCCCATAAAGCATCTAGTAAAGATAGAGGTGCTCAAAATCCAATACCCAAGCCTTAGACAACACTTGTATATGATTAAAAGCTCCCACATACCCTTGAATATACAGAGAGACCCCCTTAAGAATAGGAAAAACCTTCACCCATAGGACTATATTGGTTGTTTAAGTTTTGTGGTGCATCGATAAGTAGTTAACCTTGGGAAGTTACTCTCATAATACCCTTAGAAATGGATTGTGTAGCTATGGGTATGTGTCGTGGAAAATTTTGAATATCCTTAAGATTTTGCATGCTATTCAAATACCTTTGGCCCACAAGTAGACATGTGAGCTCTAGTGGTCTCACTGCTTTGACCTATGATGGCTTGATAACTAAACATGTCAGGTCTAGACACCCTAATATGAGCCTATGATGTTGTTCTTTAAACAGGTGTGCTCAACCATATTTTTAATGTATTATTTATGTGTAAACATGATGACCATTGGGCTATCGTAGCAAATTTTAACCAAACACATGAAATAGAGAGAAAAGAAAGAAAAAATGATAAACCCATATTCATTTGAATATCACAATCAACATGGATTTTTAAATCAGTGAGAGAAACATTATCTGTAGATTCAAATAATGTAAATTACAGACAAGTGACACACAGACATTCTACTAAAAATATGCCAAAGTAGAAATCGGATAATTTGTATTATATTCAAAGTATGATGACTACAATGGCAAAGCCCAGCAGAGTATCTAGATCATTTTTAATGAATATAATACAAAGCTCACCCTGTTCGAATAACATAACAAGGGAATTGTAATCTACTATCCTAATTATAGTGACATATAGACTTTGGCTCCTTGAAGCAACTCTTGGAAATGATCTCAAGTGGGCTACTTAACTCTCAGCAGTACCCGCACAAAGGTGGAAAGAACTAAGAGATGGCTAAAATAGATAAAATACAAAAGAAAATATGATAACCTTGGACAGAACCCTTAGAATACCTCTATCAAGTTTGTTATATGATTGCTTGATGATGAAGCTTAGCTGTTGCAGCTTCTTTTATAGCTTGAGTTACCAAAATTTATCGTAAATACTTGGTCCTCATTCAACCATGTGTGTTCTTATCGACCCTGTGTCTCTTCAACTTCTCGAGTGTGTTAGAGCAAGAACCAATTGATGCTAGCTGGGAAAATTTCTATCAGACTATTGTTGGTTCAGGACTGCATCGTTCGCTGCTGCAACTCATCCTTTTAGTTTTTTCTATTCTTACTACTTTTGTTTTGAAGGGAGCTCTTGAACTATGGTGGGTCAGGCATCTGATTGTGCTTTATATTTTATGCAAAATATAAACTTATAATTATATATTTTATTTTATTTTTATTTTTTTTATACTAATCTATTTTTGTCTTTGGCTAGACCTGGACTAGGTTCGATGCAGATATATTTTTAATGTGAAACAGAGGGAGACTCGACATGACGGTGAAGAGAGAAAAAATAAAACATGACAAATGAGGCAAAATAGAATAGGATGTGTGATATGAATACATGAAGTGATGGTGTTTGTGAAAGGAATGATAATCAAATCATTCCAAGCTACAAGGATATCAAGTGTTAACAGAAACACCACATTCAACCAAAACAAGATTCTGAAAGCAATTTGACAGCATAAGCTTACAAATAGATATGCAAAAAAGAGAGCAAAAATATCATATATTATATCTGAAAATGAAACACTGAGTACAATGAAGGTGCCTTGCTTATATAGGCAAGGATGATCAACCATAGTCGTAGGATCAAGCTAAGGACAAATATCCACCGTACAAAAGGAATATGTGATATGGTCCATAGATATGTAACCACTATGGGAGAAATAATATCAAACCTCCAAATGTCACCCCTAGGAATAGTCAAACCTAAAAATATCCCCATAATATCTAATAAATAAATATGTAACATCTCATAATATCTAAATAAGATAAATGAAATATCCACACATAAGTGGGTGGGGAAAATACATGGAATAACTAAATAAAGAGAAATAAATTACCTAGGTGAACATTAGCTAAGGTAAACAACCTACTCTAACACCCCCCTCAAGTGAAGCTAGGTACCAAAAATTAAAGTGGCATATCCACAATATGAGTCCCGACAACAAGGCCTGATTAGGTACTCATGTACAATGTGTATCCAGAATCTCCTAAACCAGAAGGTGGAAAACCATGTGGAAAAATAACCATCCAACTAGAAAGAGAGAAGAAAAAGTAGGAATGGAGCCAAGGAGTGCTCCCAACACCCCCTAGGATGACGAGCTCCATGAAGAAGTCCTATGAAGAATTGGATGCCTTTGCGATGAACAATGTGTCTCCCACAAGGAAGAAAGTAGCCATGAAGCATCCGTCGAATATCTTCCCACTCCAAGTGAGTGTGAGAATATGGGAATAAAATGTAGAATGATGACATAGAATCATTCAAACTGATTTGAAGTGAAGAATATTTCACCAATGAATTATAAATGAATCTCCAAGAATGTAGAAGCCCAAACCAACACCAAAATTGGGTAGAATATAGTCCCAATCAACATCCAAAATATCAATATGCACAAAACCATGAGTGTGCAAAAGTGGAAGAGATGTTTGAAGAGAATCCATCAAGGAAGAATCACTAATGTCTTGTTGCATAAGTGATGATGAGCCCAAGGAAGCAGCAAGAGAAAGAAGTGGAGGCTTAGAAGCCTCAAAATAATCAACATGGTCTTCAGGATCTCCAAGTGAGAGTCCAACCGAAGACAAAATATTTGTATCCAATTCATGTAAGAGTACATCATCCAATATGAAAGAAACGGGAGAAGGAAAGGATGGACAAGGTAGCTCAATCAAATAAGGGCACACAAAAAAAGGATCCACAAAGGAAGAAGTACATGGAGGAGATACAATGTATACATCATCATCAAATAAATGAGTAAGCTCCTCATACATGTCAAGAAAATCACATGTGTGACTCTCAATGAAGAGAGAGGCAACACCATACAAGAAGTCATCTATATGTAAGGATGTAACATGCCATGAAATATCTGATGTATATGCTACAACATCAACATGATCATCCACATAAGACAAGTGTGGAGATGTATCTTGTAAAATATCTGAAGTAGGTACTATAGCATCAACCTCATCATCCAAAACATCATGAGATAGTGACTCCAAAAATAAAGGTGCAATGTCACAAATGATGTCCTCTAAGAAAGCAATTGTAAAATAAGGTGCCTTGGGTAAAAAATTTCTTTTTAACATATGATAAGCAAGGTGAGGTGTGTTCTTGTGAACTCCAATAAAATTTTGAAGCTCTCCACAAACTGAATAATAAAGCATTCTAGAGATCCTTATATTGTTCATGAACCATGTTCTATACTCCTTATCCTTCACCATTGGTTTGGGTTTTGGAGTTATGAACAAAGGATCCAAACCTTCACTTTGACATAATGAACAAATTAACTTAAACCATGCTTCAAATATTTCAGCATTTGCCTCTATGCTAAGTTTAAAAAAAGAAGTTTTCAAGATGTCCTCAAAAGTAGAAGAGGCCCCCAAAATCAAATGAAATTATAATGTGAAAGGTCTAGTGTGATGTCACAAGGTGGTGCAAAATACCATAAAATCACATCAATGCACAAATGAAGCCTCTAAACTCTAAAAAGTATCCAAAGGAATTACCAAAAGAATCCCCTCCTTCAAACTAAGTGCCTCAATGAGGAATATTGTCACAAGAGGATGCACCACAACAAAGCAAGGGAATTCAAATACAAAGGACTCCTCAAGCACAACAATGTGTAGGCTCCACCAATACTGAACACCAAGTAAGCTGATCACAAAGTTCTAAACTAAGTGGACAAACAGAAAATGAAGGAAGATGGGACTTTATAACAATAGTTCATACACCGGTTCAAGTGCAAAACCCTTTTTCACAATACAATATTGAGAGTGCAGTCATAAAATCATTATAAATATCTAAATACAGATCCAAAAATCTAAAATTTTATAGAAATATCAGAACAATTATTTTACAAGCCTGGAAAAAATTTTGCTAAGCAACTCCCAATATTTCTCCTGAAATTATGAGTTTACTAAAAATAGTAAAATCACTGTAACTGTTAGAATACAGATCCAAATTCTCTAAAATTTTATGGGCTGGTCTATAATATGATTTTACACATTTTGTAAACAAATATACAAAAAATCAGAATTTTTGATGAAGATATATGCAGATTACTAAAACATTGTAGGTTTTCGTAAAATCAAGATATCTTGAAGAATACTGATCCAAATGAGCTAAAATTTTGGGCACAACTCAAATGAATGCATCTATAGACCTCCAAAAAAAATTTAGGAAAAATGACATTTCTATAAGGAGATACATGCAAAATATAAAAATGGGTTGGGTTGGTGACCCTGCCAAAAAGGGGAAATGCTCAAGCAAAAAAATGCTTAGGACAGATCCAAGGGAATGAGGATATTGTAGTATGGGTAGAAGAGATTTTAGGAGGTTGGTTATGATCTTAAAATAGGAGTGACACAAACTGGCAAAAAAACTCTATCAAGGACCCGATCACAAAAACTGAAGCTTCCACACCATTCTTCGAACCTGCAAGAGAAACAACTGCACAACACTCACTAATGGATGACTGAAACACCTATCGCTTTGATGCCATGAAAGGAATAATAATAAAATAATTCCAAGCTACAAGGATCTCAAGTGTTAAGAAAAACACCACATTCAACCAAAACAAGAATCTGAAAGCAAATTGACATCATAAGCTTACAAATAGATATGTAAACAAGAGAGCAACAATATCATATATTAGATCTGAAAATGGAACACCGAGTACAATTAAGGTGCCTTGCTTATAAAGGCAAGGATGATCAACCATAGCCGTAGGATCAAGCTAAGGATAAATATCCATCGTACAAAAGGAATATGTGATATGGTCCATAGATATGTAACCGCTATGGGAGAAAGAATATCAACCCTCCAAATGTCACCCCTAGGAATAGTCAAACCTAAAATTATCCCCATAATATCTAAGAAATAAATATGTAACATCTCATAATATTTAAATAAGATAAATTAAATATCCACACATAAGTGGGTGGGTAAAATACATGGAATAACTAAATAAAGAGAAATAAATTACCTAGGTGAACATGAGCTAAGGTAAACAACCTACTCTAATAGGTTGGACGTGGAAGATACATAAAATACATGAGAATAAGCCCCAGAAGGATAGGGTAACAACATATTTGTAGGTGGGAGGGAGGAAGTAGCACTAGGGTGCTAGGAATAGGAAGAAAAACTGAATGGAAAACAAGATCTAGAGGTACAGAAATTAAAGAAACCATAAAAAACATGGTACCTCCATAATTATACTCCATCGGGGTTTTACCTCTGTAACTATATTTTTTCCAGATGCTTGTATATTTTCAAAGCAAAGAGATTGTTGAAGCTTTAGTATATACTTCCTTTTGCTATGCCTTTTACATCTTTTACACAGAAAGTTATTGCATTGTTTATAATTTTTCATGAACATCACCTTTTGTACACTCTAGCCCATTTCTATCACTAAAATATTTACTTCAACTATTGCATTCATATAAAGTCACTTTGAGAGGGTCCATTTCATCATCTACTGATGATGCAATCATGATCTGTGGATATGAGAGGATTTGGCTTGCTTGAACCTACATCGGATCTGTGATCTAAACTGCTTGCTCCATGAGTTTGTTCTTCTTGGTACAATATCTAAGATCTCAACCTGTGTGGCAAACTTTATTTGTGTGGTTCAATACTTTCTCCTTTGAGCATTTTTTAGTTCACCAAGCTTCGCTGCTCCACTTGCTTTTCCTATCTTCTAAACAACTTTAGGATATTGGTACTCTTATGTGCTTACTCAGGCTTATGCACGTATATGTGCTTATTTGGTGATGTCATGAGAAGTTGTTGCTTGGGATTAGTAGATATGTTTGATATTATCATTTATTATCTTGTGTATGGGGTACCATGTTATTATCTATATACTTCCAATTACTTATCTGAATAAATATGAGTTGTTCACTAGCCTCTGACAGATTACAACTTGTCATTGATTTGAAGATAATTTTGCTCTGTAGCACTATAATGAGTCTTTATATGTAAACCTTCAGATCTTCTTATTTTTGGTTGGTTTGATTCATGTTATTTAAACTTGACCAGTCTTCAACCAGTGCCAATATTGGGTGATTAAATAAATTTTGATGTACCCCTTTTTTATTTTTCACCGACTCATAGTGGAAAAAAATTCTTTCTCTGTCATGGTGTACACTCCTCTATATTTGTGTGTGATGTAGAAATGGGATCCAATCATTGGTGGACATTAATATCTGGCGAGTCAATAGTTATTAAGCATTCGATGATATAGACAAGTCGATATCCTTGTTGGAGTCTCTCTTTTTTGTCTCCGCCATGGTACAAAATTTCAAGGGGGAAACTTCTTTATCCTCATGCTCTAGCCAATCACCAACAAGCTATGGGTTTAGTGGGCCAATCTCCGCTCTTCATTGAGTTATGGCAGACCAACCGTCGATGAGTTATCAAAACTAATGGGTGGACTAGTTGACTTTTCCATTTCTTTTAATGTTTGTATTTATAAACTACCAAGGTACATCTTCATTCTTACTCACTGTGGTGATGTCTATCTTGTCTTCTAGCAGCATCCAATCGCCATCGAGTGCATGAGAATGATGGGCCAATCGTTGGCAAGCACCAAGGTGTGGTATATGAAGTTGAGCCATTCATCTCATTATGGTGGTGAATCTTGGCCTTTAAACTCTATCCAATCACCATAATTCACTCTGCTTAGCAGACCAATCATTGGAAATCTCCTGGCTGGCAGATAAATGAATTTTTTTGGCCTAAGTCCCTTTTTTCATTCTAAATATTCTTTGAAGTTTTCTATGGTACAAATTTTAATTTGTTTTTCTATGGTGTCGCCTCCTTTGTCTACTAGCACCAACCAATCGCTGTATAGTATGATGATGGAGGACCAATCTCTAGCATGTGCTTCGGCTCAATGGACTAATAAAAAGCTTCATCTTTGACCTTAGAAAAAATGAAAGAAATATTTTCTTGGAAAAAAATTACTAAGGTAAAGTTTGTAACATGGCCATAGGGGGGAGTAAATTTCTTGAAGAACACAAGCTTATACTGAGAGGGGGGTGAATAGTATAAGATCAACTTTTACTTTTCTTTCACAATATTATCCAATATAATCAATGGCAATATCAATAGAAGTAATCAAATTAATGCACAAATCATCACACACAATAGAGACATCAATTTAACATGGTTCACCCAATATGGGCTACTCCACGGAGAAAATATTTCACTAAAATTTTCTCAACAAATCTCTTGGAAATCATTTTCCTATTACAATATTTATAGACCTCTTTCCAAAGGAGACACCAATACCCTAATGCTATGATTTGTGAATCTCTCTCCATAGGATAAATCTTTACCCTTATCTCTGGTTCGTAGAACTTGATCCAAAATACCTCTATCTCCTCAACTGGTTTGTGGATCTCTCTCCACAGAAGAACTCTATCTTCTCAGCTAGTTCATGGATCACAATCCATAGGATAACTCTTTCCCCTTGATCTGGTTTATGGAACTCTATCCATAGGATAACTCTTTCTCCTTTGCTCTGATTGGTGCTCTTCTAGAAGAATTTTACCCCCACTACACTGGCTTGTGGATCTCTCTCCATAGAAGACCTCTATCCTCACTCAAAAGACCTCTATTCTCATAGACTTGGCTAATGAATCTCTATCCACTGGAGACTACTGTCCTCTGCTCTATAACTTCCAAAACTTATTCTCAACTCTACTCAATCTCTGTCTCAAATCTACACTAAACACCATCCTCGATCTAGTAAAAATCTGCTCTAACTCTATATTTGGTCTAGCACAAATCTGCTCTCAAATCTACACCAAAATCTATCCTCAAATTTGTCCTCAAGCCTTAACACAAAGCTTGAACAAATCAAACCTGCTCTTAATGCTATCTCAAGTCTTCACCAAGACTTGCTCAAATCTGCCTACAAGTCTTCACTAAGACTTACCTCAAATATGCCTACAAGTCTTCACCAAGACTTACCTCAAATTTACCTACAAGTCTTCACTAATATCTGCCTTCAAGTCCTCTCAAGAACTTGCTCAAATTGCTCTCAAGTATTCAACAAGACTTGCCTCAAATTTGTCTACAAGTCTTCACCAAGACTTACCTCAAATATACCTTTAAGTTCTTTCAGGAACTTGCTCAATCTGCTTTCAAGTATTCACCAAGACTTACCTCAAATCTGCCTTCAATTTCTCTCAAGAACTTGCTCAAACTACTCTCAAGTCTTCACCAAGACTTGCATTAAATTTATCTACAAGTCTTCACCAAGACTTCCCTCAAATTTACCTTTAAGTTATCTTAATAACTTGTTCAATTTTCTCTCAATACAAGCTCAAAATAACTCACAAAACATAATCAATCAATCTCAAATATTGCACACAATGTTATCAAATACTTTGTCTGATCTTCAAGGTAATTCCTTTAACTTGAAGCAGTTTAGACATATTCCATTCAGAATGCATTTAACCTCTGGAACATATAGAGAATGATGTACTCTATCAAAAACTCGATATGTTCTACTCAATAATTAAGTCTGTTGATTTCACAAATTTGGTTTCTAATGTTTGCACATTCACTTTCAATATCACTCAAATCCAATGCTCAAGAATTTTACTCAATCATTCAATCAATGAAACACAACTTACTCACAAACCCTAAATAAGTGTTTTCAAAATTCTTCAAAAAAAAATCATAATGTGGGTCTCAAACCCTAACTCAAATATTTCTCAATCTCTATCTCAAATCAAATCATCCATCAACAAAATGCACTCAAACTAGCTCACACATTTCCAACAATACTCAACAATCCTTTTCACTCCACCTTATATTTCATATATTCATTTCAAACACTCTAAACAAAAGATAGTGTGCCCATACCTTTTTGCTTTGATGGAGATATGTCTTCAAAACCTGTTTTACTCACAATAAAACCCTCTTGCCAATTCTAGGTTAGATAGCAACAGTCTATCTCAAAATCTCCACACAAATATTCTCCTCAACAATTATTTCACCATTCAATATTTACAATAAAATATCAAGTCACAAGTACACCTTATTACTCCTTCACTTTCAAAATAATATTCAATACACAAAAATAAAGTTCCTTTGTTAACACCTTATAATCTCCAATCTTCTCAAAATAATATTCAATACATAAAAATAAAGTTCCTTTGTTAACACCTTATAATCTCCAATACTCTTAAGATAATATTCAACACAGAAATAAAGTTCCTTTGATAACACCTTATAATCTCCAATATTTTATTTATTTTCCAAGCACCAAAATAAAATATTATTTCAACAACCCTTATGACTCCCTAGACATTTAACACATGCTCTTTAATTATCACATGCCCTCAAAACTCTTTCCGCATTCCAAACCTTTGGTAAATTAAATCAAATGTGCATACCTTATTTGTTAGCCCACATCACCAAAAATATTGTGCACGCCTTTGACGACTAGCGCCCAAAGACCAGTGACAAAACTCAAACCCGTGACCTATACTGCTGCAGCACCTTATCCCAAGGATAACCTACCCCTTGGGCTACATGTCCAGACATGAATCAAAGGTCCACGCTCCCTTACTAATGCTGCCACACAAATTTCAACGAAAACGAAACTCCTCTCTTCCTTTACCAAAACGAATCGCGTGGGATTCAAAACCATGAAATTCCCTTTGCAACACCTTAGCCACACCTTTGACCACCATCTATGCTACCCAGTGCCTTGGGATATTTCTTTTGTGCCACTTAAAATTAAACACAACTGCCTCCTTTTAACTAAAAAGCGCACAAGCTTCTTCTTCCTTCACGAAAATGCAGCGCTCGAGATATTACACACATAGGAATTCAAATTGCTTGGAGACTTAGAAAATGAAAAATATTTCCTATTAATACTCTTCCTTTGTATTAAAACATGACAGCCCTTTCGAATTTCGAATTCGAAATAAAATTTTAAACTTGATGCCTTCAATTATTTAAATTAAAATTTTAACCTTAGGTTAAAATATTTTAATTTAAATATATTAAAATAAAACCTTTGCCAACCTTGCTCAATGGACTTTGTCGGGGATTTATTTTTTAATGATTCCTTGGAACATGTTATTATTCATCTCTTCCTTTTTCCCAAATATTATAATATTATTATTTCTTTTTAAACTTGCTTTCCTTTTCTTGGGTCTTCTACCTTTTAGGTATCTTTAGGCATATAATATTTAAAATAAATATTATACCCTTTTCTTATTTTAACAACTTCCTTGATTTTTGGAGAATCAAATTTTTGACATCAATGACGACAAAACTGGACATCAAACCTCTTGATATCAATGACAACAAAACTTTCTCAAATTTACAACAATCCCCCCCTTTGTCATTGATGGCAACCCTTTTTTCTTTAAACATTCCTTTTACCTTTTTCAGTTCTTCTCCCCCTGAGAAACTGCTCCTCCTGACTGAATGCTCTCCTCCTAACTCAAATATCTCCCTCTTTGACATCAATGGCAAAGGGACTCCTTTGGGGCTAAAGATAAGACTCTTAGCTCATCCCCCTTCCCACCTCCTCTCCTTGAGGTGGTTAATTTTAGGATGGGAGTATCTCTACTCCCAACATACAATGCTCTTTTATTTGTCCACCTTCTTCTTCAATTGATACTTCTGATTCTTTTGAATCTTCCTGTTTCTACTCGTTTCTAGAAATTATGTTCTACACCACTTAGCCATATGTCTAACATTATTGCACTTATAGCACTTAATGTTGTGGTTCCTTGAAGGTGCAAATATATTGAATTTCCTCCTGGTGAAGCCATATCCATTCCTATCATAAACCCTGCAATGAATTGCTTTATGACCAAACTGATTACAAGAGTAACAATACCCTTGGAAGAGATGCCCATTTCTGAATTTTTTCTTAGTGAAACCATATTCCTTCTTTTCATGTGTCCTGCACTACATAGCCTTGTGACCAAACCTATGACATGAGAAGCAAAATCCTTTGAAGAAGTCTTGCCTTGAACCCATTGGTCTCTTAGTATCTTCTTCCCTGTGATGTTCTCTGTTCCTCATTTGTGCATTTTTTCCTTCCTTGGTGAACCTTCTATTTTTCAACTTATCCTCATAAGTCTCACTTTCTCCTTCACTCTCTTCTTTTGAAGCTTCTTCTTCTTTGGAGCTTGAGCTTGACTCCTCTCCTTGTTCTCTTTGTCCTTCTTTAAAACCAAGTCCTATCTTTTTTGATGAATATCTTTGTACACTGATACTTTTATCCAAGGTCTTTGAGCTTTTCTCAAACCTGTGTAGCTTGTCTTTAGACTCTTTCACTTCCTTTCGTAGTGAAGCTACTTCATGCTCTAATATTTCACATTATAAGACTTTTACCTCTAAAATTTCTTTAAATCTCCTTGTCTTAGATATTGAGTTTATCAGATCTTGTATAATATTTCCTTTCTTTTCATCACATTCTTGAAATTGAACCTTGAGTCTTGAATTTTTCTTTCTAACCTTTCTTAATTCCTTAAGAGCAGAAATAAGCTCACCTTCTAGATAAACTACTTCTTCATTTTCTAATTCTTCCTCTACCTTTTTGTCTTCAAGAGCATCTTCATATTCTTCTTCACTGCTATTAAACTAATTTTTTGTATAGTTATCTTCAAGATGTCCAAAGTTACCACAAATAAAACATTTGAGTATTCTTGGTTCCTTCTTCTTCCTTCCACTTTCTTGGATTGGAGCATCTTCTTCTTCTTCTATGGCCATGAATAAAATTTATTCTTCTTCATTATCTGAGGATCTTCCATCACTATCACTTGAAATTTTGCCTGTCTTATCTGCATAGAAGCTTTTCTTATGTCTTTGGAAAAACTTATTTTCATGCTTGTTTTGTCCATATCTTTTTTTTTTCACATCTAGATTTCCCTACTTCCCTATTCTTATGATCCTATTTCTCTTCACCACTGCTACTTCCAGCTTCTAGACAGTTAGATGCATAGTTACTATATTTACCATAATTGAAATACTTAATTGTTTTCGTACCTTTGTGCTTTCTTGAGTCCTTGTTCCTTCTGCCATAGTTTACTTCTTCATCACTGGATGACTCATCACTTGAATATGACTTCGTATCCTTTATATTCTTTGCTACTTTGAAGGCTTCTTCTTTCTTGGGGATAGGATCCTTTCTTATATCATCTCAAAGGATGTGAGAGTTCCATGTAACTCATCCCTAGTCAAATTTTCAACTTGTAGACACCTAAAACATGTCATGTTTAGGGAGACTACTCACATGGGCACATTCATAGATCATGTGACTAAACCTTGGGACCTTCCAAGTATCAAAAGTGGTTTTCACCACTCATTTGGGGTATTCTTAGCCCATCCAAGCCTGGTCGCTATGGACCAGAGCGGTTGGATCCTGGTCGTTGCAGCTCAGAGTGGCCAAACCTTAGCCAATGCAGATCAGAGTGGCCAAACCTTAGCCACTATAGACGACAGCGGCTAAACCCTAAAATGCATTTTGCCACCAATCTAGCCTAATCTCGGGTGGAAGTGGCAGTCTGCATGCAATAAGGCCGAGTGGGGACAACTTTGCATTCCTCCTCACAACCAGTCTACATGAAAGACTCAAGTCTGGATTTAGACATCAGTTAACTGGCCCTCAAGGGTAGACAAAGACTCAAATTCTCATGCTAACAAATAGTTTGTATGCAGGATTCGGTCTTAGGGTTTTAGACCTAAACCTAAGACCTCAACACATTATAAGGAGTAAACCTAAAAGCACTAGGGGACCTTCTTTTATCAATTGGAGGGAGAGAGACCAGGGAGAGCTTTTAGAGACTTGGAGAGCTTTTCTTGTAGCGAAGCCCTATCGAATTGGAGAGCAAATTAGAGCACCTTTTGAGGAGCAACGAAGTGCTAGCCGAAACAGGAGGTTATCATCTACAGGATATTCAATACATCGGACAAGAGACGACAATCATTTTCAACATCGGTAACAAGCTTAGATCCATAGCCTTGGAGCAATAGAGACAGGTTTTCATCTTAGCGGCCACTATCTCGGATAGTGGCCCATAGGCCTAGTCTAGGGTTCTTAGCATTAGTTTCCTTTATTTAGCTTATTACATGTTTTTATGTCATTAGCATAGATTTGATTTATTGCATTTCATAGCATTAGTTTCTATTATCATTGAGCATATTTTTATTTATCATTAGGGTTATTACTAACAACCTCATCCGAGGAGGCAATCTTGGACAATTGAGCGTTTGTTATTGTTTTCATGCTTGTAGGATTACAGGTTCATTGAATAGGTTATCAACATACGAAAGCAAAAGGATCCCTCTAGGAACTAGACCTGGAGAAGGAGGCATCTGTAAGCCCTCATACAGTTTTGTGTGCATCATCGGGAAGCCTACGAGAGTGCATCTCCCCTTGCGAGGGGATATCATACATCTGCTGCCCTACTTTGTAAAATTTGTATCAAAAGAAGGGAATCCCTTAGAGGGATCTATATGTAACCGAACTTGAGAAAAAGCAATAAAAAGCATTATCTATTCATTTATTTGTAATTTTGGTTGTATCTTTCATTTAATGCATGATTAAATATGAATAAGATAAATAATATTCGCAAATAGGAGTAGTGGACGGTGCATCGCTTCCTCGAGGTCGCTACAGATGGCGATCATGATGGGACCCCCACCAAGTTTTTATTTTCTACCACTTTATTGATCCATGTTTTTGTGTGCAGGTTTAGCTACTCTAGTCTACAGTGGCCATAAATCAGCCACTCTGGTCTACAACGGCCAGAAATCAGTCGCTCTGGTCAACAACGGTCAGAACTAGAGTGTAGCAGAGGACAAAATATTTGTTCTTTGAGCTGGATTAGAGGTTGGTACAACTTTTTGATGATTTATGTTCTTTTATATGCTTATATTTTCCTAAAATAGTGAACATTAAGACACATTTTAATTTGGAAAACTAAGGAATGGAAAAGAAAGAACTTGCATCTTGCGCATCTTAGGGTTTTTTTTAGATTTCCACTAGGTGTTGCTAGGAACAATGGCTTATGCTTGTAAAGTCTACCCTAGAATCCAACGTGCTAGAAATCATGTGTTAGTTTGCTTGCTTTGAGGCCCTGCTAGAGGCCATATTTGCACAAAATAGAGTGCATCCATGAAACTCATATTAGTTTATGCATATTTCTGAAAAGTGAAACATCATTTATATTAGGCATATAGGAAAGAGTCATTGTTGTTGTATGATGCATTTTACTTTATGTAAACTTAAAATGAACCCCACACACACACACATGTTTTAAACATTGGGGAGTTGGATTTCATCACCAACCCTCAATTCAATCCGGTGACATTGGCATTCATCTCCTTCCACCGGCTTGCCCCCTAGATCTTCTTAGAATGGAATTGGAAACTTCTTTATAGTGGTACTAAGTTACTCATGTTCAAACTGTCTCCCACTATTGGAACAATCATTGGTTCAGAGTGGAAGAGCTAGGTGAACCCCCCATTGGGACTTCAATGGTGTATCCTAGTCTCTTTTTGAGAAAATCATGTTTGGCATGGGTGTTCTTGATTCCCACTATGGATGAGTCTCCTCATTCTAAATCCAAAACAAGAGCAAGAAACAAGAACAACAACGCATCAAAAACACAACAAATAGTTTAGGGCACACATAAATTGGTAATCAAGATAAACACTTGCTTGATATTGTTTGGCTATCTCTTAATTGTAATCCAAAAGACTAATTCATAAACACAATGGTCAAAACCAGAAGTAAACATCCTCGGTCCAATACCGAGGGAGAATCTAAAGCAACACATACCCATAGGCGAAGTCGTAGTAACATTGAACCACATGCTCATAAGACCGTGAGACGTAGTTCCACGAGTCTAAGGGGTGATAACTCAACCCTTGGGGGTTCTCCTCGAGAAACCCCAAATAGGGAGTCACATCATGGAACTAAATCACAAAAACACAAAGAGGCTTCACGGCCATCATCATCAAGGAGACACGAGGAAGCCTCAAGGCCTTCCTCTAAACACACAGAAACTTCTCAAAGACATGAGGAGGCTTCAAGAGCTTCCTCCCCACATGGACATAAGAAGGGTTCTAGACCCCATTCTTCACATAGGGATGATGAGGTTTCCCCATATCCATCCTCATGGAGGGTAGGTGGGGCCACAAAGCCTTCATCACCAAAAAGACACACAAGAGTCACAACATCTCAAACTTCACATGAGACACCTAGAATAGATATGCCCACTGAAGGGCAAGAAACTAGAGCTACATCCAGTCATAGGCATCAAACAGAAGATACCCTTCACACAAGAGGAAGGATTCCAATAGATTATGACCTCATTGGAGTAAATGGCACCCCAAGGGATCAACCATGGAAAACAAGATAGTTAGATGAGTTGGATCGGTTTCATCCGAGGCCACCTCCCAGAACCGTAGCCACAGAAAATTCTACATCTGGAAGTTCATGAACTATTACTTCTAAGTGCACCTCTCAACCTAGGGATGCTTCAGAGTGACTCCACAAGTCTCATGCAGAGTCTGACCATAGAGACACTTATCAACACACAAAATAGATTACATTAGCTAGCAAGAGCAAAGAAATAGCAGAAACCTCTTCGAGGAATCTATGAATCAAAACCACAAGAACAGAATCAGACAAACATGAGTCTTCTTTAATAGCGCAATCTGACCACATGCGATGGTTAGAAAATGCATTGCGTAAAGAGTGAGAGCTAGTGGAAGCTCTCGAGCATGACAAACAAAGAGAAAGGCTTTTGCACCAACATGAGCAGCGTCTAAGAGAACAAGCTGAGCAACTAGCTCGTATCAATTTACAAGCCAATGGTAATGATCATCAAAGAGATAAATGCATTGACTCACCAAGAGAAGGGTGCACTAGACAAGAAGAAATCCCACAACGAAACCACCACTCAAATCATGAACAAAATCAAACTGGTGGAGAAAGGGTAAACATGATAAATCAGGATCAAACACATCCTGAATCCCCTCGTAGGAGGGAAGAGAATAGAACAAGTCAAGTGCACATAGGGTTACCTCCATTACCACCATGAGGGGGCCTACAAGAAGAGGAACTCCTCACCTCAAAGGCATTCTAGGCACTCGCTAAAAATATGAAGTCCTTTGAGAAACAAGAGATGGTAGGGAACCAACCAACATTGAGTAAAATACACAACCAACCATTATGCCCATCAGTCCCTAGCCCTGCATATCCTAAGCATTTTGAGATGCCTAGGTTAGAAAATTTCAAGGGTGAAGAGGATGCACAAGAGCATGTTACCAATTTCATCAATGCATGTTTTCATCTTGAAGACAATGATGCTCTTATGCTAAGAACTTTCATTATGACATTTTTGGGCGCTACCACTCAATGGTTCAACCAACTTCCCAAGCACAACATATCCAGTTTTGAACAACTAGTAAACGCATTCCTAAAGCGTTTCTCCTTTGGTGCTAAAAGGAAGGTGAACCTTTCAGACCTGGCCAACTTAAAACATTATGATGATGAGCCAGTAATGGAATATGGGGATAGATGGAGAAAAGTCATGGCAAAGTTATCATTCTCTGTCCCCACAGAAGAAATTATCCGCATGTTCACCAAGAGTTATTCTAAACACATCTCCCTCTTGCTACAACTTCAACAATATCCTTCATTTGAGGAAGCCTTGGCACAGGCCAAACTCATTGAGGACATAAAAGTAGATGAGGGAACCATCAAGCTCCGAAACAAGGAGTGGAACAAAAATGGCAAGAATGACAAATACAAGCAGAAGTAGGCAAACCCTGCTCTAGTTAATCAAGTAGTATTGGTTGCACCTAAGGATGGGGCTGCGCAGCAACCCCAAAATTATCAAGCACAACCCCCACCAACCAATTATGATCAAAAGAACAATCAAGGGTGAAATAGAGAATGCAAGCCACCTCGCTATTTTACACCTCTATCAGAGTCAATGCAATCAATTTTCAACCAATTGAGCGAGGCTGGGAAGATCAAATTTCTTGATGTACCTCTTGTAGATCCCAACCATCCTAAGCCAAAAGGATATAGGGAAGATCAATTTTACCCTTATCATAGGATACTAGGGCATAACATTGAAGTTTGTGTTGGTTTCAAGCACCAGGTGCAAAACATGATTGAGGTGGGAGAACTTAAAGTTGACAACCCATTGGCTCCTGATAACAGAGATATGGGCATATAAAAAAACTTGCTTCCAAACCATGAGGTCCCTAGAGGGCAAGGTGCCCAAGTCAATCAGGTCCGAATTGATACGCCTACCCATGGGTGCATTGGGATGGTTGAAATTGTCAATATAGCAACCAGGAGTAGATGATATGGTCAACCATAGCCTCCTGTGGCTCCCATTAATGTCCCAGCTGCACCTAGGTAGAGGTAGGGGCAGAACAACCTTCCAGGGCCACCAACCCGACCTGTGGTAACTGTTCGGAGTAGACTAGAGCAAAACTTACAAATGACTCCAGCCAAGCTATCTATCTATGAGCTCATACAACAGTCCCCAAAGCACAGGGAGACTTTGATGGAGATTTTGAGATCAATTGAGCTCCAACCACAAGATCCAAATGCATTCACTTATTTTGTGGGACAAGTACAAGAATGCCAAGAACCTGTAATTCGATTTTATGATCATGAGATTAAGATAGTGCCTACTGCCTTACCAGACCCTCCATTGCACATTGTTGCATCAATCAATGATTTACCTTTTAAGTGGGTCTTGATCGATACAGGTTCATCAATCAACATCATCACAACAACAGCAATAGAACACCTTAAGATCCCCAAGTCAAATATCATTTTAAGAGCCTACACATTAAGAGCTTTCAATGATGCTTTATGCAATACTATGGGAACGATAGTCCTACCCATCAAGGTGGGGCATAAGACCATCCCTATGATGTGTCATGTCTTGGAAGGGGCCATGCAATACAACATCCTCCTAGGATACCCTTGGATAAGAGATATGAAGTGTGTTCCTTCGATTTTACACCAATGTGTCAAGTATGTGCATGATGACAAAGTCTATGTGGTGTTGGCTGATGAAGAGCCATTCAAATATGTCCATCAGGTGGATTTTCTAGGAGAATTTGTGATTCCTTCTACCCACCTGTATGTAGGACCTTCATCTCCAACTACGCAACTAGATGACAGAGACAAAGGGGTACGAAAAGACCCATCCACATCAGCACCTCATCTTGCACCCAAAATGACTAATGCTTCTAAGAGACCATCAACGTCTAAGCCAAAAGATAATCAGAAGCTAAAGGCACCTTTAGTTGAGGAAGGAAAGCCCAAGGAAGTGCTAACCATAGCCATTGAGAAAATTCCAAGTCCCATGGAAGAAGAAGATCTCCAAGATCAAGCCGAGGAGATACTAGAACCCGCTTCGCTAGTGTCATCTGTAGGATCATCCACATCACATGTGACAATACACTTGGCAAGTACAGGGATAGGAGAGTATCTTGTGTAGAACATAACATTCATGCCCATCATAGAGTCTACACAGGACATGGGATGGCCAAAAGACCTAAGACCACCAATGGGAATAGTGGTTCCACTTGGAATCCCTCCCAACCAGACCAACTTTGTCTATGTTGGCCTGGACTGCACCCATAAGTCTATAGACATAGAAGAGGATAATGATGAACTATTCACTGTTAATGTTCATTACCTCTCTAATCCTGAGTTTTCTCTAACCTACTTTGAACATTGCCATTGGCATGGCTACGATCTTGGTATATATGAGCAGGGGCATAGGCGGCCATTCGAGCCATAATACCAACTTCCCACTGACAAGTTTGGGTTAGGCTATCACATCAGAGGTCGAGATGACTCTCTAGCAGTAACCTTGGATAGATTAAGCTTGGGGTTAGGAGAAGACATCAATTTTATTCCTTATCACCCACCAAGTACAAGACATCTGATCAACAGACAAGTGGTTGTGGTAAACATACCACCACCAGAGATTTATCATCCAAGCTTCACAATTGATGCCACCCCAATAAGTTGCAACTTGTGGGATGAAGAGCGAGAAGAAAATGGATATGAGGCAAGTGATGATGAAGCATAGGTAAGCTTAGCCTATCATGGGCCTCGCTATTTACAAAGCTTTGTCTGGTCCAGCCATAATGAGAGTGGGTACATATCGGATGAAAGTGGCTATGAGTCAGAGGACTCAACAGAGAGAGCCTACCTAGGGGCAAGGCAATGGCCCCATAGCTTGGGGCAAGATACTAATGCAAATGGCATCTTCATAAGTGATGAAGAATATGAGGATGAGACAGAGATGGCCTACTTGGGGCCAAGACACGTGCCCCTTGTCTTGGGACCACATACCAATGCTAATGGTTTTTGGATAAGTGATGATGACTTTGATGATGAGACTGAGATGGCTTATCTTGGGCCTCGCCACTTGCGACAAGTCAACATATTGGTAGAAAGAGAAGTGGCACTTCATGCCATAGACCCTAGCTTGAAGTTTTTAGGAAGACCTATCGACTTAGATGCCATTCACCATGTGGTCAATCCCCCTCTACCTACATTCAGGGAGCTCTTAGAACCCAATGATCCTATTATCCGGCCTACTCATGGGCTAGATCTAGAGATTCCTTTTCCTCTAGAGCCTCATCATGAGTATGGAGGGGAAACCTCTGAGACAATATTTCACCCATGTGGTCCTGGAGATTTCATTCCATCCATCAATACAATCTCCATTGATTTGACCACTCCACTTCATAACCCAGTAGATCCTACTAAACCACTGTGTCTTGATATAGAGGCTATTGATTGGGATCGCATTGATTCACCCATAGAGCCTGAGGACCTTTTCCCTAACGAAGAGGTGTTACAACCATTTCATTTTGCATCAGGTTGTGCATATGATGTATTCCATGCCGGTTTGGATCCTGAGTCAGTAGGACCTATAAATCCTATCGATGACATTCATTTGATACCCATGCCTCACCAGTTGGAGGATGGGTCACATATGGCTATAGAAGCGACTTTTGAGGTGGACATCAGTGATGATCCTACTCAACCAAAGAAATTCAAGTTTGGAGAAAGTCTATCTCCAGAGGAACAAGCCATCATAATCCCTCTCCTTAAAGAGAGGCCAAATATTTTTGCTTGGACTTACAAAGACATGCTAGGGATTGATCCAAAGTTAGTTGTTCACAACCTTTCATTGGATCCCATGAAGAAGCCAATCAAGCAAAAGTTGAGGAAAATGCATCCAACCATCACTTTGATGGTGAAGAACGAGTTACAAAAACTATTGGATGCGATTTTCATAGTCCCAATTGACTATCCTGAATGGGTCTCGAACATGGTGCCCATGGGAAAGCCTGATGGAAGAGTCCACATTTGCACAAATTTTAGAGACTTGAATAGGGCAACTCCAAAGGATTCATTCCCATTACCAAACATAGATGCTCTTGTTGATGCCACTGTAGGTCATGAGATGCTCTCCCTAATGGATGGGTTTTTTGGATACAATCAAATCTGGATCAAACCCGAAGACCAACATAAGACTGCTTTCATTACTCCATGGGGGACATTCTATTACAAGGTGATGCCATTTGGCCTAAAGAATGTTGGTGCCACATATCAGCGGGCCATGACATACATCTTTCATGACTATATGCATAAGATCTTGGAGGACTACATTGATGATTTATTGGCCAAGTCTTTATTGCGGCAAGAGCACGCTGAAATCCTTACAAAGGTCTTCGATCACCTCATTGAGCACAACATTAGATTGAATCCTAAGAAGTGTGTGTTTGGCGTAACTTTTGGTAAGCTCTTAGGGTTCATCATTTCTAAGAGAGGCATTGAAGTCGATCCTGCAAAGGTAAAGGCTATAATGGAAATGGCCGCCCCTACCAACATTAGGGAGTTAAGAAGCCTACAAGGCAAGGTAGCATCCATCAAATGGTTCATTGCTCAATTATCAGACAAGTGTCGACCCATGAACCGATTGCTATGCAAGGATGTCCCATTTCATTGGGATGAAGAGTGCCAACAAGCCTTTGCAGAGATCAAAACTTACCTGGAAACACCATCGGTATTGGCTCCACCAAGGCCAGACGTACCATTTTTACTATACATATCGGCTACTGATTTCACGTTGGGCACCATGTTGGCCCAAAAGAATGCACAAGATAAAGAGCAAGTCATATATTACATCAGTCGCACCTTGGTGAGTTATGAGCTAGGATATGCGTATGTAGAAAAGTTGTGTTTGGTAGTGGTCTTTGCGACCAAAAAGTTGAGACACTACATGTTGAGCCATACGACCTACGTTATATCCAAACAAAATCCTTTGCAGTATATGATGAACAAGACCTATCACAATACACGTACTACAAAGTGGATCATGCTATTGATAGAATTTGATCTAGAGTTCATAAGCCAAAAGTCCATCAAGGGACAAGTCATAGCAGATCAATTAGCAGAGGCACCTCTTTAGGATAGCAAGCCTCTCACCATAGAATTTCCTGATGATGCGGTCTTCGCATTATCAGATCCACCTGAACCCGAAGAACCTAAGAAAGAAAGAGACATGGCATTATTCTTCGATGGTTCGAAGTGCGAGCAAGGGGGTGGAGTAGGGATAGTCTTTATCACACCATAGGGTGCTCCATTGCCCTTATCATTCAAGCTAGACTTCCCTTGCACAAACAATAACATAGAGTATGAGGCCCTGATCTTGGGACTCCAAACAACCATTGCAATGGGCATTAAAAGATTGAATATCTTTGGTGACTCCTTGCTCATAGTTAATCAAGTCAAAGGATTGTTCCAATGTAGGTGCCCACTCCTGAAAGCTTACAAGGAGCTTGTTGACACTTACCTAGCTCGACTGGAATGGTATGACATCGAGGCAATCCCTCGTACGTCAAATAGATTTGCAGACACCATGGCATATTTGGGATCCTTAATCCCTTAGAATCCATCTGCTGATTTCACAACCATTCATGTTAAAGTGCTCATGCACTCAACAATACAACGTGAGGCTATTGACAATCAAGAGTCAGTCAACATGATCCAGACCGAACCAAATCAGGATTGGTCCTTTAGAGCTAGAGCTTTCTTGCAAACGACACCTTGGGAATATTTGATCTCTCAAGGTCCTACGGAGTGTGGTACAACCATTCACCATAGGGTTGTTTCTCAATCTGTGTTCTCAGATTTTGGATCATAGGAGGAGCATGTCATTTTATCCATAGAAGTTGTGGCTTATCAGGATTGGCTTTCCCAATTATGAGATTTCCTGAAACTTGGAATGGTACCACAAGGCCTATCGCATGCCGAAATATGAGCATTTAAATAGAAGGTGATGAGGTATATCTTGCTAGGAGAGATCCTTTATAGACGAGGCTACGATGGAATGCTCCTTCGTTGTCTTGAGCCCCAGGAAGCATCCTGGGCAATTTTGCAAGCTCATGATGGTACGTGTGGTGGTCACTTCAGTGGCATGGCCATCGTTAAGCGCATCTTGAGAATGGGTTACTATTGGCCCACTATGGAAAAATACTATTGCGAGTATGTCAAGAAATGCGTTAAGTGCCAGCATCATGCAAACCTCACTCACTTGCCATCACAAGCCTTGCAACCCATCCAGGCAGCATGGCCCTTCTCGTAGTGGGGACTAGACTTAGTGGGGAAGATCTCACCCCCATCCTCAGGCCGACACATGTTCATCATAATGGCCACTGAGTACTTTACCAAATGGGTCGAAGTGATCCCCTTGACATCGACAACTGGACCAAGGATTGTGGAGTTTATACTCCATAATATCATAAGTCATTTTGGGGTCCCTTCGAAAATAATATCGGATAATGGGCCATCTTTCAAGAACAAAAATGTGTGTGCTTTGATGAACAAATACCACATTCAGCATAATTTTTCAACACCCTATTATCCGCAAGAAAATGGGCAAGCAGAAGCCTCAAACAAAATAATAGTCTCCATCTTGAGGAAGATAGTGAAAGATAATCATAAGGACTGGCATTTGCAATTGCCTCTGGCATTGTGGGCATACAGGACTAGTGTGCGGATGCCCACTGGGGCAACACCATTTTCACTTGTATATGGCACTGAGGCCATCATGCCCCTAGAGTTGGAAATTCCAACCCTACGCATAGCATTGAAGGACTTCATAGATGATGACACCGCATGACAAGGCCGCCTTGATCAGTTAACGCTTCTTGATGAACGCCGAGTCAATGCCTTGGAGCATCTCCACGTTTATCAGGATCACCTTGCACGAGCTTACAATAGTAAAGTCCACTTAAGAGAATTCAAAGTTGGGGATCTTGTGCTCAAAGAAAACCAACAAAACTCAAATCTGCCACCGCACCTACGAGACAAATTTATGGTAAACTGGATAGGCCCCTACATGATTTCAGAAAGGGTTGGGCCTGGAGCATATCGCCTCACATCATTGGATGGTGTTGAAGAGCCTGAGCCTCTCAATATCATTCATTTGAAGGTATTTTATACATAAAATACAAAAATATTCAAATATACATAAAATACAAAAACATTCAAATATACATAAAATACAAAAACAATACAAAGCATCAAAAATACAAACAAAATCGAAAAACATAAAAATTCAATCAAAAATGCTCCAAGGGTATCTTCACGTTGCTTGGTCACCTAAATAAAAAATACTCCAAGGGTATCCAAGCCACTTGGTCAAATTCAATCAAAAATGCTCCAAGGGTATCCAAGCCGCTTGGTCAAATTCAATCAAAAATGCTCCAAGGGTATCCAAGCCGCTTGGTCAAATTCAATAAAAAATGCTCCAAGGGTATTCAAGCCGCTTGGTCAAATTCAATAAAAAATGCTCCAAGGGTATCTTCAAGCCGCTTGGTCAAATTCAATAAAAAATGCTCCAAGGGTATTCAAGCCGCTTGGTCAAATTCAATAAAAAATGCTCCAAGGGTATCTTCAAGTCGCTTGGTCAAATTCAATCAAAAATGCTCCAAGGGTATACAAGTCGCTTGGTCAAATTCAATAAAAAATGCTCCAAGGGTATCCGCATGCCACTTGGTCAAACCCTAAAAGCCCCAAAGGCACAATAAGCCCTTTGGTCAAAATATAATCAAAAATACAAAAATAATGCAAAAATCAAAAATACAAAAATATTTGCATCTTACATCTGCATCCATATAGTTGCATTACATCAAACATTCATATCCATTGCATTTGCATATGTTATGATCACACTCTTGCAAACGATGCCATAGTTTGTATCACAACCACAAATATACAAGTCCACCTTCATCCATTCATCCATGTGTGTAACTATATTTTTCAACACAACCATATCATGTTGCTATAAGTAATAGGCTAAGATTTTCTAGTCATTCAACCATATCTAGTGGTCTTATCAATTTTTGTGGGAAGCCATCTTGATTAGTAGAGGGTAAGGTCTAGTCATGATAATGCCTTAGATATTCAAGATCCCATCACTAATTAAAACACTAAAATCCTAGTTGGTACAAGGGAAAGATGAAAGCTACAAAAGTGGTCTAGGTTACCTTAAGAGAAAAGGATCTTCCTTGCTTATCCCCCTATGTGACCGGTTCAAAGGTGCTGAGAATTGGCAAAAGGACAAGCTCCACCCTACCCAATTAAATCCCTTGCTTAAATCAAAATGAGCAAAAATCCTAAAACAAAGCACAAATTCAAAATCCCAGTTTCCAAAGTCATAGTTCAAAGTACCAAAAAGCACAAAAACAAAGCAAATAGTGATTATCATCACTACATGAATCCCTTGCTCAAAAATAAAAATAAATCAAAAATAAACAATGATTTTCATCACTAAACATGAGCAAGTATCCCAAATAAAATGAAGAAAAGAAGGGAATGGAGCTTGAATCCCTAGAATTCTCAAAGCATTGTACAAAATCGAAAGGTGATCCCCATTACGGGTTGGTGTACAACCATACATGGCAATGGTGATACCCTTACGCATGACGATATGTCTATCACAATAGCATCTTGCATTTGTGTAGACCAATGTTTGCATGTGGATGAGCTAGCTTTAGGTAACCCAATGCTACCTAGTGGTATAGTCCAACTAAGTCCAACATAAGGATCAGATGAACACTTGAGGATCCACGATCTTAGCAATGGGCTGAAATAATCCCACCTGACATTGGAGGAAATGCTTGAGTTCTATCTAAATATATTCATTTGCACACATAGGGATAATGAATATCTAGGTCCATGATGAAAGCCTTGCTTTTCAAAAGTCTTGTATGGTCAGTATGTAGTTGTTGATAGGGTAACTAGAGTGTTTGAGTCTCAGGAAAAACCTCAAAAACTTCCTACATAGCAACAAATCATATCATAAATCACATCATCAATTTTCTTTATGAAGTTTGTAAATTAAGGGGTATTAACAAAGTAGGCTAGATACCGGATAGATGTCAGAAATGATATTTACATGACCACTGACTATTTTGAATCTTTTAAATTACATGAGCTTTATCAAGAAAAGTACATACATTCCACGCCATTACACTTCACATATGAATGCCTAAATAATTAATTCTTATGATTAGAATGATTATCCACATTCATGGTTGTTATACTTTATGTGGTATCGCCCATTTAGATTTTTGAACTCATATCATATGCATTCCTTATGTTTTAAGTGATTAAAACATACAGGTTCATTCACATTAGATTAAAAACCATATAGATAATGCATTAACACACATTGCATTTACCATATCATAACATGAGTTAGATGCATATAATTAAAACAAAATTAAACATGCATTTAACAATAACATTGCATCCATAAACACATAGATCATCAATCATACGATCATATCATTGCATCCACATACATTACATCATATAGCCATAATCAAAGCACATAAATCCATATAAGTATCCATATATGCATACATCATAAATCCATCATTAAGTCAACTCATGATACATCACATCATATTACATCTACATAAACATCTACATAAACATCCATCTAAATATCCATATCATCATAAATATCATCTATCATCTAACACATATATCAACTCATCATAATGCCATCATCACATCACATAAATAAAACAAAAACATAAGCAATAAATGACACACATAATGAAGCATAATGCAAAGATCTCATATAAATGTATGTCTCAAAAAGTGTCTCAAAATGTGTATCTCAAGTGCACAGATGAACAAACATACCCATGGGCTACAGTCATATAGGTCAGCTGACCTCAAAAATAAAACCAAGTGCATCATCAATCAAAGACGGGGCCTATACCCCCTACAGCACCGCCCCCTGTGGCTGGATCTTGGGTGGAGTGATGTGAGCCTACTGGCCTCTCTGTGTGAGTCTAGGTCCTCTGACTAGGCCGGATGGAAGACTACCCTAAGGTGGAGCGTCCACTAACCTGTGATCCACCTGCATCTCCCCTCTCCCTAGGAATGGCTCCTAGCCTCCTGATCTGCATCTCGAGAGAAGCAATGTGGCCTACATGACCAAAAATCTTCACCTCATACTCATCTAGCAAAGTTTGCATCTGCTTGATCTCTATCCCTGGATCTACCCCTAGAGGACCCTGAGGTATAGGAGGATCAACAAAAATCTACATCCGAGTAGCTCCACCCTCGATAGCAACCTGCAAGGCCTGGAGTTGAATCGTGAGTTGCTCTATAGTAGCATCCCATTGGACTATAATAGCATATCACTATGCTATAATGGTATCATGCTACTATACCTAGATCTTGGCCGACTGGAGCTCGACCTCTACATCATGCAATTATGCTCTAAGAGGAGAATCTCTCTCCTCAAGATCCAAGTCCTCCTCCTCCTCCTCAAGATTTTCCTACTCCTCCACTACCATCTACTCTATCGGCTAGCCCCATCCCTTAGTCCTAGCTCAGAATCTACGCCCTGCTAGATCTACGCCTCCATCTCCACCATCATCCTCATGGCCCAGACTACCATCACCATGCCACATCAGATCACCCCACCACTGTGCAAATGCATCTGTGACTCCCCCAGTGACTCCTAGGTCAACTGTTGGGGCATCCTCCTCATCAGCCAACTCTATAATACATGGGGGAGGGAGGTCTCTCTCTACTCCAATGCGCCTATACAAGAATGGGATAAGTGGCACATCCTACTGCAATCCGTACTAATGAAGAACTCAAGAGTAGAAGAAATACTCCCTGATGCCAGCCTTACGGCCAATGAGCCATCACTCGCACCACATCCTAGCTATAAAACTGGGTGGATCATCCCAAGATGGGCACTCATGATATGGGTGCCATATGATGTCTCCGACCTACAGCCCAGTGAAAGTAGCAATATAATGGGGAAGCTCCCCCATAGAAGGATGGCTCTTGCGCTCCTCATGCTCTCGAGCCCATCTAGAAGCATAGCACTGCATACGACCATCAATAGCTATAATCCTAGCAAGGAGCCCTCTAGGATGATCCACATTGATATGCTCCCATCCCCATACCTATAGGAGCAAGCTGCAAGCAATACCGACATGACCCCATCGATGGATGTGGTACAACTCATCATAGCACTATGCCAGAAAGGACCTCCCCCATGCATAAATGATAGGCTCCGCGCTATCCATCAAGTCTTGAACCATCGCAAGGAGGTTCCACGAGAACCTCAAGCCTAAGAAATCCAAGATAAGAATGTTGTTGATAACCATCAACAACATCGCATGCCTCTCAGAGAAGATATGCTCCCTGTACCAGCATAGGATAGATACACTATCAGACTTGGTGTCCTTGAAGGCATATATAGCATGCCTCCCGAACACCCAAAGAAAAATTGCATCACGATCATTAGTAGCCGAAGAGACGATGGCCACTCCATCAAAGGGGATCCAAAAAATCCTGTACACATCCTCTGGTGTGATAGTCATCTCACCGATAGGAATATGGAAGGTGTTCATCCTAGGGTCCCATCGATGAACCAGGGTCATGAGGTAGGCCTGATACGACATGATCTGTGGCAGCTTGGTCACATATTATAGTCCATGGGCCTTAAACCAGGCCCAGTCCATATCATCCATGAGTGGAAGGAGGTCATTTAGGAGCTTTGGGTCCCGAGCCCGAGCAGTGAGAATCTAAGGGCATAAATCAAAGGTATAACTACAATGCATCTAAGGCATAAATCATAATAAAACATGAAAAATGGTGCAAATAATGATAGACTATCCTAAGTCTGAGTGAAAGAGCAGTAAATGCACCTAATCATGCAACAAATTTTAAAAAAATAGCTCAAAAATTTAGAGAAATCAATTAGTCACCTCAAGACAAATCAAGAAAAATCATAAATTTTGCCTAAGGATCTTGACCGCTTTCGCCTATAGCGGCCAAAAACTGGCTGCTGAAGCTAGCAGCGGCCAATCCCCAATGGTCAAATTTCCAACCGTTGGGATTCAAAATCGGTTGCTCTGAGTGACAACGGCCAATCTGTAGGCCAAAATGGTCGCTCTGAGCGATAGTTGCTGATGGGTGACATGACAAACGCGTATGCCCTAGGCCAAAAATACCAAAAAAATTTAAAAATATGCAAGAAGGTGGCTAACCCACCTAAACTAAACCTATCTACATGTTCGGTTCATTGTCGATGAGTTTAATGAGATTCATTTACCGATTACTTAGTGAGGTTCAATTTTATCGAAAAGGAAAGCAAGATTAAGGTTTGAGAGAATACCCGAGAAGCTTCGGCTCCTCTGCTCATCGATGTCTCGCCCTACGCAGCCATAATCCTCGATGCAAACGCACCCGAAGTCACAACTATCTCTTTCTCATTAGAGCTCTAGAAAGCAAATCGCTAGTTGGAAGAATGAAAAGTCAAAACCCTAGATCACTTTTTGTACTTCTCAAGTTATGCCTCAGCCATTGCTGACATCAGTGGCCCAAACTTCTTGGCCGCTCATGGCGAGAGTGGCCACAAGCAGGCAATTAGCGGTCGTTGGATCTAACAGCGGTCGACTACACAAGCAAAATCAGAGAAATTCCTTCCATGAGGAATAGCAAAAAAGTCAAATAAGCATATTATGGTGGTTCATAATCACCATAATAGTCAAAAATAACAAAAAATTACATAAAAACAAAATCCCAAGTAAGCCTCGTATCCAGTTACTCACTCTATCAACTCGGCGGTTGCAACGATTCACACTCCATACAATTCGGTGAGATGAGTGAGCTACCATAGGGCTACTTGGGGTAAATTAATCATTTTGGAATCATGGTGTGCCATACCAATCCTGAAGAAGACCAAGATGGTCGGACTGCTCCATGGGTGCGATGGGATCATCCTAATTCCTTTTTGACATTAAAAACACTGAGCTAAGTGATTCAACACAAAGCCTAAATAGAATCACTCATCCTAACTCCCTAAGAAGGCTATTGATGGTCATATCGCTCCTCGGGATAGGGATGAATGATCATCATAAACAATTGGAATCACACTTGGATGGGGGTTTTCCCATTAAAAGAACAAACACTAGAAAGGAACCAAAACTAGTCAAAGTGGTCAAGCGACTTGTCGCTTCACTCATTGCCCTTCCCTCACCAATTCATTGTGTGAGGGGGTAGTTCAAATATTCAAATAATCATAATCAAAGTCAACCAAAGATCACTCGATCATATCAAAATTACGTTCATCCTACGAATCATTGCATACAACTCTTACAAAACTTTCCCCATTTGTTAGGTTCATAAGCAAATATGACATTTTCAGTTTGTAGCTCTCCTCTGGTCGGTTCTATTGTAGCAACATAAGCTACCCGATTGCATTTGAGGAATGAGTGCAAGTGAACATGTGCAAGCCTTGTGCTAAATTAAGCCTTCAATCAGGTTGAAGCAATGATTCAAGGATGTGTGTCATCTTGCATGATTGGGCCATCCAGCGTTGATCAGATCAATGATCATCATACACCCTACAAACATAGCAGTCTACATTTTTGCTCCGTGCTGTGTTTTCCACACAATGCATCACAAAAAGGGGCATCTGTAGACACCTAAAACATGTCATGTTTAGGGAGACTACTCACATGGGCACATTCATAGATCATGTGACTAAACCTTGGGACCTTCCAAGTATCAAAAGTGGTTTTCACCACTCATTTGGGGTATTCTTAGCCCATCCAAGCCTGGTCGCTATGGACCAGAGCGGCTGGATCCTAGCCACTGTAGCTCAGAGCGGCCAAACCTTAGCCACTGCAGATCAGAGTGGCCAAACCTTAGTCACTCAGATGACAGCGGCTAAACCCTAAAATGCATTTTGCTGCCAATCTAGCCTAATCTCGAGCGAAAGTGGCAGTCGCATGCAATAAGGCCGAGTGGGGACAACTTTGCATTCCTCCTCATAGCCAATCTACATGAAAGACTCAAGTCTAGATTTAGACATCAGTTAACTGGCCCTCAAGGGTAGACAAAGACTCAAATTCTCATGCTAACAAACAATTTGTATGCAGGATTCGGTCTTAGGGTTTTAGACCTAAACCTAAGACCTCAACACATTATAAGGAGTAAACCTAAAAGCACTAGGGGACCTTATTTTATCAATTGGAGGGAGAGAGACCGGGGAGAGCTTTTAGAGACTTAGAGAGATTTTCTTGTAGCGAAGCCCTACCAAATTGGAGAGCAAATTAGAGCACCTTTTGAGGAGAAATGAAGTGCTAGCCGATCGGGAGGTTATCATCTATAGGATATTCAATACATCGGACAAAAGATGATAATCATTTTCAACATCAGTAGCAAGCCTAGGTCTATAGCCTTGGAGCAATAGAGATAGGTTTTCATCTTAGTGGCCACTATCTCGGATAGTGGCCCGCAGGCTTAGTCTAGGGTTCTTAGCATTAGTTTCCTTTATCTAGCTTGTTATATGTTTTCACGTTATTAGCATAGATTTGATTTATTGCATTTCATAGCATTAGTTTCTATTATCATTGAGCACATTTTCATTTATCATTAAGAGTATTACTAACAACCTCATCCGGGGAGGCAATCTCGGACAGCTGAGCATTTGCTGTTGTTTTCATGCTTGCAAGATTACAGGTTCACTAAACAGGTTATCAACATACGAAAGAAAAAGGATCCCTCTAGGAACCAGACCTAGAGAAGGAGGTATCTGTAAGCCCTCATACAGTTCCATGTGCGTCATCGAGAAGCCTACGAGAGTGCATCTCCCCTTGCGAGGGGATATCATACATCTGCTGCCCTACTTTGTAAAATTTGTATCAAAATAAGGGAATCCCTTAGAGGGATCTATATGTAACCGAACTTGAGAAAAAACAATAAAAAGCATTATCTATTCATTTATTTGTAATTTCGGTTGTATCTTTCATTTAATGCATGATTAAATATGAATAAGATAAATAATATTCGCAAATAGAGTAGTGGATGGTGCATCGCTTCCATGGGGTCGCTACATCAATATCTCTTATTTATTCTATGGCTGAAACCTTTTCACTATACCTCATAGGGAGTGACCTTAAAACCTTTTGATAAACATTTGATTCTTCAACTTTAAACCCAAGTCCTTACATGGAGTTAACAACTTCATCCACACGAAGTAAGTATGTAGCAATTTCTTCCTCATCCTTCATCTTCAAGTCTTCAAATATTTTCTTATGATTTTGCAATTTTGCCATCTTGACCTTTTTGTCTCCCTCATATGTTTTCTTCAAATTTTCCCAAATCTCTTTTGCTTATGTGCAATGCATAACTTTTACAAACTCTACTTCACGTAAACCACTTAAGATTACATTCATTGCCTTTACATTATACAGATGTAGGAGCTTACCAACTTTATCTGTAGGAGGACTAGCTGGAGGTGTGTATCCATCCTCAACTATTTGCCATGTCTCAATTCCTTGTGTCATCAGATAAGTCTTCATTCTTACACTCCAAAAATCATAACGGTTCCCATCGAACAATGATGCCTTATTTGCTGAAGATCTACTCTGAGATGCCATATGTGTTCCTATAAACTGTTCCTTCAAGTTTTTAAACTCTTCTAAAGGAACCCACTCTGATACCAATTGAAGAACACAAGATTATACTAAGAGGGGGGTTGAATAGTATAAGATCAACTTTTACTTTTTTTACCCAATATTTTTTAATATAATCAATGGCAATATCAACAGAAGTAATAAAATCAATACACAAATCATCACACACAATAGAGACACCAATTTAATGTGGTTCACCCAATGTGGGCTACTCCACGAAGAAAATATTTCACTAAAATTTTCTCAACAAATATCTTGGAAATCATTTCCCTATTACAATGTTTATGGCCCTCTATCCAAAGGAGACACCAATCCCCTAATGCTTTGATTTGTGGATATATCTCCATAGGATAACTCTTTCCCTTTATCTCTAGTTCGTGAAACTTGATCCAGGAGACCTCTATCTCCTCAACTGGTTTGTGGATCTCTCTTCATAGAAGAACTCTATCTTTCTAGCTGGTTCGTGGATCATAGTCCATAGGAGAAATCTTTCCCCTTACTCTGGTTTGTGTAACTCTATCCATAGGAGAGATCTTTCTCCTCTGCTCTGGATAGTGCTCTTCTATAAAACTTTTTCCTCCATTGCATTGGCTTGTGGATCTCTCTCCATAGAATACCTCTATCCTCACTCAGAAGACCCCTGTCCCCATTACCCTAGCTAATGGATCTCTATCCACTAGAGACTGTTGTCCTCTGCTCTGTCACCTCCAAAGCTTATTCTCAACTCTACTCAATATCTATCTCAAATCTGCACTAAATACTATCCTCAATCTATTACAAATATACTCTAACTCTATCTTTGGTCTAAGCACAAATATGCTCTCAAATCTACACCAAAATCCGTCCTCAAGCCTTAACACAAAGCTTGATCAAATCACCAATCAACTCTACTTCGATCTGGTCCAAGCCTTAACACAAATCTTGAACAAATCAAACATGTTTTTAATACTGCCTCAAGTATTCACCAAGACTTGCTCAAATTTACCTACAAGTCTTCACCAAGACTTGCCTCAAATCTCCCTACAAGTCTTCACCAAGACTTACCTCAAATCTGCCTACAAGTCTTCACCAAGACTTGCCTCAAATCTGCCTTCAAGTCCTTTCAAGAACTTGCTCAAACTGCTCTCAATTCTTCACCAATACTTGACTCAAATATGTCTACAAGTCTTCACCAAGACTTACCTCAAATATGCCTTTAAGTTCTCTCAAGAACTTTCTCAATTCACTCCAAAGTCTTCACCAAGACTTACCTCAAATCTACCTTCAAGTTCTCTCAAGAACTTGCTCAAACTACTCTCAAGTCTTCACCAAGAATTACCTCAAATCTATCTACAAGTCTTTACCAAGTCTTGCCTCAAATATACCTTTAAGTTCTCTCAAGAACTTGCTCAATATACTCTCAATACAAGCTTAAAACAACTCACAAAACATGATCAATCAATCTCAAATATTGCACACAATGCTATCAAATACTTTGTCTAATCTTCAAGGTAATTCCTTTAACTTGAAGCAATTTAGACATATTCTATTCAGAATTTGTTTAACCTTTGGAACATATAGAGAAATATGTACTCTATCAAAAACTCAATATGTTCTACTCAACCATTAAGTCTGTTGCTTTCACAAATCTGGTTTCTAATGTTTGCACATTCACTTCCAATATCACTCAAATCCAATGCTCAATAATTTCACTCAATCATTCAATCAGTGAAACACAACTTGCTCATAAACTAAGTGTTTTCAAACTTCTTCAAACAAAAAGCACAATGTGGGTCTCAAACCCTAACTCAAATATTTCTCAATCTCTATCTCAAATCAAATCATCCATCAACAAGATGCACCAAAATTGCTCACACATTTCCAATAATACTCAACAATCCTTTTCATTCCACCTTATATTTTATATATTCATTTCAAACACTCTAAACAAAATATAGTGTGCCCATACCTTTTTGTTTTGATGAAGATATGTCTTCAAAACTTGTTTTACTCACAACAAAATCCTCTTGTCAATTCTAGGTTAGATAGCAACAGTCTATCTCAAAATCTCCACACAAATATTCTCCTCAATAATTATTTCACCATTCAAGATTTACAATAAAATATCAAGTCACAAGTACACCTTATTACTCCTTCACTTTCAAAATAATATTCAATACACAAAAATAAAATTCCTTTGTTAACACCTTATAATCTCCAATCTTCTCAAAATAATATTCAATATATAAAAATAAAGTTCCTTTGTTAACACCTTATAATCTCCAATACTCTTAAGATAATATTCAACACATAGAAATAAAGTTCCTTTGATAACACCTTATAATCTCCAATCTTTTATTTATTTTCCAAGCACCAAAATAAAATATTATTTCAACAACCCTTATGACTCCCTAGACATTTAACACATGCCCTTTAATTATCATGTGCCCTCAAAACTCTTTTTGCATTCCAAACCTTTGGCAAATTAAATCAAATATGCATACCTTATTTGTTAGCCCATGTCACCAAAAATATTGTGCATGCCTTTGATGACCAACGACCAAACTCGAACCCGCGACCTATGTCGTCGCAGTGCCTCAGTCCAAGGCTAAGATGTCGCTTGGGCTACATGTCCATACATGAATCAAAGGTCCATGCTCCCTTACTAATGTTACCGCATGAATTTCGACGAAAACAAAACTTCTCTCTTCCTTTGCCAAAATGAATCACGTGGGATTCGAAACCACGACCTTCCCTTTGCAATGCCTTAGCCACACCTTTGACAGTTGTCTATGCTACCCAGCGCCTTGGGATATTTCTTTCATGCCACTCGAAATTAAACACAACTACCTCCTTTTAATTAAAAAGCTCACAAGCTTCTTCTCCCTTCGCGAAAATGCAATGCTCGAGATATTACACACATAGGCATTCAAATTGCTTGGAGATTTAGAAAATAAAAATATTTCCTATTAATACTCTTCCTTTGCATTAAAACACATTTGCCCTTTCGAATTTCGAATTCAAAATAAAACTTAAACTTGGCACCTTTAATTATTTAAATTAAAATTTTAACCTTAGGTTAGAATATTTTAATTTAAATAAATTAAATTAAAACCTTTGCCAACCTTGCTCAATGGACTTTGTCGGGGATTTATTTTTTAATGATTCCTTGGACCCTGTTATTGTTCATCTCTTTCTTTTGCCCAAATATTATAATATTATTATTTCTTTTTAAACTTGCTTGACTTTTCTTGGGTCTTCTACCTTTTAGGCCTCTTTAGGCATATAATATTTAAGATAAATATTATACCCTTTTCTTCTTTTAACAACTTCCTTGCTTTTTGGAGAATCAACCTTTTGACATCAATGATGAGAAAACTGGACATCAAACCTCTTGACATCAATGACAACAAAACTTGCTCAAATTTCCAACACTCTCCCCCTTTGTCATTGATGGCAACCCTTTTTTTCTTAAACATTCCTTTTACCTTTTTCAATTCTACTCCCCATGAGAAACTGCCCCCCTGATTGAATGCTCTCCCCCTTTGACATCAATGGCAAAGGGAGTCCTTTGGGGCTAAATATAAGACTCTTAGCTCAGCCCCCTCCCCACCTCCTCTCCTCGAGGTGGTTAACTTTGGGGTGGGAATATCTCTACTCCCAACATACAATGCTCTTTTTCTTTGTCCACCTTCTTCCTCAACTGATCCTTCTGATTCTTTTGAACATTCCTATTTCTGGAAATTATGTTCTACACCACTTAGTCATATGCCCAATATTATTGCACTTATAGCACTTAATGTTGTGGTTCCTTGAAGGTGCAAATATATTGAAGTTCCTCCTGGTGAAGCCATATCCATTCCTATAATGAACCCTGCAATGAATTACTTTATGATCAAACTGATTACAAGAGTAACAATATCCTTGGAAGAGATACCCATTTTTGAAATTTCTCTTAGTGAAACCATATTCCTTCTTTTCATGTGTCCTACACTACATAGCCTTGTGACCAAACCTATGATATGAGAAGCAACATCCTTTGAAGAATTCTTGCCTTGACCCCATTGGTCTCTTAGTCTTTTCTTTCCTATGATGTTCTCTATTCCTCATTTATGCATTGTTTTCTTCCTTGGTGAACCTTCTATTTTTTAACATATCCTCATAAGTCTCACTTTCTCCTTCACTCTCTGCTTCTGAAGCTTCTTCTTATTTGGAGCTTGAGCTTGACTCCTCTCCTTGTTCTCTTTTTCCTTCTTCAAAACCAAGTCCTATCTTGTTTGATGAAGATCTTTGTACACTAATAATCTTATCCAAGGTCTTTGAGCTTTTCCCAAACCTGTGTAGCTTATATTTAGACTCTTTCACTTTCTTTCTTAGTGAAGCTACTTCATGCTCTAATATTTCACATTCTAAGACTTTTACCTCTAACTTTTCTTTAAATATCCTTGTCTTAGATATTGAGTTTGTCAGATCTTGTATAAAATTTCCTTTCTCTTCATCACATTCTTGAAATTGAACCTTGAGTCTTGAATTATACTTTCTAACCTTTCTTAATTCCTTAAGATCAGAAATAAGCTCACCTTCTAGATCAACTACTCCATTTTCTGATTCTTCCTCTACCTTTTTTTCTTCAAGAGCATCTTCATATTCTTCTTCACTGCTATTAAACCCATTCTTTGTACAGTGATCTTCAAGATGTCCAAAGTTACCACAAATAAAACATTTGAGTATTCTTGGTTCCTTCTTCTTCCTTCCACTTTCTTGGATCAGAGCATCTTCTTCTTCTTCTATGGCCATGAAGAGAATTTCTTCTTCTTCATTATCTGAGGATCTTCCATCACTATCACTTGAACTCTTGCCTATCTTATCTGCATAGAATATTTTCTTATGTCTTTGAAAAACTTATTTTCATGTTTGTTTTGTCCATACCTATTTTTATTTTCATACCTGGATTTTCCTACTTCCTTGTTCTTATGATCTTGTTTCTCTTCACCACTGCTACTTCCAGCTTCTAGATAGTTATATGCATAGTGACCATATTTACCACAATTTAAACATTTAACTATTTTTGTACCTTTGTGCTTTCTTGAGTCCTTGTTCCTTCTGCCATAGTTTACTTCTTCATCATTGGATGCCTCATCACTTGAATTTGACTTATTATCCTTTGTCTTCTTTACTACTTTGAAGGTTGCTTCTTTCTTGGGGATAGGATCCTTTCCTATTCTCATATCAAAAGCTATGAGAGTTCCATGTAACTCATCCCTAGTCAAAGTTTCAATATCTCTTGTTTCTTCTATGACTGAAACCTTTTCACTATACCTCATAGGGAGTGATCTTAAAACCTTTCGATAAAAATTTTGATTCTTCAACTTTAAACCCAAGTCCTTGAATGGAGTTAACAACTTCATCCACACAAAGTAAGTATGTAGCAATGTCTTCCTCATCCTTCATCTTCAAGTCTTCAAATATTTTATTGTGATTTTGCAATTTTGCCATCTTGACCTTTTTGTCTCCCTCATATGTTTTCTTCAACTTTTCACAAATCTCTTTTACTGATGTGCAATGCATAACTTTTATAAACTCTGCTTCACGTAAACCACTTAATATTACATTCATTGTCTTTACATTATATAGATGTAGGAGCCTACCATATTTATCTGTAGGAGGACTAGTTGGAGGTGTGTATCCATCCTCAATTGTTTGTCATGTCTCAATTCCTTGTACCATCAGATAAGTCTTCATTCTTACACTCCAAAAAGCATAAATGTTCCTATTGAACAATGATGCCTTATTTTTTGAAGATCCACTCAGAGATGTCATATGTTTTCCTGTAAAATTTTCCTTCAAGTTGTTAACCTCTTCCAAAGGAACCTGCTCTGATACCAATTGAAGAACACAAGCTTATACTAAGAGGGGGGTGAACAGTATAAGGTCAAATTTTACTTTTCTTTCTCAATATTATCCAATATAATCAATGGCAATATCAACAACAGTAATCAAAGCAATGCATAAATCATCACACACAATAGAGATACCAATTTAATGTTGTTCACCCAATTTGGGCTACTCCACGGAGAAAATATTTCACTAAAATTTTCTCAACAAATCTCTTGGAAATCACTTCCCTATTACAATGTTTATGGAACTTTGTCCAAAGGAGACACCAATCCCCTAATGTTCTTATTTGTGGATCCCTCTCCATAGGAGAACTCTTTCCCCTTATCAAAGTATGAAAACATGCTACCTTTTGCTTGAAAGTGTGTTTAGCAGTTTGTGACATATCTTATGGGAGTGTTCCAAACTTGAGAAAGGCTATTATTTGGTTTGACCAAGGCTCATATGGCTCCAAATGGATAAAGAAAACATCATTTTCATCCTTATATTCAACATGAAAAATTGTAGATTTAGAGATCATTGTGACAATGAGTGGTTGTACCTCTCCTAAGGAGTCCTTTGGAATCAATGATCCAAGAGAGGTCATTGCATATACAAATATATTAGTCGAACGTGGTAAACTATCGATATCATACCAATCAAACTTAGAGAGCAATTTCATTTCTACTTCATAGTAATGTTTTATGGTAGGTTCTTTGCATTGGTATTATCTATTGATTTGTCTAACAACAAGTTGAGAATAACCAAATATCCTGATATGCTTTATACCCATAGCTATAGTTGCTTAAAGACCTAATATTAAGGCTTCATACTCTGCATCATTGTTTGTGCATTGGAAGTCTAGTTTGAATGATAAGGGGTTAGGCACCCCCTAGGGTGTATGAAACACAACTCCAACATCTTGAACTTTTTTGCACTTAGAACTATCAAAGAAGAAAGTGATATGATGTCTTCCTTCCGAATGACATATTCTTCTTGTTTAGTGACAACAAATATCGAATCATCTGGGAGCTCAATAATCAAGGGTTGATCACTAGGTAGTAGAGCTTTTGCAAGTTGATCAGCTATGACCTGACTTTTAATGGATTTTTGACTAATAAAATCAAGATCGAATTTTGTAAGAAGCATTATACATTTAGCGGTGCAGGTGTTATTGTAAGTGTGATATATCATATAATGTAGAGGATTTTCTCTAGCTATGACATATGTTGTGTGACTAAGCATGTAATGTTTGAGTTTCTTAGTGGTAAAAACCACTGCTAAACATAATTTTTCCATGTAAGCATATATGATTTGATAGCTTACCAATGTTCGACTAATGTAATAGACAAATTGCTCTCGATCTTTCTCATTCTTTTTTACAAGCATTGTCCCTAATGCAAATTTCATTATTGAAACATAAATATGGAAGGGGACCCCTGGATGAGGAGGATTTAAGACTGGTGGAGAATCCAAGTATTGCTTGATATCATCAAAGGATTTTTGACATTCATCTATCCATGAAAATGTCACCCCCTTTTGTAGCAGGTGATTGAATGGCCTGCATTTGTCAAAAATTTGCGCAATGAAATGATGGATTGATTGAATATTTCCTTGTAAACTATGCAATTCCTTTAAGTTTGTTGGGGGAGGCATCTCCATGATGGCCTTGACTTTGTTTGGGTCCACCTCAATGCCTCTTTTGGAGACAATGAACCCTAGTAGTTTTCCAGAGGTAACACCAAAGACACATTTCTTGGGGTTCAACCTTACATTATGCTCTAGAAGTCGATCAAAGACTTTTTTCAATACACCAATGTGTTCTTGTCGAGTTTTAGATTTTTCCAAGAGATCATCCACATAATATTCGATGATATTATGCATGTAATCATGGAAGATGTATGTCATGGCATGTTGATAAGTGGCACCTACGTTTTTTAGGCCAAAGAGCATCACCTTGTAACAAAAAGTTCCCCAAGGTGTAGTGAATGTTGTTTTGTGTTGGTCATCAGGATTTATTCGAATTTGGTTGTATCCTAAAAAACAGTCCATTAGAGAAAGCATTTCATGGCTAGCACAGGTGTCGACAAGAGTATCAATGTTTGGAAGAGGAAAATCATCCTTAGGACACGCTTTGTTAAGATCTTGAAAATCAGTGCAAATGTGTATCACCCCGTTAGGCTTGTGAATGGGTACCATGTTTGAGAGCCACTCAAGATAGTCGATGGGTACAATGAAGTTCACATATAAAAGCTTTTGAAGCTCTTCTTTGACTAAGAGGGCAATGGTAGGATGCATCCTTCTAAGTTTTTGTTTGACCGACTTAGCATCAGAATGTAAGGTGAGATTGTGGACAACCAAACTAGGGTCTAGGCCAGGCATGTCTTTATAGGACCATGCAAAAATGCCCTTCTTCTTCTTGAGGAGAGCAATTAATTGCTCTTGTTCATCTATGGATAAAATTTTTCCAAGTTTGACAATTTGGGGATTGTCTACGTCTGAACTAAGGTTCACATCGATGGTATCTTCAATAGACATGTGAGAACCTTCCTCAAGTTGATGGGGTGTTGGGATCAGATGAATGTCATCTATGACATTATCAAACTCTTCTAACTCAACCTCGTCTATGTCTGCCTGGAAAACCTTAGGATCTAAAGGTGAAGGTGAAGGCGAAGGTGGGGGTGATGGAGGAATGTAGTTGGCTGAATCCCTTAACAATTCCTCGGAAAGGACAAACTCGAAAAAGGATGGTGGCGAGGAAATCCGGTCCATATCAATAAGGCTCATGTCAATTGGAATTGGCTTTGCCAAATCATATGGATTATGGAGTGGGGTGAATAAGTCAGCAGGATTCATGTTGACTTAAGGGAAAAATGGATGGTTGGCAAAGGTGAATGGATGGGTGGATCATGTTTGCTAGAACCGATATTAGAACACTGGTAAACCTGAACAACAACAAGCAACACAAATAAATGCAATGTACATGTAATGCAAAATGTTTTTGTTTTTGTTTTTGTGTTTTTTTGTTGTTTTAAATTTTGAAATTTGTTTTTGATTTTTATTTTTAGTTATGTACATATATTACAAGAAAAATGGTCGGTGATGGGGATCAATGGAATGGAGGTGGTGGTTCACTGGTTGGTTCAACTCGCTCTTGTGGAAGAAGCAAGTGAATGATGGGTTGATGGATGGGGAACATTCTAAGGTAAAACTCATCTTGTTTAGTGTGTGGGATGATGGGCTCTGATTCCTCTTTAGATTCATAAAAAATTATCGATATAAGGTCGAATTCTTCATAAATTTCTTCTTCAGAGTCATCGGGGTGATGGTCGTCTTCTTCTGAATTCAAATTAAGCCTTTGAAAGGCTTGTTCAAAAGAAGATATGGAAGAAAATGGATGGTAGCCTAGACCTGAATGGTCATGCACTTCTCGATATGGAGTATCAATTAGCTCATGCACTCCCTGTTCATATCAGCCTAGGCCATTTCTTTACCAATTATATCGATGAAAATAATGGGATGGAAAACCCGATATTTGTTGTATATTGGTAGTTGTTGGTTGCTTGGGTTCATCTGGAGGAGAAGGATTGGACAATGACTCAATTCCCCCATACACAAAATTTATGCTATTTGACATGGAACCCATATTATACACCACTCCTATAGATAAGGGTGGGTCACGTGGGTGATCGTAATCCTTGGTAGTTTGGATGTTGAGCGGTGTGACTATAATATCTTGGACCACGTATTCACCAATACTAGGATTAGTGAGGTGGACCTCAACTTGGGATGACATGGATGTGGATGTGGAAATGGATGACTCATGATTGGCTTGGGGTATGGACTGAGATGGTGTCTCACAATCCATTAACTCGACTTGTGAGACATTGGCTAATGTGGATGGTGGTGGATTTGACTGAGATGATTGTTGAATTGGCAATGATGTGGAAGGAATGGTGGAGGATGATGTTGATGATGATGATGAAACTGATGTGGATTGAGTTTGACCACATGTGCATGTAGTCAAAGGTGATGAATATGGGGGCATGGAAGTGGAAGCTTGATGTGATGTGGTGATGGGAAGCTCCTCAGGGATAGGGGCTTTAGATGATGATCCAGATTGGGTGGATGATGAAGTGGCTGATGATGTGAGAAATAGATGAGTGGAAGGAAGCATGGATTCATAGGGATTGGAGATGAAATTGCAATACTTAAATGGTTCAACATCCATCGGTATGCAATGTACTTGTCCCTCATGTACGTATTTCAAGCATTGATGTAGTATAGAAGGGACACATCTCATTTCCCTCATCCAAGGTCATCCAAGGAGTACATTATATGCCATGGATCCTTCCAAGATGTGGAACATGGTATGCAATATTTTGACCCCCACTTCGATGGGTAAAATGATAGTGCCAACTATGGAGTAGAGAGCATCATTAAATGCTTTCAAGGTGAAAGTGGATTTGGTGATGTGGGATGGAGGAAGATTGAGATGATGAAGAGCAGATGTGGTGATGATGTTAATAGAGGAGCCAGTATCAATTAAAACTCTTTTGAATGGCTTCCTATCAATTTGAGCCATGATGTGTAATGGAGGGTCCACCAATTTCGACGATATTGGTTTAATCTCAAAATCGTAGAATGTAATGGAAGGCTCCATACATGTTTGAATATTCCCCACAAAATTGTTGAAGGCATTAGCATCTTGAGATTGGAATTCAATGGATTTTAGAATATCCATTAATGCCTCACGATGTGGGGGATATTGTTGAATGAGCTCATATATAGATAGTTTAGCCGAAGCCATTTTAAGACTTGTGGTTAACTGGCTACTCAAGGAGATGATTGGCCTTGATGGATGATTGATGGGATGAATGGGGGGATTTGGATGACTTGGAATATGGATGGGTTGAGATGGATTGGCAGAAATTTGGATGGGTGATGATGAATTTGTAGGTTGAGACACACTTGCTTGTGGAGGTATGGGTGATTGAACAGACTACTATTGAGCATTTTGTTGATTAGTGCATTGTTGTTGACCTCGGGTTACTACATGAATAGCACCCACAAAACCTTGGTATTGTTGGACATGATTGACTTGATTAGGAGGGGTTTTGGTATTAGACCCTCCTATTGTTGGTTGCACCTCCTCATGATGAGGAAGTGGTGTTTGATAAATTCCAAGGTTTTGGTTTTGCTGGGCTAAGGGACTATCAAGCTTGATTGCCCCTAAGTCAATGAGATCTTGCACTCTATCCTTAAATACATGGCAATTGTTAATATCATGCCCATTTTACCTATGATAAGGGCAAAAAAAATGCTCCTAGTAGTTTTTACCACATTTAGTGGGATCATCTGGTTTAACCTCAGGCAAGGGAAGTTGGTTGGTGTCATATAACCTATGGAATATGGAAGCATAAGATTCGGCCAATGGGGTGTATTGATGGTTTTGTCAAATAGATTATCGATGTGGTCGGTTTTCCATAGCTGGCACTATGTTTTGACTTGATTGAGTTGTTGAGGGAACCGCATGATATTCAATTTATCATGGTTGTTGTTGCATAGGTTGTTGTTGAGCCATTACCGACTGGCTCATGACCACTTGATTAACTTGGTTAGCTTGGTTGGTCGGATTGGCCTGGTTTGATTTTGACTGGCCAAAATAACTACTTTTATATTGGCCCTTGTTTTGCCATTCTTTCTTTTTAGGCTTAAGCACACCTTCTTGGATTTTTATCTCCTCAATTGTGCTAGCCTGGGCAAGAGCTTCATCAAATGATCTATATTGTTGTAATTGTAATAACCAAGAGATGGGTTTTAAGCAACTCTTAGTAAATAATCGGATCAGCTCCTCCATTGGTAGGGTGAATGGAAATTTGGTGATAACGACCCTCCAACGATTACCAAAGTCATAGACAGACTCATCATCATATTGTTTTAGACCATATATATCGGATAATGAGACTTTATTTCTAACATTAAGGGAAAATATTTCAAGAAATTGGTCAATCAATTGCTCAAAAGTATAAATACTATGGTGAGGCAAGTGATTATACCATTCTACAACATCTCCCCCAATGTCTGAGGAAATGTTCAAAGCATTAGAGCATCATTACTTTGAATTCGAAAGCATGAATGGATAAATGTGCTCACATGTTCTTTAGGGTCCTCAGTCCCTTTAAATTTATCAAACTTTGGTACTGTGAAGTCTATCGAATATGGCGGGGATGGTACCGAAGGATGGATTGGTTGATTTATCAGCTGACATAAAGTGGGTTTCTGGTTTATCAGACCAAGAGTATGTTGTATCAAACTATCAATCTGTTGTTGCATAACCTTAATTCTAGGGTCCTCCCTAGGAATGTGGAAACCCTGAATCACTTGATGATTTTGTGAAGGCGGAGTGGAAATATGTTGAGGCGTAATGAGATGATTATGACTTGGTGGAGTGGATTGGAATTGATGATGATAAGGTTGATGAAATGATTGTGGATGAAGAAGTGGAGAAGATGCATGAGGACTATGGATGAATTGACCCATAGAATGGGCATGGGTTGATGGCGGTGTTGGAATGGAAACCATAGAAGATTGTGGTACCCATGATGGACCTTGGGTGACAAAGGTGGGTTGAGTGGAAACAAGTTGAGGCTTAGGATTGACCACATGAACTTGTTTTTGAGGATAGGACTGAGCATTCTATCACTTCTTAAGCAATTTGTTAAGGTGTTCCCATGCTTCATGTATTTCCATATCTAAAGTGGAAGGTGTGGATGTGGATGGGATGGCTAAAGTATGTGAAGGATAAGTTGCAACCGTAGTTACAACTGAATGGGTAACATTGGTTGAGCTGGAAGTTGGCATCTATGAAGCAACATTGACATGTGCTTCATACAAAGGGTTGCCATAGGTAGTGGTGTAATATGATGGGATGGATGTGCTTTGAGCACATGATGATTGGGGTATGGACCAATGTTGGGAAGGTGCAGTTGATGCCTCAAAAAGAGGGTTGTTATACACCTGGGTAAGGCTTGAAGGCTGGGAGGAGATAAGTTCCTGTTGGAAAGAAGGATCATGCCTAGGTGAGTTATGGACTGATTCTAAGACATAGTTAGCGGATCTATTAAAAGCCTCCACTTTGGCCATGTCTATATGGGTGATGTGGTGGTCAATGGTAGGTGAAGATGATTCTATTTGTGGGATAGCCATGTGAAATGACTGTGTGGATGACATAGTGTGTGAGGGACCCATAAATAAATTTGAACAACTTTTCTGTATCACACTAGTGGGATTGACCACATAAGTGGTGGGGAATGATGATGAACAATCCATGGATGAATTGTCTTGGTGGATGGAAATTTGATTCAATGCTTTAGTTTGATTTCTAGTTAATACCATAAGCTACTGAACCAAATATGCAATGTGCAGTAAAGAAAGTGCAGAAGAAAACTTCACAAAATAAGCAATTCAATTCTATGTTTTGCAACAATGTTTCTTACCTCCTTTCTTTTTTTATCTCGTTTTAATGTTTTTTTTTGTGTTTTGTGTGTTTTGATGTACTAATATGAATTATGAAGGGTGAAATCTATGGCTTGGTTGGGCAATGAGATTCTTTCTGGTGATGAAGTCCATAAAGTTTGCTCATGGGTATCCTATGGTGGCTAAGGGCAGATATTGGTGGATGGAGATGAAACCCACCATCACCAAATCTCAAGCAATGGTTGGTGATGAAATCCAACTCATTATTGTTTAATGTGAGACGTGTTGTGTGTGAAAATTTTTATGTTCTCTATTGTGTTTTCATACAATATCAATAGTAACCAATTTTGCAAGTCTAAATCAGAAGCCAACAATAGAGATACCAATTTCCTCAAAATATGTAAGGTACACCACTTAAGACCCACTCTAAACAGTGGAGGGTTCGCCTACTCTTTCGCTTTGAATCACCAAATGTGGGAGTACTTTTAATATTCTGATATTGTTCCTACTTAGGCAAGCAAAAGAGGAATTCTTGACCCTAATGTGCAAACTATTTTATGCAATTTTTACTTTACATGAAAACAATATGCATATTTTTGAATGAAAAACACATCAGAAAGCAACAAAATTTTAAATTTGAAAATGTGCACTAATGTGAGTATGAATGCAAAGTAAATCTAAATGCAATGTATAAATGAATGTAAATTCCTAAAATGTAGATGTAATGTGATTGTTTTTAATAGATATTGAATAATGTTTTTTTTAACAATTAATCTGTAAAAATGTAAAACAAAAATGAAACAGAGGGGTTAGGGTTTTGAGGTAGACTTACAGAAAAGCCTACGTATCCTTTTCCCACTCTATGAAATACCTCTTAGAGCCTATGAAATGCACCAGGGTGCCTTCTAAACTCTAGGGGGCATCCCTCGAGCATCGTAGGGCATCTACGCAATCCTGGATCAGCTTCTGCAACTCTAAAAACCCTAGTTCGATGAAAATCATGTGATCAAAATTTCTAAAACCTGCAAGATAGAAAACAAAAATAACGAGTTAATGGTAAGATAATTAGCATAAAGAACCCATTGTGGGTCCCATCATGATCACCATTTGTGAATACAAAAATGAAACACCAATACAATATATAAAAGTAACAAAAGCACAAGTAAATAACACAAAATTGCATAGAAGAGATATTATTTTATTGAATGTGGGTGGATCTCCCAATTGTACAAATAATGTGCCCCAATGTGGGGTCTTTACAATGCTCTTGATACAGTTGTTACAATGTTAGGGTTTTCGAGGCCCTAATCCAATGAACGGTGGTGTCTTCTTGCTCGTCTTTGATCCCAACAGAGTGGTGAGTGGGCTTTGGTATCCTATGTAGGGCCACTCAAGCTTCAACAGCTACCAATGAATATGATTCTCAGACCTGCACACAACAAATAATGACAAGAGTCAGTAATATCTGTGAGGGCTCCACTATGTGAGACCCTCAAAAAATGAAATCACTAAACCCTAGTTGCAAAAATAAAGTTGTAAACAAATATGAGAATATGAAATAAGAGCAATGAGATATTACCTTGTCAAATAACATTGTTTCTATATTCATCGTTGATGCAAGGAATGATTACGTAGAAGTCCTAACGATCGTCCGAGGGTCGTAGGGCTACAGATCTGAATGGGAAATGCTTACGGGTGCTTGGTGCTGACCAGAAATGCACAGAGGTGCTTGGTAGGCTCTAGTGGGTGCTCTACAGACTCTAGTGGGTGCTCGGGAAGCTTCGAGGGGCATTCAAAGGCTGAGGGGAAGGTTGCAGAACCAGATCTGGTTCATACGAGGTGGGCGACGATGGATGTAGAGGATGTGAACAACGATGGTGAATGAAAATGATGGCAAGGATGCTTGAGGACTTAGGGCACAAGGGCTCAGGGAACTCAAGACCTTAGAAAATGTTAGGGACTCCAAAAACTTAGGGGTTGAGTCATCAAAATGACTCCTCTTTATAATCTTCCCTTAGGCATGTTAGGGTTTCGATGACACAATTTGTGTGGCCAAGATTAAAACATGACAAAGGGTGGAGATTAAATCTGGGTAAGTGGCATGGATTAAGGTGGATGGATGGCTAGGATTAAAACATGATGGATGGCTGGGATTAATTCATATATATATATATATTAAATATATATAAATATAATATATAAAATATTATTATTTAAATATATATTAAACAAATATATATATAAATAATGGATAATTGTGGTGGGAAGCTATGGATGGAGGACAAGTGGCTAGATTTTGGTGTCTACATTTACCACTTCATTAAAGGTATCCATTGTTGTGCTTTCATCAAGTTTCTATATTCAATTACGTTTAAATTGAAGTTCATATATCCAAGTTGTTAATTTAAGTAAATGTAATTTTATATAAATGAGATTTGACAACCAAAAGCATCTTATTAAGGGATGTAAATAGGATTAATGGATAGTCAAGTAGGATAAAATCCACTCTTATACTTAATAGAGATTGATAAATGAAGGATCACCATAGGAGTTAAAGAGTAATAGGCATGCATTTTTTTGATTGGTTATATGGGATTGAAAAGAGCCCCACCCATATTACATCATGACCACATAATGGTATTATAGGTATTGCTTGGGAATATTTGAACGTAGGTCTCCTCCTTGGAAGTTGAGGAATAAAACTAGTTGAACTAATTCCATTTAATTTTTATTTAACCATTGTTAAAAAATATTAATTTAGGATATTGTTATATTTCCAACCATATAGCAAGGCAAGAAATATTGGTATTTTTATATTGTATGAGTTTTGCATGCTCTCCTTTTTCTAGAAAAGACTTTGGACGAATTCATGTCTGTTGGATTCAATTTGTTTTTAATTAGTACAAAAGGTAGCAACATAAGTTTTCTTCCCCAAGAAAAATTTCCTTAATTAAATAATCATGTTCTTATCATTTCATTTTATTTTGATTTCATTTCTAATATGTATTAATTGTTGCCTTGTCTTTTAGCAATCTTTTGCTACATATTTCATTGTTTTAATCTATTAAGCAAAATAGATTATGTTGTTTTAATTTAATTGGGGAATGAATATGTGATTATCCATTTAAGGTCTAATACAAATGATCAACATATCAAACTTGATAAAAACACTATAATTTAACACATCAATTTTAATTATTTCTAGCTTACAAGAAGTTTTGTAGTGTTATGGAACCCCTTAGATTAAGTTTGAGCATGAATAGTCATATAATAGGCCCAAAAAATATCCAAAATCCTAATATATATGGTGTTACTCAATGTCCAATTTTAAAAACCTAGTGTTACATTATATCCAATGGGAAACCCACTAGAAACCAATTAGGGTACCCTATTATGTATAGGATACTACCCGAAGGAACTAATAAGGAAGAGCTAATTACCAAAAAGGATTTGAAATGTACTATTAATGTCACATCCTTCTTAAGGTCAATAACATAAACTACTACTTCAATTACTTAGAGGTACAATGAGCTTTTTTTTTTGGAGAGGAACTAAAATGGTGTTTCCTTAAAATGCATTCCTTACAAACCCCACTAGATGGATCAATGGGTGGAATCCCATCAACCATATGAAGTTGACTCATATATATTAAGGATTCAAAATTGGTGTGACTCAATCATTGATGTTATTGTCTACCAATGTCATCTACCTTAGAAACCAAAAATTCAAATCCTTTTTGGTCAGGAGAGGAGGAGGGACCACATCAAGTTTATACATCTAATCATAATATCCTAAAAGAAATTGTATTAGATCCAACATCAATATCCTTAACCACCCATGTATTTAGCCAAAATTCTATCTTTTTATTAGTGTGAGTACATCCTATTATCTACAAGGAAGAATCATAGTCAATGAAAACTTGCTCATCACGATGCTAACCACTTTAGTTAGTTAAAATATGATGCTTAGTTATATGTTGTGTTGCTTTAGAATCTACAACCCATTCCTCTAAAGATGTAGAGATCCAAATGGCTAAATTAATTGCTACATGTACATACAAAGTTTCACCCTAGTTGTCTTCATAACATTGATCATTGTAAAAAGAAACATCACTTTAACCTTTCTTAGTAGGATCCTCAAGCATTTTGATTTGAAAATAATAATACTCGTATATGACTCTCCTTACAAAAAGAACAAGCAAATTTTTTGGATGATTTTTTAGAAATATTTTCCCCTATTTTAGCTTCTCCTTATCTAAATTCTTGATGGTTTATTGATTTGGAGCTTCCTTTGGATGTGCCTAAATGGATGATCTTCTAATTCCTTAATTGTGCTTGATAATAAACAAGATAAGTAAAAACAATATGTAGTGGAGAAACAAAACGATCTAGGAAAGACATCCAAAACATATTGAGGAATGCGGTAATTTTATCATGTTTTTTTAAAACATTATTGAGGACCATGTTAAGGTAATTCATGGGATCCTTTGTACTCTCATTTATAACATGAATGTCTTCTTAACTTCTTAGAACAATTGATATACTCTTCAAGGGTGTTGAAATTGACCATCTTCAAGGTAGCAAGCTCAACTTCCAATGATATTAATTTTGTCAAACCACTTATTGAAGATGACCAAAGCTATTATAGGATCTAAATTCTCCATGATATAGTTCTCCAACTTCTTGTTCATAGACAAGTTAATAACTCAAGGATTCCTCCTCATTGAAATATATGATATATGTCCTTTCATTAGTTTCTATATTATATAATGTCTTAAAGATAATATTTAACTACAAAATAGGATAAAACCACTAGCACTATATTAAGAGCTCAAAAAACATGCATTTTAAAAAGGGCTCCAAATGCTTCCATATGAGCAAGTTATTATCTCAAAAAGTATGCCCTCCAAATAACACAAAATACCACCAACATAAGAAAACTTCAAGTTTAAAAAAAAATACTATCAATAATTCTCACATTGCCATGTGGTAGGAGTTAGACTAATCTCTGCAAATATGATTGTACTAGTCATTTTTTGCCACTTTGATGCATTCACTGATGAGTATAAGTGACTATGTAAAGAGGAGAAGTTAATGTTTGACTCTTTATTGTATGTGATTGTTGGAGGGTATTTATATAGTGTATAATTTTTGTTTAGTGTTGGGGATCCATGTCATCCATTCAATCCATTGCAACTCAAAAAAACCAAAGCAAGGGAGAAGCAATAAAGGAAATTGAATTTGATACCTTGAGCTCATAAGATGCCAAGTCTAGCCCAACTCACCAAGGGGCTTGTGGGCACCTTAATAACAATACTTAGCATCATTTGCACTATTCTATCAACATGGATACAATATAGGAGAATCCCAATAAGATACAATCAAGATTCAAATTGGTAACCTTCTCCAAATAAATGCCTACAAATAACTAAAAATACTAGTTTGCCCGTGTGTTTTACTAAGAAGCAAAATGAGGGCCTCAAATTTGGTTCTTCCCCTCTGCTCCGACTAAAAATGTGCATTGAGTGGAATCAAACCTTCAACCATAGTGTTACCAATGAACAAAGCATGCTTTAAGAGCCAACACCACAAACCATGATAAGTGGAGAAGCTAGTGGTGCTACTTCATTCCAAAGGTTATCCCCCATTACAAGTGATAAACATCATGCTTGTTGTTCATCAAACATTTATCCCCTTATCCCCATCCACATGGGAAAAATGGAGGCCTTAAAACAAAATTGTTGTCCAAAAATTTAATTACACAAATTATCACCAGGAGTTTCTTGCTTCAAATTCAAAACTATAGAAGAGAGGAGATGAACCTTTACAAAGTTGCTTTTGATGATTAGATATGATAATGTATTGAATTGAGACCCTTATATTCTTCTACATAGAAGCCAAAGACACTAACATACTTATTAAATTTCTAATTGTTTATCCTTTACAACAATTTTATAAATTTATCATTATCAACAAGATATCGTTTGTCTAATCCCTAGAAGAGTTGCAAAGCCTTTGAAGAAAATTTATTTTATTAACACACAGTTTTTTTTAGTGTATTAGGATCTAGCCAAAAGGTTATTGGCATCCAAGGATGGTCTATCATTGTTCAACCTTTTCTTGATCTGATAGATGTCAGAAGCGTTGCCTTCTTGTCTATGTTGTTTCAAAACTAAAGAATATGATAAAATAAAGTATATAAATTTTCTCACAAAATTTTTAAAAATCAATCTAGGTTTTTGAAAACCTCAAAAGATTAAATCCATTATCTTAATAGCTACTTTCAAATGACACAATTTCATTAAAACGATCCATCATTATCTAAGAATGAGAAGGAGAAGATGGAACTTGTCGGCAAATATTTCCTTTAATTTTGTTGTCCTTGACTATAAAAGTTCATTGAGGCAAAGCAAAAGATCATCACAATGCAAGCTCCAATTAGGGCCTTTAAAAACCCTTAAAAAAAACAACATTGGTGAAACCAACTCACTTTACAACTCCTCTGTTCGAAAACACACCTTGTTTGAAATTATTATAAAAGATCGAATAATTAAACTTTTAGATCAAATAATAAAGATTTACACCCACTCTTACCATGTTAAAAATTGCAATATATTAAAAAATGAACAAAATAAAATACATTGCTCAACAAAGTATAACAAATCAAATAAAGGGAACATAAATACAAAAGGTTCGCTTAAACACCAGTAATCTAACTAACAAAAAAAAAATTAACCTTAAATTGATGAAAATATTATTTGACAAATGATAAATACAAATACAAACAAGTTACCCGATTTCAGGTTAAAAATGATGTTGAATTTAATAATATAATGAAAATGATGTTGAATTTAATAATGGTGAAAAGGTAGATTGATTGAAAAGAGTTTAAATGTTAGTTAGTGTAGTTCACATGAAGATGGTGGTCCATCTCACACTGTATAACAACTTATCACCACAATATTCTCGTAGTAGCAACTAGTGTTGAACATGGTATTATCACCACAATATTCTCGTAGTAGCAACTAGTGTTGAACATGGTACTTTTGGGATACAATGATTGAAGGTTGCAACTCTCTTGTATAATGAAGAAAAAATAGTATAATAATACAAACAAATCACCCTACACTATGCTCATAAACCCATAAGTATATAATGATACAATACAAGGTTAACCATAGCCTAAGTGAAGATTTATACTTATTTTAACATGTGAAATTAAAAATAATTGAAAATAAATAATTGCAAGGAACAATTTTTTTAGCTTAAGTGCACCCATTTTAACTATTGGTTTTTCTTGCCTCCCTCATCCATCACACTTAATCGAGACCTTATGTTAAAGAGTCCTTAAAATTATCAAAGGATACCATACATTTTTAATATTTTTTAAATTATAAAGTGAAAGATATTATCTCACATTAAGATGGAGGCCTCATATAAATGCTTATAATTTAAATTTTAAGTACATATTATAATTTTTTTTACAAATTTATTAGTACAATTTTTATTGGTACCAATAATTATATTCAATAAAAATATAAGCAATTGCAAACATTTCATTTTGTTCTAATGCCACGGGAATGTCTATGCATAGCCAATAGCTGATCTGACTCTTTTGTGTGTTGCACCTGACTGATGACAATGATCTGTTTTCTGCTTGTCCGGCGGTCCCCTTCATGCCACGTGTTGAACCAAACTGACAAAGATAGTGCGAACCCTGTGCATCCGGCGGTCCCCATCCCACGCTGGGTTACCATTAACGAGACGGTGGGTGTGTTGGAAACCTTCGTTGATAGTTTGAACCCTGCCAGCTGCGCTGGTAGTTACTAAAAATTGTGATTGTAATCAATTCATCTATGTAACCAAAAAAAAAATTAAAAAAATAAAAGAAATTGCAATAAAAAATAGTTGAAAAGATCACAGTTCGTGGCGCAAGGTCATCCATACAATCAAAACTGGAATCAACTCTTAAAAAGGTGAATACACAATATAACTAAGCATAGAAAAATAAACTAGAGTAAAAAAACCCTAAACTTTAGAATTGTAACTCTAGGTACCAAGTAGACTTTTTGCTGACCAGGTAGACTTATTGTTTCACCAAGTAGACTTATTGCTTCGTCATCCTCTGTTCAAAGCCAATACTGCAAAGTTGTTGAAATTGTTGGGTCGAATGGGTGAAACCGTTTTTCGATAGACTGTTCCATCTTCTTTTCTCTATTGAGGACTACGAAAATGTCGAAATTGCAACAAAAGGGAGAGATCTTTAGATTCTATTTCCTTTGTAGGAACCTTCAATTCCATCGATGATGACTTTGTATCCAACGACATATCCTCACTGTCGTTAAGATACTCCCAACACACTGTAGTTGTTGGATGAATTAGGAACATAACTGCCCAACTGAACATTGGTCATATGAAGTTGCTTCTCTGCCACAACTAAGATACTCCAACACACTGTACTCGTGGATGAATTAGGAACATAAATACCGAACTGAACACTGGTCACATGAAGTTGCTTATCTAGAGTGACATCTTCTTCTATAGATCCCCTACTCGTCTACGAAAGCACCTTGCGTTAGCCGGGGAATGTATTGGAGCAAAACCGGTTGTGCAGACTATGAAGCAACCACTATTTCATCCCTTGGGGTATGAATATGTGAGATTGAGGAACCTCATAGTTTTAGTTGGGGGACTAACTTTTTCTTTTCATACCCTTTTTCTACTGGCTTTGAGACATGTGCCCACTTGGACTATGTATCTTTAGAAGTAGCCAAACGTGCATTTTTACGCCCTCCCATAGTCGTCCAACCAACCATCCTCCTGAGGTTGAGAAGTGGGCACATTCGGTGTAGTGGGGCTCTGCTTGTCCTTGTTATGCGACATTAAGGAACAATATTTGATCTTGTGTGTTGAGGATTGGCACCGAAAACATGTGTTGGGCAAATTAATGTAGAGGACCCATTGGGATAGCACAATGTCACCAACTTGTATGTCAATAGTCTCCTTGAGATCTCGAGAAATATCAATATCGACGCAAACACGTTTTTGAGGGCATGCATGGAAAACTTTATCCACCTTCACCAAAATAACATGCTTTAGAGGGGCTGTTATGCGACTGAGAAAGGGCCACAGAGGTAGAGGGAGTCCTGGGAATTCCACCCACACAAAGACTTCGGTAGATCTTTACTCAGAAACAAAAAAGTCATGGGTCCAAGTCCAAGGATAAAAACAAGCAGATGACTTTTCATGTACCAAGGGCTATGTTCGTAAATCACCTTAGCAAGGGTTGTTTCTGCAAAGCGAAACAAAAAAACCTTTTGTAAGGTTTTGAACCATTGTTAGCTTGACTCCATGAAAAGTTCAAACTGCGTTAACCTAAGCCCTAAAGAAAAACTCGTTAAAGATGCATCCACGAAAATACTCGTTAAAAATGCATCCAACGAAAGTGAGAAATGCATCTAATAAAACACCCAGCAAAAATGAATAATTCTAAACCCAACAAAAATAAATGATTCTAAACCGTGAATACACTTTTAATCCTTAACATTAGAAAATGTTGATAAATTCAAAACCTTAAATACAATAAATAAATCACATGACTATACTTCTTTTAACCTAAATCTAGGTCTCTTTACTATTAGTAGTTAACTCTTCTATAATCTCCACCTTCTCAAGATTTATATGCTCTATCCGTGGAATTCTTTTAAAAACAATTTATTAATAATAATAAATTAAAATATACTCAAAATATACAAGCACGTTAAACAAAATTTGAAATAAAATGAAAGATTTTAATTACGTCCGCGAGACCCAAATATGGTCTATGGGACCTCAAATATGGAAGTACAATTACTCAAATCATATCATATGATCTTTAATATCTTTGAGAAGGTTGTTCCTTCTCCTGTTGATTTGTGTTAGCAATTCCCCAACTTTTTTATTTTATTGTCTTCAAATAAATCTGCCATAAACTCGTTCCCAAGTGTTTCTTTGTATTTGTCACGGATATCGAAAAACTCGGGCATTTATAGATGAAGTGTTCCTCTGTCTCTACTCCCTTGTCTTTGCATAGAGTACATATCCTTTCTTCCCATTGTTCTTTGGGCGTTGTCCATCTCCCTATTTCACATCTAAGCCTATGAGAGCTAGTCCTTATCTGAGCAATGAGTATTTTTCCTTCCACTTGATTTCAGCGCCTATATACGCTTTTTCCTTGTGGTCATACGTTGGGTTAAAATTTGCAATATAATATTGTCTTTTCTGCTTGCATTTTTCCACATTCCACTTATGAACTTTTCATTCACATAATTTTTTATGTCTTTGTTGACATTTGGGCATTCATTTATGTTGATTTCCCAACGTTTCATCCATTTCTGATTTTGTTTCATCCATGTATTCTTTCGCCTATGCAACTCTTCGTCCCTAGCTGCCCTAGGCCATCTATCATTTGTCATGTTTTCTTTTTTTCAAGTAACATAACAACTTGGTCATAGCAATTGCTTCTAAAGGGAACATTCCAGTTTCAGCTAGAATAATTTCATAAGGGGTTGTGGCCTTAATTTTGAGAAAGTTTGTGATTAGATATTTTTGAATCCTTTCTATTTGCCTCCATTTTGCATTTGTTGTGCCACTAGCCCACACCTCGCAACCATACAACAGAACCGGTGTAACAAGTAGGCCAAATAAGACCTTGGTGGTCTTCCAGTCCCACAACTCGGCATTCCTACACTGTTTTGAAGTGCATATAGTGCTCTCCAACCACTTTGAGTTCTTTTCATCCTACATGTATTCCAATTAAGTTTGTCATGAAAGTCTATGCCCAGGTATTTGTATTCTACTACTACATCAAGCGGTTCTCCTACAAACTGAAATTTGAGTTGTTGCTTCTTCTTTTTTTTTGAAAAAATCATAATTTTTGTTTTGCTCGTGTTCACCTGCATCCCAACTTCTTTACAAAAGAGTTCTAGAGCTTGAAGGTGATCTTCTAGATCTTTGGTTGTTTTGGCCACAAGAATTACATCATCTGCATACATGAGGAGTTTTACCACATATTTGGCTAAATGCACACCCTCTCCCCCAAATTTGTTTATCCATTCTTCTAACTTGTCAATGTACAACCCAAATAAGGTCGGAGATAGAGGGCAACCTTGTTTGACACCTATGTCACTACCAAAACATTCGAGATAACCCTTCCTGTGTTATGATTCTAGCCTTTACATGCTCATATAGTCTATGAACTGCTGCCTGTAGTGAATTGGAACCTCTAGCTCTTCCATTCTGCTCCATAATTTTTCCTTGGCACTATGTCAAATGCCTTTTTGAAGTCTACAAAACAACAAAAAGCCTCCTCTTTTTTGTCCCATATTTTTTCCACTATGTGTACGAGCGTGATACAGTGATCAATAGTTGAGTGCTTGGGCCTAAAACCTGCTTGCCCCTTTGCTCTCTTTCCCTTTTCTTCGGCCCATATGTTGATCCTACGCTCTATCATACTCCCAAACAACTTTGCAAAGAGAGGGTTGATCATGATAGTTCGATAGTTTGAGGGATTATTTACATCTCCACTTTTAAACAAAGGAATGGTCAAGCTAGTTGTCCACTCGGTAGGGAAGCCATTTTGTATGACCTCATTGAAAATTTCTTTGATTTGCGGTGCCAAGATATCTACCCCCATTTTATATGCTCTGCTTGAAGATTGTCTATGTCACGGGCTTTACCAGTTGCTAACTTTTTATCCCTTGAATAATGTCTTCAATTGTGAAAAGTTCTTTCTTGACAATGATAGTAGGGGGTGTCTCCTGCTGGTTACTACGCTGATACAGTTGTTTTGAATACTCCAACCATTGATTAACTGTTATGTTATTTTTAGTTTGCATCCTTTTCACGCTTAGTTCCTTCCAAAATTTCTTTGGTTCATGCTTCCCTAAGTAAATCAATTCTTTCCTCCTTGTTCTAGTGTATTCTTCTTTTTTTGCCCTTACCAGTTTCTCATATGCTTTTTGTTTGCTCTTGTTTTACCCGTTGGTTCCTTTAGTAATCTTCGCATTTTTTTGCAATCTTCATCGAACCATGGGTTGGTTGGGAAGCTATTCCTTTCTTTCTTTTTAGGTTTAGCTCTCTTGCATTTGTTTAGAGCTTCTTGAATAACGTGCATTAACCATTCACTCTTACTGTAATCTCTACTACTGTGATGTAGTTCTTCCCTTTCCTGTAACTTGTTATTTAATACTGCTCTAAAATTCTGTCGATTTTCATCTATTAAGAGAATGTTTCCCTTGTGAGGATATTTATTTTGATTGCCTTGCAAGTGTTTTTCCCTTGGTTTGTCTCCATGCATTCGAAGTTTCATAACAATTGGGTTGTGATCTGACTTAAGTTCCACTGGAGAATCTTCCACTTCTAGCTCCTCTATTTTTGGTATGTAATTTTGTGAGCATATTACATAGTCTATTACACTTTGTCCCTTATATGTTTTGCATGTATACTTTCCTGAATTTTTCCATTTGTTCATCCCATTGCAAATAATCAAATTGTATATGTTGCAAAGACCTAACAACTCTTCTCCATATTGCGTGATAGCCCCATGCTCATCTTCTGAAGTCCTGGTCCACTGTTGATTTTCCTCTTCTGGCATCCAAAGAGGATTAATCTCAATATCTTCGTTACCTTCTAGAATGTTAGCTTGCTTATTTGTTGTCCTTGCATTGAAATCTCCAATTAATATAATCTCCCCCAACTTATTGTATATTGAAATGTCTCTTTTTAGGGAGGAGTATGGGTCTTCTCTGTTAAGGTCATGTTTCTTATAGAATTTAGAATTCTTGGGAGCAAAATAACATGTTGCTATGCTAATAACTGACTTATTTTCTAGGATCTTTATCCAGATGTACTTTTTGTTTTCATCTTGTTTTTCAATTTTAATGACCCTATCCCATTCCTCTTTTATTAAAACCATAATACCCCCATGCCCTTTGCCATTTTCTGTTGCTTTATTCCATATTGCTATTTTTTTGTATCCCACAAATTATGGAGTCCTACATCCATCGTGTTCATGTGTTTCTGTCAATATGATTATATCTTTGTCTCTAGCAATGGGCCCTAACCCGGGTCCTCTTCTCCAAGGGAAACCTCTACAGTTCCAACTTACCATTGTAAGATGTTCCCGGGCGGGCCATACTCCCTATTTGTTTTGGATTTGTTTAGATGTGATGTATGCCTTTCCATTTCTTAAATATGCCTGTTTCCCTTCATTCCTTGTTGCCCTCACCTTTTCCCATTCCTTATTTCTTTCTTCCTGTTGTAAAAATGTTAGGTCATCATCTAAATAAAATTGTGACCCTCTCAGCATGCCTCTATTTTTAAGTAACCTTATTTTATCCTCGTAGCTCATCAATGTGACCCGAATATGTCTATCTCTGCCTCCTTCTCTCAACCTGCCAATTCTGCTTGCTTTTTTATCGACCCTTCCATTGTAATCGATCTGACAAGAAGTCCCTGGTTAAACGATTTGTGTCTTCCCTGTCCCCATAATCTTTCAACCCTTTGATGATTATATTTGATAACTTCTCATGTCTTTCTTTCTCTTCTGTTATTTGAATTTTTACTTGCTTCTCTATCAACTCTTTTTGTTGATTGACTGGTTCTTTTACTACTTGAGACCATGTCTTTGCCTTTGCTAATTCATTTCGTAGCTCATTTTCTCTTGTTTCCATGTTTTGGAGTGTTTTATGTACCTCTTTTATTTGATTTGCATTTGTTTTTTCCACCTCTATTGCATCATTGATTGGGGGGTGGATGGCTTGTTTGAGGACATGCCATTCACGTTGACCCATGTTTGCAAGGTTTTGTAGCTTTGACACTTGCTCCTTGAGTTGGTTGTTTTCCTTTTCCAACCTTCGAATGGTGTTTATAACCTCATCCGATTTAGTTTCTCTTAATTTCTCCCTCCTTTCCATGCTTTCAAGTTTCTCTTTCATCTTCATTAGCTCTTGCACATAAAGTCTTGGTGCCCACATGAGTGGTGTAGTTGTGGGATTGTAAGTTTCTTCCTCATCTGAAAACTCATTTTGGTGATTTGCCTTTGATTGTTCCTTATTCTCCACCTGTTTATGTGGTAGAATATTTTTTATTTTTATTTTTCGATATGCCCTCTTCATTGTTGTTGCCCTTGCTCGAGCTTGTCGACGCCTTAATATCCTCCAGTATTGTTTCTCATTGACATATATTGGTTCTTGCAATTGTTGCTTCCCTTCTTCCATTTTCAAACCCTTTATAGCCGAACCCTCTGTACTATTGATCCGATGAAATAAATGTGTAATAAAACCCTCCTTGCTCTGCAAACCCTCCGCTGCAAACCCTTGTTGATAATAAAACCTTCTACCGCAAACCCCTATAACGAATGTATTTCTCCTATCTACTTAAATTGTTTTATAAATCGAAAGAGGACGAAAAATGTGCTTACCCGATGAAATAGATGTTTAATACAATACTCCACCGCAAACCCTTCAATTTTTTTGTGCTGATATTTCTTGTCTGGTTCAGTGTACAGTTCGAATCTTCTCCGTTCTATCGGCTTTGCTTCAGTATCCCACGCTCTACTTAATCTGCTTCAGTATCTTGTCGTAAACTCGATGAAATAGATGTTTAATACAATACTCCGCCGCAAACCCTCCTTGCTCTGCAAAAACCCTTTGCCGCAAACCCTTTAATTTTTTTGTGTTGATATTTCTTGTCTGGTTCAATGTATAGTTCGAATCTTCTCTGTTCTATCGGCTCTGCTTCAATATCCTCGCACTCTGCAAAAACCCTAACAAGTTTCTACAAATAATTTAATATTCTAATCCCTCCTAAATTATAAGACACTACCAAATTTTTATAAATAATTTAATATTTTAATATAGGGAATCGGTAACACCGTAGGTACTCCCTAATTCAAAAAAATTAGTCTTCCCTTCCGTAACGTTTTTAAATGTCTTGTGGGAACCCTCCCATGGGAAGGGCGAAGAGGAACACAAAACCCAAATTTTAAAGTAATTAGCAGAAAAACTACTCTTAACAACATGGGACGGATGAGATAACGTTTGAAAGGTTGCAGATGCAAGAGCACCATTGCAATTACTAATTTAACGTTGAGAGAAAAAAGATCCCATTCCTGCCATCGTTATTTGACATCAAAATTGAAACGAGGATAGAACAGAACGATGATAATGGCTCAAACCTCGAGAGCTTTGAACCCTTTCCTGCACCGAGGCATGTTTCTTTGTCTTCCTTGCACTTGGCTGTATTCTGTTTCCATGTAACTCCTTCTAAATTGTATGCATTCCTCGCAGATTTCAATGGAACAATTTACAAATCACGATCACAGTCATCCATGAACATGAACGGGCGTTCGCCGAGGGTAACTCAACGACTTTCTTTGCCTTCCTCTGCTCACTTCTTGCAAGGTGCTCAACGTTGTAAGTACTTCTTATCTATAATAGAATTAGTTCCTTGTAGAATCTGAAAGTATCAGAGGTAGTGTGAAATTTGAAATAAGTCCATTTTCAATTCTTAAACTGATACACAAGGCATTTTATTGAAATAAGCAGAACTTAGATAACATTTGGATGCCTTTGCAATGTGCATTTTCATAGACAAGTTTAATTTCATGGTGCACTAAAGCACCTAAATATCTAAGTTGAAATTGTATCAGTCTTAACTTATTTTAAACTGAATTTTGTTTTAGGATATTTTAGACAAGCGCATTTGTAACAACTTCAAAGGGGATGCAATATGTTGAGAAATTTTGAATGTTGAGTGGTCTTCTTTGGAATCCAAAGTCCAAACCCAGCAACTAAAAACATTTAATTTCACACGATCAAACCAACAAGGGACGCATAACAGAGCAAAATGGAAAGGTAAAACATGAAACAGATCATCCTCAACGTCAACGTCATCTCTCCTCCAAAATATGTATTTTCGAACAAATGCTGAGAAACAGGATGATGATAGCATTAGACATTAACTTCCTTCCTGATACGAGCATTCAAACAGCTCTCGAAGATATTATCAATGCTATACATGAATGTGTAAAGAGTACACATGAAACTTCCAGAAACGAAAGCTTGTAAGAGAAGGACAGATACATGGAAGCTTTTTCGAGAAGGAAAGAGAAATCTCTGAAGAATTTAGAGCAGGAAAAATGCAAGATGTATAAAGAATATATAATTTTTAAATATACTTACAGTTGTTATTAATTACATTTAGATATGACAATCCATGTGGTTATTTCTCAAGATTTCGTTCCTGCTTAAAAGAAATTGTTCCCAATTTTTCCTTTATATATGGAAATTATTGCTCAAAATGTTGTTTGGGACACCTACTCAGCTTGACTTGGGAATGACACGTTCTGATCTAATGTGTCTAACGAATCAGATTTCCGTAATTGTTTGGTGGTCATGTCTGTAAGGTTTACAGCGATACATTCAAATTACAGTTGTACTCATAACAAACAATTGGAACTATCATTTCTAAGGTTACAACCCCTTGCTTGGGTCTTTCATTGGGCTTCATTCCAATCACTAATAACCAGGCTCTTAAGATCAACTAATTTGCATAAGCAAGGTCGATAATGACATTATCAAACATGTAAATCAATGTTCATATTCATCAATTATATATGTATGTCTAGAATGACTCTATGGTGCAAACTTGAATAATCAAACTGATATGAACCTGCAGTAAAATTATAACACTAAAATGAATAAGTTGGAATGTAAAATAATGAAAACACACACTGAGCAAATGAGAGAAAATAGCTGCCCAAGTTGATAATTTACACTCTTCATTGCAATGTATTAAATAATGTATAACGATATAGATATGCCCATTGTAACGTAGTAAGTAGATAATTAATGATATAGATGTACATGGTGGATAAGGCAACAAAGCAAGTAAAATTAGAAACAGGAGAATGCACAAACTGGAATGTAAAACGTAGAAAACACGGGCTGAGGAGCAAATAAGAGAAAATAACTGCCAGAACTGGTTATTTATGCTCTTCATTGCAATGTATTAAATAGATGTGTAAGGACACAAATGTGCTCATTGCAATGTATTAAATAGATATACAAGGACATAGATGTTCTTGGTGGACAAGGCAACAAAGCACATTTAAAAGGTACCAAGTAGAGAGTTTTTCTAATCAGAAAGATGCTAATTTAGGTGGATAGAAAGTATGCTACAAAGCACTAATATGCTTTAAGATAAGAATATAGAAATTAAGCCAATTTAATCTCGTCATTGCCTTCTTGCTTATTGGAAAGTTGTCTCCAACTTGTACAACAGATAAAGAAACTTCGCTGCAAGTGTGACTCAGAAAACCACTTGGCCTACATTCATTTTGAGGCCTGCTGAGTAAGTCGTGATCTGCATCTTGCGGTTGGTGCAAATCTGAACATTGAGTGAAGTATTATCTGCCAAGGGTCGTTTATATCTGGAATCTGATCTTCAAGATGAGTGACAAAGACCACCTCTTCCAAGTGATATGACTCAGAAAAATTACTGGTTTCCCACAATTTTTAGCGAAACTCGCGAGAAATTGTGGATAGCGAGGGTTTTCTAATTTTCTTAGCACCAAGAATATTGCCAATGCACGACTATATTTTGCGTATTTTCTTGTTGTCTTCTTGCGAGAAACTCGGCAAAACTTGCATAATTATTTTTAAAAGGCCATTTGGCCTCATTTTTGCGTTTTTTCTTCTTTTTGGCTGTGAACAAATTATTATTAGAGGTCAGACACTAAATTTAAACCATTTTTTGGAGATTAAATCGGTGCAGCTTTGACAGTGGCTGAGGCTTAACTTGAAGAGCCTTAGCCTTCGTTGATTTCAAGACTTGACACTCTTCTGTAGAATGCTTGATGTGCTTATGAAAAGCACAAAAATTCTGATTTTCATTGCCAAAACCCTTAGCAGTCCACTTGGAAAGGATTTCCATTATTGGATAGGTGTGCAGGGTTTGAGGAGTTGGCTGAAGTAGACATGCTCTTTTTTTGAGAAGCAAGAGACTGATTGGTCTTCTTCTTTTATTGCTTTGCTTTCACCTTTAGAGAAAGTTGATAGGCATGCTTTGAGGAATTAATGGTGATAAACTCCATCTCTTGTTGAAGACAAGGAAACAATCTAGAGACAAATTTGATGCAAAGCACATTGTCATGTTCAACCATGTCCAACTTGATAGAGAGTTGATTGAACTCCTCAGTCTATTGCTTGCTTGACTAGTCAGATTTTTGGTGAAGATGAAGCCAAACAGCCAATGGCTCCTCTGCATATCCGACTGAGTAAAAGTATGCCTAAGGAGTTGTTTTGAAATCTTTCCACATCTCAATTTCTGGCTATTTTGTTGTTTGTAGAATCTCAATGTGGGACTGCCACGAAGTGAGGGCTTGATCTTCCATGTGGATTTCAACAACCATGATTTTTTGTGCTTTGGTTGTGTTTTGAAATATGCCTTAAGACTACTAATTCAAGTATCCAGTTTATCTTCATCAATTGTGCCATCGAAATGAGAAATGGACATTTTGGTGTCCAATGTGAAAGGAGATTTGGCAATTGAGATGGCCAATGATGAAAAACTGGCATATTGTTGTCCCATGAGAAGTTAGAAGTTAGAATATATTTGCCATTTGATCCATCAGTTTCAGCTGAAACTTATTCTGTTGTTGCCATTGATCATTTAACTGTTAGGTCAGAAATTGAAGTTGGACTGTGGTATACAGCTTGCTCAACTAGCTATCACGGGAAGAAAATGAGAAAAATTGTACCACAAAAAAGGGCCAAAAAAGAAGAATTGTTAAAAATAGTAATTTGCAGGGAACAAATGGAAGAAAATTTCTTGTACTTCTGCATTGAGTGATAATTAAACAATGTTACTGTTGCAGGTGCCAAATCTGGAACAGCAAACTGGATAGCTGTTCAGAATAGCACAAAGGAAGGTGTGCAGAAAAAATATCCAGGAAAGAAGACAAGCCAAAAAGGAGACTGCTGGTTTGCAGAAAAAAAAACAATAGCTTGAGGCAGCAAATGACCTAACAGACTTGCAATAGGGCAAGGGGACAAGGTGCCACAACCGAACTCAACTTGAGGCTTAAGAAAATTGTACTCAGCAAGGAGGGATCCCAAGTGATCGAGGAAGGAAGTATATTGTATACAGTACCAAATGTTACGAACCTGCCATAAAATCATAACAGCAGAATGTTGGAATGTTAAATGTAGAAAATACAGACAAAGGAACAAATGAGAGAACATACCTCCTACAGCTGATGATTTACACTCTTCATTGCAATGTATTAAATAGATATACAACGATATAGATTTGTTTGGAGGATAAGGCAACAAGCTACATACAAAAGATATTAATGAAAAGTTTTAGCATGTACAAACAATACGAATTAAAAACTTTTTCCAAGTAGAAAGACAACTTAGAAAGATGTTAATTTACATGGATAGAAAGTATGCCGCAACCATTGTAAGATTCTAATATACAAATATAGAAATTATAACATTCTAATCTCATCACAAACCCTTATATCATTTTTTGTTGTGAATACTTGCACTTTATAGCCCTGCTGCTTGCATGCAGCCTAGGTACAAGGTAGGAAGCTACCTGGCAAAGGAAATGTATTATTAAGACAAGAAAGATTTAAGACGTGTAGGAAGAAGAGGAGTTGAGCTTGAGAAAGGCTCAAAATCTAGGGGAGATTGCATGGAGATAGTTATGAACTGCAGTTGGCAATCTTGTTGAAAGGGACCTTTGGAGCTGTGGGTGTCAACTCCAGATATATATAAGGGGTTGAAAAAGAAGAAAAGTATTGTAAAATGGGATATTTTAGAGACCACTGGAATTTCTTCAAGATGATAGCAAAAAATAAAAATGTGGAAATAAACAATTCAAGAAAAATCGAACTCATATCAAAGCAGAGCAAACCTGTTTCTTATTCTTTTAGCAAGCATTGTTTTAAGCACTCTGCAAGCACAGACAAGTAGGACTTTTTCTTACCAACAACAGCAGTTTTCAAATGTAGTGATTCCATTCATGTCTGCAACCACAAGGGTTAGCACAAAGGGGGACAAGTGATTTTATTTTATAAAAAATATCAATAACCAAATAACTTGGATCCCGAGCCTAATGATAACAATCTATGCAATGGTTGGTTGCAAACCAACAATGAGAAGATGAAAAAATATTGTTGGCACCCAAATCAACCAAATGAGCAAAATATAGCTGGGAGCTCAGGGAGTTATGGCATATTTTTTTTTTTCTTAAGCGAAAAACCCCTTGTGGGGCCGCCTTGGTCTGAGAGACCACGAATAGGGGGTTCTACACTGTCAAAGTCACCCAGGAGTCGCACCCAGCCCTGCCCGCACCAACATTATCAATTGGATTTTGGGTACCCAATTCAGCTTTTTGGTAGGGTGGAGATTCGAACCTGGGACCTCCCTTGGAGGATTGCCCTCTCCTCTCCAACTCACCTGCAACACCTGGGTGGGAGTTATGGCATATAACTTATAAGTAATGACAGGAAAACTTATTACTGTAAAAGCTTAGCAAGAAGAGATATGGAAATGATCATTGGACAATTCTCATGTGGATGAAAATAAATTCGAGATAACCAAAGACCCAACTGACATTGATCAACAAGAGCAATACTGCCTTCACAAACCCAACAAGAAGGAAAAGAAGCAATGAGAGACTTCTGATTTATGTTCAAACAATCGAAACCAAAAAATGTTAATGGGTAATCAAAAGCACTCAAATCTGATTTAGCTAATGGCAGAAAACAACCAAACATTTGATAACAGTAGAACAATCTGACCATAGGGAACAATACTGTCAAATACAATAGAAAGCAGGTAAATCGCAATGATTTGAGGAAAAACCATGCAGTGCACACTGAAAAGTTGAAAATTGACTAGAAAACAAAGTGAGAAACAGACAAATGCAGACTGAAGTAAATAAGATGATGATGATCATCTAAAATGAATTAGATGCGTAATGAATAATGGCAAAGTGGGACAGTCAAAGATCAAACTCAAGTATAAGTCAAAATCTTAGGCAATCAATCACATGCAGAACATTGATAACAAAGCAATCAAACTTGGAGTCGAAAAAGAGCATGAAAAGCAATGTGACAGATGGATAACAAACCAAATTCAAGCAAACAAGCAAGCTTTCACATTTTTTAAAGCGAGAAAGCAATCGTTATGTCGGTCGAACAAATGTTATTGATGATGTGATTGATGTAATGCTAAAGGTGTCCTCAATAATCCATAGTTTTTCCCCAGTAAGATGGTAATGAGAGCATCACCAGTGGAATGGTATTGGCTATAAATTAGTCCTATGCTATTACGATCAGCAAATAACCTATCTGATAATATATGATGGCTGAAGTCCTTTCCTAAATGGGGCAATTTGGGCAACTTGTAGAAAACTTCTACAAGCAATGGTGGGTTCTAAATGGAGTAAGAGCGTGAACAGACAAGATATGGGTACAACTGAACTTAGATTATTCAAACTTGACAAACTAGAGGAGAATCTCTATATAGATGGAGCTTTCAGACCATCATTCCATATTTCTTTTGGGAAGCTGAGGTAAGTAAGAATGTTATATGCCAAAGGAACTGCTAGAGACCCAATGGACATTTGGGTTCCATTGTATATTTATTTTCCCTGGAAGTGAAAGAACCCAATTGGTTATCACAGTGACCTCTGGTTGAAGAGTTGCTCACCAGGGTGGCTATTATCCGTACTAGCAGAGTTTCCTGATGTGGGGAAAAACACTGCAAATAAAGGTGACTTGGTAGGTGACAGGTTAACAAAGAGGATTAAGTTTAATTGAACAAAAGCAGACTGAGATTGGGTAAATCTAGCCGAAAATATCACAAGCTGACTAGCATGGGAAAAATCACTGAGGATCGAACAATCGGGATCAATAAGCATCATGTCTGCTTCAAGAATTTGTAGGCAAGATGCACAAAGGGTGCACAATCAAATTGTCCTTGGACACCATAAACTTTATGTTGTGGGACACTATCTTGGGTGTGTAGCGTAGTGCTTTATGTACAACATATGGTTATCTATCATCTTAGCAGAATTTGTTGTATATTTATTGCTTTGATTTGGTTTGTTTTATCCTTGAAAGTAGAGGAATTTAAACGGTTGAGCTAATGCCATTTGATGCTCGTGTTTGATATTAGTCATTACTCTTATGACCATTTTCCATGAGAAGTCATTTTCTTCAACGACCTTTAAATCTCAATTAAATTGTTAATAATCATCATAGTTAAAAACTCGCAACTCAGCAAAACTCAACACACCAATTTTGGAAATTTTTTTAGCTACTCAAGAGAACTCAACAAAAATTTTTAATTAAAAAAAAAATTTAAAGAATAATTGGAGAGCTAGAAAGCTGATTTATATTAGATATTTATAAAAAGGAGTACAATTACCGCTCTTGATCATGAAAACCAACAAAATACATCATACAAATTCAAAATATAAAGCAATTTTTAAACTGCTTTTTGTTTTTCTCCTCCCCTTCGAATTGGATGGTTGGCTTTGGACAGGTGGTTGAATTGGAGGCTCCTCAAGTATGGGATCATCATAGTATATCTCCTCCAATCCTCTCATATGTTCTACTTCTGTTTCTAGTGTCTCGATGTCCTCTACAGTAAACTTGGTATTTGGTGGACCTCTAGTAATCCAATCTAATAATGGATGTAGCTCATCCAAGTCAATCGACTCATAGGATTCATTCACCTCCACTTGTCTTGTGCAAAGTCGAAAATCGTATTGTAGGAAGAAAAGGGCATCGACGTGCTCCTGGGTCGATCTATTGTGCTTCTTGGTGTGTATGACCTCAAATAGAGACCAATTGTGCTCACACCCAGAAGTGCTACAAGGCTGACTCAAAATCTAGATTGTGATCCTTCTCAGATTATGTGTTCTTGAACCATAATCCTCTCACCATAAATCTACAAAAAAAGAAAAAAAGATTTTTTTTCAAAATATTTATTTACATTTGTAATTGCGTCATTGTAAACTACAAGAAAAAGCGTTTAAAAGTTTATCTTTTTACCTGGTTGTAAAAGGTTGACCTTGATGTTTTATAGGAAGGGATGAAAATAGGCTCCCTTGTGCCTCTTTACAAGCTTGCAACTTGGTAGGTGTTGGTCACGAATCTGCCATGAGGAAAGGATTTGTCGTTATTGCGCCCTAGGACCCGCAAACCAACATTGAAAGGCCGGAAGGAAGGAATGCCTTCCGTGCCAATCTCCGGAGAAGGCCGGCTTCCTGTGGGGTTTTGAGGTTCAAGATAAGAGTGCAGGGAAAGAGATAAAAAGTACAGAAAGAGATCCAAATTAGATTGGAGTTGGGTGGGGGGAACTAACAGTACGGCAACGCATCAATCACCACTACTAACACCAATATAACCATAACACACCACTATGGATGCTGTCACTCGCCAGTAGAACAGAGCCAGGTATATGTTTTGTGTTAAGAGCCAGAAGCACAGCTACAATGGTTCCCTAACAGACATTCCCTCCAAGGGAACTAACAAAGACGGCAACGCATCAATCACCACTACTAACAACACTATAACACAAAACATAACCAGAAGGAACTCGCCGCTAACGTTTGCCCTATATATCCTCCGATTTATGCGCCTTAGGCATACCTGACCACCAAATGCCGAAGTGAATCAACAAGCCATGACACAGGAAAACGTAAGGCAGAAATGCAAAGGAGAGGCAGCATACAGAATAAAAACAGTATAACAACACCAAGTGTATGTATTATATTAACTGGCAGAAGCACAGCTACAATGGTTCCCTAACAGACATTCCCCTTCCACCACTTTACAATGAAAATGTGGTGGGTATTTATAGCATGAGAACCCCCGATTACATTAATGGGCACAAAGTCCCAACCAAACATTAGTCGACAAAACAGCCGCGGAACCGCCGATGCCGACCTTTGTCCGGCAGATCGTACTTGCAAGATGGTCTCCCGAAGGTCGTACAGATACGTGGCAGCACGCTAGGTAGAACTTCTCATCGGCAGGAATGCGGGTAGCTGAAGCAGGTAGAACCTCCAATCAGCTTTAAAGGCAGCAACTGGCATAAGTAGTGCATCCCATGCTTGTCCTTGTGCTTGGCACGTCTCGGCTCGGATCCCAAAGTTGGACACTTGTCGGATGATGCTGCTTGACACGTGCTTGCCTTGAAAGGCAGTTTATCCAACTTCGCCCAGGATCATAGCGCTGTCGGGTTGCGCAGAAAACAGCGCAGTTGGGGAGGCCTTTCATGCCTTAGTCAAATTCCGAGTTTGTCTCCCATCGCGCACCGGTCAAGGGCGCACTCCGACTTCGCCGCGAAGTCGGGTTGCGCACCGGTGGAAGCTGATTTACACCGCCGTACGGACTTCGCTCTCGGAAAGGGGCGCACTCCGACTTCGCTGCGAAGTCGGGTTGCGCCCCAACACTTAGTCATTTTTCCTGCTAGCTTGTTACCTAGTGCGCCCAGAAAGCAGGGCGCACTCCGACTTCGCTGCGAAGTCGGATTGCGCCCTGAACACTTAGAATTTTCTGGCTGATTCTCACACCGCGCAGCTTGCATTCCCGCTGCGTCCAATCGGAGGGCGCACCCGACTTCGCCGCGAGTCGGATTGCGCCCGATACTTAGCCATTTTTCAGGCAACTCCGTCATTTTGAGATTTTGACTGAGGGGCTCAAGAGAAAGAGGGAAGAATGAGAATGTAGGGAAGAGAGAGAAAGGGAGAGAAGAGAAAGGGGAAAGAGAGGAAGAGGGAAAGGGAAGAGCAACACTCTTACAAAAATTGAAAACATTGCACCCCGTGCAAAATGTGACAACATTCTTGGCGGCTCGCGGGGTGTCGAGCTCGCCTCGGCGCAAAGAATCCATGCCTTCATCCATTGGGTGCAGAGGAACTTACTTCCCCGCCTTCTGCTGCTCTGACCGTTCTCCTCGCGGCAACTGTTCTTCAGATCCACTTCCGGCAGCTGCCTCCTCGGATTCGCCTTCCGAATGCTCTCCAACGTCGGCTTCTGCCTCGCAGATGCGCTTGTATGCGGCCTGGGCTTGGCCCCAGGCTTCTGCTTCGAAGGGTCGGCGGTCAGCAACTTCTTCTAACGCTGCGTGGAATGCAGCGACCGTGTGCAAGTCGATGGTGAGGTATCTCTTTCCCAGCTCCTGGAAGTAGGAGCTGATCTTGCAAAGACTTGGACACCATCTGGGTGACTCGACTTTCTTGAATTGGCTCGGTCCAACTATCGATTTCAGCTGTATCCGCCTCAAAGGACAGCCAATTCTTTTTCACTTGCTCATGGGTGAGAAACTCACCATTCTCAACATAGCTCGGGCACCCTAGTTCAGAGAGAGCGTGAAGGGGAGCCATACAAATGTCTCTTTCATGTTCGAATGCATCCAAAATTCGTCTGGCAACCCTCACCTCTTCTCGTTTTCTTAAAATATTTATGCAAGGTTACCCTTGCATCCGCCCATTCTCGCAGCGAATGAGGACATGGGGGAGAATTGGAGGCCATCGCGCTCGTGTTCTTGAAGATTTATCGCCAGGTCCAGCCATTGCTTCGCCTGGCGTTCGGCCTCCTCTACCACAGGCTTTCCCTGGGCAGAAACTTCTTGGATCCTGGATGCGAAATCCAGGACCGACATGGCTTTATTCATGTGGGGCTTGCATCCCCGCAGCAGATCAGCCCGCATCTCCTTAACTTTGCTCTTTGAAAAGACCGTCGCTTGAGATGCTTTCTCTGCAGATTGCGACTGCGCCTGCTTCAAAGACTCCTGGAGCTGAGAAATCTGCTCCAGGGCTGCCTCGTTTCCGTTGCGGCTTCTTGCCGAGAAGCGGCCAGCCGGGCTTTTAATTCATCTATTTCTCGCCGCGCCGATTCCAGCCGCTCGATGGACCTAGACAGGTCCTCTTCAAGCTGCCTTGTTTTGTCCTGCAACCGGAAAAGCTCTTCCCGTTCCTCCTGATTTTTAACAAGGAGATTATCCGCTTTACGAATGATTCCCTGAATCTCGTATTGCGGGTGTATATCGTCAAAGCTCTTCTCCTTTCTCTGAAGCTCGTAGTCCGCCCTGGTCATTTCCCGGAGAGGCTTCTTCACTTTTGGAGTTATCTTTTCTGTCGTGAGCACTCTCCTCTCGAAATCAAACTTGGTGCGCTTTACCGGGGCGGCTATCTCCTCAGGTCTCCTCCGCTTCAAGTTTTGGAGGAAAGAGATAGGATATTCTACGGCTCTTGTTGCCAGAGGCAAATCGTCCGTGTTCTGGAGATCGTCCATGAAGTCCGGTTCCCCCAGCCTAGGGTTCTGCTGTGACATCTCTCCTGCGAACAGGGAAGTAGGAAAAACCGGGAGGACTTTGGAAGGAACGGCCGCTTTTGAGGGCGACCGGGGAGCGGAGAGCGGAGCGGTTGATGCTGGAAGGGTTTCAAGCGGCTGAGGCAATGGATGTAACGGTGAACGCGCAGCTTCAGCACTAACCACGGGTGAAGGGTTTGGGGTTTGACTCAGGGATAGAGAGGCGTTGGGGTCCTGAGCAAACTGGTCGAAAGAATGGTGGCCGCTAGAAGGCTGTGGAGATGGGGAGGAAGATGCGGCCACGGCTTGCTCGGATTGAGCGGGAGATGGAGTCGGAGTAGGGCCAGATGGGATCTGAGGGAGCGGGGCAGCGGACGTACCTGCGGGCTCCGCCTGAGCCGATGCTGGATGAATGTCTGCGGTTCTGGTTCCGACGGTTGGCTCAGGACTATCCAGAGAAACAACCTCTGGAGCGGCTGGACGCGGCTGCGGCTCGCGATCGATCGTCGCACCGTCAGGCTAGGTCGCCTGACCTTATCAACTCTCTTCCTCTTCTTCTCTTCTGGAGCAATGGCTGGTCTGGAAGAAGGAGATGAAGTAGGTGCAGCGGGCGCTGATGTTCCCACGGTAAACTTGTACCGGGGTTTGACTTGCAGAAGGTCTGCCGCGGCCGGTCCGGTCGCTGGCGGTGCTGGCGTCTTTTGTGCCTGAGGAGTCACCTCGGGCGCTGACTTGGCTAATTTTCGCGCCTTTTCGGGCACCACCTGGAAGCAACAGGCTGCATTGGGTCCACTTGGATATCTGCTGGGCCCGCACTGGCAGTTGTAAAAGTGTACAACTGCTGGGAGGAAGACCCTCCTTTATAACCCTCAAAGGGACCTCGGGGAACGTAATCTCGGAATGCGAAAGGCCGCCAGCTGCCAATGTGCTGGTCATATAGAGCTGAAAAATCATCATCAACGGCCAGATTCCTCCTGATGGATTTATCGTGCTGCGTGCGGCACCTCATCTTCCAACATTCAACAACTTTTTCTTTTGGCCGCCTAAGGCCTGCTAGCTTGGTGATGAGTTTCTTAAATCCCGGAGAAGTGAACTTGTGGTCCGGGTTTCGCTCGGGGTCATATGCTACCTCCTCGCAATAAAACTCCTGCCAAGGAGGCCATGCTTCCATCGAGTCAATCTCCCAGTCGAGGTCAACATGGACCACATCGCATCTGTCTTCGATTATATCCGCCCGGGGCAGATATGAGCAAACCTTCCCCTTATCCCGTGTGGGTCGTACTTCCAACGCTGCGGCAGCAGAATCGAGCCAATGTCAAAGAGCTCCCGCTCGAGATAGACATGCTGTCCTATCTCTGATATTTCAACGTTCGCCCAGGAAAGAGGATATTGAAAGATATGGCCCTTTTTCTTTCCCTGGCCGAACTCCTCTTCAACATAGTCCATCTGCCGCGCAACCTCCATCCCAAACTGATGATCCGTGCACCAAGTAGGGCAGCAGATGAGGCTTGCCCTTGAATCCGTAGATTCTAACCATGATCCCCCGCGCGCCTAAAAACGTCCCCGAGCTTGTGATTCAAAAAATAGTTTGTCATTTCCCCGGGGGGGCGAGGGATCTCACCATCGTTGAAGACTGACATGACCAAGCCCAAAAAGTTGAAGTTGAACTTGTAATAAGACCCTTTCCGGTATAGGTCATCCGTCCATTCATAGACGGGCCGTGGCTCTCCCTTCTCATTTTCCTTCTTCAAGTTAGGGATCGGCATACGGGAGTGCAAGTGATACAAACAAAGCCAAGCCAAGAAGGAACTGAACCGAAATTCAGTTTGATCGTTTTTCCGTAGCTTCACCAGCCGGGAGTGAATGGCGTATGCAAGCCACCCGCCTGGCCGAAGAAGATTGGGCGCTTCCCACTTTTTCGCGCCGCGGTTCATAAGATTCTCCGCATAGGAGACATTCTACCAGAGCTAGCTGGTACGGCTGTACCAACTCGTCAGAATCACAACCGAGGACCCACGCCAGATGGTGTATATGTATTTGCTTTGAAACCTTTCCAGGGGTATGGGGCCGGTTGGCCATTGTCCAGCTGCGAGCGGGGCGTTCAGCTCTGAGTTGAGGAAATCCCTCATCTTTTTTGTATGCGTAAAGCGCCCCGCTTGCTCGCCAAGATTTATCCTTTTAACAATCGCGCCGGAGTCATATTGCAACCCCGGGGCGAAGGCCGGCTGGACGGTCTCTCTGCGGAGTGCGAACAAGGGTTTTCCGCTGTAGCTTGCAAATTTGCCGGTAGCTGGCCTCGTAATGTCCGACAATGATGTCGACCAGCTCGGGCATTGGTGGACAGGAGGGCACAAGAACCGATGAAGGTTCGACTTGTACGCAGCCCCGAAATGGTGAGAGGGCGAAACTTTATCCGCCCAACTTTCCACATTTATCCGCAGCTTAGTAAGGCTCATGGAAAACGAGCCGTCCTTGTACCCGGACAGGTAATTAACCGGTGGTGGTGGGGCTTGCCCACGCTGTACTTTCTTTGTCCGGGATTTTGACTTTTGATCCCGCGGCGTCTCACTCCTGAAAACATCTGACTGCGGGAAATCCCCACTTTCGCGCTCCTCGCTGGACTGAGCTTGTACTGGCAACTTTCCTTTGTCCATTCCTTCGAAAAAGCAATAATTAAGATTTCTGGACGTCTGCAGAAGATTTCGCAGTCACAGGAATAATTTGCACGATTTGGCATGTCTGGGCGCACCAGACCTCCTTTAAATGATAATGACAATGTCATTAATGGTGCGCAAGAGGGGGTAGGTCGGCTGGCTTGTGAAGAAGTTATGTTTTTAGGTGCTCGTGCAAAGAATGTCCCTTGAAAGATGCACCCTGGTTACCGCGCCATGCCTTCTTAATTGCGTTTTCTTTGAAGGTTGCGCAATCATTAAATCTGACTTTGAACGCTGCGCCATGGCTGACGTCACTGCCACAATCCGGGCACACTGCTCAAGGCAAAACCCTTTTGGTTCGGAAACCCATCTTCACAGCCGTTGCGCCCTGGGCCCACACTTGGAGTATTAATTTTTTTATTTTTTATAGACCATCCAAGTTGCGCCCAGGAAACAGGGCGCAATCGGACTTCGCCCCAAAATTGGGCGCAGTCCGATTTCGCCTGCGCAGTCGGACTTCGCCCCAAAATTGGGCGCAGTCCGAACCGACACTTGCCTCTTTTCTTTGCTGCCTTCACTTCCCAGCTGCGCCCCTTGGATGGGCGCAGCTCGAACTTCGCCCGCAAACCGGGCGCAGTCCGAACTTACACCTAGCCCTTCTTGTGCCTTTGCTTTTTTCTTTAGTGAACCACCCGAGCTGCGCCCGAAAAGGGGCGCATCTCACACTTCGCGCGAAACCTGGGCTCGCCCAAACTTCGCGCGCGAAGTCAGACTTCGCCTTGAAAGACAGCGCAGTCCGAACAGTTAACTCCCCTTTTGGTGCTCTTTCTCCAACTGCGCCTTTGGGAGGTGCGCAGCCCGACTTCGCTGCGAGGTCGGGTTGCGCACCCGGACTTAGCGGATTTTTACTGTTTTCTTGCCTCCTTTTACGAACTTCGCTCCTTTTCGGGGGCGACACCGACTTCGCGCGAAGTCGAGCTTTCTCCTCTCGTCCGACTTGGGCTTACTAAACCGGAAAACTGAAAGCTGAAAACCGTACATACTGAAATTTAAAAATGCATAAGGGAAATATGTTACAAGGAAGGGCCCGTTTGGACACCTTCAACAACGGTAAATTTTCAAGTGGAACCCGTTAACGGGAATAGGCAGGAGCCGACCCTCCATATCCCGAAGTACGTAAGCGTTGAGCTGGTTCACCGGGCAATCTGATAGGGGCCCTCCCAGAGGGCATCGAATTTTCCGTGGTTGCCCGGCTTCGCCTTTAATGAGTCCCACTTCAGCACCAGGTCCCCGATTTCAAAAACTCGGGCAGTGGTGCCTTTCGCAAACCAGCCTTGAGTGGATTCAACATGCTTGGTGAAGGCCTGGTATGCTTTTTCCCTGTCTTCCTCCAATTGCAGGAGTTGGCACAGTCTATCATCCACCGGATCTCCGCTGCTTCTCTCTTCGTCCAACATCCAGAGAGCGGGGATTTCAATGTGAGATGGCATGACAGCCTCTTTGCCATAGACGAGCGCATAGGGGGACGTTTTAATGGACGTCTTGAACGAAACTCTGTCCGCCCACAGCGCCCGGTTCAGGAGTAAATGCCAAGTCCGCTTGTTCCTTTCAATGGTCCTTCTGATGATCTTCAGGAGGTTCTTGTTAGTAGACTCAACAAGGCCATTCCCTCGCGGGTAGTAATTAGAAGACATTTTGTGATAAATGCCAAGTTTGCCAATGTACTCCGTGAGTACAACGCTCGCGAACCCCGGACCATTGTCCGTTACAATTGACTCTGGAACCCCGAAGCGGGTAATCAGGCTTTCAAGGAACCCGATGACCGTTTCTTGGTCCGCGTTTTTGGTTGGGATCGCCTCTGCCCACCGTGTGAAGTAATCGGTGGCTGTAAGAATAAACTTGTGTCCGGCAGAGGAATTAGGCGAAATCACCCCAATGAAGTCTAGACCCCATTGCTGGAACGGAGTCTCGGCCTGAATCGGCTGAAGGGGCAGGGGTGCTTTTCTGTTTCGCCAAAGAAACCTCCGGCATTGATCACACTTGGAACAGACCGCATAAGCGTCCGTAGAATAGAGTGGGCCAATAGTACCCGGCTCTAATTATTTTCAAGGCCGTAGGCCTTGCGTAATGATGACCTCCGTGCATCCCGGAATGAAAATCTCCGAGGACCCCCGGACTGGTCCGATTTCCCGACGCACCGCAACAGGATGCCGTCAATATTTTTGAAGTAAAGCCCCTCGGGGCGAAGAGTGTACTTGAGTGCACCTAGCCGAAATCTCCTTCGTTGTGAGGCGTTCAGGTGATCTGGACATCTTCCGGTGCAGAAATATCTCACCAGTTCATCTGTCCAGTCACTCCCCTCCGATAAGGAGTTGGCCAGGTTGATGCTTGTTGCTGTGTCCTCCCACTTACAGGCGGAGATGCCGGCTACAGCGCTTCGGGCCAGCTCCTGACACAAGGCTCGGCCTCTGATAAGCTTGGTGGGCCGCACTTCGATGTCGAACTCCTGGATTTTTGCAATCCATCCCGCTCTCTTGTGACCCGGCTCTCCTTGTATGATGAAGCTTCGAACGTCCGGGTGAATCACAAAGACAGTTGTTTTGCTCTGGGAGACAAAGTGCCCGAACTTCCGAAGCGATTTCATGACAGCGTGAACTCCGCCGCTCTATAAAGTTGTACTTTTCTTCATGCGGCTGAATCACTTGGCTCGAGAACGCTATGGGGCGCTCCTCGCCATCGTCTCCCTTCTGAGTCAGGACCGCGGCGTAACTTTCCGGTTCTCCCACCGCGTACAGGATGAAGTCCTTGGAGTAGTCCGGGTTAATCAACACCGGAGCTTGCGCAATTCGAGCCTTGATTTCCTCGAAGGCTTGCTCTCTCTCATCAGTCCATTCGTAAATTGTATCTTTTTTCAGCAGTTCGGCCATAGGCTTGATCACTCGTGCGAAGTCCGGGATGAACTTCCGCACAAAGTTAATCTGGCCGAAGAAGGACTGCAGCCCTTTTTTATCAATTGGGGCTGGCAAGCGAAGGAGGGCTTCTGCTCTGTCAGGGTCAATGGCGAGGCCTTTCTCGGAGATGACATGTCCCAGCAGCTTACCTTCTTTTACCGCGAAGACAGACTTCTTCGGGTTTATAGAAATGCCGAATTCCCGACACCTCTCAAATATTTGCCGCAGGTGGGAAACATGATCCCCTCTTTGGTGAGAGAAAACAGTCATGTCATCAAGGTAGATGACAATGATCTTATTGAGCAGCTCTCTGAAGGCCAGGTCCATGGCCCTTTGGAATGTGGCACCAGCATTGGATAAGCCGAAAGGCATGCGCTGATAGGCGAACGTCCCCCATTTGGTGGTGAACGTCGTTTTATGGCCGGTCCTCATCCCCGACCCAACTGGTTGTAGCCGGAAAATCCATCTAGAAGTGAGAATCTCTCGGGCTCCAAGAACGATGTGTAGAATTTGATCAATTTGGGGAAGCGGATAATGGTCCTTGAGGGAGGCCTCGATTCTGTGTTTCGAAATCGACACAGAGACGGATGTCGCCATTCTTCTTCCTCACGTGCACCAAATTCGCAACCCAGGATGAATGTTTGATGGGGTAGATGATTTTGGCCTCGAGCATCTTCAGGAGCTCGGCTTTCATCATGGCCTCGATTTTCGGATTTACGGCCCTCTGCTTCTGCCGGAACGGCTTGGCGCCATCCTCTAGCTCAATGGTATGCTGGATTACATCTCTGTCATACCCCTTCAAATCCTCGTAGCACCAGGCCACGATGTCGGGGAACTCTTGGCATAGTGATCTGATCCGCTCAAGTTCCTCCGAAGTGCAGTCTGTCCCGACCTTGATGGTTTTACCAGGTTCGAGTTCCAGGTCGGCATACTGCTTCGGGTCTACTTTGATCCTATGAGATATAGCTCTGTCATTCTGATCAAATAGACTCTCCAATGTAATCAGTCCTTTTGGGACATGATTATTCTTCAACTGTATCAACCCCTCATATTGCTCGTCATCAGGGTCTCTACTCTCGATTGAACATGCTTCATTTACAAAAAATGTGACGATCTCCTCGTCACAATCGAACACCTACCAGTGGGTGTCCTTATCAGGAACACGAAGGCTTGTAAATAGTGCGAACCGGCTTCGGTTTCTGGACAACGTCGTCAGCCGGAACGTACCTGGCTCCAACAGACGCCGGAATGTCAGCGTGTTTGTTTTTCTCACGCGATATCGCCTTGACATTCAACGAGTCAAACGACTCCATCGGGTCCCACACCCGGTTGCGGTACGCCTTGAGATAGTGCTTCTTGGAGGCGCACTTGTTCGTAACCTGGTGACACACCAGCTCTGAATCTCCAAAGATCTGCAGGTGTTTAATCCCCAGCCTCTCCGCCTTTCGCAATCCCAAGCATAGGGCTTCGTACTCCGCCGAGTTGTTAGTGCAACTCCAGGCCAACCTGTAGGTATAGTCCTTCTGGATCCCGGTTGGAGAAACCAGAAGCACCCCTGCACCGGCGCCATTTTTGCATCGCGCGCCGTCAAAGAAAAGCTTCCACACTTCTCAGGTGCAGGTCCCACTTCCTTTTCAGCCGACTTGTCAAGCCTCTCGGGCTGTACAACGGTGTAACAGCCCTGCTCTGTCTCAATTACGGCATTGAAATCCCGCAAAGAGAACTCATCTTCGAGCTGTAGCACTTCGAGGGCTTGCTCTGTCAGCTCCACCGTCACCAGTTCTTCCTCAGACAGTTGGACCATGCAATCCAACTCTTCTCCGGGTATCTTCTCTACTAGGAAGGTGGAAGGCTTCTCATTAAAGATTCTCACTCTTCTTCCTTTGAAGGGCACTTCCATGTGTGAGTAGTCTAGAGACAGTACTCCGCCCAGCTTCGCCGTGAACTCCCGGGAGAGACACATGCCGAAGTAGGGAGCCAGGTCAACAACCACGACCTCTTGGATGACCACGATGTCGAGAGCCTTATGCAGCCGAATAGGGATGTCCTTTATGACACCAACTGGTCTTGACAGGGGTGCCGTCTAGTTGCAACACGCCTTGGCTGCTCCTTGTGTACTCCATCCCGATCTCGTCACGGACGGCCTTCGGCATAACAGTCGTGGAAGCGCCAGAGTCCACCATGCAGTTGTGTACTATGTGCCCTTGCATCCGTAAAGACAGATAGAAGGGAGGCGGTCTGTTCTTCCCAGTGGCTGAGACTGTCAGAGGTTGAACCAGGACAGCGGGCTGTATCTGCTTGCCGTTCTTCATGTTTTTCAGAGATTCCTGCAGCAGATCCACCTGGCCTGGGAGCAGAAGAGCATCGTACATGCTGATTCTAGCGGGTGTTCTTTTTAACTCGTCTACTATGCTGTAGCCCGAGGTGCTAGCTCCTTTCGCTTCTTTTGCCGGCTCATACTTCGTCCGGTACTGCTGGGTGGCTTCAACTCTCTCGTCTCTTGGTCAGAGACGGGTACTTCAGCTTCTCCTGGGCTTGTTCTTTGGTTTCAGCTGGAGGCTGAGGTACGGGAGCTTTAGCCGGAACTGGAACTTTTGCTATAGGGGGCTTGGCTGGAATAGGGGCTGCCTTTACCGGAGGAGGCTTGGCTGGAGCTTTGTCTTTGGATGCCTTCTCCTGGGCTGTGTAGGGCCACAACCGCTTGTACGGTGGCAGCCCGCCAGGCTGCGGTTTTTCTCTTCTGGTGTATACTTTCAGAGGCTTTTCCGCAGCATCTGCAGCTTTCTTTTCTTCCTTGGCGGGCGGCACTAGATTTTCCTCTGGGAGGGCAAAGTTGGCTTCACCGTCCAGGATCATGTAGAGTTCATCGTCCTCTATGGCGCTGCCGGCCAAAGTCTGGATGTAGTGCTGGTGCAGTGTGCAGTCTTCCTCCGAATGCGGGTCGTTGCACGTAGTGCACCAGTTAACCTGATCAGAAGGACCAGGTTGGTCTTCTATAGCAAGATTTCTCGAGGCGGACGCCTCGCAGTTGTTGTTCTGGAGGCCTCGTCTTTGTTAGCGCCGGGGGCGGATATGGCCTCCTAGGAGCGAGGTCCATCTGGGCCTGCTTCTTCTTCAAAGCGGTCATGTCATTGGACATGGCATGATAACCTGAGGCCAAAGCCCGTACCTCCTGGAGGATTGTATTCTGAATGTTATTGTCAGGAGGCGGCAACTGTGCCGGTGGAGGCAATGCGGCTAATGGAGGAGGATTGGAATAAGGTGCGTACTGCGGGGGAGCAGGGAGTGCTGGAAAATGCGGAGCAGGAGGAGGCGGGTGAGGATAATGCATTTGCGGCGGGCCGTAAGGAGTTACGACCGGCGCCGGATTCCATTGCTGCTGGGGTTGCTGCCCTGATGTGGACGGCGCATCACCGAAAGCTGATGGATACTGGGATCTGGGAAAGTCGGGACGAATGGGTTCCCGCACTTTGGACGGGAGTCTGCCGATGGAAATGATATCAGCTTCAGCTTGCCGGGCAGCCTCGTACAGAGCAGGAAACGAGTCTATCCTAGCAATCTTCAGCAGCAAGCATATGTCTGAGTTGAAGGATCTCAGGTAGTAGTGAGCAGCCATGCCAGCTGAAGGCCGAAGTTCACGAGGTACCCGTTTCCAGGATCTCGCAAACCCGATGTTAAAGCCGACACCTCCTCTTGGGGGTGTCTCTCGGATACTTTGGAACCGATGCAAGAAAGAAGTGGGGTCAGCAGACTCGTTGCATCCTTTCACGAGCCTTCTGGCGAGCTGGGGCCACCCTGTGATAGATCCCTCTGGCAGCGATCTCCACCAGTAGAGAAGCTTTCCCCTTAGGGAAAGGGCCAGCAGACGGGTCTTCACACTTTCGTCAGTAATGGAGTGCAATGCAGCCAGGGCAAGGATGTCCTGGATGTGCTCGTACGCCGTCTTGCCGTAGCCGTCATACGTAGGGATGGATTTTAAGGCAGCAGGGGGCACAACTTGTTGTCCGACCAGGGCCAAGGGCCCCGTAGAGTCCACCGCCGGGAAGAGATCATCATCATTCTGCTGCTGGGCAGCCATTTCTTCTTCTTCTCCTCCGTCGGTTGTGTACTCAGTGTCGGTACCTTCCGAGGATGTAGATTCCTCTTCTTCCTCGGCCTCTTCTATTTCGTTCTCAGCTCCTTCGACCTCGGCTTCGGCTTCTTGGATTTCAGCCTCGGCTTCGTCGACACGAGCTTGTGGATCAGCCAGCCTGGCAATTTCGCCTCGAGCGTTGATGTCTAGTTCGTAAAAGGCAGGCGGGTTTCTCGGATCCCTTGCTCGCCACCTTCGTGTTTGCATGAAGGTGCTAGGACCGGTCTCTCGGACTCAGAGGATATGTTCGTGCAGAGTCGCCAGTGTTCTGATTTTGAACAAGCAATGAAGCGAACACCGGTGCTTCGATTCTTGTTTGGGGGTGGGAAACTTCCTTGTCCCACCGGGCGTGCCAGAAACTGTTGGTCACGAATCTGCCATGAGGAAAGGATTTGTCGTTATTGCGCCCTAGGACCCGCAAACCAACATTGAAAGGCCGGAAGGAAGGAATGCCTTCCGTGCCAATCTCCGGAGAAGGCCGGCTTCCTGTGGGGTTTTGAGGTTCAAGATAAGAGTGCAGGGAAAGAGATAAAAAGTACAGAAAGAGATCCAAATTAGATTGGAGTTGGGTGGGGGAACTAACAGTACGGCAACGCATCAATCACCACTACTAACACCAATATAACCATAACACACCACTATAGATGCTGTCACTCGCCAGTAGAACAGAGCCAGGTATATGTTTTGTGTTAAGGGAAGCACAACTACAATGGTTCCCTAACAGACATTCCCTCCAAGGAACTAACAGTACGGAAACGCATCAATCACCACTACTAACAACACTATAACACAAAACATAACCAGAAAACTGCCGCTAACGTTTGCCCTATATATCCTCTGATTTATGCACCTTAGGCATACCTGACCACCAAATGCTGAAATGAATCAACAAGCCATGACACAGGAAAACGTAAGGCAGAAATGCAAAGGAGAGGCAGCATACAGAATAAAAAACAGTATAACAAAGACCAAGTGTATATACTTTATATTAAGAAGCAGAAGCACAACTACAATGGTTCCCTAACGTACATTCCCCTTCCACCACTTTACAATGAAAATGTGGTGGGTATTTATAGCATGAGAACCCCCCCGATTACATTAATGGGCACAAAGTCCCAATCAAACATTAGCTGACAAAAACAGCCGTGGAACTGCTGATGCTGACCTTTGTCTGGCAGATCGTACTTGCAGCATGGTCTCCCCGAAGGCTGTACAGATACGTGGCAGCGTGTTAGGTAGAACTTCTCATCGGCAGGAATGCAGGTAGTTGAAGTAGGTATAACCTCCAATCAGCTTTAAAGGCGGCAACTGGCATAAGTAGTGCATCCCATGCTTGTCCTTGTGCTTGGCACGTCTCGGCTCGGATCCCAAAGTTGGACACTTGTCGGATGATGCTGCTTGACACGTGCTTGCCTTGAAAGGCAGTTTATCCAACTTCGCCCAGGATCAGAGCGCTGCTGGGTTGCGCAGAGAAAACAACGTAGTTGGGGAGGCCTTTCATGCCTTAGTCAAATTCTGAGTTTGTCTCCCTATTGCGCACCGGTCAAAGGGCGCACTCCGACTTCGCTGCGAAGTCGGGTTGCGCACCGGTGGAAGCTGATTTACACTGCCGTACGGACTTCGCCCTCGAAAGGGGCGCACCCGACTTCGCCGCGAAGTCGGGTTGCGCCCCAACACTTAGTCATTTTTCCCGCCAGTCTGCTACCTAGTGCGCCCAAAAAGCAGGGCGCAGTCTGACTTCGCTGCGAAGTCGAATTGCGCCCTGAACACTTAGAATTTTCTGGCTGATTCTCTCACACCGCGCAGCTTGCATTCTCGCTGCGCTCCAATCGGAGGGCGCACTCCGACTTCGCCGCGAAGTCGGATTGCGCCCTGATACTTAGCCATTTTTCAGGGCAACTGCTGTCATTTTGAGATTTTGACTGAGGGGCTCAAGAGAAAGAGGGAAGAATGAGAATGTAGGGAAGAGAGAGAAAGGGAGAGAAGAGAAAGGGGAAAGAGAGGAAGAGGGAAAGGGAAGAGCAGCACTCTTACAAAAATTGAAAACATTGCACCCCGTGCAAAATGTGACAACAGATAGGGATGAGGCGATGTTTGGTGGGTCATCTATCATCTTGTTAGCGCAAGTATAGACCCCCTTAGACCTCTTCATCAAAATCAAGATTGCCAGTAAAAAATAATTTGGGGTTCAAGAAGTACCCTGTTGTATGAATAGGTTGATGGAGTTGCCTTGTCCATCTCTTATCAATAATACGCCAAATGGGTTCATACCTATGCTGATTGCCACCATAATAGTGTTGGATGTCCTCTTTTGCGCTATCCATCGCCTCATATAGATACCCCATTGTTAATTTTTCGCCATCTACAAGGTGAATAACCCTTACCAAGGGTTCTGTCACCTGGAATTGCACAGTAAAAATTAATTATTGTAATTTACTTAATTTATTTAGTTAAAAATTACAAAATCAGAATTTGTAATTTTTAGTTAAATTTAGAAAAAAATAAAGTAGAAAATAAGATTTTAAATTTAAACAACTAATTACTTTGAGAATTTCTTGCATGCTTGCACACAAACATCCACTTCAAAGCAGGCGTTGCCGCTAGAATGATCTACAAGGCGATGAAATTTGAGGCAAATCGGATGACCCCTAGAAGAAGAATGTCCCTCCCCTCATTGTGCTCCCTCATCAACTTGAGCACTCATGTTTGGTTGTATATAAACCATGTAATGTTCTTCGCCTCTTCCACCACAATCTTGACCCATGTCAGTTCATCAATGTCTTCAAGCATGAGGTCAATGCAATAGGCAGCGCATGGGCTCCAGGAAACAAAGGGGTACTTCTCTAGAAGCCATGACTAGTTTGCATAATAAAAGGGAATGTTGCAGTAATACCAAAAATTAGTTGTTGGTGTTTGTACTTCCTTCATTTTCTCTTTCCCCTATGTGTTACTCTTTGTTGAAATTCACAGCTATTTCCAGAAATGAACAAAAGCAATCCATCCACAAATCTTATCCAAAAAGCATAAAAATGGACGAAAGAGAGATAGATACTAGGCATGTGTAGGCACCATAAATAATCACTATAATATTTGTAGATAATAATCACAACACTCCAATGCAATGGATGGAGTGGTGGGAGGTATTTATACCAATACCAAAACACCAATTACATAAATAAGTTTAACCTAAGCCGACATAACAAGAAGGCTTTAGGTTAATTACAAATTATAAGGTGGGTTTAACCATAACAAGGTTAACCGCAGCCCATAGGGCTTACATAATAAAATATTACAATAAATTAAATAAAATTGTACAATGATTGCTCGTAGGCCTATACAAGATTACATCATACAATGTTGGTCTTGGCCATAAGTCAGATTACACTTTCAACACCCCCTCATAAATTGAATTGAGGGGCCAAGGAGAAATGAAATGAAATATTATTAATGTCCGCGGTGGGCCAAAAAAAGACCCAAGGGACTACAAGGACAATAATGACTGCCAGCTAGCATGCTAAAAAGCCCAACAAAGAAAAGAAACAAAGTTAAATACAAGATGTAACCCGACAATCGAGCCAAAGAGAAGGGGAAAAAAGAAGGGAGAGAAGAGGGGGGAGGGCTGCAGTCCAAAAGAGCGGAGTGCATTCCAAGAAGAACGGAGAGAGAGAGGGAGGGGGGACGGAGCAGCCCAGGAAGGGCAAGCTCTAAGAACCCCCAGAAACTAATCTCTTGAGGAGAGAAGATACTAGTAACAATACTATCTTCCTCTCCATAATGGATGCTCTAGTGGGCCTCTACACTTGAGGAAGACTCATATGGATCCCCCTCATCATCTGGTAATCTACTGATGCTAAAGTGCCTTCGCACAAGAATCTCCTGAGGCTAGACCTTAGTCATCATTGCTGCTATCAGATACTCCCTCACATATCCAAAGAACACTTTTGCTAAGACTCCGTATGAGGAAGAGAAGTCAACAATACTCCCTCTAAATAAAAATGACTTGAATATTCTATAGTCACATAAGATAAGACTTGGAAGCATAGCTTTCCCTTTTACAACATACATCATCTTGTTTGGAAACTTCAACTTGCCCTTAGGCCACTTGTTGCCACATTTTGCACGGGGTGCTAATTTTGGAAGATTGTAAGGTTGCTGCTTTCCCTCTTTTCTCTCTTCTTTCCTGTTCCTCTTCTCTCCCTTTCTGCTCCCCACTTATCAAATGTCACCTCTTTCATCTTTTGTTTCATGTTTATCTTCATTCCCGTTAAGTGGGCAAAAGAGAGCCCAAAAAAATGGTTAAGTGTTTGTTTCCGCCCGACTGCGCTGCGCAGTCGGGCTGCGCATGCTCCACTTTGCGCACCTGGGCTGGCAAGCATGGGCCCGTCTGAAAATTTGTCTAAGTGCGATCCGTCCGAGCGCGCTGCGCAGTCGGACGACGCACATGTTCTATAGCGCACTCGGGCAGCATTAGCGGATAAGGGCCCAGAAATTTTCTAAGTGTTGGCACCACCCGACTTCACGCGAAGTCGGGTAGCGCCCAGGGACGAAGTGCGCCATCGGGCGGCAATTGATGAAATTTTCTAAGTGTTGAAGCCGCCCGACTTCGCTGCAAAGTCGGGCGGCTTGGACCAAGTTATGCGCCACCGAGCGGACATAAGGAGAGCAATGTCTAAAATTGGCTAAGGCACGAAATCTGCCCAAGTGCGCCGCGCCGTCCGACGGCGCACCCCCTTTTGTGCGCCCTCGGGCGGGAAGACAAGGAAAGATAAAATTGGCTAAGGTACAGTTCGTTCGACTGCGCTGTTTTCAAGACATCTGGCTCAACTGCACTCCTTTCTTGTGCGCTGCCTGGCAAAATCATAATTCGTGAGAAGCCAAGTGTCTTCCCCCCCTTATTCTCCATCAGTGAACTCCAGATGATGACAGGTGTCCCGTCTCGTGATCCAAGTCAAGATGTGACAGAAGTTGGGCTGCTCAAGTGCTATTTGGATGGGTATGGACTGACAGGTCTTATTCTATCTACTCTCATTCAAGCCACTTAGCTTCTCAACCGCCGGATCGCTGTGGAGCTGACACGTTTGCAAGTGAACCTCACTGCCATCACTTTCTTATCTGCAGAGGTCAAGTATCAGCCGCTTTTTGCTGCTTTTGTCAGCTTTGTGTCTTTTGTCAGATTTGGGATACTGGGACCATAATGTAATCGGGGGGATTTTGCACTATATATAGCAGTTCCATTTCATTGTAAAGGGTGGAAGGGGGATATCTTGCTAAGGGACTTCTGTAACTATGCGTCTGCTCTCAAAATACAAAGTATACTTGGCTCTATTGGTTGTTTTCGTCTTGTATGCTGCCTTGACTAAGTGTTTCTGCTCTACGTTACTTATATTTCTGATTATTGCTATTCTTAGTCTGGATATCAACATTGGCAATTAAGTAAATCTGAAACATCGAATTAAAGGATACATAAGATAGAATGCGCCAGTAATTTCTACTTTACTTAGTGTTTTAATTGCTGTTAGTAGTGGTGATTGGTTCGTCACTGTGCTGCTTATCTTCCCCACCCGAAACAAGCCATTTATGTCTCTTTTCGTATTTGCTAATCTCTTTCCTGCACTCTAAGCTAACCCCCCAAAGTTGAGAATCCAAAGGAAGCCGGCCTCCTCCGGAGATTGGCCCGGAAGGCATTCCTTCCTTTCGGCCTTTCAATCTGCTGGGCGAATCTAGGGCACATTACACTAAATCCTATCCTAGTGGCAGATTCGTAACCAACAACCACCTTAATTCTGTTACCAAAAGAGGCTTTGCATGGACTTGTTTATGAAAAGAGCTATTACAAAATCCCAAGAGTACCTAAACAAAGAATAGAAGAAAGAAGAGATCATGAAAGATTAGATCTTCATGAATAAGCTGAATCAATATTTCAAAGGAGGAAGAGGGATTGACTAAAGCATATTTTGAATCCTTTTCCTGTATGCCTCCAAAAGACTCAAAAACTGCTACAACTATCACAAATCTAACTATATCTTCAAAATAGGGCAATAATATTTGAGGACTATCTTGCATAATTCAACCCCTAACACTTTAACAAGTCCATGAATTGATGCCACCAATTTGAAGAGCTCAAAAAATCGTGTGATTTGAAAAAGAAATGGGCTCAAAATGCTTTTGTATGCAAAAGTTATGGCCTTTGGAATATTTGCCCAAATAGCCCCAAAAAATGCCTCCAACCTTCAGAAAACAACCTCCAATCACAGTCCACCATGTGTCGCCCACCCATTTGTAGGTGTTTGCAACTCTATTTGTGCTACCTGGACATCACTAAACTACCATTCGATCTGTGATTGCGACATGTGTTTATTTCTGAATGGTTAAGACATGTACATACATACATACATACATATATACATACATACATATATAAAGGAATAGCTTGGTGGCATGCAAAAGTGCCATGTTGGCGACCACGTCGACCAAAAAGTCCATGTCATCCATCAAGCATTGTAGGTGCGCTCAAACGGAATTGAACTTGGGACTACCAAATTCTAAGAAGCTTTTGCCAACCAAGTGTCCAATTCTTGAGACTAAGAGCGCACATCTCAATGGAGGAATCAAAAGACCTCTCCACCTATGAGCAAAACAAAATGTGGGGTTCCAAGGCTTGACCTTATTTTGCTAACACACTTCATTTGTCCACCATGGCACTAGTTGCCAATGAGTTGAAACTGCAGCCACCTCCTTGAAGATGGCCATCTGCCCCAACCAACCAGAGCTTCGTCTTGCAAAACAAAAGGGTGTAGGATTTGAAACAACGACTTCCTTCATCCAATGCACAAGACGAGGCTCTCTTGACCAGATCGCCAATCACTAAAGCTGTTAGAAAATTCCAAGACACAAGATTTGTTTCATCTTTCCAAAGATAGAAACCAAAAGGAACAAACTTCAATTCGAACCTGTGACCTCCACCCTTCAAACGCCTTATGCAAGTAGGCACCAGTTCTAAATAGAAGCAAAAATGAAACTGTTTGTAGAAATATCCAAGTAGTAAAAGCACTAAATTGGTGGGAAATGAAATGTAATGACAATGAAATGTAATATAATGAAATGAAATGCAATGTCAACGAAATACAATGTAAACGACATATAATCCGTCATAAGTTAGAGTATGTGCATATGTTATAAAGTTGGTGCATATATTTTAATGTACGTAAGTATGGGGAAGGTAGTTATATGCAACGTATTGGAAACCGTTGTTGCCAATGGCTAGGACTACATTATAAGTAGACCCCCAATTCATTTTGCATATGTATGTGAGGAGAGAGAGTGTGATCAGGAAGCATGAAGAAGTATGCCTGATTGCATGTAACAGATCCGTCACAGAGATAGTCAGTTCTCTGAGTTGTATGCCATTGTGGCAGATCTATTAATGCAAGATATATTCTTCATTCTTGCTATGTGTGGTTGTGTATTGATGCTTGGTTTATGATTAGACTATTAGATTTGTATCTGTAATGTCCCCCCCTGTTCTGATATTTTAATATTTGGGACACTATACTGTTTCTTAAAATCAGAAAATACAACTCCAAGAAACAGGAAATAACTAACAATTTTATTTTTCAAATTTCTTTCAAAATAGGGTTCAGATTACAATATTTTAAAAATATAATCTTTCCACAATATGTCTGCAAACCCTTGAAATATACTAAATCAGCAAATACCAAAGTACCTCTGAAATCGTTGAAGCACCAAAGCGTGAATCCTGTGTGAATTCACCAACAGAGAACTGGGGTTTCGTCCAGCTCCAAAAATCTGAGGGGTTTCGTCCTCAGCCACATCGTTGGGGTTTCCGTCCCTTCGGAGAAGAAGTCTCAACCACTGGCCTCAAACTCTAGAGGAAATAACTAAAATCCAGAATATCTAAAATGAGACCAAGTCACCGAATAAATAGGCTCCTCCTTGGCAAACTCTCTTTTTCGTGCTCAATGTGGGATAAACATATTTCTTCCCCTTCAATTATAATATAAAGTTTTAACTTTATAAAATGAATTTAATAATTCACTTAATAAAGCCAAGCTTTGCGCTTTAAAAACTCTGCCTTATGAAACTCCGAATGACCAACTGAAACCTGTTCCGGATACCCATTTCGTTGTAGAACAACATCCCCCTGTCCGCTCGGCAAGAAACCCTAAAACCCGACACTGCTAAACATAGCAATTCCAGCATCCTAGCTGCGTTTGACCCCGAACGACCACCAAAACTGAGCTCTAAGAATTCAAAAGTTGTCTCAAATATCTCCAAAGGCTCTCATCCATATGACATAGCCTACGAGAACCCGTGTATAGGCTAGTCTCTATGTGCTCCCACTAGCTGATTAGAAGGGGACATTACAGATATCACAAGGTGATTGATGTAGATAGCAGTTCTAAGAAAAAGTAAACTGTTTGTAAAAAGGTCTACATAGTGTACATAAAATAAAAATGGCATGGAAAATAGTCAAATGAAATGTAATACGGTCAAATGTAATGTCATATTGTCAAATGTAATTGAAAATGAAACGAAATGAAACGCAATGTAAATGCAGCCGTCATTGCAAATAGTTAACCTCTGTGTTAATTAGCATTGGTTAAGGCTGTATTAGGAAAGTAGTTCTAGTAGTTTTGCCTTGTTGGTTGTGATAACTGTCAGGGCCATAGTATAAATAGACCCCCTACATTCCAAAATTGTATCCATTGCATGAGAAGAGCAAGCCATTGTATGAGAGAGAGATGCCATATTGGTAATTCGGGAAGTCCTCACCACTGTCTACATTTGGCGTCGTTGCCTAGATCAAGTTCGGGTCGATAAGAAGAAGTGAGCGTGATAAACAAAGAGGTGAATGACAGATTCAAGGTTGCAAGGACGACGACGGAGAAATCAAACACAAACTGCGGAGCAACCAGTGAGGAGAAGTGCAAGACTGGCGAACCAAGGAACACAAAGTAGAGACGAATTTACGCAACCGGAAGTGGAGAGGGTGTGGAACCCCTTGGACGACGAAAGTCCAAGAGCTGAGAGAGAAAGGTGGCAGACATTGTTGTTGACAACGGAGAATGAGGTGCAAAATCCAATAGTCGAAGAAGACATTAGTATAGCAGGAGAAGCTAACGTAGCAAGCGAAGAGCGGATGGTAACACCTGAGCCAACGGAGAGGAGTTTGCCAACGGGTGCGGAAGACGGGAGTTTGGCACCAGAGCAACCACGCGTGGACACTTGGGGAGGAAGACCAGAACCGCATATCGTTTACTCGCGAAGGAGGTCGCGAAGCAGTGACACACAAGAGTTTGGACGAAGACTATTTGGACGAGAAGCACTAGAACAAGAAGTTGAACCACCAACAATCGGAAGAGAGTGGAATAGAATTCCACAAGAACCATCATCAAGTGACGAAGAGGTCGAGAGAGACCCAATGGCGCACGTTGCAAATAGAGCGGGCAAACAGAAATGCCCACCCTTTACTGGAGAGGGGAAAGAAGATCCAACACGACACATTGGTACTTGCACTACAATATGGAAAGCAAATGGAGTAACGCAACCTGTTGAATGGTTGCAATTGTTTCCTACCACATTGCGAGGAATGGCAATTGATTGGTACTTGAAGAGGGAAAGTACACAACCTTTCGGACAATGGGAGACTATGCAGGATGAATTTATAAATGAATTCCGACCACTACGTGATGATACTGAAATCATAACAGAGATTTATGCTACAAAACAAAAGCCGGACAAGGATGTCAAAAATTACAATAGAAGATTGAAACAATTAGCCGATAAAATGCAGATGCCACCAACTGATGGACTAGTAAAGAGATGGTTCATAGACGGACTTCTACCCAAATACAAGAAGAAGATGAAGGTTGTGCCATCTTCCACATACGTTGAAGCCCTAGAAAAAGCAAAGAACTTCGAGAGCGAAGAAAAGTAAACAACTGGAATCATGAGGCATCCGAGGAATTTAGAATCAAATAGTGATACTAATGACAAAGTGCAAAGCGCTATCTACTCTTTCAGAAAAGAGTTTGATAAAATAATGAAAGAAGTGAAAGGAGAAGCACGAAAAGACAGAAAGGACATCTGGTGTTTGGATTGTAAATCAGGACATACAAATGTCAATTGCCCAAAGAACGCGTATTGTAATATATGTGATATAGCAGGACACCCAGTCTCGGATTGTCCATTCAACTTGAAGTGAGCAAGGCAACAAACCATGACGGTGCAGCAGGAAGAGCAAACGAATACTTCAAGAAATGGACAAGGCGCAACAAGTGGCGGATATAGGAATAACCGTCGAGGAGGAAGGCAAGGAGGTCAAAGTCGACTTCAGTATGATTCAGATGGAAGACCTATCATACAATGTCGAAATTGCCAAGAATGGGGACATTTTGCAAAAAGTTGTCCCAAGCCACAGACTGGAGGAAACCCAAATGGAAACAATGTTACTCATATGTGTAGATGGTGTGGACCGGGTAACCACAAGGAAGCAAATTGCCCGAATAAAGCAAGTACCAGTGGAACCCAGAATGTCAACCTAATTGACATTGGTGAAGTAAGTGATAATCAAGCAAAAGAAAAGCAAGTGCTAGCGGTGACAAGAGCTCACGCTCGAAAAATGGAGCAGTATCCGAACCTTGCCAAAGAAAAGGAGCGATGGCAGGAAGCTCATGATATGGTGAAGGAGGAGCTTGAGAAGGACAAGCAAGAAAAATTACTCTAGGAAAAAGCTTTGAAAAAGCCTGAGGTAATAACAAGCAAACAATCATCAATGGAACACTTGGCAACACAAGTACTAAGCACGACCATGGAAGTAAAAGTATCCAATCTGCTTGGTGCAATACCCAAATTATATACCACAGTAGGCGAGATGATGAAGACAAAGAAAGGGGAAGAAGTACGGGAAGTGGCCAACGTTAAGCAAGAACAATTTATTGACCCTACCATATTGATGATTGAAGCCGGAAAGAAACCAGCTTTGGTTCACATGGAGATATTGGACCATAAGCTGACTCAAGTAATTGTAGATGGGGGATCAAGCGTCAATGTGATGCCTGAAAAGACATGGAAAAGCATTGGGGCACCAACATTACGATCTCCAAATTTTAGGCTGTATGGAGCTGATCAATATGGAATAGAGATGGAGGCGTACTGACAAATCAAAAAGTATGGATAGCGGAACAAGACTTCACCTTGGATTTCGTGGTAATAGCAATGCAAAAACCTGCTTATGATGCATTGCTCGGACGTGGATGGCTGCGGATGGCGAAAGTAAACCATAATTGGGAGAAAGAACACCTTACTTTCAAGAAAGGGCAGCATAAGTACATGATTAACCTCAAGAATCAATCCGTAAGCCAAGACATTGCAACCTCAGATGAATCAGGAAGTTCATCATCAGACGGTGAAACAGGATACAAGCCTGATGAAGGAGTGTTGCAGTTGGAGGATTGCACAGAAGATGAAAGAGACGATGACAAAGGATTACTTCATTGGCAAATGGAAGACTATGAAGTATTCACACCATAATGCTTATGCATCCACACGGAAGACGAAAACCAAGATGAAGAGAAGAAGGAACCGAAGAAAGGTCAGAGTAGTCAGAAGAGATCAGCAATAAAGGACCAAGAGAACGAGAAGTGGACATTTCCAAAGAATTTTGCAGAGTATACTATGGGTGACGTGGTGATTGAAGACAAACCAGCCCATCCCATTGATGTACTCAAGGCGGTTGAAGAACCCGAATCAGTCAAATACGAAGGACCAAGGATGGTGCAGGTAAACCTTGGCGAGGAAGGTGAAGAAAAGATGATCAAATGTGGAGATGATTGGGATCCTGTACTCAAAGCAACAACTTTCAAGATCTTTATGGAGTACAAAGATGTGTTTGCATGGACCTACAAGGATTTGAAGGGAATACCACCAGAACTGTGTGTACACAAGATTCCTTTGATCGAGGGTGCACAACCAGTAAGGAGACGCCCATACAAGATGAATCCAAAGTATGCAGCTCTGGTGAATGCCGAGATAGAGAAAATGTTGGACGCGGGCATCATTTTCAAAGTTACGACAAGTGAGTGGGTGTCACCTATAGTGATTACCCTAAAAAGAGAAGCAAACAAGATCTGGATTTGAGTGGACTTCTGGAGTTTGAATTTCGTAACTATAAAAGATCCCTTCCCGATCCCATTCACAGACTCTATACTGGAAGAGGTAGCCGGGCACGAAATCTATTCATTTTTGGATGGATTTTTGGGCTATAATCAAATCTGTATTGCGGAGGAGGATAAGTTGAAGACCACCTTCATAGTGGAAAATGGCATATACGCGTACAACCGAATGCCATTTGGATTATGTAACGCATCGGCTACCTTTCAAAGGATCATCTTATATATTTTTGATAAAATGTCCACAAGAAACTTTAAAGCTTTTCTGGATGATTGGTCCCTGTATGGCCGAACAATAGAGCATTTAAAGGCATTGGACGAATGTATGAGTTTGTGCCGAAGAGCTCGAATAGCACTAAACCCAGGGAAGTGTGTATTGTTGGTGCCTTATGGGAAATTACTAGGACATATTGTGTGTCAAGAAGGCTTGAAGCCAGATCCAGACAAGATATGGGTCATATTGCTGATGGAGGAACCCCATGATGTGAGCTCTGTAAAAACCTTCTTAGGAACGATGGGCTACTATAGGAGGTTTATCAAAAACTATGCACAGATTGCCTACCCGCTAGACGCTCTCACGCGTAAGAGTGTTCCTTTCAAGTGGGCGGAGGAACACCAAGAGGCTTTCGAAGGACTCAAGGCACATTTGGTGAAAGCACCCATTTTGGTATATCCAGATTGGGAGAAAGAGTTCCATGTTCATGTTGATGCATCAAATTTTGCGATTGGATGTGCCTTAGCCCAAGAAGGACAGTTTGGGCTGGATCAGCCCATCTATTTTGCAAGTCGGTTGTTGTCTAGGGCGGAGAAGAATTATAGCACCATAGAACGAGAAGCATTGGGAATGGTCTATGCAGTACAAAAGTTCAGACACTATCTGCTAGCCAACCCATTTGCCTTCTACGTAGATCATCAAGCATTGCTATACTTAATCAACAAACCGACGATATATGGACGAGTGAGCAGGTGGCTCGTCACATTACAGGAGTTCATGTTTCGAGTGGTAGTGAGACCAAGAAAGAAGCACGTAATAGCGGACCAACTGTCAAGGATTCGCTTCGGAGAACCTGCACAAGGAGGCATACAAGATGAATTCCCTGATGCACAATTATTCATGATAAGTGTGGTACCAACATGGTATAAACACATCGGGGAATACTTGTCGATAGGAGAGCTGCCAAAGGAGATGACAACAGAACAAAGAAAGATTATTACAAAATCGGCACCATTTTCATTGATTGCAGGCTTGTTATACAAGATGGGAGAAGACCACATCTTGAGAAGGTGTGTAATGGAGGATGAAGTACAACAAACATTGAAGGAGGCACATGAGGGATTGGCTGGAGGTCACATGGGGCCAGATGCAACAACAAGGAAAGTGTTGTTAGCAGGATTGTGGTGGCCTACCCTCTATCACGATGCCAAAGAATATGTGAAGGCATGTGATACGTGTCAAAGAACGGGGAAGCCGTTAAAGAGGGATTTCATGCCATTGCACCCTTCTCAACCTCAAGAACTTTTTGAAAGGTGGGGATTGGATTTTGTGGGACCACTTCAAACAAGCCGAAAGGGAAAATGCCGATACATTGTAGTGGCTACGGAATACTTGACGAAATGGGTAGAAGCGAGGGCTCTACCAGATAACTCTGCAAGAAGCATTGCTCGCTTCTTATACGAACAAGTTATCACGAGGTTTGGAATTCCCCTACAATTGACAAGTGATAGGGGAGGTCATTTCGTCAATGAAATTATTCAAAATTTGACTACGGAATTCAGGATCTTCCATTCGTTGTCTAGCCCATACTATCCCAGGGCAAATGGATAGGCAGAGGCAACAAACAAGGTCCTGGTTTCCATAATGTACAAGACATGCAGCGTGGAAGGCGCCGATTGGGAAGAACGATTGCCAACAGTCCTGTGGGCATACAGGACAACTTTCAAGCCAACAACGAACCATACACCCTTCCAGTTAATGTATGGATAGGAGGCGGTCGTGCCAGTTGAATTCCTGGTACCTAGTCTGCGGGTAGCAATGGAGAACCGCCTGAGTGACGATGAGAGCATAGAAGAAAGGCTCATGACACTCGTACAACTGGGGGAGAAAAGGGTGATGGCACAATGGGCGACGAAGATTGCCCAACGACGACGAAAATTTTGGCACGATAAACATTTACGGAAGATGGACTTGAAGACTGGCGATTTGGTGCTGAAATTTAACGGAAAAGAGAAATCAAGCCAGGAAAATTGAAGACCTTGTGGCTTGGACCCTTCCAAGTAGAGGAAGTACTGGACAATGGGGTTGTTCGACTGAAGAAATTGGATGGTACAATCTGCCCCGAAACAGTGAATGGTTCTAAGTTAAAGGTGTATAAAGCAAAGGCACAAGTAAATGTGATCAACTTAGAATCATCGCAAGGAGAAACTTTTGGAAGGACGACAAAAGTACCACAACCAGGAATGCGATTTTACGAACAAGGAGAACCTAGTAGAATCGCTGATCATAATACTCGAGAAGAGGAACAAATGAACCTAGAGTGGCTATTCGGAACAGAAGGGGAACCTGTAATCGAACAAAGGGAGTTGGAACCTCGACCCAAGGAACATAGAAGATTACAAGTTCATGTGAGATTTCCGAATAATGAAGGCGAAGATAGACTTCGAACCCTCACGGATGTTGCATTGCAAGAAAGAGAATCTGGTGCAAGAGAAATGAGGGATGGGGCTCCAAACGAAGAATCAAGAATTCTGCAACAAATGATCAGGGAGACACATCAGTTACAGGAAGAATATGAGACCCTGAGAATGTATAATACGCGACTAAGAGAACAAGTGGTTCACGAGTTGGATGAAACAATGCAATGGATAAATGAAAGAGAAGAATTACGAAGAGCAGAATTGGATGAATTTGACCAAAAAAAAGAAATGGCAATGAAGAAGCACCATCAGAGAGTAGCCTCTTCTCCTTAGACTCTAGTAGTTCATCTTCAGAAACACTAAGAATTCAATTGAATACTGAAAATTCTTCTAGTACTACCTCCCCATTGACGAGAAGGTCTAGAAGACAGAGAAACATGATGCCACAAGAGCAAGATGAGATAATTGAATTACGAAGAAGAAGTGAGGATAGACCACAACAAGGTCTTGCTGATTTTGCAGAACATCGGGTGAGCAGAGAACAAACTGCTGCAATTCTATGGAGAGATGTTAGGGAAGTGCCAAAATAACCTAGGAATGGAAGATGGATTGAAGACTCAAGCAGTGATGAAAATCTTCCTAGGGACCCCAATACTCCATATCCAAGTCCCAATCATGCAAGAAGAAGGCAAAGGGACGAAGCTCGAAGTCAGCAAGCGGGGGTACGATTCCTCGAAATGGTTCAAGAAGTTGAAAATAATGAACCACTAATGCCCCAGGAGGGGGAGGAAGAAAGAATGGAAAATAGTTCAAGTGGTGATAATGAACCAATAAGAGGACCACAAGGGAGACCGGAGGTACAAGAATACCGAGCCGTTGCTAGACAATTGAGAAGACAAAGAAGAGAAGTAAGGAGGTTGCAAAGAAGAGTGCAAGAAACATCCAGATGGCCTATGTATACAACAGGCGAAGGGAATGATTCTAGCATTGACTCCGACTTCTCAGACCAGTATGAGGTGCATTGGTACAATGTGAACCGCATAGACATTTCGAAGAGGCAAGATGGTGTAGACATGCAAATTGATATGCCTGAAATTGGTGAATCAGTTTTGGTATTATATGTTATTTTGTAATTGTACACAAAGTGTTTGACAAAATGTGCATACATATATTTAATAATGTTATAAAGTGCAATTTAATATTGTACGTAATAATAAAGTGATAGTAAGTCATTTAAGTCGGCTAAATCATAAGTCATAAAGTAGTTTGTCCTCTAGTGGGACATGTCTTTTAAATGCAAGATCAAATGCATATGAAATGTAATTTGGGGAATTTATGAGGTAGTTGGAGGACATAACTACTTTTTGGGTAATAAATAAGCCCTCCCCTCATTCATTCAAGTTGTTCACTCATTGAAGTGGTTCAGGTTTCATTCATTCAGCCAGGGCATTGAGGAGAGTCATGCATGTTGGTGGATTAATGGAACAACATTGGTACGTGTGAGAGTTGATGCATATGTGCGTAGGGCATGATGCAGTCTAGTCTTGTATGCAGCCATGAAGAATATTCTGCCTAGGGTTTGCAGGCTGCAGATTGTAATGCTGAAACTGTAATGCTGTACTGTAAATGCCATTGTTAATATAAAACTGCCTGTATTTACTGTTATCTACCATTGCTGCTGCTATTGCCATTGCTGCTTCTATTGCTGTTATTGCTGCTGTTATTATTGCTGTTGCAGGTTCTGTGCATTATTATTGCTGTACTACAATGATTGCAAATCTGTAGAATTATTTAAGTAGAAATTGAATTGTGTGTAAGCATGTTCAATTTCATTTGTACAGATGGCGTAGACGATTGATGTGGGCAGATCGAAGGTTGAGAATTCTAAGGCAATTGTCACCAGGAACTCAAACGGCAGAGGGCAACCTATGAGGGCAGAATCACTCGATCAAGAAAGAAATAGAGGTAACTTGAGTAATCCAAGGAGTTTGACAAGACTTCTGGGTAACCCAAGTATACATGACCAAGGGGGGAGCCCGGTTGATCTCCTTCCCGGTAGCTTGAGGGGAAGAAATTCTCTCTTGCTACCCACAGGTCGACTGATCAGCAAAATAGACTGCAAGGACTATTTGCAAAAGCAGTACAAAAAAATAGCAATCACAAGTTCATGAGGATGGCTCATTAGGACCACCTCATCGAGCCTGTGGAAACCGCAGACGTCATCTCGAACAATTGAGGAATCAGACGAATCCTGGAAAACTGGGAGTTTGGCAGTCCAACACAAGGGAGATTCGGTCGGAAATGAAGGGAGGACGTTTGGAAAGATTTCGGGGGAGACAAGGATTCTGGAATGGAGGCCAAGTGCCGCCAAGGACTCCAATTTCAAGCCTGATATGCCAAGGAGAAGAAGACAACCTGCAAACAAGATGACAATTTGCCCTTAGAATGATGGCAGAATAGTCAATCGTCATGATGATGACAGGGTAGGTAGTCGTCATGAGGATGGAAAAACAGTCAACCGTCATGATGACGGCAGGACCATCAACCATTAGGATGACAACAAGGCAGATGGTCGACATGATGACAGTAGGCAGGACACCCATCATGATGACGACAGTGGAGCAAATCGTCAGTCATTTCGTCGTTTGCAGATGGAAGTAGGATGCCGACAACAAGCGGAAGAAAGGACAGATTGGCGTATTGTGAGGAGAACTGGATATAATCAGAAAGGGGAACAACTGGAAACACCCTGGAGTCGAGGGAATCATCAGAATAGACAGTAGACAGAATCGATCTATGAGGACAATGATTCAGTAAGAGGGAAGCCGCAGTCACAAACAAGAGGAAGCGTTGTCGGTAGAAACGTTGGAAGTTCGCATAGGCAGAGCCATGCGATTCAGACGACGCCAGTGACACGTGGCAAGGATCCGTGATGTACATAGAAAAAAAAGTAGAAAAAGACAAAAAAGACGAAAAAGGAAAAGGACGACAATTGCATGCAAGGTGGTGAGGTGGTAAACATGCGGTAGTTTGAACATGCAGTGGCAGTTACTGAATGGTTTGCATGGGCGGCAACTACAATGAGTGAGGGTTATAAATAGAGATGGCCAGGGAGAAGTGGAAGCATTCGTGCAGCAGGTGCAAGAACTTGCAACTCATTAGCAGAAAAAAACCTATGCAATAGAAATTTTCATACCAAACGTAGAACGCCATAATTTGTAGAGAACCGGCAAATATGAAGTCAACGAAAGTGTCGATTCCAAAAGTAGTCGACAATTAAATCAGAGTATCACGGAATTGAAGAAGGATGAGATTGATGCTTATCACGGACTTGAGAGCAACGTGCATCGAAATTGCCTATCTGGAGGATACCCTACTTACAAGGCATTGAGAGGGATATAGCTCATGATTGGGAAACCTATTTGGCAACATGTATCCAAAATTTTTTGATGCATACCACCAAGAATTTCTCAATGGTCTTCCACATAATTGGATTGTTTTTGGATGCTGTATATAGGGCAGGCGTGGAGATTACTAGATTGGACCCTCCTAAAGCAGGCGTGGAGATTACACGAAGGAACAAGTAGTGATGTTCACATTGGACCTTATGAATTTTTGGCAGAAGCATAGTATCGTGAATCCTTAGTGTCACTTGTCATACGTCTAGAGTTCCGGTATGAGAAAACCTTGGTCACGTATACATTACAAGCCCATTCATTTGAGGAAATGCTCGCTGCGGTAGAAGCGGAGGAGACGGGACAAACAGTAGAACCAGACAGGGATTTAGGGGGCAGAATAGGAGAAGATGACGGAAGAACTAAAACCAATTGAAAAGGAGGACATACGTCAGCTAGTAGGAACTCAGCTGAACCCTATCACGGTGGAGGAAGGACAAAGTGATGAGCAAAATGAAAGGCTAGCCAAACAGGAAGAAGATCCACAACTGAAAAAGCCTCTTGAGGAATGGGTACCAGCTACAGGATAAAGTAGCCAGCCACATCTGCAGTCAGATCAGCAGATGATCATGGAAGGAAAAGTAGCAAAGAAACCAATTGACCTTTCGGGCAAAAGGAAAGAGGGAATTCCAGATGAAGATATTGAAGAAGAAGATGATGGCTTGTTTGAACATATAATGTTAGAAGTGCCCAACTTTCGACATCCACCAAAACTAGGGGCACGTTCAATTAGCAAGCGGTTGCTTGTTTTACCAAGCTAACCCTAGTCATGGATAGAATGCGGTTGGAGTTCGAAGTAGTTTGCGTTGGACAATGGAGGCAGTGGCAGTTGATGGTAGATGAAGAACTTGACAAATTGGTACAATGGGCTAGAAAAGGGAAATGGTGGTCCGACATTTCTGGCATTTATCAAGAACAACCATGGGATTTGCCAATGGAAAGCCTCAAGACCATGGAAGGTGTAGAAAAACTGCCACAAGGAACACCGACACTTTACTTGGAGCCTGCTCAAGTTTATGTAGTGGGTCATAGAACTCATACATCTTCTGGAAGCATAGCAGGAGGAAGGTCACAAGTAGAACTGGTACCAAAGCTATTCCCGATGTATAGCCAAATAAATTTTGTGGCACATTTGATATATTGGCTAGCTAAGGGGATTAGGGAGCTCCACTTGTTTAAATAGAACCTTGTGCAGAAGTTGCAGGAAACTAAAGGTAGACTACATTTAACAGAGGATACGTTGCAGGAAACATAGTAGAAACTGAGGAATGATCTTGCTAAGTTGAATGAAACCATGACACGGATTCAGGCATCTCCGAAAGAATTGCAAAAAATCTTCATGAACAACTTAGAGACAGGGAGAAGATCATTGTGGATATGGAAGAGAAACTGCTGCAACAACAATCGACGAAGACACTATTGCGGCAATAACAAGCAGAGTTAGTCACTCAGAAGAATCAATGCAAAAATGCCTTGTTGAAGGAGCTTGAACAAGGAAAACAGAAGGAGGCATTGCTTAGAGAATTGGCTCAGACGCAACAATTTGAAGCAACATTAAAGAGCGAGTTGGCACAAAGGAAACTGACATCCTCTACTTTGACGCAACAGAGAATGAAAGAATTTTTTTTCAAACGGGAAGAGACCTGTTGTCACATTTTGCACGGGGTGCAATGTCTTCAATGTTGTTTTATAACAGTGCTGCTCTTCTTTTCCTCCTTCCGTTTTTCTCCCTTCTCTCCCTTTCCTTTTCTTTCCCATTCTCTTTCTCTCCCCCTTTTTTCCTTGGAGTTCCCAGCTTGATTTTCCAGCTTTCCAACAGGTCTATCCGAAATTGGCTAAGTCCTGGTGCGAGTTCGCACTTCGCCCGCTTTGGTGCGGTCGCACTTCGCCAGCTTGGTGCGAGTCGCACTTCGCCGCTTCGGTGCGAAGTCTGACTCCGCCCCACTTTCTGGGCGCACCTTGCACTGGCAGGTCAATGCAGAAAAAGGGTAAAATGCCGGAGCAGGTCCATATGGCGGCAGACACCGCTGTTCGCCCGTGCGCAGCTTCGACTTCTCAACGGAGCCGGAATGCGCCCTTGACAGTGTGTACGTAGGGGAACAAACCCGGAATTTGACCAAGGCTTGAAGGCCTTCCCCGACCGCACCGATTTCTGCACGCATCCCAAGGAGCCCCGATCCCAAGCAAAGATGGATAGATCGCCCTCTAAGGCGTGCATGTGTCACACAAAGATAACCCATCATCAGACAAGTGTCCAGCTTCGGGATTTGAACCAAGACTCGCCGACCAAAAGGGATAAGCATGGGCTGCCTGCACCGCCCGCGTTAATAGCCTCATTCAAAGCTGATCTGAGGTTTCACCTGCTCCAGCCTACTAGCAAGCCCGCCGACTTGAAGAATTACCCAACACTCCGCCACGTAGCCGTCCAGCCTTCCAGAAGACCATGTCATGCGGGTACAGCCCGACCCGACAAAAGGTCAGCATTTGCAGCTCTTTCGCCGCTTCGTCACCTCATGTTTGATCGGGACTCGTGCCCATTAATGTAACTGGTGGGACTCGGGCTATAAAAGCCCATCTCGAAATTCATTGTAAGAGGTGGAAGGGGAATGTTTGTTAGGGAACTACTGTGCTTATCGTAACCGTGCTTCTGCTTATGAATACAATCTGTATGCCTGGTTCTCGTTCTACTATCTTTATTCTTTTATGTCTGTCTTTCATTATATGCCTTAGGCCCACCCGTGTCGCCGCTCGTTAATTCACTTTGGCATTTGGCGATCGGGTTCCTCTAGCATTGCTTGCTTAAAGCACCTTCTCGTACTTCATTATTTAAAGCATTCATTATAAATTTGGTAGCAGTTCCATCGGCTGTGTGTGACGTTGTCGGCCCGTATCCGGTGATTGATGCGATCCCTCGCCGTTAGTTCCTTGTAGGGAATGTTTGCTAGGGAGCCATTGAAGTCGTGCGGTTAAACTCTCTACCTAACACATATACCGGCTCGACATCTCTAGGTTTACTTTCTACCCCGTCGCTGTACGTATCTCGGTGATTGATACGATCCCTCGCCGTTAGTTCCTTGTAGGGAATGTTTGCTAGGGAGCTATTGAAGCCGTGCATACGCCGCCGGTGTATCGGAAGTACGCCTAGGTTTTGCAGCTCCTTGTCATGCTCGTGTTTGTATGCAGTAGTAGCGGTGATTGGTGTGTTCCCGCATCGTTAGTTCCCCCCCACCAACCTTTGGACATATTTGTATCTCTTTCTCGTACATTTGTCTCTTTCCGTTCATTTATTTCTTTCCTGTTCCCTTTAGCTTAAATCAGCCCCCAAAAGGAGCCGGCCTTCTCCGGAGATTGGCTCGGAAGGCATCTCTTCCTTCCGGCCTTTCATGCTGGTGGGCGAATCTGGGCGCATTAACCAAAAATCCTTTCCTCATGGCAGATTCGTAACCACCAGTTTCTCTGGCACGCCCGGTGGGACGCTTGTCCCACGATTTAAAGAAAGAGTACCCATCTAGTTTCCACCTAGCGCAACAGTTCTTCTGACCCGCTCGGCGGAACACGGGTCCTACATCCGACGAGAGATTTTCCGATCGCCTCCACCGGCGCCGATAGCTTCCCGAGCTCTTGGTGAGACAAGGAAGTTTCTCACCCCCGACGGAATCGAAGCACCGGTGTTCGCTTCATTGCTGTTCCAAATCCGAACACCCGGCGACTCGCACGAACAAATCCTCTCGAGTCTAGAAGACCGGTCCGGTCACCTTCATGCACACGAGAAGGTGGCGAACAAGAAATCCGAGAAGCCCGCCCGAGTTCTACGAACTAGACATCCACGCCGAGGCGAGATACCCAGCCGGCCGATCCGCGAGCTCGCTTCGACGAAGCCGAGGCCGAGATCCAAGAAGAGGCCGAAGCCGAGGCTCGGAAGAGCCGAGTACGAAGTAGAAGAGGCCGAGGAAGAGGAAAATCCCGCATCCTCGGAAAGTACCGACACCGAGTACACAACCGACGGCGGAGAAGAAGAAGAAATGGCCGATCAACGACCGAATGACGATGATCTCTTCCCGGCGGTGGACTCTCACAGGCCTTTGGCCCCGATCGGTCGCCAAGCCGTGCCCCCGCCGCTTTAAAGTCTATTCCCACATACGACGGCTACGGTAAGACGGCGTACGAGCACATCCAGGACATCCTTGCCCCGGCCGCACCGCATACCATCACCGATGAAAGTGTGAAGACCCGTCACCGGCCCTTTCCCCGAGGGGAAAGCTTCTCACCGGTGGAGATCGCCGCGTAGGGATCCATCACCGGATGGCCCCGCCTGCCAGGAGGCTCGTAAAAGGATGCAACGAGTCTGCTGATCCTACCTCTCTACTGCATCAGTTCCAAGCAATCCGGAGGCATCCTCAAGAGGAGGTGTCCGATTTTAACATTAGGTTTGCGAGATCCTGGAAACGGGTACCTCGCGAACTTCGGCCTTCAGCCGGCATGGCCGCTCACTACTATCTGAGGTCTTTCAACTCAGACATATGCCTCGCCGCCGAAGATCGCCCGAATTGACGAGTTCCCCGCACTATACGAAGCCGCCCAACAAGTCGAAGCTGACATTATCTCCATCGGCAGGCTTCCGTCCAGAGTGCAGGAGCCGATTCATCCCGACTTTCCAAGATCGCAGTATCCTTCTGCTTCTGGTGGTGTGCCGTCTACTTCAGGGCAGCAGCCCCAGCCGCAGTGGAATCCGGCGCCGGTCGTAACTCAATACGGCCCGCCTCAGTTGCATTACCCTCATCCGCCTCCTCCCGCTCCGCATTTTCCAGCGCTTCCTCGCTCCCCGCAAGATGCGTCTTATTCTAACCCTCCTCCATTGGCCGCTTTGCCTCCACCGGCACGCCGCCGCCTCCCGACAAGCAAAGATCCGTAACACGATTCTACAAGAAGTGCGGGCTTTGGCCTCCGGATATCATGCCATGTCCAATGACATGACAACTATGAAAAAGAAGCAGTGCCCAAATGGACTTTGCTCCTAGAAGGCCGCATGCGCCGCCGGCATTGACAAAAGATAAAGCCCCGTAAAACCAACCGCAGAGGCGTCCGCCTCCGAGAAATGCCGCTATAGATGACCCACCCGGTCCTCCCCGACTGAGTCAACCGGTGCACTACTTGCAATGACCCACATTCGGAGGAAGATTGCACTTTGCACCAAGACTACATCCGCACCTTGGCCGGCAAGCACTATAGAAGATGATGAGCTGTACATGATCTTGGACGGTGAGGCCAATTTTGCCCTGCCGTAAGAGAACCCAGTGACGCCCGCCAAGGAAGAAAAGAAAGCTGCGGACGCGGCTAAACCTTTGCAGGTATATGCGAGAAGAGAAAGACCGCAGCCCAATGGGCTGCCACCGTACAAGCGGCTGTGGGCCTTACACACCCAGGAGAAGGCATCCAAAGATAAAGCTCCCGCTAAACCTTCTCTAGCAAAGACCGTTGCTGTTCCAGCTAAGCCTCCAACAAAGGCCCCAACTCCCGCTAAGCTTCCCGTACTTCAGCCCCCACCGAAACCAAAGAACAAGCCCAGGAGAAGTCAAGTACCCGTCTCCGACCAAGAGACAGCGAGTTGAGGCCACCCAACAAGATCGGACCAAGTATGAACCGGCTAAACCAGCAGAAGGAGCTAGTACCTCGGGCTACGACGATTGTAGACGAGTTAAAGAAGACTCCGCCGGAATCAGCATGTACGATGCCCTTCGCTTCTGTGCCGTAGATCTCGCCGTAAGAATCACCGAAAAACATGAAGAACGGCAAGCGATGCACCGCTGTCCCGGTTCAACCTTTGACAGCCTCCGCCACCGGGAAGAACAGACCGCCACCCTTTTATCTCTCTTTGCGGATGCAAGGGCACATAGTTCACAATCGCATGGTGGATTCTCGGTGCTTCCTCGACCGTGATGCCGAAGGCCGTCTCGCGATGAGATCGGGATGGAATACACACGGAGCAGCCAAGGTGTGCCGCAATTAGACGGCACCCTCGTCAAGACAAGCTGGTGTCATAAAGGACATCCCTATCCGGCCGCACAAAGCTCTCGACATTGTGGTCATCCAAGAGGTCGTGATTGTTGACTCGGAGCCTTACTTCGGCATGTGTCTCTCTCGGGAGTTCACCGCGGGTTGGGCGGGTACCGTCTCTAGACTACTCGCACATGGAAGTGCCCTTCAAAGGAAGGAGACCGAAAATTTTCAATGAGAAGCCTTCCCCTTTTCTAGTAGACAAGATACCCGATGGAGAGATGGACCGCATGGTCCAATTGTCGAAGAAGAACCGGTGACAAGAGAACCGACCGAGCAAGCTCTCGAAGTGCTACAGCCTAGAAGACGAGTTCTCGTTGCGGGATTTTAATGCCGTAATCGGGACAGAAAGGTGGTCGTTATTCCATTAAGCAGCCCAAGGAGCTTGACGTGTCCGTTGCGAAGGAAGTAGGACCTGCACCCGAAGAGCTGTGGAAGCTTTTCTTTGACGGCGCCCGTTGCAAGAATGGCGCCGGTGCAGGGGTCCTCCTAGTTTCTCCAACCGGAGTCCGTAGGGACTATGCCTACAGCCGGCCTCGGAGCCGTACTAACACCCGGCGGAATACGAAGCCCCGTGCTTGGGTCCGCGAAAGGCGGAAAGGCTCGGAATCAAGCATCTCCAAATTTTCGGAGATTCGGAGTTAGTGTGTCATCAAGTTACGAATAAATGCGCGTCTAAGCATCACTATCTTAGAGCGCACCGCAATCGGGTCTGGGACCTGATGGAATCGTTTGACTCATTGAACGTTAAGGCAATATCGCGTGAGAGAAACAAGCACGCGGATATTCTGGCGTCTCGTTGGAGCCGTGCACGTTCCGGCCGAAGACGTCGTCCGTAAACCGAAGCCGGTCCGCACCATTTACTGTGCCTTCGTGCTCGATAGGGATACCTTCCGGCGTGTATTCAGCCGTGACGAGGAGATCGTCACATTCCCGGTTAACGAAGTGTGTGTAATCGAAGGTAGAGACCCTGATGACGAGCAATATGAGGGGTTGATACAGTTACGGAATAATCACGTCCCAAAAGGACTCGATTACATTAGAAAGTCTCTTTGATCGAAATGACAGAGCAATATCCCACAGATCAAAGTAGACCCGAGGCAAGATGCCGACTCGGAGCTCGAACTCGGTAAAACCATCAAGGTCGGAACAGATCGCACGCTCGGAGGAGCCGGTGCAGATTAGATCACCGTGCCAGGAGTTCCCCGACATCGTGGCCCGGTGCTACGAAGATTTGAGGGGGTATGACAGATCTCGTCATCCAAAGATACCATCGAGCTAGAGGATGGCGCCAAGCCGTTCCGACAAAAGCAAAGGGCCGTAAATCCAAAGGTTGAGGCCATGATGAAGACCGAGCTCTTGAAGATGCCGGAGGCCAAGATCATCTACCCCATCAAACATTCATCCCGGGTCGCGAACTGGTGCCCGTGAGGAAAAAGAATGGCGACATACGTCTCCGTGTCGACTTCGTAAACCTAAATCAGGCTTCCCTCCGGAACCACTATCCGCTTCCCCAAATCGACCAAATTTTGCATATCGTTGTCGGAGCCCGTAGATTTTCACTTTTAGATGGATTTTCCTGCTACAACCGCATTTGGGTCAAAGACGAAGACCAAGGATAAGACGGCGTTTACCACGAAGTGGGGGACGTTCGCCTATCGCCGCATGCCGTTTGGCTTATCCAATGCCGGTGCCACGTTCCAAAGGGCCATGGACTTGGCCTTCCGAGAGCCGCTCAACAAGATTATTGTCATCTACCTTGATGACATGACCGTTTTCTCTCACCGACGAGAAGATCATGTTTCGCACCCGCGGCAGATATTTGAAAGTTGTCGAGAATTCGGCATCTCTATAAACCCGAAGAAGTCCGTCTTCGCGGTAAAGGAAGGAAAGCTGCTGGGACATGTCATCTCCGAGGAAGGCCTCGCCATTGACCCTGACAGAGCAGAAGCCCTCGTTCGCTTGCCAGCCCCCACTGATAAAAAAGGGCTGCAGTCCTTCTTCGGTCGGATTAACTTCGTGCGGAAGTTCATTCCGGACTTCGCACAGTGATCAAGCCTATGGCCGAATCGTTGAAGAAAGATACACCTTACGAATGGACCGATGAGAGAGAGCAAGCTTTCGAGGAAATCAAGGCTCGAATTGCGCAAGCTCCGGTGTTGACAAACCCGGACTACTCCAAGGACTTCATCCCGTATGCAGTGGGAGAACCCGAAAGTTACGCTGCAGTCCTGACTCGAAGGGAGACGACGGTGAGGAGCGCCCCATTGCGTTCCTAAGCCAAGTGATTCTGCCGCACGAAGAGAAGTACAACTTTATAGAGCGGCAGGTCCATGCGGTCATGAAGTCCCTTCGAAAGCTCAGGCACTTTGTCTCCCAAAGTAAGACCACTGTCTTTGTGATTCACCCCGATGTTCGCAGCTTCATCTTGCAAGGGGAACCGGGTCACAAGAGAGCGGGATGGATTGCCAAGATCCAGGAGTTTGACATCGAAGCACGGCCCACCAAGCTTATCGTAGGCCGAGCCTTGTGTCGTGAATTGGCCCGAAGCGCCGTAGCCGGCATCTCCGCCTCGTAAGTGGGAGGACACAGCGACACGCGTCTACCTAGCCAACTCCTTATCGGAGGGGGAGTGATTGGACAGATGAACCGGTGAGATACTTCGCACCGGAAGATGTCCCGATCACCCGAACGCCTCACAACGAAGGAGATTTCGGTTAGGTGCATTAAGGTACACTCTTCGCCCCGAGGGGCTTTACTTCAAAAACATTGACGGCATCCCGTTGCGGTAGCGCCATAAAATCCGACCAGCCTAGGATCCTCGGAGATTTTCATTCCGGGATGCCCGGGGGTCACCATTCTTCAAGGCCAACGGCCTTAAAAATAATAAGGGCCGGATACTATTGGCCCACTGCGTCGCAGACGCGTATGCGGTCCGCGCCAAATGTGATCAATGCCGAGGTATGCCGGCCGAAACAGTAAAAGCACCCCCGCCCCTTCAACCGATTCAAGCCGAAGCTCCGTTCCAAAGAATGGGGTCCGGACTTCATTGGGGTGATTTCTCCTAACTCCTCCGCCGGCCACAAGTTTATTCTCACAACCATCGACTATTTCACACGGTGGACGGAGGCGATCCCGACCAAGAACGCCGACCAAGAAACGGTCATCATGTTCATTGAGAGCCTGATTACCCGCTTCGGGGTTCCGTAGTCGATTGTGACAGACAACGGTCCGGGATTTGTAGGCGCCGTACTCACGGAGTACACCAGCTGCCTTGGCATCTATCACAAGATGTCTTCTAATTACTACCCGCAGGGGAATGGCCTTGCCGAGTCTACTAACAAGAACCTCCTGAAAATTCTCCTGAGGACCATTGAAAAAAATAAGCGGACTTGGCACTTGCTCCTGAACCGGGCGCTATGGGCGGACAGAGTTGCGTTCAAGAAATCCCTCAAGACGTCCCCTACGCGCTCGTCTATGGCAAGCAAGCCGTTATGCCATCACACATTGAAATCCCCGCCCCGTGGATGATTGACGAAGACAGGAGCAGCGGAGACCCGGAGACGACAGAGTTGTGCCAACTCCCGCAGCTTGGAAGAAGACAGAGAAAGTGCATACCGGGCCTTCGCGGATCACATTGCAGCCACTAAAGGCTGGTTTGCCAAAGGCACCACCGCCCGAGTTTTCGAAGTCGGGGACCCGGTGCCAAGTGGGACTCATACAAGGCAAAACCGGGTAATCACGGAAAATTTGACGCCTCTCGGGAGGGCCCTTACCGATTGCCCGGTGAATCGGCTCAATGCCTACATACTTTCGGATATGGAGGGTCGGCTCCTCCCCATCCCCGTCAACGGGTTCCACTTGAAGCTTTATCGCCGTTGAAGGTGCCCGAGTGGCCCTTCCCCGTAAAAATTTTGCCTTGTGTTTTTATTTTTCCCCGCATGTATAAATTTCGGCTTTAGCATTCGCTTTATTTTTCCTTCTTTGAGCTTAAATGCGGCATGGGAGAGAAAGACAGACTTCGCAACGAAGTCTGTCGTTGCCCCGCAGGAGGGGCGAAGTTCGGCTATGCAGAGAAAGAAAGGAGAAAAAAGAGCAAAAATCGACTAAGTGTTGACCGAAGTCCGACTTCGCAGCGAAGCCTGACTTCGGCCCAGCCGAATTGCGAAGTTTGTCCGAGAAAAGCCGAAGCGACTAAAGTCCGCATCGCGCAACCCTTCGTGCGAGTACGCACCGCGCAAAGTTTCGTGCGGACGAACTTCGCACCGAAGTCCGACTTCGGCCAGCCCGTGCGAGTGCGCGCCGCGCTCAACGCTTGGGCGAAGTGCGAACTTCGCCGAGTTCGCACTTCGCATCAAGCTTCGGCCGAAGTCCGAACAAAGCGGCCGCGCCGTGCGAAGTCCATCTAAAGATGAAAGGCGGCAAAACCCCAGATCGCGCCCAAACCTTGGGCGCACTAAAAACAGAGGTAGAACAAGCTCAAGCACGCGCTCGCGCGAAGTGCGTACTTCGCCCTGTGCGAGTTCGTACTTCGCCCGAAATTCGGCGAAGTCCGACTTCGCCGGCGAGGTCGGGCCGTGCCCAACTTTGGGCGAAGCCCGGCTGCGCCTAGTTTTCCGGGCCAGTATTGGGACGCGGTTTAAAGAATAATAAAAAAAAAAATTCAAAAACCCCAAGCTGGGCCCAAGGCGCGTTTGCACTTGTTTTTATGTGGGTTTCCGCACCGAAGGTTTTGTCTTGATCTGTGTGCCCAAGTGGTGGCAGCAACGTCAGCCATGGTGCAGTCCCCAACGCTGAGTTAATGATTGCGCGTTTTTCAAGCGAAAACGCAACTAAAAAGCAAGGCACGGCTGCCGGGGCGCGTCTTTTCCTAAACGTTCTCCTGCGCGGCCACCAAGGGTTTTAACTCAGCCGACCTACCCCTCCTGCGTTGCATTAATGGCGCTGTTTTTATCTAGAAAAGGGGGAATCATGCCAACATTCCAGATTGCAGAGATTATTCCTCGGACAAAGGCTAATTATTCCTCCGATAGCGAAATTTGTTGCAGATACACTCGAACCCGTCATTATTGCCGACTCGGAGAGATGGACAAGGGAAAATGCCCGTGTCGGCGCAGCCCAGCTGGAAGCAACGAACTGTGCGATTTGCCGCGGCCAGGAGTTTTCAAAGGCGATCCTCCGCCGCAGAAAAGGTCAAAGGCCCGGACGAAGAAGGCACAGCGTGGGCAATCCCCACCACCTCCGGTGAATTACCTGGCAGAATATGTGGACGGCTCGCTTTCCATGAGCCTAACTCACCCGAGAGCGAATGTGGAGAGCCGGGTCGACAAGGTTTCGCCCTCCCATCATTTTGGAGCGGCGTACAAATCAAACCTCTTCGTATTCATGTGCCCTCCTGTCCACCAATGCCCGGAGCTGATAGATTTAATTGTTAGACATTATAAACCAGCTTCCCGGAAAATCTGCAGTTCCAGCGGCAAACCCTTGTTCGCACTCGCAGCAGGAGACCGTGGCAGCCACTTTCGCCCTGTGGCCGGAGTATGACTCCGGCACCATCCTCGTAAAGATCAATTCGGGCGAACAAGCGGGACGTTTCACGCACACCAAGCGAATGAGGGATTTCCTCAATTCGTAGCCGAGCGCCCGCTTCCAACCGGACAATGGCCGATCGGCCCCATGCCTTTGGCGAAATTTCGGAGCAAGTATCTATATACCATCTTGGCATGGATCCTCGGCCGCGACTCCGATGAGCCGGTGCACCCGTACCACCCGGCGCCGTGCAACGCCTCCCGTGTGGAGAATCTTACGAACCAGCCGGCGCAATGGAGCGGAAAACGCCCCATCTCTTTCGATCGGGCAGACCGGTCGGCTTACGCCATTCATTCCAGCCCGCTGAAAATTCGAAGCGCCGCCAACCAATTTTCGTTTCGGCTCCGTTCGGTCCGGCTTTGTTTGTACCATCTCGCACCCCCAAATGCCGATCCCGAACCTCGAAGAAGGTTAACGAGAAGGGAGAACCCCACCCGTCTATAATCGGACGGATGACTTATACCGGAAAGGGTCCTACTACAAGTTCAACTTCAACTTTCTCGGGATTCGTCATGTCGGCCTTCACCGAAAGTGAAATCCCCCGTCCCCCGAGAGAAATGACGAGTGCTTTGATAAACCGAAGCTCGGGGACGTTTTCGACCGACGCAGGGATTGTGATCGGAATCTACGGATTCAAGGGCAAACCCTATTTGCTGCCCTATTGGTGCTCGGAGCATCCGCTCGGGATGGAAGTTGCCCGACGTATGGACTATGTGGAAGAAGAGTTTGGCCTAGGGAAGAAAAGAGGACAGATTTTTCAATACCCTCTTTCCCGGGCCAACGTTGAGATTACCGAGGTAGGACAACATGTCTACCTAGAGCAAGCGCTGTCCCGGATTGGCCCGGTTTTGTGCCGCAGTCACTGGAAGTATGACCCTCATGGGATAAGGGGAAAGTTTGCACATTTGTGCCCCCGAGACATAACCGAAGATAGATGCGACGTGGTCCATGTGGACCTTGACTCGGAGATTGAATTAATGGAAGCTTCTCCCCTTGGCAGGATTTCTCACCGCGAGGAGGTGACATATGACCCCAAGAGAAACCCGGACCATCACTTCTCATCTCCAGTGTTCAAAAAATTTCTGTCCAAGATTGGGTGCCTTAACCGGTCTAAAGAAAAGATTATTGAATGCCGGAAAATGAGATGCCGCACGCAAAGACGATAAATCCACAAGGAGAAACCCGGCCGTAGATGACGACTTCTCGGTTCTCTATGACCAAGGATCATGACAACCGGCGGCCGTTCGCATATCAAGGTTACGTTCCCCGAGGCCCCTTTGAGGATTATAAAAGTGGGTCTCCTCCCAAACAGTTGTACACTTCGGCAATCGCGCCGCCGCCCAAGCAAGTACCCAGTGCCGATCCAATGCAGCTCGTGGCTCCTAAGGCGGCGCCTGAAAAGGCGAAAAAGTTAGCCGAGGCAGCGCCCGAGGCACTTCCTCGAGCAAGAAAAGCGCCAAGACCGCCAGAAAGCAGACCGGTCGCGGCAGACCTTCTGCAAGTCAAACCCCGGAACAAGTTTACCGTGGGAGCATCGCCGCCGTCGCACTCGCTTCGCCTCCTTCCCCCGATCCGACAGTTGTTCCGTAAGAAAAGAAGCGGAGGAGAGTTGAGAAAATCAGGCGACCTAGCCTGATAGTGCAGCAGCCAGTTGCAGAGCCGCAGCCGCGTCCTGCCGCCGCAGAGGCAGTTCCTTTGGGCAGTCCCAAGCCAGCCGCCGAGACAATAAGCGAAGACATTCACCCAGCATCGGCTCAGGCGGAGCCCGCAGGTACGTTTGCTGTCCCCGTCTCTCTAGTCTCACCCGGCTCTACTTCCACTCGCCCCCCGCTCAATCCGGGCGAGCCATGACCACATCCTCCTCCCCCGTCTCCGCGTCCTTCTAGCGGCCCCCATTCTTTCGACCAGTTTGCTCATAACCCTAACGTCTCTCTTTCTCTGAGCACAACTCCAAACCCTTCGCCCGAGGTTAGTGCCGAGGCTGTCCGTTCACCATCACATCCTCCGCCTCGCCCGCTTCAAACCCTCACAGATGTCGCCCTCTCCCATTTCCATTTCCCGGCCGCCCCCACAAGCGGCCGATTCTTCCAAGGTCCTGTCCGGTTCCTCCCCGACCCCATCCCCGCAGGAGAGACGTCTCAGCAGATCCCTAGGGCCGGGGGAACCAGATTTTATGGACGACCTCCGTAACTCGGATGACTTGCCCCCGGCAACAAGAGCCGTAGAGTATTCTCGTCTCTTTCCGCCAAGACCCGAAGCGGAGGAGACATGAAGAGATAGCCGCCCGGCAAAACGCGCAAAGTATGATTTCGGAAGGAGAGTGATTACAACGGAGAAAATAATCCCAATAGTGAAGAAGCCTCTCCGAGAAATGACTAAGGCGGACTACGTGCTCCATACAAAGGAGAAAAGCTTTGACGACATTGATAAACAAGATGAGATTCGTACGATCATGCGCAAAGTCGACAATCTCTTTGTCAAGAGTCCTGGAGGAGCAGAAGAACTTTTCGCGCTGCAGGACAAAGTAAGGCAACTTGAAGAGGACCTATCTAGGTCCACCGAGCACCGGAAGCGGCGCGGCGAGAAACAGATGAATTCAAAGCCCACCTGGCCGCTTCTCAAAGAACAAAGCCGCAACCGAAAAGAAAGCAGCCTCTGAGCAGATTTCTCAGCTCCAGGAGTCTTTGAAGCAGCACGCCGCAGCCTTGCGTAGAAAACATCTCAAGCGGCCGTCTTTTCAAAGACAAAAGTTAAGGAAATGAGGGCTGGTTTGCCGAGGGAATGCAAGCCCCATACCTTTAAGGCGATGGCAGTCCCGGACTTCGCATCCAGGATTCAAGAAGTTTCCGCCTGTGGAAAGCCCGTGGGTAGAGGAGGCCGAGCGCCGTGCAAAGCAATGGCCGGACCTCGGCGATAAACCTTCAGAGCGCGAGCGCGACGGCGTCCTTTTTTCCCCCGTGTCCTCATTCGCCGCAGAATGGGCAGGTGCAAGGGTGACCTTGCACAAATATTTTAGAAAAGTTGAAGAGGTGAGAGGGCTGCACGAATGCTTGACGCATTCGGACATGAAAAAGATATCTGTCCTGCCCCCTTTCACGCTCTTTCGGAACTTGGGTGTCCAGGTTTTGTTGAGAATGGCGAGCTCCTTACCCTAGATCGGGTAAAGAAGAATTGGCAGTCCTTTGAAGCAGATACAGCTGAAATTGATAGCCGGACCGAGCCAATTCAAGACAGTCACTCGGATGGTGTCCAGATATTCCAGGATCCGCTCCTATTTTCGGGAGTTAGAGAAAAGATACCTCACCATCGACCCGCACGCGGTCGCCGTTTCACGGAGCATTAGAAGACATAGCCGACCGCAAGCCATTCGAAGCGGAAGCCTGGCGCTCAGCCCAAGAGGCGTACACTCGCATGTGCGAGGCAGAAGCAGGAAATGGAGACCTTTCGAAAGGAGATACTGATGAGGCGACTGACAAAGATGAATCTGAAGAACAGTTGCCGCAAGGAGAACAGTTAGAGCAGAAAAGGGCAGGGGAGGCAAGTTCCTCTGCACCCAAAGGATGAAGGCATGGATTCTTTGCGCCGAGGCGAGCTCGACACCCCGCGAGCCGCCAGAAATGTTGTCACATTTTGCACGGGGTGCAATGTCTTCAATGTTGTTTTGTAACAGTGCTGCTCTTCTTTTCCTCCTTCCGTTTTTCTCCCTTCTCTCCCTTTCCTTTTCTTTCCCATTCTCTTTCTCTCCCCCTTTTTCCTTGGAGTTCCCTGCTTGATTTTCCAGCTTTCCAAGCAGGTCTATCTCGAAATTGGCTAAGTCCGGGTGCGAAGTTCGCACTTCGCCCGCTTTGGTGCGAGCGCACTTCGCCGCTTGTGCGAGTGACTTCGCCGCTTGGTGCGAGTGCGACTTCGCCCCACCTTCTGGGCGCACCTTGCACTGGCAGACCGGGAGGTCAATGCAGAAAAAGGTAAAATGCCGGAGCAGTCCATATGGCGACAGACACCAGTGTTCGCCTGTGCGCAGTTCGACTTCTCAACGGAGCCGGAATGCGCCCTTGACAGGTGTACAGTAGGGGAACAAACCCGGAATTTGACCAAGGCTTGAAGGCCTTCCCCGATTGCACTGATTTCTGCACGCATCCCAAGGAGCCCCGATCCCAAGCAAAGATGGATAGATCGCCCTCTAAGGCGTGCATGTGTCACACAAAGATAACCCATCATCAGACAAGTGTCCAGCCTTCGGGATTTGAACCAAGACTCGCCGACCAAAAGGGATAAGCATGGGCTGCCCGCACCGCCTGCGCTAATAGCCTCATTCAAAGCTGATCCGAGGTTTCACCCGCTCCACCTACTAGCAAGCCTCGCCGACTTGAAGAATTACCCAACACTCCGCCACGTAGCCGTCCAGCCTTCCAGAAGACCATGTCGCGGGTACAGCCTCGACCCGACAAAAGGTCAGCATTTGCAGCCTCTTTCGCCGCTTCGTCACTCATGTTTGACCGGGACTCGTGCCCATTAATGTAATCGGTGGGACTCGGGCTATAAAAGCCCATCCGAAATTCATTGTAAAGGGTGGAAGGGGAATGTTTGTTAGGGAACTACCGTGCTTACTGTAACCGTGCTTCCGCTTATGAATACAATCTGTATGCCCGGTTCTCGCTTCTACTATCTTTATTCTTTTATGTCTGTCTTTCATTATATGCCTTAGGCCCACCCGTGTCGCCGCTCGTTAATTCACTTTGGCATTTGGCGATCGGGTTCCTCTAGCATTGCTTGCTTAAAGCACCTTCTCGTACTTCATTATTTAAAGCATTCATTATAAATTTGGTAGCAGCTCCATCAGCTTGTGTGTGACGTTGCTGGCCCGTATCCGGTGATTGATGCGATCCCTCGCCGTTAGTTCCTTGTAGGGAATGTTTGCTAGGGAGCCATTGAAGCCGTGCGGTTAAACTCTCTACCTAACACATATACCGGCTCGACATCTCTAGGTTTACTTTCTACCCCCGTCGCTGTACGTATCCGGTGATTGATACGATCCCTCGCCGTTAGTTCCTTGTAGGGAATGTTTGCTAGGGAGCTATTGAAGCCGTGCATACGCCGCCGGTGTATCGGAAGTACGCCTAGGTTTTGCGCTCCTTGTCATGCTCGTGTTTGTATGCAGTAGTAGCGGTGATTGGTGTGTTCCCGCATCGTTAGTTCCCCCCCACCAACCTTTGGACATATTTGTATCTCTTCTCGTACATTTATCTCTTTCCGTTCATTTATTTCTTTCCCGTTCCCTTTAGCTTAAATCGCCCCCCAAAAGGAGCCGGCCTTCTCCGGAGATTGGCTCGGAAGGCATCTCTTCCTTCCGGCCTTTCATGCTGGTGGGCGAATCTGGGCGCATTAACCAAAAATCCTTTCCTCATGGCAGATTCGTAACCAACAAGACCTTGAAGCAATTGCAAGCAATGGAGGATAAAGCGAATGCTTATGGAGTAGAATGGGCCAATATTTATAACTATGCCAAAATTCTCCGTGACAAACGAGAAGCCTACAAGCTCAGTGTTCAAGAATTGGAAGGTCTGCAAGTGTCAGAACCAAAGGAGACTGAGACCCTAGTAGAACAACGCAGGAAGTCACTGAGGACATCGACTAATGTAAAGGGGAGGATAGATGTAGATAGCAGTTCTAAGAAAAATTCAAACTGTTTGGAAAAAGGTCTACATAGTGTAGATAAAATAAAATGGCATGGAAAATAGTCAAATGAAATGTAACATGGTCAAATGTAATGTCATATTGATAAATGTAATTGAAAATGAAACAAAATGAAACACAATGTAAATTTAGCCGTCACTGCAAATAGTTAACGTTTGTGTTAATTAGCATTGGTTAAGGCTATTTTAGGAAAAGTAGTTCTGGTAGTTTTGCCTTGTTGGTTGTGATAACTACCAGGGCCATAGTATAAATAGACCCCCTACATTTCAAATTGTATCCATTGCATGAGGAGAGCAAGCCATTGTATGAGAGAGAGACGCAGATTGGTAATGCTGGGCGTGGAATTGCTGCAGTCATAAGACTGAACTGTATCTAATCTCCATGATAATGCAAGATCACTCTTTTGTGCCAATTGTGTCTCCATGGATGTTGGTAGTTTGTTAGAATTCTATCTTGTGTTATAGCTTGTTGCAGGTGTAAACGTTAGACAGAAACCAGGCAAGCGAGTCCGTTGCAGGAGCTGACGTCGTCCTGAGTTACCCCTTGTCAACACTAACAACAATGCCGACATAGCCGATGCTATCACAAGCTAGTGCCGACACAGTGCCGACGCTGTCTAGACCAGCAGGAGGAACCGACGTCTGCATTGCTGCCATGACTATTGCTGACATGGAAAGAGTTGTCATGTCATCATGTTAGCTGCCGTCAGGCAAGTGTCGTCACAAGTGGAGCCGTCATCCGTGACCACTGACATGCCATCATTAGTCTTCTCTTATCACAATAGATGTCTTGGAGCAAGCCGTCAGGACCGAGCCGTCATAGGACATTGCTATCTGGAGCTGGGCCGACATGTCACTTGCCGTCTAAGCTGCATTGCCGTCAGTGAACTTTGGCTGACACAGATGTATTCCTCTAAGATTCATTGTCAATTCCCCTCCCACTAATTGTCATTCCCTCGTCTCGGGAAGTCCTCACCGCTGTCAATTGATTGCAAGTTGGAAGGCTCAGACAAGTGCAGTTGCAGACACAATTAAGAAGTGCAGATGCCGTCGGACGAAGCCTATCATGGAAGGGACCTGATGTTGTGGAAGTGGAATCCGTCATTTGAAAGATATCACTATCTAGATCATGTCGTCATGCTGTCACGATGTGCCTTCATGCTGTCATGCTAAATGATTGATGCCATCTGGGGCTTGTTGTCAGAAGGATTCCATCTAGATTGTGCCATCTAGAGCATGCTGTCTAGGAATGCCATTCACATTATGTCATTTGAGCTATAACCAATCTGCCGTCTGAAGTTTGTTCGACTGGAGACCGGGGTGTTGAGACCTTGCCGTCTAGGATGAGTCCCCATACTCTTATTGATTGCAGGTTTGTTGGCCTTTAAACTTGTCATTCCCTTGTTGTTGGGAAACCTCATCGTTGTGCTACATTTGACGTTGTTGCCTAATTGAAGTACAGGTCTGCTGGTTTGTTGACATTAAAGCATTACGCTTAGCACGCATGAAGAGTAAGGATATGAATGACAGATTCATGGTTGCATGGACAATGAAGAAGGAATCAAGAAATAATATTGGAGCAACCTATAAGGAGAAGTGCGAGAATTGCCAACCAAGGACTGCAGTTAGGAAGAGAACTTGCACGACCTAAAGAAGAGTGAGTTTGGAATCCTTGGGAGGAGGATAGCATGAGCGAGGAAAACGAAAGGTGGAAAACGTTGTTGCTAACAATGGAGAACGAGGTGGAAGAGGAATCGCATCAAATAGCCAATGAGAACGTTCGTGTAAGTCAAGATGCCAACGTGGAGCTAGCACAAGGAGATGAAGGGGGGATGATAATGTTTGAACAAGCGGGTGGGAGTTTGCAGAGTAGTGTAGAGGATGAGAGTCGAGCAACGGAGCAACCACACGAAAGTGTTTGGGAAAGAAGGACGAATATACCACTCCTATAATCGCGAAGGAGGTCGCGAACTGCAAGAGTCCTTGAATTGGAATAAAGGTTATTTGAAAGACAAGAAGCATCTTGAGATAACAAAGTATCGAGAGAGAGGCACAAAGAGAAGAGCAACAAGGAGAATTGCCAAGAACTGAAGCACATTGGGCTCAAGAGTTAGACAAGCCAAGTGGGAGTGAATTGGGAGAGGAAAATTATTCACCAATGGAGAATTTCGCAAACCAAGTAGGGAAGCAAAAGTGCCCACCTTTCACAAGGAAAGGAAAGGAAGATCCGACACGCCACATTAGAACATGCACAACAATTTGGAAAGCAAATGGGGTAAGAGACTTGAAAGCATGGTTACAATTATTCCCAACAACACTATGGGGGATTGCAATAGACTAGCATTTGAAGAAGGAAGTGACTCAACCCTTCACCACATGGGAGAATTTAGTGGATGAATTTAAGAAAGAATTTAGACCGTCAAAGGATGACACAAATCATAACAAAAATATACTCCACTAAGCAGAAAGAATATGAAGATATCAAATCCTATAATCGTTGATTAAAGCAATTGACATACAAGATGGAATTGAAGAAGATGAAGATCATTCCATGTTTGACATATGATGAAGCCTATGAACGAGCACGAATCTTTGAAAGTGAAGCAAAACAAACAACCGGTATTGGAGGTCACTATAAAAGTGAAGATTCAGATAGTGACAAGGACTTCCATGTAGCAATTCAGTCAATGAAAAAGGATTTCGAAAGAATGATTAAGTAAAGGGTGAAGGAAGGAAAGAGAAGGAGATATGGTGCTCATATTGTAAGATGGAGGGGCACACAAATGTAACCTGTCCTAAGAATGTGTACTATAATATATGTGAAGTGTTGGGACATGTTGTCACAAAATGTCCATTTAATTTGAAAGGTACAAGACATCAAGCGATGGCAATACAGAAGGAAGAAGAAGAAAATCCCACTACCTCAAAGAATGGACAAGGTGCGACTAGTGGGGGTTATCAGATTAATTTCCGTAGAGGGCGATAGTACTACCAAAATAACCGACAAGGAGGACAAAGTCGATTATAGTACAACTCGGATTGGGGACCAATTATTCAATGTCGAAATTGTCAGGAATGGGGACATTTTGCAAAGAATTGCCCCAACCTGTAGACAAGAAGAACAAATGGGAATAATACAATGCACATGTGTAGGTGGTGCGGTCCGAGCAACCACAAGGAAGTTAATTTCCCAAAGAAAGCGAGTTCTAGTGTTAATTTAATTGATATTGGGAAGAAAGTTTGCTAGCAGTTCTATGGGCATACACAACAACCTTCAAGCCTACAACGAACCATATGCCCTTTCAGTTAATGTATGGATAGGAAGCTATAGTTCTAGTAGAGTTCCTAGTACCCAGTTTGAGGGTAGCGGTGGAGAACCATTTGAGTGACTTGGAAAGCCTGGAGGAGAGGCTTGCGACACTTGTAATGGCTCAATGGGCAATGAAAATTGCCCGATGGCGAAGGAAATTGTGGCACGACAAACACTTGAGGAAGTTGAAGTTGAAAACAGGTGATTTGGTGCTGAAATTCAGTGGCAAGAGAGAAATCAAGCCAGGGAAGTTGAAGAATCTATGGCTTGGGCCCTTCCAAGTGTTTGAGGTGATGGATAATGGAGCAATTCGGTTGTCACAATTAGATGGGACATTGTGTCTCAAGACAATTAATGGTTCGAATTTGAAGCCATACAAGGTAAAGGCTCAAGTAAATATGATCAACTTTGAATCATTAGAGGAAGAAATTGTAGGAAGACTGATGGAGGTGCCATGAAAGTCTTCAGGAAGCTTTGAAGGAATATGGTTCTAGGAATGAGGAGAACCAAGTGGGGCCGCAACTCAAGGTACAAACCAAGAAGAGAGAGACATGGGTTTACATTGGTTATTCGGGACAGGAGAAGGAAGACAACCTATAATTGAACAAAGAGAGTTGGAACCAAGACCAACTTAAAGACGAAGAATACAGGTTCATGTAACTTTTCCGAATATAGAAGAACACAGACCTCAACAGATGCTAAGTAAGATGAGGACACGAGTCCATTAGCACAAATTGGTCTAATGCAGGAAAGGATGCGTAGCGAAGCACAAAGACTACAAGAGGAGTATGAAACTCTATGAAACTACAATGGTGGAATGAGGGATCAGATTGTTCAAGAACTGGACGAAACAATGCAATGAATTAATGAAAGGGAAGTACAAAGAGAAGAAGAGTTAAATGATCTCAAACAACAAAGTTTAACGAGAGAACAAGAAGCTTATGGACTGTGAAGAGATATCTATGAAGTACATTCTTCTCAGGAAGGGGAAGGAAGACCATTTGGAAGTAGTATTTTATTATATACAAGTTCAAGTAGTTCATCTTTGAGCTCATATGCAATTAGGATAAACAATAGCAGCTAGAGCTCTCCGTTAACAAAAAGATCAAGGAGGAACTTGAGTCAAGTACAACCAACTCCCCAGAGAGAAGTAAGAAGAGGTGTAATGGATAATTCAAGTTCTGAATCTGACCTCTTGAGGCGATATAGAGAGACGCCAATTCGTCCTGAAGTACAAAGACATCTAGAGGAAGATAGGAAAATCAAAAGACTATTGGATGCAGATAGACGATTAAGAAGATTGAGGGAAGTGTTGCTAGGAAATCAAAATAGAGGCGAATCTTGTAGGTCACAAGTAGTATCAAGAGAGGGGAGTAGAGGTAACTTGGACAATTTGGGGAGATAGTTAGGTCTTCTCGATGGTCTAAGGCTACATGGCCAAGGGAGGAGTTTGGTTGTCCTCCCTCCTGATGGCTCGAGGGGAAGAAATTTTTCTCCTGTTACCTCTAGGCCATAGAATCAATAGAATAGGCCGCAAGGACTAGTTTGTGATGAGGTAGGAAACTACTAATATTTACAGGATCATGAGCTTGGCCTGTTAGGACCACCTTGCGGATCACGTTTGATCCGAAGAAGTCGTCATGGGCAACCCAGGAACCAGATGAATCTCGGACAGCGAGGAGTTGGAAGAAGGCAGTCCCAAACTAGGAAGATTCACATGAGGAAGAAACATGGAATGGTTTTGGGGAAGGAGACTCCAAATTAGAGAACTACAAAGGATGGGTTGAGCTTTAATCCAATTTAGGCAAACAAGAAGTAATCTAGGCAGGTAAGTGCTTGAGTCCCGCCAAGAAGCTGATAGGACGATAGAGTGTTGTCATGACGTCGGTTGGACGGTAGGGAGCCATCATGACATCGACAGGACGACAGGGAGCCGTTAAGATGTTGGAAGGATGACAGGGAGCCGTCAGGATGTCGACACGATGACAAGGAGCCGTTAGGAGATTGATAGGACGACAAAGGGAAATTTACAATTAGTAAGGACGACGAGACACAGTTCAAGGGAAGGCCATCAAGGAGATTAGCAAATGGCAGAAGCAAGAAGCCGTTCGGAGGAAGCCCAAACAGAAGGCTGCCGTCAGAACATTGGGCAAATGACAGAGACGAGCAGTCACAAGACATGTGAAGGAAATCGCTCTCATAGAGGAGAGGAGTGCGACTTGTTGGCAGAAGATGCAATGGAAGTCCAAGTTGGCATCGTTGTATGAATAGTGTGGAGGAGGTGACACGTGGTAGTTGCCATGCTGTAAAAATGTAAGTAGAATCGTAAAAAAAAAAAATAGAAGCAAAAAAAGACAAAAATAGAAAAGCAGGAAATGTATCGTCATTTGCATGTAGGGTGGCAAGGTGGCGATCATCCATCAATTGGAAGCAGTTGAGATAACCGTGGCATGAGCGGTAACCGATTTAGAGAAGTTATAAATAGGGGCAAGTAGGAAGACGAGCATAATTGCCGCAGAGAATTACTGAAGTGAAAAACGTTGCAGAAGACCATTGATAGTGCCATAAATGAGAACGATGCGACAGACTTGAGTTCCAAGTAAGGGTTTTAAAAATGAAAGAGTGGAGGTACCTTTGCACCAAGGAAAGAAAGCAAAAAGAACTAGACAGAGGGTGTAGAAGTTGTATACATTGAAGACGACAGTTTAAAAATTAGAAATTACTCCGTAAAAGTTAAGTGCATAGAAGGGTAACTATTGCTTAAAGAATTGCAATTAGACGAAGTAGGAGTTGTTGTTTGGAAATGCTGTTAGAGGTTGAGGGTCAGAGGAGCTGCCATTTGAGGGCTATAGAGGAGAGTGTCGTTTGAAAAAAAAAAAAAACGCTATCGGGTCGTTTGAGAGCTGCCGTCAAAGACATAGGAGAGTGTCATCAAAGACGTAGGAGGGTTTCGTCTGGGAGAAGTGTTGATAGGGAACTGCAAACAGCGACGTTAGAGGACCTGATTGCCAAAAATGCATAAGAAGCCAACAATCCTCGAAAGGATTCGCTATATGGAGCAGCAAAGAAGAACTTCACATGAGACAGTATTGGAAGAAATAATGAGATATAGACACGGAGCACATTCACGGACAGGTGAACGAGAGTATGATTCCGATATAGGATGAGCTTAGGAAAGGCAATCCCAACATCAAGCAAAGAGCATTTCAAAATATAGGGGAAGGGATGACAGACAACACGAGAAGGAGAAGATACCCTTGAAAGACATAACTTGGGTACGTTCCATTAGAGAATATTGCCGAACATGGTGGGGGAAAGCCTCGAAGGATCATTAGTTGCAGAAAAAGTTATAGAATGTGGGAGTAAATTTTATTCTCCAGGTGCCAAATTTTGATTGGGAATTCTTTAAGGACTTTCTACTACAAATGTTGGAAACCTACAATCTGCAACAAAATGCGAGTATAAGGTACAAGCGGGCGACTGACGGTTGTTTTTTCTACAAGGAATTTTAGGCGAATGTTCAGGCTTCCTAATTAAGGAGTATTGGTTATGAAGGATATAGTTGATTCTAATTGTAGTAGGTAGTTGATTCAGGACATAACAAGCCTCAGTTAGGAGGAAGTTCAGAAACTAATGATGCACGAAAGTAGAGGAGTTAAGCAACAACAATTGAGGAATGAGGAGCTATAATGTGTGATGAACGTAATAATGGTAAGACTGTTTGGAGAACAAAGGGCTTTAGAGTTGCCCATATGGCTTATACCATTCATGCAAGTAGTACCAAGGGAAGCCTATGACTAGGCACCATACTTATTATATTGCATTAAGACTTTCTTGATGTGAATCAAGAAAAACTTCTCAATGGTATTTCATGCCATTGGCTTGTTACTAAATGTTGCAATGCAAGCGAGGATAGAAATTCCTAGATTGGATCCTCTAAGAGAGCTACCGGAGTTAGCACCAACAATATTGAGGTGGATGAAGGCAAAGCCACAACAAAAGAAGAGTAGAACAAAAAGAACGAAGAAAGTATTAAGGGATCTACTAGGTGATGTACCTAGTGAGGATTCATAGGAGGAAACACTGCCGTTGAGGCCAAAGCTGGCCCAAAAGCAAACAAAGCATAGGAAACTAGTTTTGATAGAACACTTGCAATCCTCACAACATGCTGTATGTAGTTGAGGTAGGTGGCATGAGGGAACAGGTGGTGGAGGAAGAACAACAAGAAGTTGCAGTTGGACAACACTAGGACTGGGAGTTTCTAGAAGTGGTGCCCATGGACAAAGAAGTCTAGGAAGCTATGGATACAATGGGGATTGTGCAAATCAGAATAACTGAATCTTTGGCGAAAATTCAACAATTTGATTCGACAACATCACCTCTAGTGTAGGGTGAGCCCCGTTTTGAGGTAACATCCATAACAGAAGAAGTTCAGGCTAGGAAACTAGTTACGTCTGCTAGGATACTAGAAAAGGAGAATCCAACTGAGCTAGCTAAGACACTAGAGAAAAGGAAAGAGTTAGAACCGGTGCAGTAGGAATCAAACTCACATGACAGAGCATTCCTGGAGGGGTAATCTATAAAGAGGACAGTCAACGAAAGAGGAGGTTGGTTGATATAGTTGAGAAAACAGTGACGGAAGGCAAAGTAGCAAAGAGGCCTATTAATATTTTAGGACAAGGTGAAGAGCAAGTGGTAGAAGCTACTATAGATAATGAGACAGAGGATGAATTGAGTGAAGTGAACATGTGCTAATTGAAGTACCAAATTTTAGGCAAACACCGGAGATGGGGAGCACATCAATACGCAAGTTAGTACTTGTCTTAGTAAGCTTTCTGGAGTCACTGATAGATTGAAGCTGGAATTTGAGATAGGCTGTGTCGGACAGTGGAAAGAATGGTAGTTGATGACAGAAAATGAGCTTGACAAGTTGGTGAATTGAATTCATGATGAACAATGGATGACAAAAATTGCCAGTATTCATCAAGTGCAGCCTTGGGAGCTAGAGACTGGCAGTGTTAGAACCATGGTTGGGGTGTAGGTACTGCCAAAAGGAACTGAGACACTATAAACAAGACCATACCATGTTTATATTAATGGCAGTCGCAATTTATCATGCCCAACAAGTGACGAAAATGTACAATTTGTGGAGTTGGCACCAAAGTTATTCCCAACTTATGCTAATATTAATTTTTTGGCTTAGTACAATGGTTAGCTTCGAGTATCAAAAAATTGTACAACGTGGGGGAGGAGAAAGCTAACTTGCTGCAAACAACAAAAGCCAAATTTCAGTAGGCAAGTGAAGCAGCTGAATTAGAACTGGCCAAGCTGAAACAACTTGAGGAGATGCAAGAAAAGGCAAGGGAGGTTGAAGAAAAGAACAAAGAAATAGAGGAAAAGAACAAAATTATTGAAGAATAGGCAAAAAAGATCACACATATGAGATATGAGTGTGCAATCAGAGAACCACTTTGGAAAGCAAAAACAAAGGAGTTGGAGCACAAAGACCAATTGATCGTAGAACGGGATGAGCAAATTGCAACATTGATGCAGAGGACTGCAAGTGAGGTCTTCGCAAAGAGGGAGGAGGAGATCTTGACAAAGTTGGCAGATATGGAATAGAAAGCCAACCATTTTGGTCTTGAATGGGCCAAATATTTCAATTATGCCAAGAGACTCAAAGATGAGGAGGCCTTGATATTGCAAATTGTTGAAGTAGGAGTACCTGTTCTGTAGTCACAACAACTTCAGCAGCCAAGTTAGACCCTACCAGAATAGAGAGAAAGTCGACGCGGATGTTGACCAATTTGAAGGGGAGGATAGATTTAGGCACTAGTTCTAAACAAAAGTAGAATATGAAAGTGTTTGCAGAAATATCCAAGTAGTAAAAGCACTAGTGGGAAATGAAATGTAATGACAATGAAATATAATGTCAACGAAATATAATGTAAATGACATATAAGCTGTCATAAATTCGAGTATGTGCATATGTTATAAAGTTGGCACATATATTTTATGTACGTAGGTATGGGGAAGGTAGTTATATGCAATGTGTCATGGAAACCGTTGTTGCCAACGACCAAGACTGCATTATAAATAGATCCCCCAATTCATTTTGCATATGTATGTGGGGAGAGAGAGAATGATTAGGAAGCATGAAGAGGTATGCCTGAGTGCATGTAACAGATCTGTCATAGAGATAGACAGTTCTCTGAGTTGTATGCCATTGTGGCAGATCTATTAATGCAAGGTATATTCTCCATTCTCGCTATGTGTGGTTGTGTAGAGCTTGATTTATGATTAGACTGTTAGATTTGTATTGCAAGGTGATTGCAGATTGGAAGGCTTAGACAAGTGTAGTTGTAGGCGCAATCAAGAAGTGTAGATGTCGTCAGACAAAGCCAATCGTTGGAGGGACCCGACGTTGTGGAAGTGGAATTCATCGTCTAGATCATGTCGTCATGTTGTCACGATGTGCATCATGTTATCATGCTAATTGACTAATGTTGTCTGGGGCTTGTTGTCGGAAGGATGCCGTCTAGGAATGTCGTCCACGTTATGCCGTTTGAGCTATAGTCAATCTGCCGTCTGGAGTTTGTGCTGGTTGGAGACCAGGGTGTTGAGACCTTTCCGTTTGATAAACCTTGCTGTTTAGGATGAGTCCCCACACTCTTATTGATTGCAGCGTTGTTGGCCTTTAAACTTGTCATTTCCTTGTTGTTGGGAAACATCACCGCTATGCTACAATGCACAGTCGTATAGCCAACTCAGCTACCCTTCTGAATAGAATGGCATCCGCACCTTCTCCATAAAGAAGGCTATCAGGCCAACTGTTGCAGGAGGACGCTAAAAAGGGGTTGCGAATTTAAATCACACAAATTTAGATTTAATTTTTTTGCATTTGAGATTGAATCCAAGGCTGCTATGCATAGCTTCTGCAAATCTGAATCACTAGCCTTCTTGATAACAATGAAGCAGGTCAAACTCTGTAGATTTGAAGTAAAATCCTCCATAGTGATAATAAAAACGGTAATGGAGAAGGCATGTATTCTTTGAAATGGATGGAAGAGTGAAAAAAGAGCTGTGGAAGATCTCCTCTTTGCCTCTTATGCCAAAAATGCTTATGAGGTTTTAAAGTGTAGTCCGCCCTAAAGAAAGGAAGAAGGATAAGAGGCTTTCTATTACCTTTTTATGTGACTAAGCGATTGGTTCATATCTGCTCTGATACCATGTTGAAATTTCCACCTATTTCTAGAAACGAACATAAGCAATCCATCCACTCAAATCTTATACAAAAAGTGTAAAAAAGGACAAGAGAGATCTAGATAGTGGGCACCTGTAGGCACCATAAATAATGACTAAATTATATGCAAATAAGAATCACAACACTTCAATGCAATGGATGGATTGGTGGGGGTATTTATACCAATACCAAAACCCCAATTACATAATTAAGTTTGATCTATGCCTAAATAACAAGAGAGCTTTAGGTTAATCACAAGTTATACGGTGGGTTTAACCATAACAAAGTTGACCGCGGCCTGTAGGGATTATATAATAAAATATTACAACAAATCAAATACAATTGTACAATGATTCCCTGTAGGCCTATACAAGATCACATCATACAATGTCAGCCTTGGCCATAAGTTGGATTAAACTTTCGACATTCTCAAGGGTAGCTTGCCTTGTGTTTGAGCCTCAGCTAGTAGTCAAACTCCTCCCAGTACCTCGCTAGATACGAGGGCTAAGAATGGACTCTTCGATAGTGGCAGTAACATTTTACAGCTAGGCCTCATCCCCATGAAAAGAGACCCAAGGCCCTACTCCATGTCCAACTACAACTCTAGTCCTTTTGTGCTCTATTTTCTTTGCTTCCTTACTGCACATCCATCCTTCACCTCAATGCTCTATGGTAGGGTTCCACCTCATGCCCTGGTGTCCCAATCAAATGATATTTGAGGCGATGGATGCCTCCTTGAATGTCCTTGCCGCAATGTTTACAAACCATTTGATTTGGTAAGTTCCCTTTAATCCCATGCGTCCACATTGGGTCCCTCCCTGAGCTTGGAGTTGGGGTTAAGGGATTCAACTCATTGTTGCCGGCGACAGTTCCATGGACCTCACCCGACGAATCCATCTATTTTTCCAATGGGGGAGGGGCAAAACAAAAGTAACTAAACAATGCCCTACATACTTTAGGAACAACAAACAAGAAAGACAACATTGAAAAAAACCCTAGATTTTGCATTAAAAAATTTACCTTTAAAATCTTATGGGAATGAATGAAATCTTCTTTTAATGGTGTTAAATTTGTCGATTCGATCTCCAAAAATGGTTCAAAGTTTGTGGTTGATCTCTAGGAAAATTTGTTTCTGAGCAAGAAAGAAGAAAAAACTAAAAAAATGAGAGCAAAACCCCTTTTAAAAGCACATTTTCATGTTTTCACTGTAGTAGACGAGTTTCACCGAGATTTAAACAAGAAATCGACAAGAAAATGGCGCAAAAGGCATTGAGTTTTAAAAAAGAAAACTTGTCGCCAGAATTTTCTTGCAAATTTTGCAAGTTATCCCGGATATCGGCGAGATTTCTATGGTTTAGGCAACATAATAATGAACACCATGTTGGGAACCCAACCAAAATGATAACTATGATTTTGCGCCTAGCAACTATAGCAATAAAAATATGAGGTATGCTACAAATATAAGCAAAGATTGCTACAAATGTGAGGTGATAGAAGAAGCAATGGCATACTACTAGCGCCAGCCACCTCTTTGCTTGGTCGGTGGTAGAGAACTGAACTGACAATACTGTTTTCAAAAGGGGAGCTTTTTAGAAAAAAAATAAAAGTGACCCTTTTAAAATAGAGAGTTCCCGGCCTAGTGTTTAAGCCCTAGAGCCAACGAAGATCTCCAATACCGGGAAGAACCTAAAGGGATACTGTAGTGCGTTCCTCTTCATTGGTGTAGCCCGGAAAAGCTAAAAAACGCTGCTTGCGCCTCTACCGGGGTAGAGAATTGAACTGACGTTATCATTTGTCCTCATTGCATTATAGTGATTGGTTCTAGAATGAATAATTACCAAATGAATTATAGTTGATAACTTGATATGGCAGTCATAGCACCATAAACCCTAGAATGGTTAGGATTGTAAGGTTCTAATGCACTAATTATGTGAGGCAGTGTTGGCCGAATTATGTACTCAGCAACACCATCGAGTGAGGATTCTATAGTGGTAATATCAACTTTATATGAACTTTTGGGATCTGAATCAATTTTGACATTTTGGGTTCATCTATGAAACCCATCTTCAAGGATAAAGATTGATAACCCTAAAGTGAATGCTATTGATCTTCACATAAATGACATGTTTCATATAGGCAAGGAATTTTTGATAAGGCAGCCAAATCGCACAAGAAATTTTAATTGTGAATTTTTTGCCTTTTTTTCATAATGGCACAATGGGCTTTCAACTTTCATTCATCTTTAATACTTTGTCTACATTAAGATTGTCTTTATGCTTCCTACTATTTCAAAAGTGAGAAGAATCAGGATAACCATATTAAGGAGTACAAAATAAAGTTTGGCACAACTTGGAAATCAATTGTACATTATTTAAAAAAAAACTATTTTGAAAATTAAATTTTCTTGCAAAATGTTTGTTGGCTTATCAAAACTTTCTTGCCTATAATAGATTCCTATATATTCTATAGGAAATCTATCTTTAACCATAATGATGTGTTCCATAGATAAACCTGAAATGTTAGAATTAAAAACATCAGACTCAGATGTAATTCCAGAATCTCCTATGATAAATTATCGTTTTTGTTGGAGAGCATGGCCCTTATTGATTAAAATCAGGGCTGGCCAACAATGGAGGACAACATCCGGCATGTTTATTTGAAGCAATGAATGATGGTCACCTTTTATACATAGTACATGCTTATTATAATAGAAAGTGGGATTTCATGTTGGGAACATTTTCTTTCCTATCCCTATGCTTACCATTAAGTTCAGTTTAATGAAAGGAAGTCTAGAGCTACAGCTGAAAGTAGTAGGAGTAATATTTTGTGATTGAGCAATATATATCAAGGAGAACATTTGGCTTGCATGTAAAGGATGGCTAGATATTTCAAACGAGTATTTGATTCTCTTTACATGAATATATCTGTTTAACCTGAATAATGATACTGGTATATAACTCTCTTTTCATTCACATATATGTTTAATCTGAATAATAGTATCATCTCTTATGAATGTGTTTGTTTGCATGACTACGGAAGCTTTTGCCAATGTGGAGGAGGTAGATATATGATACACTTGGGTGGCAGAATACACCGTCCTGAAAGTGAGAACCATAATCAGGAGAATACAAATTCTAGAATAAGGATAGGATAAATAATGATCTGAATCCCTAAATAGCTTTTAGTGAAAGCAAAAGGAAAGGGGCCAAGTAGTACTGAAGTTGGTATATCCTTTTTTCTTTTCTTTTCATCTCTAGTACTCTTTGTGAAATCAATCCAAAAAACCTGGTCCTGTCCAAGTTTTCTGAATACACTGTTTAAGGAAGAGGCTTAAACTTAGCATTTTTTGCAAGAGTATTTAAGTTGGTCTATTGAATACTCTGTTTACTATCTTGGTTGTTGTCATACTGAACACCATATGTTATAAGTCAATGCAACTACCTCAGGATGAATGGTTGAATCAGGAAAACTAAGGGGTCATCTGTAAGAAAGTAGGAGAAATAGTCAAAATTTTCTGGATAAGGTTATGAGAATGAGAACATCCTACTTTTTAAGTTAATGCAACTTCTTGTGGATATAGGGTTATGATTAATATCCAAATTGATCGAGCCTGTTACTCCAATTCTTGAATATCCAAGGATGAGAGACATGGAGATTGTTGGCCAAGGGAAAGGGGAAGCAGCTGCATAGCTCTTAGAGTGGAAATGAAGCTGATTAGAACGTTTGCAGCTGCATGGAAATGAAGCTGATTAGAACATGTGCAGCTGCATAGCTTTTATGGTACCAAAACTTAGGCAGCAATTATACATTATACAGTAAGAGTATTTCTAAAAGAGTATTACTAAAACTTAGGTAGCAATTATACATTATACCGTAAGCAAGGTTTATGAGACTAAAAGTCAATATATTCCTCTCCTTACAGTATCAATTTTCTGATTGCCTGTATTGTTTCTTGATGCAATTTGAATTTGTGTTCAAGTCTCTGTTATCTGATTCCAATTTGACTTCAAGTACATATGCCATTAAAAGCAAGTTATGTTTTTGATCCATATGCATTGGGTTTCCATTTTATAATTATGAAGCAGGACACTTATTCTATTGCACCATTCACCTTGCACTGCCTCCCTCCTTATAGCTAGAAGGGACTGACATTGTTCAATTTACAGTGCGATTGCAAGCTTCAAGCCCAAGGTTATTGGGCCATAGAAAAATTGCAGTTGCTGTGCGATGTGAGCAGAGGACTGATGAGGGCAACAGCTTGAATATATGGTTGGGTCGAATTGCAATGCTTAGTTTTGCAGCAGCAATTACAGTGGAGATAAGTACTGGAAAGGGCCTTCTACAGGTATGTGAGTGCTCTGCAATTGCTTTTCAGGCTTTTTGCCCCTGGTTTTCTTCTGAAATTTGATACTCAATGGAAGGCTATTTGTGTTGCATATTGATTATTCAAATTACTACAAAAGGGACTAGAGAAGTTCTATATGGCTTCCTTCAACAATAAAGTGTCATCTGCAAATTAGGAGCAGTTAATAGGTTTGACACCCTCCACAACTTGATTCCTTTGGTCTTACCCAGAGTACTTTCTTTTAGATAAGTTGAGCAAGGGACTCCATCATAATGACATAAAGAGCAGGCCATGGGGCCAAAATTGCTTGATTCCTCTTAAAGAGGATGGAAGACTTGCTATCAGTGATGCCTTTGAATCAAAGAGGGGAAATGCAAGCCTTGACATAATTTACCCAGTCCTTGCCATGTTGAAATTAAAAGGCATGATTAATGAGTGGTTTTCTCTGTCAAAGAGATTTTCTGTCTCAGTTTTTGTGATCGTGGTATCCTTGCTTGAGACAACCAAATGAATAGCTTATCAGACAATGACAATGCTATTATCAGTTTTTCTTCAAGATGCAAACCTCCTTGTTCATCACGAGTTTGGGGAGGATAGTGCTCAACACAAAAGCTATAATTTTGGTGATGATTTTATACAAGATGTTGCAGAGGGAGATGAGTCTGAATTTGTTTAAATTCCTATCCCCAAATTCTTTAAGGATTATGCCAAGGATTCTAGAGTCTAAATCTGTCCACCTTAGTTCCGGTTCTGCTTTCTTTAACAATCTTCAGCAATTCTGAGTTAATAATGTCTTGGCAACCCAGGTATAATTTAATTGCAAAGCTATAAGGAACCTGATCCATCTCTTTTTAAGTTATAACTTATAAATAATTTGCCCTGTTTGCTTCCTGGTGGAAAACTCAGTTAGGAAGGAGTTTCTTCTGTTGTAACCAATGCATAGGGTCATCTCGAAGATTCTTCCTGACATCCCAGAAAGCCATCCCAGTGTCCCAGAAACACATCACCCTGTCTCATGCTATCCCCATCCCGGAAACTTCATGGAACATAGGTTGCAACAAAATTGAGAATGTGATCTAGCATTACATTATGGACAACCAGCCTGTCAACATCTTTAATTGAAAGGTCAGAAAAGAATTTGGAAGCTATATAGCATTGATATACTGAATGTCCTTAATCAGAATTTCATCTTCAGCAGTAATCTTTCTTATTGTATTTTTGGTTTTCCTTAGATTTGTCCTCACATGAAAGTACTGTGTCTTGTTTCTGTTTTTCAACCATGACACAATATCAGATTTGAAAGGAATATGCCTATTGTTGGAGGTGGATCTGATGTTGAAATGACTGGTCTGTGGTAAAACAAACAATTCTGAGGTCATATAGCGAGAGGAGTTTCTTGCACAAGGAATCTAAAAAGCTTTAGGTAGTGAAGGATTTCCCAGTTCTCCTATAGATCCAAGGAAATATAGCTGTTTCAAGGCTTAAGGTGTAGTTTGTATGTTCAAACAGAAGGGTTTACCTTTTCTGTCAAACTTATCAAGAGAAGTTTAAAATCTCCAGCTGTGATCCAATTCTTGTATCTACAGGAAGTGGCATTTAGCACCAGAGACTCAAAATAATTACCCAATAAGGAAATAGTTCAGCATAAGTACTGTTAGTCACTTAGAGAAAATGATGACTTTAAGCTTCCTATTAAAAAAAAAAATATTGTATTCTGTCTAAATTAGACAAAATGAAATTATCACCCAAATATTTTAAGCTTTAGGCAGTGAAGGATTTCCCAGTTCTCCTATAGATCCAAGAAAATATAGATGTTTCAAGGATTAAGGTCTAGTTTGTATCTTCAAACAGGAGGGTTTACCTTTTCTGTCAAACTTATCAAGTGAAGTTTAAAATCTCCAGCTGTGATCCAATTCTTGTATCTACATGAAGTGGCATTTACAACCAGAGACTAAAAATAATTACCCAATAAGGAAATAGTTCAGCATAAGTACTGTTAGCCACTTAGAGAAAATGATGACTTTAAGCTTCCTCTTTTAAAAAAAAAAAAAAAATTGTATTCTGTCTAAATTAGACAAAATGAAATTACCACCCAAATATTTCTGGGTGACGTGTGTATGAAACCAAGAAATAAGATGTGGGTTCCAATGAAATACAAATCCATTAAATAGAATATGCTTTGGGTGCTGTTCCAGACCCTTTTCAAGTAAACATAAATCTGAATTTAAAATCTTAAAAATTATAAAACTTGAAATAAAATTTGAATTTTAATTGGTCTAGGTTCCGTTTCTTCTAAGAACATTGAAGACTGGTCTACATGATTGGTTCAAGCATAGATTATTACCTTTGTTGAGGTTATCTGGATACTTCTTAATAAATAGCTTCCTTGAATTTCTTTGTGAAGCCAAACTCTTCTTGAGCTTACTTGGGCCTTTTCTTCAGAAAAAGTGGCTGCTTTTAGTGACATGATCTGCCAATGTCGATTTTCCTATGCAACAGGAGTAGAGATCTCTTGTATGTTCTCTGATTCTGGTTTGGATTGCTCCTCTAATGTAAGTTCGACCATAGGAACATGGAGTGAGGTAAACTATGTTGTTGAGGGTAGGATCCATTTTATAGATCAGAATCCATTTTCTGTAGGTTACCCCTGTTGAACACAGAAATAGGTGTGATTCACGCCAGTGACCGTAGTTCAACAAATGGATGGAGAGGGTTTCACTTTCACCAACCTCCGGATCTTGGGCCGGTTCTCTTCTAACTAAACAAAAAAAGTAAAGGACTCTTAAGTATGCAGAAGAACAACTAAGCTGAAAAACAAGGAAAAAAAACTGATTTAAAATGCATAAAACAAATCTGATCTGCTTCATTTAAGAGAAAAGAGCACAAGATAAAATAAATGTAAAAATACAGTCGAAGCCATAGTGGGGTTTAGTTTTGGTGCAATTGACATTTCTTTGCAGAGATCAAATAACTTCAATGTGTAAGATATTTGAATACGTGCAATAACAATCAAAGAGAAGGACTAACAGACGAAAGGAGGACAGAGCAACTTATTTTTACATATTCATAAAACAAAAGGTCATAGACACAGTTTAATAGGAATGCCATGCACAACTCTTTATTGATTTTGCAATTTGAATGTTTAGGACAATATCACTCCAAAGAGTAGCTCTAGTATGCTTTGAAGGCCAAAAGACCTTTACAATGAGTATGAAACTCTTATTTATACTTGAAAATAAAAATCCTAATCTAATCTTGGACTTGGAGTTTTGCCTGTAAAATGTAGTTTGGAGTTGCATGTAAATCCCCCATCCTATCCATGTGCCAAAAGTAGATACAGAGTGAGGCATATAGGCTGAGAGCGAGGTGCGTTGACAGTGTAGGGTGTTGCCGAGCAGGGCGCTCTGCAAACAGGGCACTCCCAAGCTAGGTGTTCTAGAGCAAGATGTTAGGAGGTGAAGTCAATATCCAAATTCCAATGTTTTTCAGTAGCAAGGTGTATGGTGGTGTAGTTCCAGATCCCAAATTTTTTGGGCGTTCGTACAACCGTAATTCTGGGCATCCATACAACCGTATCACTTGGGCGTCCGTACATTGTGAGAGGCAGCGAACAATTTTCTGGAAGCGAACAGTTTTCTGGAGTCTTCCTTTTTGTCAGAAAGGAAACGAACAATTCTTGTTTTTCTATAAAAGGGAAATGACTGAAGAACACAAGCTTATACTGAGAGGGGGGGGGGTGAACAGTATAAGACCACTTTTTACTTTTCTTTCCCAAACAACATTATGCAATATATCAATGGCAATATCAACAACAGTAATCAAAGCAATGCACAAATCACCACACACAATAGAGACACCAATTTAACGTGGTTCACCCAATGTGGGCTACTCCACGGAGAAAATATTTCACTAAAATTTTCTCAACAAATCTCTTGGGAATCCTTTCCCTATTACAATGTTTATGGACCTCTGTCCAAAGGAGACACCAATCTCCTAATCAAGTTTGTGGATCTCTATCCACAGGAGACACCAATCCCCTCAACAGGTTCGTGGATCTCTATCCACAGGAGAACTCCTTCTCTGCTCTGGCTGGTGATGCTCTAGAAGACTACTGCCTCCACTACACTGGCTTGTGGATCTCTCTCCACTGAAGACCTCTGTCCTCTCTACCCTGGCTAATGGATCTCTATCCACCTGTCTCAAATCTGTACTAAACACAGTCCTTCGGTCTAACACAAATCTACTCAATCTTTGTCTTTGATCTGCATTAAACACAATCCTTCGGTCTAGCACAAATCTGCTCAATATCTGTCTCAAATCTGCACTAAACACAGTCCTTCGGTCTAGCACAAATCTGCTCAATCTCTGTCTCTGGTCTGGCACAAACCTGTCCTCAAATCTGCACCAAACTCTGTCCTCAAATCTGTCTTCAAGCCTTAACACAAAGCTTGATCCAATCACAAATCAACTCTGCTAGATCTGCCCCAAACCTTAACTCAAGGTTTGAACAAATCAATCAATCAATTTTGCTCTCAAGTCTTCTCTAAGACTTGCCTCAAATCTGCTCAACAAGTCCTCACTAGAACTTGTCCAATATGCTCAACAAGTCTTCACCAAGACTTGCCTCAAATTTGCTCAACAAGTCCTCACTAGAACTTGTCCAATCTGCTCAACAAGTCCTCACTAGAACTTGCCTCAAATCTGCATTGTAAGCTTCCACAAAAACTCACTCAACTCAACTCAATCTATCACAGAAAACCTCTTCAATCACACAAACAAGTTTCACACAGAATATTTTTTTAATCTCACAGAAACATATAGAGAATGGTTAGAGACTCAATATGCTTCACACTCACAACAATGCTCAATCACTTTCAATCTTTCTTACTTCACCACAGAAACATATGGAGAATGGTTAGAGACTCAATATGTTTCACACTCAATCACTTTCAATCTCTTTCTCAAATTAGTAAAGAACAATTTGTTTCACAGAACTTGAATATCACTTCAACACTTCCAATCAACTAAGCTCAATCAACTTCACTCAACCAATCACTCAATGAAAGCTTAGTCAACAATGCTTACCAAACAAACCTCACATAACAATGATACTCATGATCTTTCACAAGCCCTAGTTCAAGATAGTTCTCAACTTCACATAACAATGGTACTCATGATCTTTCACAAACCCTAATCAAGCATATGAAAGCTTACTCAATATTTCCAACAATGCTTATCAAACAAGGTTTCCAGTATCAACTTTCATTTCAGAAAACCCACATCAATCAACATTGAATTTCTCAAAACCAAACTCACCAATGCTTATCAAACAATCCTTTTCACTCCAACTTAGCATTCACAACATCCAACAATCACTCACAAAGAAGATGTGCCCATACCTTTTGTTTGATAAAGAATTGACCTCAAAACCTGTCTCAATCACAATCACCCTCTTTGCCAATCTCAAAGGTTAGATAGCAAAAACCTTTTCAAAATTCTCATTCAAATAATCCCTCAGAATATTTCACCATACAAAACATCAACTCTCAATTACACCTTATAATCTCCACATTTCAAAATATAAGCCAACAATTTGTTTTAAAAGAAATAACCACAATAATCTTCTTTAAGCACCTTATGTTTTTCCTCAAAATAATCAATACATCAAAAATTATAATTTCCTTTTCAAACCTTATAACTCCTATCTCAATCACAATAAAATATTTAACTTTCAAAAACCTTACAACTCCCTCCTAGCAAAAATAAACATGCCACATTAAATCTTAGGAGCAAATTTAATTTTGAAAAATTAAATATCTTTTTGCCCTCGGCGGGATTCAATCCCACGTTGTGCTGCCACCAGCGCCCTAGTCGCGGCTCAACTGCCGCGTGAGCTAGGCGCTCACCTTGAACTCCAAAAGCGCCTCGTGCGCTTTGTATTGAGCGCTGGGCGCCTAAACCAAAAATTATCCACGCAAAAACTGCCGTCGGGGTTCGATCGCAGGTCCTCCCGCCTTGCCAAAGCCTTAACACATAGCCTCTTGCCACTAGCCCAACCACCTTGGTTGGTTATGAGGCTTAGAGCCTTTCTTGCCTTATTCCTTCGTTGGTGCCAAATAAAACAAAAATCTTTAACTTCTTCCTTGCACGCAAATCGTGAAAATCGTAGGCTCTTTAGTAATTCAAACGAAGGTAAGTTTTAATCCACCAAAGGCACATGGTATTTATACCATTGTGCCATCTCCTTTAGCACGTCGGCGGATGGAAAATGTAATCGATGTCGGCGCTTATAATTTTAATTTTTTGCCCTTATAACCCTAACCTTAGGGTTAATTAAATTAGATTATAATTTAATTGATAATAAAATTATTATAATTAATTTTGTAACTATAAGGTTAATTAAATTAAATTATAAATTAATTTATAATGAAATTATTATAATTAATTTAAATCTTTAGGTCTTGACCTTAGACCATTAATATTATAATAAAATATTATAATATTATTTTTCTTGGGCCTTCCTATTGCTCTTTAGACCTCATCTGACCACCTTGAATATTATAATAGGAGGTATTATAATATTATTTCCTTTAGGCCTAGAAGCAATCTTTCTCTTGCATTGCTTATTGAAACTGATTCTTGACATCCTTCCTTTTGCCCTGCTCACTGAAACTAACTCTTGACATCAATGACAACAAAACCTGCTCATATTTCCAACAATGACCCATTGCATGTAAATGTTGATTGAATGGAAAAGTTTGACGAAATCAATAAAATAACGAAGCTGCCATTGCCCAGTGGTTTTTCCTACACAGTGCAGGTTTTCCACATAAAATCTGTGTTATTGTTTTTTCTGCGTTATTGTGTTTTCTGCTTGCACGTAATTTTGATATTTTCTAACACAAGATGTACTTGAGGAGAATGCATATTACTTGGAAGTGGACGTGCTTGTGGCAAAGCATATCCAAAGTCCCGTCTTGGTCTCTTCATACCCTTTATCTCGTTTTGGGCATTAGAACTTGGTTTTGAAGTGATGGTAGTAGTCAACTACTACAATTCTGGTGACTTGCGGGGACTTCAATCCTAACTTATGGGAGATCCCAGACGGTGCTTTATTCATTGGGCCACTTCATACCCTTTATCTCATTTTGCGCATTAGAACTTGGTCTGGAAGGATGGTAGTAGTCAACTACTACAATTCTAATGACTTGTGGGGACTTCAATCCTAACTGATGGGAGATCCAAGATGGTGCTTTATTCATTGGGCCATGGAGTCTTTTGCTGGTTACATTGGTTGAATCATTGTTTGCAGGATTTCCCAGTCCACATTGGAAGGGATCGAGAAACCTTTTAATGCATCAATGTTGTTGGTCAGTTCCTCATATGTATCCCTTTGAGATCTGCTTTTGTTGCCACTTGTTTTATTTGTTCATGTAGTTCTTCAAGCCTGCTTATAATTTCTTGCAACTTATCTAATTAAACATCCCTTTCTCTTTGTTCTTCAATGATTTCAACAAGGTGCTTTGTCATGAGAACATTAAGATCTGACAACCCCTTTCAATCATTTAGCCGATCTTCTTTTGTGCCTCAACAAACGCTTCCTATAGTTGGCAAGGTTATCTTCACAACTCTCCAACCTGCTTACCCTATAAGGGATGTTCTTAAGCTACCTGATGAGGGCGGCTTTGTCAATCAGACCTTGCTATTTCACCTGATGAATAGTCATTCCCCATACCAATTGCATTGTCTCACTGTGTCCCTTTCTTGCTTCTAGCTGTATCCTATTTTGTTCTATATTTGGAGCCTCTTGGTCTATCAACTTCTCATACTTCTTAAGGTAAGAGAAATATCCCTTAGCATGTTGAATCTCTTCGCCCATTTCATCCCAAAGGAATCACACTCATTTAGGTGCTAACATTTGAGATTTCAACTCCATTATCTTTGCTTCCGCCTTTTCCCATGCTTGCTTGAGCTGCACAATTTCTTTAATTTTCTGCTTTTCTAGCTCTTGGGCAGTGGTCTTCAATTGTTCTATCTGTTCTTGCAAAACTCATTCGTTTTCTTCTTGCTTCCATCTCATTTGATACCGCTCTTCTTCTTCCTATTCTTGCCTGATAACAATCTGTTGTTTCATTTGCTCTTCCCTCGCCTTTAGCTGTTCTCTCAGGATCTAAATCTGTTGTTCTACTTCCTGCTTCCCATGATTCTTCTCAATTTTTAGTTGCTTTTGAAGTTCTTCTTTCTCTTGTTTGAGCAGCTGCATTTGTTCCTATTACCGTTTTCTTGCTTTGCATGTTTTTTGAATTCTTCTCTACGTTAGAGTTGTTTGTAAATGGTCTTGTAATTGAGCCACTACTTCTTGCTCGTGTTCAATGGTCGTTTGTAACTTGTGAACTTCTTCAGTTTTCTCTTCGGCCTACCCCTTATAATGCCTAGCTTCCTGGTCTGCCTGTGACGTCTTGGCTTTTAAGACATCCAAGATGTCCATGGTTGAGATTTGGTCAAGGTCCAGGCATCCAAATGGTGTTTCTAATTCAAGCTGATGTGCGAGTAAGGTAGCCTCAATTAGTTGAGGATTGGATCTCTTATTCCTTTGATTCTCCTCGGGTCGAGGGATTATATCATTAGGTAGAGAGGTTGTGGTGTGATAGACCGATGAGCAAGGTAGTGAGGCAGAGGTGGAAGGATAGACTTGTTTAATTTGTGTGAAACCATGTTTGATGCTAACACCAGTGGTGGTTACCATACATTTAGAGATTTTTTTTTTTTTTGGTTGCTTTTGGCTTGGAGGGTGATGGCCATACAACTGATCCAGGTCTATGTGGAGAGGCATTAGGTCTATGTGCTTCAGTTGTGGGAATGGCTATGCTTAATGGTAGTAGATGGAATGCACCAGAAGTGAGGAGGATATTACAAGCGGGGATTGAAGAAGGTGGAAAAGAAGAAGTATGGAGAAGACAAGCGAATGGAGTAGAGGTGAGGGGGTCATGAGAAAGGGGGACAAGATAATTCTGAGCCTCTAAAATGTCTACTCTTGCTTCAGCCATTTCTTCATCAACGAAATGGTGTACAATCGTTTTTGTTTCAAGAGGAGCCATACCTTGAAAGCAATATCACCCTTGTTCCCCAAGAAAGCTCCTTGGTCCATTTCGGCATGCATCTATCGGGGTGTTTGAGGTATCTTCCCTTCCTTGCTGGCCTGCTCTTCGTGTATTTCCAATGGTTTTTTGGGCAACTTCTCCTTTCCTTTCCTTGGATCTTCTGTTTTTGCCACCCTGTTCATCCTTTTGACTCTGGGCCGGGTTGAACTTTATTTTTATTCTTGTTGGGGCAACATCTCCCTTTGTCTTCTTGGATGTACGAATTTTCACAGTTTTAGATGTATTCTTTTTTCCTCTTCTAGGCAAATTTCCCCCTTCTGGTCTTTCCTCATTAGGGTGACATTGGTCCTAGATCATTGTCAAAATTGGGTCTTCTTCATATTTTTCTACCTGAGTATCAATGGCATCCATATTGAAACGCATACGCCTTCATGTGAGCATTTTCTCCAAGCTCCACTTGCTTTTCCCTATGAGGACCTTAAAGACCATGGAGTTGACTTTCATGTCCAGGTCAAAACTAGTTTTGGCTCTCTAATAGAAGGCGTGACATTTTGATGGCTCTCTATACTATCTGTCTAGTTCATCTTCGTATGCCCTTTGAGAATTGATTTTGGTCCTCACAAGTTCTTCTTTTAAGTTTCTTTTGGCCTCCAGATCCAACCTCCTTTTGTGGGTGTACTTTCTCTTTAACCTACAACTCTCCAATATCTGCTTGAAAATTGCATATGGGTTGTAAGACCAATAGTCAAATATCTACTTCAATCCCAATTGTGTTAGCCTCACTTCCAGATGTGGATCACAACTCTTATGTTCAGCCTTGATTAATAGATATTTCCATTGAATTTTGTAAAGGGTAGTTGCCTTCTGTTCTTTAAAGAACTTTTAATCAATAGAGTCAAGCTGCCGGACCACCTCAAGGCTACGGATATAATTGTATACGTAGACAAGTTAACTCAAACGGTTGTCCCAAATATCCATATATCTGAATGAAAGAACTATATCTCCCCAGGTAGAAATTACCCAATGGTCTTTCCCCTTGGGGTTTGAGCAAAGCCCTAGAAAATTTTGATAGCCTATGCATCTCCCCTTCCAATCCTTGCACTACGGGGCTGTATATTTTGGTTACAACTCGTAGCAATCTCGCTTTTTGCTTTGACAAAAATGTCAGTCTAGTCGCACTTTGGTCACGGATTGCCTTCTTCATCAAACTGGTCTAGTTGAAGATCTTGGAAACGTTCCCTTTTTTGGTATATGATTAACCAAATCAGGTAAGATGAGTATTTGAAGGTGTACGATTCCCAAATTTTTTCCAATTGAACTCTTAGTTGTTGCGCAATGTATTTCTCACAATCTGTAGCATAGGGCAGACTAGAGTACTCCTGAATCGCACTTAGGATTGCTACATGATTTTGCCACACCCTTTTGTCGTAACACTACATGAGCAATGCAACCATCCCGAACAGGGCCATTTGTGTGTCAACCTTGAACTGTCCAATCCTAAGTGGAAATTCAAAGTTTTCGGCCTATTTGGGTTTTTCTAGCTGTGTCTTCAAGAACTCAACCCATTTCTCCCTACCATAACTCTCGTAGTATAAAGCAATGTTGTTTCTAATTTCAAACATGTGCCTTGCAAGAAGAAAGGGGGGCCAAAAAAAGAAACAAATTTTTTTGATGTGAGATCTTCCTCCATTATACCAAATCTGTTGTGAATATGTCATTTTGTCAATTGCGTTACTTCCTGTTTTGTCATAAACAAAATTGTTTTCTCATATATTCATTTTCAGGTAGGAAAATATTTTAAACTTTGGCTTTGATATCCCTATGTTAAGGATCACCTTCTTGCCACCAAAAGAAATGAATCAAGAGCTGGCAGTATAGGACGTGTGAACATGCACCTTATGAATCACCGAGGAAGTGCAATGATCATATGTTGCATTGCTTCCATAAGATAATCATGTGCCTTAAGGAAAAAGTATTTGGTTATCTAAACCTCATAAAGGGAGGCTTCTCCTATGGCTAGTTGCACATCATGTTCATGGTAGATCGGATGTGAAATAAATCTATCACCATATAGCAAGGGACACAAAAATGACTGTCCTTAGTACCTTAGAATGTCTTGCAGTTGCCACTAAAGGGTAACTAATGGAGGTTAATTCAAGATAGAATGCTCTACTCTTATCCTAAGCTTGGATGCCCTACTAATGAGACATGCCGGCAAATTGGTGAAATTTACTGTTTGTATCAAAAGAAATGCTAGGCTTCAAAGAGTCTTAAACAATCATATGGATATAGTAGATAGCCTACCTCTTTCACCATTTAGGTATTCATCCATGCCCATGATGCATCTAACTCGTTACTCAACCATCAGCCTGGAGGGATTTTTCTATGTTTGTGATTATGTATGCAATTATCTAAGAAAAATCCATATCATATTGCCATAAAGGACATGGATAACAAAGAGGAACACTTGAAATACTAACTAATTAAAAGGTGTTTAGGCAAGAACTACCAGGACCCTCAAACAAGAAGAAAGATGATTGAATACATTGAAACCTCAATCAGAAGATTTTTGGTTCTGATCGTGACTTTATTTCAAGTCAAACTACGATTTCAATTGAAAATTACCAACTCTGGTCAAGTGAAAATGAAGGACGACTGGAACTCAATTTCTAAGGAAGTAAGCATGACCGGTAAATTAGAAAAGAAAAGCATTTGTTAGTGAATACTGAACATTTAGTGCATGTTAGGAATGAAGACAATATACAGCAAGCACAGCTAGACGTCTGACCTGCTAGACGTCTGGGTCAAACGTCTAGGCAACAAGCCAGACATCTGACTTGCTAGACGTCTGGGCTGCCAGACGTCTAGGCTGACATCTAGACCTGATGTTTGGGCAACCAGACTTCTAGGCTGGCAGACGTCTGGGCTGGCAAATGTCTAGGCTGGCAGACGTCTAGGCTTGACGTCTGGCTGGTAGACGTCTGGGCTGCCATACGTCTAGGCTGGTAGACGTCTAGGCCCGACGTCTGGACAACCAGACGTCTAGGCTGGTAGATGTCCAGCCTGACGTCAAGCCAAGTAGATGTCAGAGTAGTGGACGTTTAGGTAGACGACAAGAATGCGGAAGACGAACAGTCTTGGGAGCGGAAACGAACAGTCTTTGGGAGCTGAAATGAACAGGTTTTGGAGGCTTCCGTCGGAAGAGGAAACAAACAGTTTGGAGTCTTCCTTCTGCTCTATAAAAGGGATGTGATCCCTTGCATATGATATAGTTGTTGAAAACATTGAAAGACGTGGATGTAAATTTTGTTGAAAATAATAAAAGAGAAGTTGCCATTGCCCCGTGGTTTTTCCTGCACATTGCAGGTTTCCACGTAAATCTCTGTGTCACTTGTGTTACTGTTTCCGTGTTCTATATTTTTGTTATTGTGCTTCCTCTTGCAGGTGATAAATCTTGAAGTATTTCCTAACATCTGGTATCAGAGCTAAAGTTTTGTGCGAGTGGGAGCTGCAACAATGAAAAAAGGTGTAACCAAGTTCGAGATTGAGAAGTTTGATGGCAGGAACTTCGCTCTATGGAAGATGAAGGTGGAGGATTTGCTTGTTCAGAATGACCAAGCTCAAGCCTTGGAAGGGGTCGCGAGTAAACCGAGCAGCATGAAAGATGAGGAGTGGGTAACGCTTGACAGGAAGGCGGTTTCTACAATTCGTCTCTACCTAGCGGACTCCGTCTTGTTCAATGTAGCTGAAGAGAAGACCGCGGAAACCCTTTGGCAAAAGCTTGAAAAGTTGTATGAAACAAAATCAACAACTAACAAGGTTTTTTCTGAAAAAGCAACTTTATAGCTTGAGGATGAAGGAAAGTTCATCCGTGGTAGATCATTTGAATGAGTTTAATACTCTGATCAGTAAACTGGTTTCAGTTAATGTGAAGATGGAGGATGAAGATAGGGCTATCACCCTACTTTGTTCCCTCCCGGACACTTGGGATCATATGGTGATGACCATCAGTAATTCATCATTAGGAACTCTTAAATTTTATGATGTGGTAGCCGCTTTGTTGGCAGAAGAGTTGAGGCAAAAAACGTCTCTGGAACCCTCAACCAATGAAGCCCTATCTGTGAGAGGTCGATCATTCGAGGGGAGTAAACAAGGTAGAAAACAGTCCAAATCTAAGTCTAAAGGACATAAGCAGAAAGGGAAGTGCTGGCATTGTGGGAAGCCAGGACACTCCAAGGACTGTTGGCAATTAAAGAATGGTGAAAAGCAAAATCATCCATCAGCTGAGGCCAGTGCAGCAGATTCAGGAGAGACGGCAACATGTGAAGCCTTCTGTATCAGTAACAACAGATCAATTTTATATAGCTGGGTTTTGGACTCAGGTGCATCCTTCCACATGTCTCCCCACAGAGACTGGTTTGACAAATATCAGCCATACTGTGGTGGAAAGGTCTATTTGGGTGATGATCATCCTTTAGAAAGTGTGGGAAGAGGGGATATAAGGATCAGGTTGGACGATGGTAGAGAGGATGTTATGTGATGTGCGACATGTGCCCGATTTGAGGAAGAATTTGCTCTCAATCAAAATGATGGATAAGCTAGGGTATTCTGTCACCTTCTGTAACAACTACTGCAAGATTACCAAAGGAGCTCTTGTAGTAGCAAAAGGAGAATCTTATGGGACTTTATACCGTTTATGCGGTGATACGGTGACAAACCATGCAGTAGTAGCAACTTCTGTTCAGGATGCAATAATGCTATGGCATCAACGCCTAGGCCATATGAGTGAAAAAGGCCTGAAAATTTTGCATGACAGAGGTATGCTTTCTAGGATTAAGTCTTGTAATTTAGACTTATGTGAGCACTGTATTTTTGGTAAATAGAAGAGGGTTCGGTTTACTGCAAGTCCTGGTAAGAGTTCTGATTTTTTGCAACTTATACATTTGGATATATTTGGACTTGTCCCCACTCAGTCCTTGAATGGCGCCATCTATTTGGATAGATTATTCTAGGGGAGTGTGGGTTTACTTTCTGAAGAAGAAGTCGAAAGCTTTGCAGAAATTGAAGGAGTTCAAAGCACGGGTAGAAAAGAGTTTGGGCAAGTCAATTTTGTGTCTCAGGTTAGATAATGAGGGTGAATATTGCTCCAAGGAATTTGATAAATTTTGTATGCAGGAAGGTATTAAGCACCAGAAAACTGTACCACACACTCCACAGCAAAATGGTGTAGTTGAGCGTATGAATCGCACAATCATGGAACGTGCAAGAAGCATGCTTAGCACAGCCATGTTGGAGAAATAGTTCTGGGCAGAGGCTGTTAATACAATTGTTTATCTTATTAACAGGTCACCTATAGCTACATTGGATGGACAGATTCCGGAGGAGGTTTGGTGTTGTAAGCCAGTTGATTACTCTCATTTGCGCACCTTTGGCTGTGACGCGTTTACCCATGTACCCAAAGAAAAAAGGTCCAAGCTTGACCCGAAGTCAAGCAAATGTGTTTTTCTCGGCTATGGAGATATATTGAAAGGGTATAGATTGTGGGATCCTACTGCCCACAAGGTAATTATTAGCCGGGATGTAATTGTTGATTAAAAATCCATGCAAAGGAAGGAGGTACAACAAAACCCTAACGTTGTACCTGTTGAAGTAGAATTGAGTGAATATGAACATGCTGAAGTTTTTTATCAGCATGTAGAACAACAAGTAGAATAGGAAGTAGAGCAACCACAATGGTCACAAGACCAAGAGCCACAACCGACAGATCATTGGGTTAGAAGATCTACACGTCCACAAAAGTGTTCGGAAAGGTATTCTCATGTGTATCATTCCTCTTTTGCTTCGTTAACTGATGATGGTGAACCTAGTTCATTTCAGGAAGCTAGAGAGTTTGAAAATGCAGGAAAGTGGAGGAAATCCATGGAGGAGGAAATCGAGGCACTTCGAAAGAATAAAACTTGGGAACTTGTGGATCTCCCACCTGGAAGAAAGACTGTTGGAAACAAGTGGGTGTACAAAGTGAAGAAGAACAACGATGGGCTTTTAGAACGCTATAAAGCTCGCTTGGTGGCAAAGGGCTATGTGCAGAAGTTAGGTGTTGACTTTAATGAAATTTTCTCTCCAGTTGTGAAGATGACTACTATTAGAGTTCTACTTGCACTTGTAGCTGCACAGGATTTGGAACTGGAGCAGCTTGATGTAAAGATTGCTTTCTTGCATGGTGATCTCGAGGAAGAGATATATATGAATCAGCTTAAGGGCTATGAAGAAAGAGGCAAAGAGCATTTGGTTTGCGGATCGAAGAAATCATTGTACGGGTTGAAACAGGCGCCAAGGATGTGGTACAGGAAAATTGACACCTTCATGAAGAGCCAAGGTTTCAGCAGGAGTGAAGCTGACCATTGTGCATACTATAAGAGGTTTGACGATGGCAGTTTTATTTTTTTGCTGTTGTATGTTGATGATATGTTGGTTGCAAGCCCCAACATGAAGAAAATCATTGATCTTAAGGCTCAGTTGGCTAGGACGTTTGAAATGAAGGATTTAGGAGCAGCAAACAAAATTTTAGGGATGAAGATACACAGGGACAGAAAAGGAAGAAAGATCCGGTTAAGTCAAAAGTCATATGTGGAAAAGATTCTGCAGCGCTTCAATATGCAGAATGCTAAACCAGTTAGTACCCCACTTCTTCCACACTTAAAGTTGTCTTCCAACTAGTGTCTTAGAACGGAAGCAGAGAAGACAAGCATGTCTCGTGTACCGTATTCATCAGTAGTAGGAAGCCTCATGTATGCCATGGTGAGCACCATACCGGATATTGCCCAAGCAGTGGGAGTAGTCAGCCAGTACATGGCAAATCCTGGTAAGGAGCATTGGAATGCGGTGAAGTAGATATTCGGATATTTAAGAGCTACTTCAAATGTTGCCATTTACTTTGGATCAACAGATTTGCAAGTTATAGGTTTTGTGGATTTTGATTATGGTGGAGATAGAGATGGGAGAAAATCCATTACGGGATATACCTTCACTCTTCGCTGGAGGAGCGGTGAGTTGGGCTTCTAAGTTGCGGTCTGTTGTGGCTTTATCAACCACTGAAGCAGAATACATTGGAGCAACTCATGCCAGCAAAGAGGCAATTTGGCTAGAGTGATTTTTGGGTGACTTCAAGGTAATGCAGGAGAAAATTACGTTGCATTGTGATAGCCAGAGTGCTATTCAGCTAGTGAAGAATCCAACATTCCATGATCGCACGAAACACATTGATGTCAAGTACCACTTTATCAGAAATGTGGTGGAAGAAGGTAGGATCCTGTTGCAAAAAATCGACATTGAAGTGAATCTTGCAGATGTGCTTACAAAGCCGGTCAAGGTAGAGAAGTTTCAGTGGTGCAGATCTCTGGGCTTGATGAAAAAGTAACAAGGGCAGCATTGGGCATTTGGCACTGGATGAAAATTTTTGAGCAAAAGAATTCCTGAATACTGACTTCAAGTGGGAGAATGTTAAGAATGAAGACAGTATACGACAAGCGAGTCGGCTAGACGTCGACTCGCTAGACGTCTGGGTCAGACGTCTAGGCAACAGGCCAGACATCTGACCTGCTAGACGTCTATGCCAGACGTCCAGCCAGACGTCAGGCCCAGACGTCTACCAACCAGACGTCAGGCCCAGACGTCTGCCAGTCTTCCGCATTCTTGTCGTCTACCTAAACGTCCACTGCTCTGACGTCTACTAGCCTAGACGTCAGGCAGCCCAGACGTCTACCAGCTAGACGTCAGGCAGCCCAGACGTCTACCAGCTAGACGTCAGGCCCAGACGTCTGCCCGACCCTAGTAAGGCCGGGCGGACGTCCTGGGCCTCGACGTCTGGCGGGTAGACGTCCGGGCTCGACGTCCTAGGGTCGGCAGACGTCTGGGCCTGACGTCCTAGGCTGGCAGACGTCTGGGCCTGACGTCTAGCTGGTAGACGTCTGGGCTGCCAGACGTCTAGGCTAGTAGACGTCAGAGCAGTGGACGTCTAGGTAGACGACAAGAATGCGGAAGACGAACAGTCTTGGGAGCGGAAATGAACAGTCTTTGGGAGCTGAAACGAATAGGTAAAAATATTCATCAGAAATATATCATAAATATCCATAAACCATCATTAGGTCAGGTTGTTACCTTATGATTGCAAGATCCTCATCTTCTTCCACCTGAAGACAGAAAAACAATGTACTTATTAAAAGCTGAATGGATTTAGAAGTTGTTAAAAAGGAAATCAGATGTTATTTATTAAAAAATTCATGAGTGAGGCATGCAAATAGGTAAGCTGGCCTGCCAAGCCTTTACCACAGAGTTGCCAAGGTCTAGGTCAAGCTTGTAGAGTCATCCTAGATGGTGCTAAATTGGTTAAGTCTGGCCTCCAACTGGTTCCATGAAGTTCTGTGGTAAAACATCTTTAAAGGCATTTTTTGTTGCTGATGGGGTGGACTTTTGTCTTCAAGTCTTAGTGCTGTAAGCCCTTTATTCACAATCATTAATCATCTTAAAAGTTTTCAAAGTTGTGTCATCATTAATAAACTGCTTTAAGTGTCATTCCAATTGTATGCTCATCTGTTACTGGTTTCATTCTGTGGATGATAATATGGGCTGTGATGTTACATGTTCAGTTCTTGTTGCCATTGAAGAAATGTATCTCGACATCAGAAATGTTTGTTTTGTATGGAGAGACTTCTGCACTAACCTGTATTTGTTCTTTGCTGCTTTTGTTCAATGAAGTTCTTAAGTAACGGTACCTATCAGGGTCATCTCCTTCATGTGTACGGTTTTGACTGTGAACCCACATTTTGCACCCCAAATAAAATGCAAGAATACATTATTTGCCTTCTGTGCCTGAAGCCACTTTCCACTTGATTGAAATCCATATGGCATGTTGTCTATTGCTTTTACCATCCAAATATGTCTTATTATATTAAGATTTTACTTATATAGGTCTGATGGAGACCTGTTTCTAAGTAGAAAAGAGACTCCTATGGGTTTCCCTGTGACACAGATATCTGATATGACGAGATTTTGTAAGTGTCTTTGGTTTAGGATAAGATTATGATCAATTTATTTCCATCTCATAATGGGTTTCATTTGTTTCCTTATTGTGATCTTTTACTTCAAGTCTGAAACTTGATATTTTTTTTTTGATAAGTTATGAAATTTCATTAATATCTAGGTTTTAAAAAGGATCTCCAAAACCTGTTGCAAAAACCGCAAAAGCTTGCTGAAGGAAAACAAGAGGAAGATTCAACGGGGGACGCAGCCCCTAAATACCAAATGCAAACACAAAAGAAGGGATGCAACCCCAATAACAAAAAAGGCAACCTAGAGACAAAAGGGGATACAACCCCAATGCAGATCCAACAGGTGAAGTCCAGAACAAGCTCCACGCAGGGTAGCCAAAAAGAAAAAATAGGTAACCAGACAAGGAAGCTAATCCTCAGTCACATCCTCGTCACCCTCCTTGTCCTCATCTTTCATTTCTTCTTTGACCTCTTCCTTGTCCTCATCTTTCATTTCTTCTTTGACCTCTTCCTTGGTCTCATCCTCAGAGTTCACCTCATCCTCCTTGGAATCCTCCTGACCTGGAAATTGCTCATTGTAGAACAGCAAATGAAGGGCTTCCCTGAGTTCAGCAATGGAATTCACCATGACTTGGTAATAGCTATTGAAGTTACCCAAGATGGTGCCTCGGGGTTGAAGCCTATCAGCCTGAAAGATCACACCACCCTGAAAACTGAGTAATGGCGCTGAACACCAGAATATCACATGGTTAAACTCAAACATTTTGAACAATTTCTTGGTCCACGATATTTTTGACCTCTTGGGGAAGGTCATCCGTCCATGTGATCAACCTGTTAGCTCTGACCCCTTGATTAGCTAGGATATCAGCAGCCTTATTAGATTCCCTAAATGTGTGTTGAAAAATTATCTCCACGTAGCTGAGGCTAAGGATCCTTGCTTCCTTGATACAATCTTCAACCCTCCATGACGGTCTTTTTTTATTTCTTAGGTAATTGATGATGTTCATCGAGTCTCCCTCCACGATGATTTTTCCAGGATAGTTTCTTGCCAGGTGAAGGCCTCGCCACATAGCTTTGGCTTCTGCAACATTATTGGTCTGAGATCCTAAATACTCTGCAAATGCAACTATAAGATACTATTATGATAGTTCTTGTCTTCTTAGATCAAGGTCTTGATAACTTAGTTTCATGGTATTTTTCTGCTTTGGTTTTGGTTAGATTTAATGAATATCACCTTCCTAGATCATGTGTATGAAGACGTGTGCTCGTAGTGTTCTTTGTTGAAATGGTTCTGTTTTATAGTTTGAAAATGGTCTGTGGCATTATGTTTGTCGAAATAGAAGACATCAAGTTATTGACTCTAAACATTGCTTTATGTTTTGTTAAATGTGACACTTTGAAGTTGTGTAAATTTTAGTTATGCCACTTTATGAGTTATTAGGATATTCTTGGTTTGGTTTGCTATCTGAGTTATAATCTGGTTGAATTTCTGTGAGCAGAATGGTCCTCTCTTCTTTCAGTACCAATGATGTTACGAGTCTTAATATGGCTCCCTAGAATAATGATTGTATGATTTTTCAAATTACTTCAATGTAATCACCAAATATAAAAATCTTATTAATAACTCTGTACATCTGTTTTGCAGAACATTGGAGTTACTACTCCCCTGCCTACAGTTGCCTTGGCCCTAACAGTGGTAGTAGGTCTTTTGACTGCGTACTTCATTTTTGAATCTGGCTCTAAAGACTGATTGCTGAACTCTATTTTGAATCTGTTATGTGGTTGGTGTGTGGCACTAATAGTGCTGCTTCAAAGAGTTTTATAAAAAGATGAGGGTAGCAATCCAAGTTTGGTAATATTCTTTTATTCTGCACTTTCACACTTTGATATACTTTCTACCTTTAGGTAGTTGGAATTTTCAATTCATGGTGATTATCTATGAACTTTTATTTTGTAACTGGATTTTTATTTGCAGCATTCAATTTCCCCTCCATATATAATTTTAGTCACATAATAATTATCAACCTGCAGAAAAACCATTTAAATAAATGACATTTTAAAAATGCCAAAATATTTCAATGTTTGTCGTGGATATGTACATTTATCCTTCACAAACAGAATTGCAAGAGAGTAGTGGAGGGTGAGTGTATATCTCTCTTTGCACAAATAAAATTATGGAGCATGGTTATTGTGATTCGACTTCAACTTATATATATATATATATATATGTTAAGAGTCAATAAATTAAATGGCTTAATATGACTTGGTCATATAAGTTGCTATTAGATTACACATAAAATTATCAACTATCATAAACAAAAATATCAGGTTATATGAGCATTGTATGTATATATTTTTTATTATTTAAAATTTATTTTAAATATTTTTAGCTGTCTTAATTTATACCCTCTTACTTGTTGAGAAATGTAGCTCGGACAGGAACTTCTTGCACAGGCTTCAGTATGAACGTGCTAGAAGTGGTTCGAGACATTTCTTATTCTATTTTGAAATTCACTTAAGTGATTTTCTATATATAAGTTCACTTAAGTGATTCTATTTTGTAATTCACTTACGTGATTCTATTTTGAAATTCACTTAAGTGATTTTCTATTTTTAACCTTACATCTCAAGATGAGATGAGATCTAATCTTAGGGTTAGAGAGATTAGGGTTACCTTTTTCAAAGATAAAAGGAGAAGATCAAAAGTGTTTTGGATACATAGAAAAGAAGGGGAGGAGAACATATTGCTAAAGGAAAAGTACAAGCTTAGGAGGATAAGAATAGTGATTGCTGGCTAGAAAAGCAACAAGAGAGCATAAGTGTTCTGCTGTAGCTATAGCCTCTTTTATTTGTAATATTTCAGGTTCAAAAATATATTTAACTTCTGCTGTTCCCGTTGTTTATTTTTCCAGCCATCTGTGTGATTGTTGCATGCTTGAATAAATTATTCTCAGATCTGATTTATTTTAAAATAATATAGGATAACAGATTATCTAGGGCTGGAAAATTTACATGGTATCAGAGCTAGGTTCCGTGATTGAGATCCTCAAGGGTTTACAGCAGTAGATCACTGGTGGATATAAAAAAAAAAAAAACAGTAGTTAGGGTTTCATATTTTTTTTGGCTTGAAGGACTAAGCTTATTTGCAGGACTGTTTTTTTTTAATCATTAATATTGTTTTAGATCTCAAAAATGGCAGCAGCTAGCCTCAGATTTGAGGATAGATTGGAAGGTGCCTCCAATTTATTGCCCTGGAAAGTTAGGGTAATGTTCTTATTGGAAGAGAATGATCTCTGGGATATTGTCAAGGATGATGTGACTTTGCCTACAGATCCGCAACAATTGGCAACTCACAAAAAGAAGGAAGTGAAGGCCAAGTGGATGATCTTGGATGCAGTGAAGGATCACGTGGTTCCTCACATATCGAGAAGACTAAGGCAAAGGAGATGTTCGATGCCTTGGTTAGCCTCTACCAGAGCGAGAACATAAACAGGAAGATGATATTGCGGAATAAACTCAGATCTATGGAGATGACCAGATCTGACACCGTTACTAGTTACTTGATGAAGATCACGCAGATTCATGATCAACTGGCAGCAGTTGGGGAGACGGTTGAAGACACAGAGTTGGTGAACGTGGCACTTAATGGTTTCTTAGCTTCATGGGAACCATTTGTCAAAGGCATTTGTGCTCATGAGAACCTTCCCAAATTTGAGAAACTGTGGGATGATTTCATCTAGGAGGAGACTCAAATGGAGTCAAAGGCCAACAAGAAAGGTGGTGACGATAACCTAGCTCTTTTTGGGCAAACCAAGAAGGGCAAAGGTAAAGGACCCAACAAGGGTAAGGTAAAGAATGAAGAGTCAACCTCACAGTCAGGGAAGGACTTGAGCAAGATCAAGTGCTTCATTTTTCATAAGCACGACAATTATGCATCACAGTGTCCAGACAAGAAGGGCAAAGGGAAGCAACAACAAATGCAGGTAGCAACCTCTGTAGAAACTCAGATGAGTGAGTTTGGCATTTGCTGCCAAATTCTAGAAGGATTTCTCATTGGTCTCTTGCCTTTCTACCAGCACGGTTCCAAGAAATGCTTGGTATGTGGATAGTGGGGCATCTTGGCACATGACATCAACCCGACAATGTTTTACTAGTCTACAAGAGCAGGACTCAGGGGTTCAGGTTGAGCTTGGTGATGATACCAAATATCCAGTTGTAGGAATTGGTACCATTCCTTTTCGACTCCAGTCAAGGAACTCTTTAGACTTTGATGATGTTTTGTTTGTTCCAGGTCTCAGGAAGAACTTGCTTTCAGTTTCGGTTATGGAGGATAAGGTTATGCAATGGAGTTCAAGAACCAACATGTCCTTATTAGACCAAAATAATCTAGCCTGGAAATAACACAAGTGATAGGGGTTAGAGAAGGTAGTCTATACAGGTTGCAGGGTGAACTTGTTCGAGCCCTAGTTCATAGCAGTAACTACTTGTGTGAGTTGTGGCACAAGAGGATGGGAAACCTGCATCATAGAGCGTTGCCTATTCTGAGGGAGATAGTAACAGGTCTTCCAGAGTTCAACATTGAGCAACAGGGAGTATGCAGAGGGTGCACGCTTGACAAGACTGTTTTCCCAAATAGTGAGCATAGGTATAAGAAGATACTAGGTCTAGTACATTCGGATGTTTGTGGACCGATGTCAGGAGCATCAATTTCAGGTAGCATGTACTATGTTTCCTTTATTGATGATTTCTCTCGCAAGACATGGATCTACTTATTAAAGACCAAGGACGAAGTCTTTAGTAGGTTTCAAAAGTTCAAAGCTCTAGTTGAGAACTAGATAAAGAAGAAGATCAAGCCAAGGAGTTCGATGGTTTCTGCAAGTAGGCAGGAATCAAGAGGGAGCTTACTGTTCCATACAACCCACAACAGAATGGGGTTGTAGAGCGAAATAATCGATCCATCATAGGGGCTGCTAGGGCCATGATTCATGACCGGGGCTTGTCGATGTTTCTTTGGGCGAAGCATGCAACACAGTAGTCTACATCTAGAATAGGTGTCCTCACGAGATCTTGGAGGACAAGACACCAGAGGAGGCATTCACTGGTGTGAAACCAGAGGTGAGTCATTTTCGCATCTTTGGATGTCCAGTTTATATCCATGTTCCGGTAGAGAAGAGGACCAAGTTGGAGCCCTCCAATAGGAAGGGTTTATTTGTAGGATACAGTGAGACTTCAAAAGCTTACAAGGTTTATATTCTAGAGAAGAGGAAGACAGTAGTGAGCAAGGATGTAAAGTTTGAGGAGGATGTTGCATCCAGGAAGTCCCATGAACCTATTCCAGTGATAGAGAATGAACAAGAAGCTCTGAAGGTTGAGCCAGGGTCACCAAAGACACTAGTGGTTTCTAGTTTAGAACAACAACCTTCAGGTGAGGAGGTGGAGACATTAGCCCCTTCTAGTTCTATCAGGATACCTCAATGGCTTACACAGACATTGAGGGATGATGAGGAGTATGTTGAGGCTCCTAGCAGCATGATTAGGGAGAGCAGACCTCCAAGGAAGTTTTCAAGCTACATGGCATTGATGAGTAACATCATAAATTCAAAGCCCACCAGTTTTTAGGAGGTAACAGACCAATAGGTTTGGCGGGATGCCATGGTGGAGGAGTACACCTCCATATTGAAGAATGATGTTTGGGACATAGTGCCAAGACCGAAGGGGAAGTCAGTTGTGAGTTCCAAGTGGCTCTACAAAATTAAGCGTGTTGCAAATGGCAGCATCGAGAAGTTCAAGGCAAGGTTTGTGGCGAGAGGGTTCTCCCAAAAAAGAGGGAGTGGACTATGAGGAGAGCTTCATTATAATATATTATGTGCAACCCTAATTAGGGCATTGCATCCTGTGGGTTATAAAAGGGCATTGAGAGCTTCATTTGATATATTCTGGATTTTGGTTATTTTCTCTGGAGTTTGAGGCCAGTGGCTGAGACTTCTTCTCCGAAGGGACAAAAACCCCAACGGTGTGGCTGAGGACGAAACCCCTCAGATTTTTTGGAGCTGGACGAAACCCCAGTTCTCTGTTGGTGAATTCACACAAGTTTTAAACTTGGAGCTTCATCAGTTTTCAGAGGTATCTTTCCATGTTTGCTGATTTAGTATATTTCAAGGGTTTGTAGACATTGTGGAAAAATTATATTTCGAAAATGTTGTAATATGAACCCTATTTTGAAAGAAATTTGAAAACTAAAATTGCTAGTTATTTCCTGTTTCCTGGAGTTGTAATTTCTGATTTTAAGAAACAGTATAGTGTCCCAAATTTTAAAATATCAAAACAGGTGGGGGGGACATTACAATGGTATTAGAGCTGGTTTTTCCTGCTAGCCTATTCAGGGTTTGCTGAAAATTTCAGAAATAAAAGTATTTCTTAAAGCCGTGCCATATTAAACAGGGGAATTAAGGATCGGGCAAATTAAGAATATTTCCTGGACCTGAGCGCATATTGATCAATGGCATTTTTAAGTTTGATTTTATTCCTATTTGTGGGCCGTGTGATTATTTGAAGGAAGCCGTAATATTATTTTTTTAAGTGCGCCAAGTCATTTCGCACCTTCTGTGGGTTTAAAAAAAAGGACGATTCAATCCATTCTGGGTTATGGTGGATTCCGGTGAAGGGATTTTTATCAGTTGAGGGTTTTGTGATATTGTCCTTCTTCAGCTCTCTCAGCCAGTATTTCTGTTGTAGTGTCCAGAGTCCAGAGATGAATAATCCAATAACATATTGCCCATGTTTAGGGATGTACATGCAGTTTCCTACTTTCCTTCCGAAGGTACTTGTGAGGTCACTTGATGATGAGTTCAGTGTGAAAATTGAAAAAGATCTAAATGAATTTAAACAAAATTTTATGGCATACCAGAAAAATCTAACTTTGTTAGAGCATCTTGAGTGGTTGAGACCACACTCATCAACTGAAGTAAAATCTGGAACATATGAGCTTGCTGCCCCAGAAAGGTTGGAAAAGCAGTTGACAGAAAAGGAAGTTGATTCTTATGGTTCACAGGTTGCAGGTCTTCCGTGAATCAACAAGAATCAGCTTAGGAAAGAGCAACGTTGTTTCACATGTCAAGAGGCTTGGACTCTTGGTCACATTTGTGGAAACAACAAACACAGTGACTTATTGCAGCCAAATCAAGTTGAGGACAATAGTGAAGTTGAGACCCTTGAGTTTGGGAAAAATGCCTTTTTTCAAGAATCATGCATAACAGGGAACCAGGATGATTTTAGTGATGATGAAAAAGACAGAACAACAGTTGTGGATTTGCATTCAGAACAATCTAGTGAGGATTGTGAGACCTTTGATATGAGGTATGATGAATCTTGCATTTTTTCTAGCAGCAGTTCATTAATGCATGAGGAAGTCTTGCATAATGAAGTTTCCGTAGATCCCATATTCGATGAGGAAATGAATATGAGTGAAGATGATTCTTCGCTGAAGACATAAATGGAAAGAATCAAGAGATTGTTGGATGGTGATTTCTCCAAGGAGTTGGAGACTACTGCAGATTTAGAGGAAGAAGTTGCTACTGTTGATGATTTTCCTTTTGGGCATAGTGCTGACCTAGTTGAGGAGTCACTCAAAGATCGGATTGTAATCATGCCTTCTATGGAAGAACAAAAAGTCAAAATTGATGAAGATGAAATTAATTCATCATGTGTTTCAGCAATTGGAGAAGTATGCTTTGGTCTTCAAGATGATGGTGAGCACGCTGATTTTGATGTTGATAAATCAGCTATTGATGCAGTTGTTGATTCAGAGTCTGAGCACGGATCTGTCCTAACTTCAGAGCATGAAGTTGGAGAGTACAATGTTGTGAAGGGTGCTGATTTTGATCATTGCGCATGGGATAGCAAATCTGAAAAATTGTTGTGTGATGCTAATTCCAATTCATTACAAAGTTGGAAGGGCCAGTTGCAGGTCACAGAAGAGCAAATTGTTCAAACATTAACTCACTTGGATAGCACACATGAGGTTGTCGATTGCCTCTTTCAGGCAGCCCAGCTCGGGGAGAGATAGAAGTTGACAGTTGGAGCTACTGTTACCGATTTGCAGGCTATCAAGCAGGCATTAGAGGTGATAAAATCTGATTATTTGAGGTTGCTATCCGACAGGGATCAAGCCTTACAGTTTGCAGATAAGACCTTCCAAGAACTCAAAGAGAAAGAGGAGGTAATTGATGAACTTAACCTCGAATTAAGTTTAGCTCATCTCTCCCTGCATAAATCAGAAAATAGAGGTAATCTTCAATCAGCAGGTAATCCTCTTTTTGGGTGGGATGCGGAGTCCACTTTTGATAACCCACTCTTTGAATTGGGTAATGAAGCACTTCCTGATTTCAGTGATGATGATTCCACAATCACTCAGGTGGAGCAGTATGAGTATGATCAGGGTGAAGAGCCTATTTTTGCAGATGCTCATTCATCATTTGGTGATGTGGATGATGATACACCTCTTGATTCTTGTCCTGATAATAAGAGTCATAATTCAGAGGATTGTTCAGAGCTTCACACGGTTTTAGTTTGTGAAGTTCATACATATGGTATTGTGAGGTATGTACATCATTTTGATTTCAGCCCTCTTATAGATGAGTGGACCATGTTTTTGATGACGCATAGTAGTGATCTGGAAGACTATTTTGATAGACTTCATGCTTCACTTGGCTATGGGTTACCCCCTTCGTCAGAAGGAAAATTGGATTTTTGCAGAGATAGCAGTGGATTTTATGCAGGAAAGGAATTGTGGCCGAACAATATTCCACCTATGTGTAGGTTAGCCCAGCGGTATTCTTCAGGTAGTGGGAATGTCAGATTCCCTATTGGTCCTGGTTATCTAGGAGTGTCTATGAGGGAGTGGAAGACACTCGTTGGCCCAAGGAGCAATACTGGTGATAGAATATGGATATGGGATCCAGGAGAGATTACAGATGTCGACTGTACAGTGGTGCCATGGCAGGGGGATTTTCATGTTTCAGATTTCGGTTCTCACAGGGATTGCAACTTGGATGGTTATGATGGATTCATTACCGAGTTATTGGTGAGGCTAGTTCAGCTGAGGCACATGGACTCAACTATTATGATCAGAGTGACACAACGTTAGCATGGTGATGCTGACATGATACTAGTTTGGGACCCCGTGAATCTACTTGATTTCAATGATGGATCATTTTTCAGTTTAGTGACGGAGTCTGGGAGAGTTGTCAGCTTTCACAGATTCAGATGGATGACAGGGGTTACCAGCTTTGTTAGTTCTTGTGGTGGTAGTTGGTGGCTGTGTCACTATCATGGGACATTCATCAGGTTTGTTTGGGATCCTGGTATTTTCATTGACGACAACCAGGAATTTTCAGTTGATTGGGATATTCATGAGCATTGCTTGAGGACAAGCAATCTTTGGGAAGGGTGGACTGTAATGTCCCCTTTCTGAGCAATTAGTTAGATGCAGTGGTTTAGCCTACTCATGGGTTCCCGTAGGCTAGGGCAGATTGCAGGGAAGCCTAACTGGAGTTCTGGGAGCGGATAATTGAGCGAAATGGGTATTCGAATCCACTCTCAGATGTTGAATCGGAGGGACAGAGCCTTGACTTACTATTTTTAGTAAGTTAGTTTTTAGGGTTTCTGGTCGAGCAGATAGTGGAATTATATTCTTTAGCGAAATGGGTACTCAGAACAGGTTTCAGTTGGTCAATCGGTTCGCTAGAGGTCAAATATTTTAATGCGTGAAGGTTTGGCTATGTGAAAAGTGAAATATTAATTATTTTTATATAGTCAAACTTTATGAAATTAAAGAACTTAAAGGGAAGTCACTTAAAAGTGAAATATATTATATAAGTGACTAATTTTTGGAGCAAAAAGGGATATTATAATATTTTATATTATGTGCAACCCTAATTAGGGCATTGCATCCTGTGGGTTATAAAAGGGCATTGAGAGCTTCATTTGATATATTTTGGATTTTGGTTATTTTCTCTGGAGTTTGAGGCCAGTGGTTGAGACTTCTCCGAAGGGACGAAAACCCCAACGGTGTGGCTGAGAATGAAACCCCTCAGATTTTTTGGAGCTGGACGAAACCCCAGTTCTCTGTTGGTGAATTCACACAAGATTCACACTTGGAGCTTCATCATTTTTCAGAGGCATCTTTCCATGTTTGCTGATTTAGTATATTTCAAGGGTTTGCAGACATATTGTGGAAAATTTATATTTTGAAAATATTGTAATCTGAACCCTATTTTGAAAGAAATTTGAAAAATAAAATTGCTAGTTATTTCCTGTTTCTTGGTGTTGTAATTTCTGATTTTAAGAAACAGTATAGTGTCCCAAATTTTAAAATATCAGAACAGGGGGGGGACATTACAGTAGATGACTTGTTTCTTACAGGTGCAGAGAAGCTCATTGCAGGGTGCAAAGCAAATATGGCAGTTGAGTTTGAGATGGACATTGGCATGATGCATTACTTCTTGGGTTTAGAGGTTTGGCAGAGACCAGGGGAGATATTCCTTGGGCAGGGTAAGTATGCAGTTGAGATCCTGAAGAGTTTTTGGATGGAGGACTGCAAACCTATAGCCACACCCATGATCACTAATCCGAAGAAGGTGACAACTTCGATTCGGAATTGGTGGACCCTACGTTGTACGAGCAGCTAATAGGATCCTTGATGTATTTGGTCAACACTCGACCGGATATATGTTTTGCGATGAACACCTTGAGTCGGCTTCATGGTGGAGCCAAGGCAAGAGCATTGGGTAGTAGCAAAACATGTGCTCAGATACTTAAGGGGCACGGTGGAGTATGGTCTAAGATATCTTGGATATGGTGAAGTGAGGTTGCAGGGGTATATAGACTCAGATTGGGCAGGCAATGTAGCAGACATGAAGAGCACCTCAAGGTGCTGCTTTAACTTGGGATCAGGCATGATATCCTGGTTCAGCAGGAAGCAGACTTCTGTGGCACTTAGCTCAACAGAGGTCGAATACATGGCAACCAGTATTGCTAGTTGTGAGGCCATCTAGCTTCGCAAGTTGCTTACAATATTGATTGATCAGGAGTTGGATCCCACGGTGATATACTGTGATAATCAAAGTTGTATCAAACTCTCCGAGAATCCAAGTATTTCATGACAAGTCCAAACACATAGACATCAAATATCACTTCATACGAGACAAGATTCGGAAGGGAGCCATAAAGCTCCAAGATATTCCCACATATCAGTAGGTAGCTGATATTCTGACCAGACCCTTAGTGAAAGGGAAGTTTGAAGCATTCAAAGATAAACTTGGATTGGTGTAGAATTCCTTCCTCGCTAAGAGGGAGTGTTGAGAAATGTAGCTCGGACAGGAACTTCTTGCACATGCTTCAGTATGAACATGCTAGAAGTGGTTCGAGACATTTCTTATTCTATTTTGAAATTCCCTTAAGTGATTTTCTATATTTAAGTTCACTTAAGTGAGTCTATTTTGTAATTCACTTAAGTGATTCTATTTTGAAATTCACTTAAGTGATTTTCTATTTTTAACCTTACATCTCAAGATGAGATGAGATCTAATCTTAGGTTAGAGAGATTAGGGTTACCTTTTTCAAGGATAAAAGGAGAAGATCAAGAGTGTTTTAGATACACATAAAAGAAGAGGAGGAGAACAAATTGCTGAAGGAAAACTACAAGCTTAGGAGAAGAAGAATAGTGATTGCTGGCTAGAAAAGCAGCAAGAGAGCAGAAGTGTTCTGCTGTAGCTATTGCCTCTTTTATTTGTAATATTTCAAGGTTCGGAAATATATTTAACTTCTCACTGTTCACATTGTTTATTTTTCCAGCCATCTGTGTGACTATTGCATGTTTGAATAAATTATTCTCAGATTTGATTTATTTTAAAATAACATAGGACAACAGTTATCTAGGGTTGGAAAATTTACACTACTTTATTAGAGGTCATATTAGATTTTTAGGAACTTTTTCTTTAATTGATGATATGGGATTGAAATCCATCCTACCTATATTACATCACTAGGTATATGAGCAAACCACATAATGGTAATAAAACAAATTATATTATCATGGCACCCATGAGAATTGAACTCTAGTGGACTCTTATGAGCCAAAAAATTCACCTATTAGACTTCAACCTCTTAGGCTGTTAGAAACAATTTATTCATTTTAACATTTTTTTTTAATAATTTTGTTACAAAGAAAACCAAGACTAATAATTTAATTAAAGAGTTTCCCTCCAATACAATTACACACATTATGAAAACTACTACTTCTTTTTGAAGATGCCAAGGGAATTGGCCTTATTCTAGACAAGGTCCAAATTTGGATTATTTATAAAAAGGAAAAAATGTTGTGTATATATGATTATTTTCCCTTTGATAAACTCATTCAAGATGAATGAATATTTGACATGCCAATACTCAAAATATTATGTGAAATCACAACATTGCATTATGAATATTGTATGTTTGGTAAAAATAATTGCAATAATAAAAGTCAATAGAACTTGTAAAAATATAGCTACAAGCTTACTACAATGGTAAGGGCTTTAGCTTCTCTTTGAGAGGTCCAAGGTTCAAACTTCACTCAGTATGAGGGGATTAGGACCCCTTATAAAAACCTGTGTAAACTCATTAAATAGCGAGTGCTAGTGTGAGCCGAGCGCGAGTGCAGCCAACAACAAGTGCGAGCGCGAGCCGGGAGTGAGTGTAGCCAACAATGAGTGTGAACGCGCGCCAGGAGTGAGGAGGAAGTGTAAGCATGAAGTAGAAAGCAAAGTGTGATCCAGTTGAAGAAAATCTAGTACAAGCCGGGAAGAAGTGCAATCAAAGAGGGAGTGCAAGCCAAGATTTAGTCATGGAAGAGTAGTGGGTTCATTCGAAGTGCATCAATGCTTTGAACCCTTACCACAAATACGTGGAACATTATTTCTAAAAAATTGTTGAAGCGAAGGAACATCGGGAAATAGAAGAGACAAGGGCTATTGCGAGCCAAGAGGGAGTACAAACCGAGAGCGAGTGCTAGGAAGGAGAGAGTGCAAGCTGGGAGTGAGTGCAGGTCGAGAGGGAAGGTGAGCAAAGAGGGAGTGCAAGCCAAGAGCAAGCCCCATTAGCTAGTATGGGAGGAAAGTCATTTTTGAAAGCCCTAATGGGAAGTCAAGATGCCTTAGTTGGAAGTATGGAGGCCTAAGTTGAAGATCAGCAGAAGAGTGAATACATGGCAAGTTCGATCCAGGTAGCAGATGTTACACCAAAAGTGAGTATCAAGGATGAGATGATTGAGCATGATATAATGGTTCCTAAAAGTAAAGGGTTAATATGTAAGTTCCATAGATCATGGCTAGGGTTTTTGGAGATTCAAAATTGGATCAAGTGGAAGTGGGGATTAAATTCAAATTATTCTATGAATTTTCTTCCTAAAGGTTTTTTTCTCATCATCTTTTCCAGTTTAGAAATTAGGGATAAAATAATGGTTGGTGGCCCATGGTTTAGGGGAAGAGATGCACTTTATTTGAGACCATGGAATGAATTTTTTTTGTTGAGACATAAACTATTAAGAAGCTTCCAGTATGGGTTAGGCTTTTTGGACTTCCATATCAACTTATAAATAAGGATGTTTTGAAGAATATTGGAAATACCCTTGGGGAATTCATCAAGGAAGGACTAACTACTAAGGAGCGAAAGCATGTTATTTATACTTGAATGTGTTGCTATGGATATTTCAAAACCTTTGCCACAATCCATTAAGATAAAATCCGAATCAAGAGAATGTGATCATGTAATGTCCCTTTCACGCTTCTAATTTGCTTGTCAGTTTTAGGAGTTCCCAACGACTATGTCAGATGGGTAGGAGCTCATTGGAGGTTGTTCAGTTCTCATCAGAATGCAGTATGTTTTCAGTTGCCTGCTTTTCGGAGTCATTCTGAGCATGGATCATTGGAATTACTATTTATAGTAAGTTTTTTTTTAGGGTTTCTGGTGGAATGGACAGTGTAGTGATATTCTTCGTCGAAATGGGTGTCCATTTCTATCTTCAGTTTGCAGATTGGATAATCAGAAGGCTGAGTTTTTAATGCACAAGGGTTTAATTATATGAAGTGGAATTATTTAATTACTTTATATAGTTTTAACCTTATATTATAAAAGCAGGATGTGGGACTTAAAATAAGTTATGTTTTATGTTTTATCCCACATTGCGTGTGCCAAAGGAGTTTGCGGTGGAGGAGTCTATTTATTCGGTGGCTTGGTCTCATTTCAGACATTCTGGTTTATGTTATTTCTTCTCTTGGAGATTAAGGCCGATGACTGATATTTCTTCATCGAAAGGGACGCAAACCCTAATCGATAACCCGACGGACGAAACCCCGAAAGGACAGATCGGTTCCATTTCAGGGATCGACAATGTGCAGATTGTTGAAGTTTTGAGGACGGAAACCCTCAGTATTGGAGAAGGGAGCTGGACGAAAACCCAGTTCTTGGCTGGTGAATTCACTCAGGATTCACGCTTATATGATTCAATCAAAGATTCAGAGGTTTATAGTCCATTAGTTTGAGATAATAGCAAATTGGTATGTTTATAATGATATTACGAAGACATTTATCCATCTGGAATTTCTAAACATTGTTGTTAATTTGCTGATATGAATTAATAAGCTATTTTGATTATGGGTGCTGCATAAAAATCGATTATTCAGTGTTAAGTCCATCTGGGTATCATTGCATGCTGCTGTTATCGGCTTCTTTCATTTGGGTATTATTGCATGTTCAAATTAATCCATAGTTCTTGCAAAGACAAACCAAAACCACAATAATTTTTTTTTTATCCAGATTTGGGGGTGGAACACTACAGTGGTATCATAGCTGGTTTTTCCTACTAGCATGTTCAGGGCTTGCTGAAAATTTCAGAAATGATTTCAGTATTGTGTGAAAAAAAAAAATTCAGCAGCCGTGAGTATTTTTCAGACTTGGAAGTTAGGGTTTGGTTGCCGTTTTCAAATCTAGGGTTTCTAGTTTCTAGGTATTGGTGATTTGAATACCCATTTGGTTGATTTGGGCTTTAAGAGTTCTGGGTATTGTTAATTCAGAGCAAGTCTATTCTGCCAGCCTGTGGAAGCCTAATTAAATTTCAGATTCATGGAGTCTTATAATGATTGGTCTAGGAGACAGCGTGATTGGGATAGGACTCAGAGTGAAATACAAAAATCCATCAGTCAATTAACTGCAATGATGCAAATTTCTCTACCTTCAGTTTTTCCTCAGGATAAGGTTGATTTTTCATTCATAAAGTTGCCGAAGAAAGAAGTTGAACAAAATACTTTACAAGATCCTAAAACTGCAGCTAATATTGCGGCTAATAAAGTTGAGTTTGTTGTCCCAAAGAAGATTGACAAGGGTAAACAACAGTTAACAGGAAAGGAAAGGAAACCGAGTGATCTGCAGGTTACAGGACTTCCTCACGGAAGCAAAAATCAGTTGAGGAGAGAAGGGCGATGTTTCACTTGCAAAAGGGAATGGTCACTTGGTCACATCTGTGGAAACAACACGCACAATGATTTTTTGCGGCCAAATCAAGTTGAGGACAACAGTAAAGTTGAGACCTTAGAGTTTGGAGAAGATGCTTCATTTCAGGTATCATGCATAACCGAGAATCAAGATGATTTTAGTGATGATGAGAAAGACAAAATAACCGCTGTGGAAATGCATTCAGAACAATCCAGTGAGGATTGTGAGATTTTTTATATGAGGTATGATGAATCTCCTAGCATCGGTTCATTAATGCATGTTGATGTTTTTCATGATGAAGTTTCTATAAACCCCAAATTTGATGAAGAAATCAACGTTGTTGAGGATGAGTCTCAGCTGAAATCTGAAGTAGACAAAATCAATAGGTTTTTGGAAGGAGATTTTTCCAATGTGATGGAAACTATTACAGATTTAAAAGATGAAGCTGCAATTGATGATGTTTTTCCTCTTGAGCAGAGTGCTGGCCTAGAAAATGAACCTGAGACTATTATAGTTTTGGGAAGTGGAGATGAATTTCCTTTTGAAATAGTTGCTGCCCAAACTTCAAAACATGAAATATGCAAAGTGGATAACATAGAAGAAGCTGATTTTATGAGTCAAGATTTAGAAGGCAAAATAGAAAATTTATTACATGAAGCTGATTTTTATCAAATGCTTAGTGAAGATAAGATTGTTGCTGCCTTAACACATTTTGATAACACCTACAAGCTCATTGAAAAACTTTGTTGGAAGGCTCAAATTGAGAAGAGACAGAAGGGTGTTGAAGGAGTAACCTCTATTGTTGAGTTGCAGACAGTCATAGAAGCTTTAGAAAATTTGAAATCAGGTTTCTTGGAGTTACTTACAGACAGAGATCATTCCATCAAGCTTGCAGAAAGGACTCTTATTGCATTGAAGGAAAAAGAAGACGAAGTTGATAAGCTCACCTTTGAGCTTAAGTCTACTAAGGATTCATTGGAGAATACTCAAATGGCTCTACAAGAAGCAGAAAATCACCTTGCTATTGCTGAACAATTTAGGGAGTATGAAAATGAGGAAAGAGCTAAGGAAATCCAGCAGGTGATTGATGAGCTAGATAGACTCCATACAAATTTTGATTTAGATCAGTTTCCAAAGACTACAGGTGAACATCAAGAAAATGGAGGTAATTTTCAGTTTGTTGATAATCCTCTTTTTGAGTGGGATGTAGAGGTTACTTTTGACAATCCACTCTTTGAGTTGGATGGTGGAGCGCTTCCTGATTCCAGTAGCATGTTTGGTGACAGTCACAAGGTATGGGATCCCGGTGAGCCTCACAAGGGTATGAATGCAGCTAATACAATATCATCTATGCATGACAGGGATCACCAACCAATCATACAGGTGTTTAGCAGTGAACCTTGGAGGATTAGGAGATATCAGATTAGTGATGGTGATGTTATCACTTGGCATGATGTTCATCTTTCAGAGCTGACTAATGGTGATTGGTTGAGCATATTGAATTTTTTGTTGCCCAGGATCGTGATTGACAGAGAGATTACATATATGTACCACATAGAGGTGCCATGGCAGGGGGTCCTTCATGTTTCAGATTTCGGCTCTCATAGGTATGGCAGTTTGGATGGTTATAATGGATTCATTACTGAGTTGTTGATGAGGAGAGTTCAGTTGTGGCACATGGACTTTATAGTTATGATCAGAGTGGCACAACGTCAGCGTGGTAGTATTGTTCTGATTCTGGTTTGGGACCCTAGGATTCTATTTAGTTTCAGTGATGGATCACTCTTCAGTTTGATGACTGGGATGGTCAGGATTACAGGGTTCCGGCGTATCAGTTTGGTGATAAAGCTTGACAGTGTTGCCAGTTTTTGGGATGGCAGTTCATGGCAGTGTCTCCGTCATGGGATATTTTTTAGATTCTTGTGGGATCCTGGCATACAGATCGAATTGCTTGAGGACAAGCAATCTTTGGGAAGGGCGGACTGTAATGTCCCTTTCACGCTTCTAATTTGCTTGTCAGTTTTAGGGGTTCCCAACGACTATGTCAGATGGGTGGGAGCTCATTGGAGGTTGTTCAGTCCTCATCAGAATGCAGTATGTTTTCAGTTGCCTGCTTTTCGGAGTCATTCTGAGCATGGATCATTGGACTTACTATTTATAGTAAGTTTTTTTTAGGGTTTCTGGCGGAATGGACGGTGCAGTGATATTCTTCGCCGAAATGGGTGTCCATTTCTATCTTCAGTTTGCAGATTGGTTAATCAGAAGGCTGAGTTTTTAATGCGCAAGGGTTTAATTATATAAAGTGGAATTATTTAATTACTTTATATAGTTTTAACCTTATATTATAAAAGCAGGATGTGGGACTTAAAATAAGTTATGTTTTATGTTTTATCCCACATTGCGTGTGCAAAAGGAGTTTGCGGTGGAGGAGTCTATTTATTCGGTGGCTTGGTCTCATTTCAGACATTCTGGTTTATGTTATTTCTTCTCTTGGAGATTAAGGCCGACGGCTGATATTTCTTCATCGAAAGGGACGCAAACCCCAATCGATAACCCGACGGACGAAACCCCGAAGGGCAGATCGGTTCCATTTTAGGGATCGATAGTGTGCAAATTGTTGAAGTTTTGAGGACGGAAACCCTCAGTATTGGAGAAGGGAGCTGGACGAAAACCTGGTTCTTGGCTGGTGAATTCACTCAGGATTCACACTTATGTGATTCAATCAAAGATTCACAGGTTTATAGTCCATCGGTTTGAGATAATAGCAAATTGGTATGTTTATAATGATATTCTGAAGACATTTATCCATCTGGAATTTCTAAACATTGTTGTTAATTTGCTGATATGAATTAATAAGCTATTTTTGATTATGGGTGCTGCATAAAAATCGATTATTCAGTGTTAAATCCATCTGGGTATCATTGCATGCTGCTGTTATTGGCTTCTTTCATTTGGGTATTATTGCATGTTCAAATTAATCCATAGTTCTTGCAAAGACAAACCAAAACCACATTAAACTTTTTTTTTTATCCAGATTTGGGGGTGGAACACTACAGTGGTATCAGAGCTGGTTTTTCCTGCTAGCCTCTTCAGGGTTTGCTAAAAATTTTAGAAATGATTTCAGTATTGTGTGAAAAAAAAAAATTCAGCAGTCGTGAGTATTTTTCAGACTTGGAAGTTAGGGTTTGGTTGCCATTTTCAAATCTAGAGTTTCCAGTTTCTGGGTATTGGTGATTTGAATACCCATTTGGTTGATTTGGGCTTTAAGAGTTCTAGGTATTGTTAATTCAGAGCAAGTCTATTTTGCCAGCCTGTGGAAGCCTAATTAAATTTCAGATTCATGGAGTCTTATAATGATTGGTCTAGGAGACAACGTGATTGGGATAGGACTCAGAGTGAAATACAAAAATCCATCAGTCAAATAACTGCAATGATGGAAATTTCTCTACCTTCAGTTTTTCCTCAGGATAAGGTTGATTTTTCATTCATAAAGTTGTCGAAGAAAGAAGTTGAACAAAATACTTTACAAGATCCTAAAACTGCAGCTAATATTGCGGCTAATAAAGTTGAGTTTGTTGTCCCAAAGAAGATTGACAAGGGTAAACAACAGTTAACAGGAAAGGAAAGGAAACCGAGTGATCTGCAGGTTACAAGACTTCCTCACGGAAGCAAAAATCAGTTGAGGAGAGAAGGGCGATGTTTCACTTGCAAAAGGAAATTGTCACTTGGTCACATCTGTGGAAACAACACACACAATTATTTTTTGCGGCCAAATCAAGTTGAGGACAGCAGTAAAGTTGAGACCTTAGAGTTTGGAGAAGATGCTTCATTTCAGGTATTATGCATAACCAAGAATCAGGATGATTTTAGTGATGATGAGAAAGACAAAATAACCGTTGTGGAAATGCATTCAAAACAATCTAGTGAGGATTGTGAGATTTTTTATATGAGGTATGATGAATCTCCTAGCATCGGTTCATTAATGCATGTTGATGTTTTTCATGATGAAGTTTCTATAAACCCCAAATTTGATGAAGAAATCAACGTTGTTGAGGATAAGTCTCAGCTGAAATCTGAAGTAGACAAAATCAATAGGTTTTTGGAAGGAGATTTTTCCAATGTGATGGAAACTATTACTGATTTAAAATATGAAGTCGCAATTGATGATGTTTTTCCTCTTGAGCAGAGTGCTGGCCTAGAAAATGAACCTGAGACTATCATAGTTTTGGGAAGTGGAGATGAATTTCCTTTTGAAATAGTTGTTGCCCAAACTTCAAAACATGAAATATGCAAAGTGGATAACATAGAAGAAGCTGATTTTATGAGTCAAGATTTAGAAGGCAAAATAGAAAATTTATTACATGAAGCTAATTTTTATCAAATGCTTAGTGAAGATAATATTGTTGCTGCCTTAACACATTTTGATAACACCTACAAGCTCATTGAAAAACTTTGTTGGAAGGCTCAAATTGAGAAGAGACAGAAGGGTGTTGAAGGAGTAACCTCTATTGTTGAGTTGCAGACAGTCATAGAAGCTTTAGAAAATTTGAAATCAGGTTTCTTGGAGTTACTTACAGGCAGAGATCATTCCATCAAGCTTGTAGAAAGGACTCTTATTGCATTGAAGGAAAAAGAAGACGAAGTTGATAAGCTCACCTTTGAGCTTAAGTCTACTAAGGATTCATTGGAGAATACTCAAATGGCTCTACAAGAAGCAAAAAATCACCTTGCTATTGCTGAACAATTTAGGGAGTATGAAAATGAGGAAAGAGCTAAGGAATTCCAGCAGGTGATTGATGAGCTAGATAGACTCCATACAAATTTTGATTTAGATCGGTTTCCAAAGACTACGAGTGAACATCAAGAAAATGGAGGTAATTTTCAGTTTGTTGATAATCCTCTTTTTGAGTGGGATGTAGAGGTTACTTTTGACAATCCACTCTTTGAGTTGGATGGTGGAGCGCTTCCTGATTCCAGTAGCATGTTTGGTGACAGTCACAAGGTATGGGATACCGGTGAGCCTCACAAGGGTATGAATGCAACTAATACAATATCATCTATGCATGACAAGGATCACCAACCAATTATACAGGTGTTTAGCAGTGAACCTTGGAGGATTAGGATATATCACATTAGTGATGGTGATGTTATCACTTGGCATGATGTTCATATTTCAGAGCTGACTAATGGTGATTGGTTGATCATATTAAATGTTTTGTTGCCTAGGATCGTGATTGACAGAGAGATTACATATATGTACCACATAGAGGTGCCATGGCAGGGGGTCCTTCATGTTTCAGATTCCGGCTCTGATAGGTATGGCTGTTTGGATGGTTATAATGGATTCATTACTGAATTGTTGATGAGGAGAGTTCGACTGTGGAACGTGGACTTTATAATTATGATCAGAGTGGCACAACATCAGCGTGGTAGTATTGTTCTGATTCTGGTTTGGGACCCTAGGATTCTATTTAGTTTCAGTGATGGATCACTCTTCAGTTTGATGACTGGGATGGTCAGGATTACAAGGTTCCGACGTATTAGTTTGGTGATAAAGCTTGACAATGTTGCTAGTTTTTGGGATGGCAGTTCATGGCAATTTCTCCATCATGGGATATTTTTTAGATTCTTGTGGGATCCTGGCATACAGATTGAATTGCTTGAGTACAAGCAATCTTTGGGAAGGGCGGACTGTAATGTCCCTTTCACACTTCTAATTTGCTTGTCAGTTTTAGGGGTTCCCAACGACTATGTCAGATGGGTGGGAGCTCATTGGAGGTTGTTCAGTCCTCATCAGAATGCAATATGTTTTCAGTTGCCTGCTTTTCGGAGTCATTCTGAGCATTGATAATTGGAATTACTATTTATAGTAAGTTTTTTTTAGGGTTTCTGGTGGAATGGACGGTGCAGTGATATTCTTTGCCGAAATGGGTGTCCATTTCTATATTCAGTTTGCAGATTGGATAATCAGAAGGCTGAGTTTTTAATGCACAAGGGTTTAACTATATGAAGTGGAATTATTTAATTACTTTATATAGTTTTAACCTTATATTATAAAAGCAGGATGTGGGACTTAAAATAAGTTATGTTTTATGTTTTATCCCACATTGCGTTTGCAAAAGGAGTTTGCGGTGGAGTCTATTTATTCGGTGGCTTGGTCTCATTTCAGACATTCTGGTTTATGTTATTTCTTCTCTTGGAGATTAAGGTCGGCGACTGATATTTCTTCATCGAAAGGGACGCAAACCCCAATCGATAACCCGACTGACAAAACCCCGAAGGGCAGATCGGTTCCATTTCAAGGATCGACAGTGTGCAGATTGTTGAAGTTTTGAGGACGGAAACCCTCAGTATTGGAGAAGGGAGCTGGATGAAAACCTAGTTCTTGGCTGGTGAATTCACTCAGGATTCACACTTATGTGATTCAATCAAATATTTAGAGGTTTATAGTCCATTAGTTTGAGATAATAGCAAATTGGTATGTTTATAATGATATTTTGAAGACATTTATCCAATTGGAATTTCTAAACATTATTGTTAATTTACTGATATGAATTAATAAACTGTTTTTGATAATGGGTGCTGCATAAAAATCGATTATTCAGTGTTAAGTCCATCTGGGTATCATTGCATGCTGTTGTTATTGGCTTCTTTCATTTGGGTATTTATTGAATGTTCAAATTAATCCATAGTTCTTGCAAAGACAAACCAAAACCATAGTAAACATTTTTTTTTATCCAGATTTGGGGGTGGAACACTACAGTGGTATCAGAGCTGGTTTTTCCTGCTAGCCTCTTCAGGGTTTGCTGAAAATTTTAGAAATGATTTCAGTATTGTGTGAAAAAAAAAAATTCAGCAGCCGTGAGTATTTTTCAGACTTGGAAGTTAGGGTTTGGTTGCCATTTTGAAATCGAGAGTTTCTAGTTTCTGGGTATTGGTGATTTGAATACCCATTTGGTTGATTTGGGCTTTAAGAGTTCTAGGTATTGTTAATTCAAAGCAAGTCTATTTTGCCAGCCTGTGGAAGCCTAATTAAATTTCAGATTCATGGAGTCTTATAATGATTGGTCTAGGAGACAACGTAATTGGGATAGGACTCAGAGTGAAATACAAAAATCCATCAATCAAATAACTGCAATGATGCAAATTTCTCTACTTTCAGTTTTTCCTCAAGATAAGGTTGATTTTTCATTCATAAAGTTGCCAAAGAAAGAAGTTGAACACAATACTTTACAAGATCCTAAAACTGAAGCTAATATTGCGGCTAATAAAGTTGAGTTTGTTGTCCCAAAGAAGATTGACAAGGGTAAACAACAATTAATAGGAAAGGAAAGGAAACCGAGTGATCTGCAGGTTACAGGACTTCCTCACGGAAGCAAAAATCAGTTGAGGAGAGAAGGGCGACGTTTCACTTGCAAAAGGGAATGGTCACTTGGTCACATCTGTGGAAACAACACACACAATGATTTTTTGCGGCCAAATCAGGTTGAGGACAGCAGTAAAGTTGAGACCTTAGAGTTTGGAGAAGATGCTTCATTTCAGGTATCATGCATAACCAAGAATCAGGATGATTTTAGTGATGATGAGAAAGACAAAATAACCGCTGTGGAAATGTATTTAGAACAATCCAGTGAGGATTGTGAGATTTTTTATATGAGGTATGATGAATCTCCTAGCATCGGTTCATTAATGCATGTTGATGTTTTTCATGATGAAGTTTCTATAAACCCCAAATTTGATGAAGAAATAAGCGTTGCCGAGGATGAGTCTCAGCTTAAATTTGAAGTAGACAAAATCAATAGGTTTTTGGAAGGAGATTTTTCCAATGTGATGGAAACTATTACAGATTTAAAAGATGAAGCTGCAATTGATGATGTTTTTCCTCTTGAGCAGAGTGCTGACCTAGAAAATGAACCTGAGACTATCATAGTTTTGGGAAGTGGAGATGAATTTCCTTTTGAAATAGTTGTTGCCCAAAATTCAAAACATGAAATATGCAAAGTGGATAACATAGAAGAAGCTGATTTTATGAGTCAAGATTTAGAAGGCAAAATAGAAAAGTTATTACATGAAGCTGATTTTTATCAAACGCTTAGTGAAGATAAGATTGTTGCTGCCTTAACACATTTTGATAACACCTACAAGCTCATTGAAAAACTTTGTTGGAAGGCTCAAATTGAGAAGAGACAGAAGGGTGTTGAAGGAGTAACCTCTATTGTTGAGTTGCAGACAGTCATAGAAGCTTTAGAAAATTTGAAATCAGGTTTCTTGGAGTTACTTACAGGCAGAGATCATTCCATCAAGCTTGTAGAAAGGACTCTTATTGCATTGAAGGAAAAAGAAGACGAAGTTGATAAGCTCACCTTTGAGCTTAAGTCTACTAAGGATTCATTGGAGAATACTCAAATGACTCTACAAGAAGCATAAAATCACCTTGCTATTGCTGAACAATTTAGGGAGTATGAAAATGAGGAAAGAGCTAAGGAAATCCAGCAGGTGATTGATGAGCTAGATAAACTCCATACAAATTTTGATTTAGATCAGTTTCCAAAGACTACAAGTGAACATCAAGAAAATGGAGGTAATTTTCAGTTTGTTGATAATCCTCTTTTTGAGTGGGATGTAGAGGTTACTTTTGACAATCCACTCTTTGAGTTGGATGGTGGAGCGCTTTCTAATTCCAGAAGCATGTTTGGTGACAGTCACAAGGTATGGGATCTTGGTGAGCCTCACAAGGGTATGAATGCAGCTAATACAATATCATCTATGCATGACAGAGATCACCAACCAATTATACAGGTGTTTAGCAGTGAACCTTGGAGGATTAGGAGATTAGATTAATGATGGTGATGTTATCACTTGGCATGATGTTCATATTTCAGAGTTGACTAATGGTGATTGGTTGAGCATATTGAATGTTTTGTTGCCCAGGATCGTGATTGATAGAGAGATTACATATATGTACCACATAGAGGTGCCATGGCAGGGGGTCCTTCATGTTTCAGATTCCGGCTCTCATAGGTATGGCAGTTTGGATGGTTATAATGGATTCATTACTGAATTGTTGATGAGGAGAGTTTGGCTGTGGCACGTGGACTTTATAATTATGATCAGAGTGGCATAACGTCAGCGTGGTAGTATTGTTTTGATTCTGGTTTGGGACCCTAGGATTCTATTTAGTTTCAGTGATGGATCACTCTTCAGTTTGATGACTGAGATGGTCAGGATTACAGGGTTCCGATGTATTAGTTTGGTGATAAAGCTTGACAATGTTGCCAGTTTTTGGGATGGCAGTTCATGGCAGTGTCTCTGTCGTGGGATATTTTTTAGATTCTTGTGGGATCCTGGCATACAGATCGAATTGCTTGAGGACAAGCAATCTTTGGGAAGGGCGGACTGTAATGTCCCTTTCACGCTTCTAATTTGCTTGTCAGTTTAAGGGGTTCCCAACGACTATGTCAGATGGGTGGGAGCTCATTGGAGGTTGTTCAGTCCTCATCAGAATGCAGTATGTTTTTAGTTGCCTGCTTTTCGGAGTCATTTTGAGCATTGATCATTGGAATTACTATTTATAGTAAGTTTTTTTTTAGGGTTTCTGGCGGAATGGATGGTGCAATGATATTCTTCGCTAAAATGGGTGTCCATTTCTATCTTTAGTTTGCAGGTTGGATAATCAGAAGGCTGAGTTTTTAATGCACAAGTGTTTAATTATATGAAGTGGAATTATTTAATTACTTTATATAGTTTTAACCTTATATTATAAAAGCATGATGTGGGACTTAAAATAAGTTATGTTTTATGTTTTATCCCAGATTGCGTGTGCAAAAGGAGTTTGCGGTGGAGGAGTCTATTTATTCGGTGGCTTGGTCTCATTTCAGACATTTTGGTTTATGTTATTTCTTCTCTTGGAGATTAAGGCCGGTGACTGATATTTCTTCATCGAAAGGGATGCAAACCCCAATCGATAACCCTACGGACAGAACCCTGAAGGGCAGATCGGTTCCATTTCAAGGATCGACAGTGTGCAGATTGTTGAAGTTTTGAGGACGGAAACCCTCAGTATTGGAGAAGGGAGTTGGACGAAAACCCAATTCTTGGCTGGTGAATTCACTCAAGATTCACGATTATGTGATTGAATCAAAGATTCAGAGGTTTATAGTCCATCAGTTTGAGATAATAGCAAATTGGTATGTTTATAATGATATTTTGAAGACATTTATCCAATTGGAATTTCTAAACATTGTTGTTAATTTACTGATATGAATTAATAAGCTATATTTGATAATGGGTATTATTGCATATTCAAATTAATCCATAGTTCTTGCAAAGACAAACCAAAACCACTTTTTTTTTTTTTTTAATCCAGATTTGGGGGTGGAACACTACAGATCAACAAGTAGATTATGGAAATATTACATTTTGTTGCCACAATTGTTATGAGAACACAAGGCAAGAGTTTGCAAAGTAAAAACTGTGAAAAAGAGATAAATTCTAACTATGAGATAAAATTCAAGACGAAGCAAAGAAATCGTACAATAATAGAAGTTAAATCAAATTAAGGAAATTTCACTCCGAAAGAGGAGGCAAAGAAAGCCTATCTATAGTATCATTTGGCAAGTCCACAAGGAGTTAAATGTGCAAAAGATGTGAAGAGAAATCCTAAAACAAATACAACAAAAGAGGTCAAGTTCATTCCAGGTAAATCATATTCATTTTCCTCAAGTAGTATAGAATCCTCTCTAAGTAATAAGAGTGAAAGGGATGAAGATGTTATCCCTTGCACTTCAAGGTTTCAAGAGCAACATAATAAAGAAATAAGGATGGAGGAAACCCATAACAATTTAGGTTTTTTAGAGCAAAATAAGAAGGTAATTGCTATAGAAGAACATCCTTGCACTTTAGGGTTTCTAGGGCAACATAAAGAAGATTGTGCTTTTGAGATTATTCCTTCCATTGTAGATCCTTCAGAACAAGACAAACCTAAAGATGATAAGTCTTACTATGAAGAGTGCGAGAAAATTGAAGAGATTGATGAAGATGCAAGTATTGCTGGGAATGAAAAAAAGAGAGGAAGACCCAAGAAGCAAAAACAAAGAGAAAAAGAAACCTAGAGAAATATTGATATGGGAAAACAAAAGCAAATATCACAAGTGCTAACAAGAAGTGGGGCTAAATCCACAAATAAAATTAAAAAAATAACAATGAAAATAATATCTTGGATTATTAGGGGAATGAATAAGAACCCTAAAAAAAAGTATTAAAAATTGTGAGGTTGTTATAGACAAAATATTTATAGATATAGAAGTTGGGTAGCAAATATTTTAGCCATTAGCGGTGTTGAATTTCATCTTGGCAGAATTTAAATTTAGAAGGCATTTGATATAAAAGGAGTTGATTGTGGAAACTTAGTAGTTTGAGGAAGATAGAGATTGATAGAAAAGAAAATGAAAAATATGAAGATTGATAGAAATGCAAATGAAGAATATCTTTGAAGAAGATGGAGATTGATAGAAAGGCAAAGTTGGATATGCTTTAATTAACTTGTTAGAAATGTAATGTTTTGTTTTTGTAATGGGAGTGATCCCAATAGAAGCCACACAACTTATTATAAATTTAAAAAGGAAGAAGATTATAGAGGTGTATAAGTTAAGCTCATGAGCTAACTAGAGATGTGTTCACTCCTCTAACCTATTAAACTTATTATGATAACTATAGAACCAAGTTAATTGAAACTGATTTGAGTTCTCGTATTATCTCCAATATATAAAAACAAAACCATTTTTAATTATAAATTACGATCAGCTGCATAGTTGATCAACATAAGGCTAATTAAATACCCCAACATTGTGTAAGAATAACTTAGAGAGACCAAGAGGAAGGATGAAATGCATATCCACCTCTAGTGAGAACAACTCCTTGCATTCCAAAATACAAACAATTAACATATATGAGAGAATGATTTAGAAAGTAGTAGTTGTGGCATGAGTATCACCATTGAAGTGCTCCAACTTAAAAGTGCCTAATCTTCTTTTATGAGTTTTGGCATGAGTATATCCTAATATTATTTTATTTTATAAAATATTGTTATGATTTTTCTTGGTCTTTTGCTCATTTTGTTTGTTATCCTTTTGCATTCTCTTTAATTTTTTTCTTGTATATTTTGCATCAGCAACTAAGGCTTACTATGTAAGAGATCATCTTGCTCCCTTGTCAACTACTAAAAAGAAACTAGTTATATTTTGCCCTAGCAACTAAGGCTTACTATGTAAGAGATCATCTTGCTCCCTTGTTGACTACTAAAAACAAACTAAAACTAGGGACTATGTAGTTGGCTATCATAGTATCCTTAATGGTGTAGGATGTTGACACATAGAGTGGGGGCCTATCAACTTCATAAGCATAATGGATATTAATTACTTGTCTATCTTATTCATACTACAAAATTGCTTCAACTTCAAAGTATAATCTTCAATCTGAGAAGTTATTAGGAATAAGAGAGATGAACTCATTCCTAACTAATGCGCTTTAATAGGATTGTGCTTGCCAAAATGAGCTTCAAACTTATCCTAACCTTCCTTTCGTTATGAGTGATGGAAATGTGTAACTTCAAATCATTTGAGATGAACATCCCAATAAGACCCATTGATTTATCTGAATGATTGAGTTACTTCTCCCTTTCATTAGGATTGGTTGGCTTAGCTTGATTTTCCATTATGAGATGTAAATATCTACTTCTTGGTAGGTTTTCAATATACAAAATTTAGGTGAAGACTAGAGTTGGTAAACCTCACTTTAGTGGGGATAGTAAAGCTACTTCTTTGTAGGTTTTCAATATACAAACTTTAGGTGAAGACTAATGTTGGTAAACCTCACTTCAGTGGGGTTAGTAAAGCTAGAGGTTATCTTGAGACCAAAAAGTTTGATCTTCCATAATCTAATATTGTTGTACCTTTTGAAATTCCTTGTACAATATGTGATTAATTTGATAAGGATTTAGAACACTTAAGCTATTAGTCCATCATGTTTGCATGGATGACAAAGAATCATCCAAGGAGATTTATGAAAATATTGATTTAGAAGCACTACATGGCTACATTACTTAAAAGACTACTATTAACCCTAACATTGAAATCTTATGAACTTAGTTGGATCATAATTGACATTAGTGTAATAAAAATATGAACAAAACATTGAAAGATATTTGAGGCCAATTGTGAATCTTTAGCCATTCTTGGCCTTTTAAAAAGTAAAATGCTACTTCTATGTCTTTTTAAAAAAAAATACAAAATTTAAAAAATACAATAAAAATAATTAAATGAGGTTGTCTCCCTATAACAACATGACTAAAATGATTATCCAAGTTCTCTAGGAGGTTGTAATGGAGTGGATTTCATTGACTATCCAAGTTCTTTAGGAGGTTGTCATGGGGTGGATATCATGTTTTCTCTAATACCATATGAGGGTTATATCCCCTTTTGATAAGACCAAAATTAATGCTCTAATAAAAAAAACCCACAAAATATTCACAATACAATAATTAAGCATACCACTTTTTATAATAGATATTTTGTATTTTATCTGCATGAAATAAAAATAAGTTGTATCTCATAAATCTTATCCATCACAGGGATGCCTAAATAGGAAACTCTTGAGAGATGGAGTTGAGAGTAGATGCTAAATATGGTTCTCTAATTTGAAGGAATGGAAGCTAACAATAAGCATCAAAGGTAGTTGAAGATTGTTAGGATCCCATCCTAACATTACTATATAATGACCCCCATTCTAACATGCGGACCCATTCCAATAATATTATGTAATGTTTTGTAACATGCATGTGACACTTGAGACACCTAGACAAGTGGGACCATTTAATGTAACCGTTATAAAGAATGTTATCGTTTCTTTAGGAGAAGATTCTACCTCGGGTCTCCACTTGCATGTGAAGTTGACCTTTGAGCTTTAGGGTTAGGGTTATGAAGAGTCTTTAAAAAGGAAAGGGGGCATTGATGGATGTATCTAATTTTGCATATTATATTGAAGTTCTGTTTAGGAGGTTTACCCCTCGAAGAGGCTCGTGATTCTATATTGTGATTCAGTGCGATTAATATAGTTGCTGCATTTCCATTTTGTATTGCAATATTTTTGTGTATTTCATGATTTCTTGTATTTATTGCAATATTTATGTGGATGTGCTTATTTTAATTGGAAGGTTCCTAACAAGTGGTATCAAAGCACTTTCCAAGGTTGCATCCTGTTGCAACTGCAACAGTTATTGTCCTACCTTTCCGATCTGTTAGGTATAATTTTACTTCTTTTTTATTTATTGTATTGACTTTGCCAAAAAAAAATTCAAGTATTTTTTGGGGTCTAGTTTAATAGGTTAGGAACCTTGTGTCAAGGGTTTTAAATATTATGGAGTTGTTATTGGCTAAGCTAGATTTTCCATAAAGCATCTAGTGAAGTGAGGGGTGATCAGACTCTAATACCCAAGCCTCAGACAATACTTGTATACAAACTTGAGCGCTTATGTATCATAGGATTAGGAGAAACCTTTAGCCATAGGAAGCTTTTCAATTGTGTATCTATCCATAGTGCACTAAGCACAACACTCGGGAAGATTACTCTCCCATACTATTAGAGAGGTGGATAGTGTGCTCAAGGGTATATATGGAATCCTCCTTGAGTAGTGGCCTAAAATATTGGTCCGAGCATTATCATTTGTCATTGTGGTATAAAAAAGGGCTATGGACAGTGCACACATCTTGGCCTATCAAATGTCAAACCCTAACATCGACCATCAAACCTCAAAAAACCTAACCATAGAATTGAGCATACTAAGGAGACCACTTATCACCAAATTGATTATACTATAATACACAAAGGTAACTATTGGAAGTTAGTAACAGTCAAGACAAAGTTTGCCAGGACAATCATCAGTTATAGTCGGGAATAATATCAAACAGGGCAATTGTCAATAACAGTCAAAACATAGTTTGACAAGACAGTGGTTAGTAATAATAAGAAATAGAGTCATAAAGGGTAGTTGTCACTTGTCAATAATGGACAAGAGAGCTTGCCAGGGTAGTTGTCAAACCAGTAGTAGCAGACAAGACAATTGTCTGGAATAGAGAAGAAATTTCTAGGTGAAAAAAGGCATTAGGAGAAAATAGACGACACTTGACCAAAAAAGTTTGGGGTGCCATGAACGTCATCTTGAGACCTAGCCCATTGTGATCCTCTTTTCAAGGTGATCGTTTTGATATATAGCACCCAAACACTTTTTCGAGACCATTACTAAAAATAATAACTACCAAAATAACATTCCTATTTTTAGTATCCTTAGAAGGCCTAAAATCATGGTGTATGGATACAGGCATTAGGGGACAACAAATGGAACAACAAATGGATCAAAAAATCATTGCACAAGTGTCTCAATGGGGGGAGCGTTTGGAAAATCAATTATACGATGGTCTAAACTAGGTAAGGGATGAAATCAAAACTTTACATGACTCCATAATCTATGTGATAAAGGAATAGAAGGAGATGGATGGAGTAAATGAACAATTTACAGAACTTGAAGGTCGTTTAAGTGGGAGCACCCACACATATAATCGACATGGTTCTTTTTACTGTAAGGGCGAAGGATCAAGTAATCAGGAACGAGAGATACATAATAATAATACATACAAACTTCCCAAATTAAAATTTCCAAAATTTGATGGGAAGAATCCGGATGGATGGTTGCATTGAGTAGAACAATATTTCAGTCTTCATAATGTCCTACAACATATACTCCTCACAGTTGCATCTTTTAATCTTGAATGAGATGCCCTGCAATGGTATCAATGGGTTAGAAAAGCACACCCCAATCTTACTTGGGATGAATTTGAGAAATAACTACTCACTTGATTTGGCCCTAGTGAATATAAGGATTTTATAAGAGCCCTTACTAAACTCAAACAAAATTCAATTGTATGAGACTATCAAGCTCAGTTTGAAAAATTAGCCAACCATACCACTGGCTTGAATGAAGAATTTTTTCAAAGTTGTTTTGTGAGTGGTTTGAAGGATGATATTAAAGTTGAAGTTAAAATGTTTAAGATGTAAATATTACAATGGGCAATAGGATTGGCTAGATTGGTAGAATATAAATTTAAGGCTCAAGGAGCCACCTCCAAGTATTCACAAGCCCAATCACCTTTTTCATCCAAGCCAACATCAAATCTTGCCAACAAATCACCTACCATAAAAAAGTTGACTCGAGAATAGATTGAAGCCAGAAGAGCCCAAGGGCTATGTTATAATTGTGATGAGAAGTATTCCCCAGGACATAAATGTGTGTAACATAAATTGTATTTGCTTGATGTGGATGAGATGACAACCATAGAATATCAAGAGATGGAAGAAGATTATCGGGAAGAGGACCAATTAGAACAACCAGAAGCCCCAAAAGAATCCCAATCAAAAATCTCGGTGCATGCCTTAACAGGAATATCAACTCCCCAAATCATGATGAGTTGTGTGGTGCCCAATTTTTCTCAAAATTGGATTTGAGATCTAGATACCTTTAGATTTGAATCAAGGAAGACAACATTCCTAAAATGATCCTTAGGACTCATAAAGGACATTACAAATGTTTGGTTATGCCATTTGGTTTGATCAATGCACCTTCCATTTTTTAGAGTTTGATGAATGCCATTTTTTGGCCCTTTCTCTCTAGTCTTCTTTGATGATATTCTAATTAATAGTCGCACTTGGGAGGAGCATCTCAATATTTGGATTAGGCCTTACAACTTTTGTTTGAGCATCAACTTTATGCCTAGCAATCAAAGTTTTCTTTTAGAATGCAATAAGTAGAGTAGTTGGGTCACATTGTCTCCAAATATGGAGTTAAAGTGGATTCTAAAAATATCCAAGTTGTTCAAGAATAGCCAAAGCCTCAAACCCTCAAGGAACATCAAGGATTTTTGGAACTCATTGGATATACCGAAAGTTTGTGCTGAACTATAGAAATATAATGGTCCCTTTAGCAACTTTGTTGAGAAAGAATTCAATTATTTGGTTAGAACTAGCATAAAGTTTTTAGGGAATCAAAACAAGTTGACAACCACAACGATGTTAGCAATGTGAAATTTTTCTAATGTAACAACCCATTCTGACTCACTGGTTCAACTGACTAAACTTAAAGGGGGTAACTTGATTTAACTCTAATGATCATCCAATATTTAATTAGTATAAGGCATAGATAACCACTTTTGGGTTTTGGTCATTGCAGTCGACCTTCAAGTGGACAAGATTAGTCAGCTCCTGTAAAATGCTTTAGTGATCCCTTCTTTCTTACCCTCTTACTCGACATGAGACAATAGGACCATAGCGTGGGGTTTTCCTCTAAGGCCTATAACACTTGGAGGGGGATGCCCTTTCCCCATCCCAACATGTTTCATATCTTAAACATGTGAGGGTTTCATAGTGTGATGCCTTAGTGCTTAATTGTTTCCATCTTCTCATTGATTCAATGAATGCCATTGCCACTCCCTAGCTTTGGTCATGGTCTTGTCAAAACTATGGGTATTGCGATGGATAGTCCCATACCAATTCATCGTGGAATACTTCCAAGCCTCATCGTCTGGATTTCCTACCCATAGCTTGATCAAGAGACCACCACTGTACTACTCAATAAATGGCTTGATGGAATGTCCCATACCATTCCATTTTACCTACCCGTCTTAGCCTTTCTTGCTAAGAGTGACCACTTATGATATTAGTTTATTGCCTTCACGCAATATAACTGAGTTTGGGTAGTTTTCAACTTTTGGTTGTTTTTTTTCCACATTTAACTATATCTGAGTAAATCTTGATCGAAGGCTATTTGAGACAATATTAACTAAGTGGCCCATAACAATCCCATGTCTCATTAACCAAGGCTCCTCACTTTAAAATAAGGGAAGAACCCTAAATTCTTTAATATTCCCTGCTTTCATTTTGTTAATAATTTTTACTCTTGATAGTAAATATTTCAATAAGATATTTATTTAACTTTAACTAAATTTATATTTAGTTAAAATTCCCAATAAAAGATTTCAAAATAAGCTTCATAATAATAGCGCTCCTATTTTAAGAAAATAAGAATGTGCACATTCATTTTTATTTTTTATTTTTTGGATGACAAAAACATTATATTAAAATGGCTTAATCATACAAAAAAAAAGGTGGGTGGAATTAACACACCCCGAGCATACAACCAACACACTGTGTGCTAAACAACTAGCATAACTTACAAAAGTTCACAAGAAAACCAAACAGAGAACTGCATAAAAAAACAACTAATAGACTATGCATCATTGTCGTGTAGGGGCTGGAGGAACAAGATTCACTACACAAGGAGCATTACTCCAATGATCAATAAGGTCCCGTAAGTGATGAAGCTCTATATTCACTTTTTCTGCTTGCACTGAAATCTACAGCCAACAATCATAGAAAACCTGATACTTATCAGTAAGAGAAAAAGTAGAAGGCTCCTGCTGGCTAAAAATCACTCTGTTACGAGTTTTTTACAAATAAAAAAGAATCCCCACTCTAAAGATATGCCACACAGGAACAAGCTTTTCAGAAAACTCAAGTGGATCTCCTAACAAAATATTCACCCAAGAACAGGGACCTCTCATATATGGTCTGAAAAAAGAGAAAATCCACTGCCAAGCCTCTTGAGCTCTCACGCAAGACCAAAACAGATGATGCACATCCTCCTATGCTCCACAAGATCTGCAAGAAATATCATTCACACCCAAATATCTAAGCCGACCAATAGGAAGCCCTTGAAACAATAAACTTCAAGCAAAAAAAAACTTGCTTAAGTTCAAAATACTTTACTTGGGATGTATTAAATCTGAAAAAGATTTAATACACAAAATAATATAAATAAAAAAAGATTTGAATTGCCATAAACAAAGACAATATAATCTTAAAAACATTTATAGATGAAAAAAAAAACATCCTTTTATATTTATTAATAAAGTAAATATAATCATATAAAACACACTATAATTTAAGAAGTCTTTGTCTAAGGATTCTCCGAAGCATAAAACAATAATAAAAAGAAATTTATCTAATATTAATAATTGTACTTTCTGAAAGATAATAAAATAATAGTATGTATTCCTTATATTTAAGAAAATCAAAGAACGCTAAGCGTTTTAGAGAGATCTCGGTTAGTTCAAGAAAACTTATTTTGTGCCGATCTTAATTATTGAGCTAAAAATCATTAAGTGCCGTAATGATAGCTTCTTCTTTTAGAAAGGATATAATGTAATTACAAAATAGGGATGATGCATCATCATTTGATATAAAATAAAATGCTGATTTCTCTGCTATCTGCAACCAGGTATTCTTCTACCTTCTCCAGCGTATCGGGAATTTGAAGAAGTTTAATTGTTAGGGATCAGAACGGCTCCATGAATGCATTTTATTTGTGAATACAAAGAAACAGATATCCGTGACAAATACAAAGAAACATTTGGAAACGAGTTTATGACAGATTTATTTGAAGACAGTAAAATAGAAAAAGTTTGGAGAATTGCTAACACAAATCAGCAGGAGAAGGAACAACCTTTTCAAAGATATTAAAGATCATATAATATGATTTGAGTAATTGTACTTCCATATTTGAGGTCCCACAGACCATATTTAGGTCTCACGGACGTAATTAAAATCTTTCATTTATTCATTCAATGCAACTATGGCTAGCCTATCTATTTGACTGCCATTCAATAATAATGAATAATCATACAACGCTGTTCTCTGTAAAGAACGTCTAATTAAGACATAAGAACAAGGTTTTTAAAATTACGAAACAAAATAAAAGTCGAATATCATAGTCTATGTGCTTTATACACATCAACTAATCTCAAATTAGCCTAACAGGTAAAACATAAACATAATGAGTTTGGGTTTGGCCAAGAACCGATAGAATTAAATGAATAAAGGTCAAAGCCTAACATAAGAATTTCACAGTACTTTAGCTCAGAAGAAAAGTAGCCAATCTAATTATTTGACTCAGGCGATACAGAATATTTTCATTAAGCAAGGGAAAACAACTTAGTTTCATTACTATTCACTAAACTCGACAATATTCGATAATTCTTGAGTAGACAAACAATAAAAAAAAATCGGTAATTTCAGGTAGGCACCATTTCAACAAGGGAGACGTCACACTTTTCAACCTTCGTTACCTTACTATTCATCAAACTCAGAAATACTCAGCATTTCTTGGGCAGACATAAATGTTTTAAAAGATAGGCAAATTTAGGCAAGCACCAATTAAAAAAGGGAGACGTCACACTTTTCAACCTCCGAATTATGAATTAAAAAAATATTAATTCCAAGAAAGCATTAGACAATGGCCAACGGTTTTATCAAACCACTCCCATTCCACATACATATATATATATATATAACAAGGAGTGATATATGCAGAGTGTTTTTAGACTGCCCCATTCAACTTCATTCTAGGCAGACATAAAGTGCATTGCAGAGGCGATGCATATTTTCCTTCAACTTCAATAACTGCTGATATAAGGCATATTAAGAAAAAGCGACACATATAAGCTAGGGTTTGCTATTGTGGGAGCGATTATTTTTCTGTAGAATTAAGGGGCTGCGACGACCATCATAGTGATTCCTCCTATGAATCTAGGGATCGACTGTTGTTGCAGGGCTGAATCTGGGGTTGCGATGACGATTCACCTTAAAGCTAGGGTTTGTTACAATGGGGTGAGTGTTAAACATTGCAATCTACAGTGCATTCTTGTCTCCCACTGCATCCTACAACTTCTAGCTCTGCTTGATGATAGACATCAAAGTTTTCAAATATCGATGGATTCAAGATTTTTTGAACTTGTCTATGAGCGGGAATGGTGTGTAGGGTAGCAAGGATGGAGTTCAGGGTTGCAAGATTGACGACCAGGGTAGCAAGAATGGTGAGAAGATGGTAAATATTTTGGGGAGGTGACAGAAAAACATGAGTGGAAGATGGTCTTGTTGGTCTTGTGGAAGATCACATGTTTTTGTCAAGTGGAGAGGTAGGCATTTTGGCTTGTGTGGGTTCCCTACCAGGTGGTGCTGTGAATAGGGCCCCTTTGGGGGCTTCAATCCAAAAGCCCTTCGATCCCAGTGTTGGATCTTCATTTACAGCGATAGTTTCATCTCATCCAGGTTTATGTTTGTTGAACACCGTTTTGTATATTTCTTTGGTTGAAGACATCCTCTGTGTTCCTGAGGGCCTGATTAAGCTCACGATGGAGGATGAAACCTTCAATTTGGTAGGCAAGTTTTTGGGTGACCAAGCAAATCTAGACGATGTTAGGAGGTGGGCTTTATCCAAATGGCGATCTCAAGGTCACCAGGATATTGTCGTTTTTCCCAAAGATTTTTTCATGTTCAAGTTCAATTGTGAAGAGGATTCTAGGCGAGTCCTTTGCAGAGTTCCGTGGTTCTTTGGGAGCGAGGCCTCTTCCTGTGTCAGTGGAGCCCAGATTTTTGCCCTGATACGCAAAAAATCAATATGACAATATGACCCCTCTTTGGGTTAGACTCCCTGGCTTACCCTTTTCTAATTGAAAATGATTCTTTTAACAATGGAATTGGGGTAGTTTTGATGCAAGGAAGACCATTGGCTTTCACCAGTAGAGCACTATCGATAGGAATTTGGGCAAATCCACTTATAAAAAGGATATTCTAGCCATATTACATGCTAGTAATCATTGGTGACCATATCTTATTAGGCATCACTTTTCAATCAAAACATACCATCAAAGTCTTAAGTATTTCTTGGAACAATGGGTAGCCACACCCGAACAATTGTGGTGGGTATCTAAATTGTTGGGCTATGATTATGAAATCACATATAAAAAAGGAAAGGAGAATATAGTGGCAGATGCACTATCCCAATAGTATGAAGATCAAGGTATGCTAAATGCTATATCCACACTACTTCCTCAATGAACCAATCAACTCAAAGAGGTCATGGCTAAGGATTCTAGTTTGCAAACCTTGACCCACAAACTTGAAGCAGAACCTAACTCATGCCATGGATATGTATGGGATGGTCAAGATTTGAGATATCATGATCAACTTGTTGTCCATCAAAATTCACAAACATGAGAATTCATCTTACAAGAAATGCATGCGTCACTGACGACAGATACTTGGGGTTTCTTAAAACCTATGAAAGGGCCACACACACTTTCTTTTGGAAGGGAATGAAAAGGAATATTCAAGATTTTGTGGTAGAATGCGATAGATGCCAAAGGATGAAAGGAGAAACTATTTGTACATTGGGAATCCTTTTGCCGCCACCAATTGTGAAATAGGTGTGGACATACAATTATATGGATTTCATTGAAAAGTTACGAAAATCTAGAGGAAAATTAGTTATTCTGGTGGTAGTGGATCATCTCACAAAGTATGCTCATTTTTGTTCCTTATCCTATCCCTACATAGCCTCTATAATTGCTAGATCTTTTTAGACTTCATATTTCGCCTTCATGGAATGCCCAAATCTATTGTGTTAGATAGGGACCCTACTTTTACCAGTCAATTTTGGTAGAAACTGTTTAAGTTGCAGGGCACTCACCTCAAAATAAGTTTAGCTTATCACCCTCATACTGATGGTCAAACAAATTTTGTCAACAAGTGCTTGGAAACATATCTATGTCGCTTTGCATCAGAACATCCTCCACAATGGGCTAAATGGCTCCCTCTGGCTGAATGGTGGTATAATACTTCATATCATATTGTTATAAAGGTTACACCATTTGTAGTATATGATTGTCCTCCACCAACACCCTCATACATTCCAAGAAGCGAAAAGGTTCAAGCTGTAGATACCACTCTCCATCAACATGTAGTCATCCTTCGGCAACTTAAGGTAAATCTTGAATTGGCCCAAAATCGTATGCGTGAGCAAGCTGATCAACAATGTTCTGAGCGCAACATTGAAGTGGGAGATATGGGCTTTCTCCGTATGTATCCCTACAAACAATCATCACTCTAGCTTCATGGGTGCCAAAACTTGTAGCAAAATTTTGTGGTCCATACTAGGTATTACAACAGACCAGTTCAACTGCCTACAAATTGGCACTTCCACCCACCTCCAAGATCCATCCAGTCTTTCATGTCTCCTTGAAGAAGGTTGTTGGCAACAGGGTACATGTTCAATCCACACTACGAGAACTAGATGAAGAAGGATCCATCATTCTCGAGATTGAATGAATTTTGGACTAGAGATCACGCACTCTTCATAACTATGCCATCATTGATGTTCTTGTGCAGTGGTGGGGATGACAACTTGAAGATGCCACATGGGAGTCACTTCAATAGCTACAAAAATAGTTTCCTCATCTCCAATTTTGAAGACAAAGCTTTTTGAAGAAGATGGACATGTTAGGACCCTATCTTAACATTACTATGTAATGACCTCCTTTCTAACATGGGGACCCCATCCTAGTGATATTATGTATTATTTTTTAACGTGCATGTGACTCTGGAGGCACCTAGACAAGTGGGGCCATTTAATTTAACCATTATAAAGAATGTAAGTGTTTCTTTAGTAGAAGATTATAGCTTAGGTCTCCACTTACATGTAAAGTTGATCCTTGAGCGATTGTTAGGGTTATGAAGAGTCTTTAAGAAGGCAACAAAGCATAGATGGATGTATCTAATTTTGCATATTGTATTGAAGCCTTGTTTAGGAGGTTGTCCCCTTGAAGAGGCTCATGATTATTTATTGTGATTAATTTAGTTGTTGCATTTCCATTTCGTATTGCAATATTTTTGCTCATTTCATGATTTCCTATATTGATTACAATATTTATGTGGATGTGGCTATTTTAATTAGAATGTTCCTAACAAAGATGATCCAAGTTATGCTTGCTTGCTCATTGACACAAGATACTCTTACCCTATACTTTTTTTATTATTAGGATAATTATTAGTTTTTTTTTTTTTAAATTGAAAGTGTCTTTGATTATCATATTAGTCCAAAAATATAATATTGAATTTGTTTTTAAGTAATTATTGCAATCATGTGCATAATTTGACAATATGTGACTAACTTAGGCTACTACTATATATATTATAATAAACTTTTTTTTAAACCAAATTTCTATAGTAAAATGATTAATAGAAGTTAAGTTTTGGATACCCAGAAGTTACTCACTATCATCATGCTTATGACATTTACTATATCCAATGCATTTAATAAGATGAATTATAATTTTCTGATTAAAAATATTTTAATTTAAAGTTGCCAATGTTAGAATATTATATATAATTCATATTGCAATAAATTCAAAAATGACGTATTAGAATTATTTAGAAGATGCCTTGGAAATAAAGATAAATTTCACTCTTAAGTTTGTGTAGAGTTGTGGATAATGCATGCGTATAGTCTTTAGTGAATTAAGTTGTACTCATATATGCATTGAATCATCAATGATTTACTCAATTTAGGCTCACATACATAAGTATTATGAATATTATTATCTAAGACAATGATGCATTTGAGTCATATTCATTCACAAACTAAAATAAATTTATTAGTTGTGTTATCATCTTGACCACATGAGAGTAATTATAATAAATATAATTCAAAACAAATCTGTTTTGTAAATGTATATTTTGAAGATACATTATGCTGAATGTGTAGTGGTGTTTTATAAGCAATCATGTATACTTTGTGCATCTTGTGTTTACTATACTTGACTTCTTTTATTCTTTTTATATAATTATGCTGATGGTTTATAGCATCTCTATAAACATGATATTTGGTTTCTAAGACTTAGGTTTGTGCTATTGAAAAATAGGAAGACATTATCTCGTAGAAAGATGAAGTTTAAGAGACCTTGTAAGAAGCAAAAATAATACTTTTTGGAGAGAAATAAAAAATGGATATTGTTAATACAAACTATAGATAAAAGATACATTGAGGAAGTGTAAATAGGTCTTTCTACCTTATCCATCGTAGCCTTTTGCATTTCAACTTGAAATTTAATGTTTTATGCCTCAAAAAGTTAGTTTAAAGAATAATCCAATGATTAAATGTAGCATAACATTTTTTTTTTGGAAAATGAAGAATGTTTATATCTAGCAATCTTTATATGATTTAAAGGAAATTTTAGTTACGGGGGGGGGACTTTTTAGCTTAGAAATAAACATAGGACCCTTATATGCCTTCTACTTTCATCTATTCAAAGGATATTCTTTTACGATGGTTTTCATCCCAACATGGATACTTTCTACGACACATTATATACCCAACTAAAGGACAAACATCTCTCACTTACCTTTCTATTCACATTAAATGCTATAATATGTAAAATAAGAAGTAAGCTAAAACATAAAATGATTTATATATATTATAAATGCAAGAATAACATGATTTCATATGTGAAAAATGAAACATTAAGGGAAATATAAAAAATTAAGAAGTGGAAATAAATGTGATAAAAAGTTAAAAAAATGGATAAATTGTCATAAAATAAGTAAAGGAAAATTTAAAATAAGGATAAGAGAAAATTTATTAGGTTGTGCATCAAGGCTAAATAAATGAAACTAAAACATATGAGATTGTATATGGAACTCTTGATTTATTATAAAATGTTGATATAATTGATTTTTCTTGTGGCACAAAGGATTTCGGTAAAAAAATATCTTTTGATACTAGTGTTCATGTGATATATCTATTGTTGATATTGTGCATGAATATATGAAGTTATGGGTCACATGACAACAATGTTGATAATGCTACTTGTCACGATGAGCATAGGGATTTGGTTTTTTAAAAACTATGATAAAGAATTGTAAACATATTAATGAAGAAAAGGGAATTTACTAACATAAAATTAGCTACAAGCAAGCAATGGAGCAAGTAAACCATGGAATAAAGTGAGAGGATAAGCAATGGATGCCTCTATTATATTAGTCAAATAGTTATTGATGACATCAAGTTTATATAGAAAAGACATTATATATATATATATATATATATATATATATATATATATATATATATATATATATATATATATATATATATATATATATATATATATATATATATGACTAATCCATTTGCTTTTGGAATAGGTATAAATACAATAAATTAAGTTTAGCATGAAAAACATTGTTATAATCATTGTACCAAATTAGGATATTTGAAATCCAATAGTTGGACTTTGGCATTTTAAGGACATGTTTACAAAGACAAATTTAGATTTGCATACAATTGATTATCATTGGACGAATGCAAGCAGGTGCCACACAATCACATACACTTTCTATAGGATTTTATGAAAGAATATATTCACACGTGAATGGACTAAGAAGGGTGAAATATACTTAAATTTATTTATTTATGGCTTAGTAAATAAAAGTGTCATATGTATGCTCAATTCACCCAAATATGATTTTAGATAGTCCAATGAAAATGGACATATTTGTGAAAATTAATGAAAGAAATTATGAATGAGGTAATCGGAAAACAAAAAAAAATCCTTATCTAGTGAAACAAATTTCAATGAGATGGCTAATGGAAATATAGAAATGGTTAAAAGGTAAACCATAAAAATACTTAGATGATCAAGTTATGCCATATCAGATACAAATGGATTTTAACCATGAGATACCAGTAGAGTAGGCAATTTATTTTACAAGTATATTGAATGATATTCATGACTGTTTGAAGAACCAAATGATGATCCATAAGTTTAAAGATTTGAAGAACCATAAAATAGTTATAGTTCATGTATCAATGTAAATAAGTACCTAGATGGTCTTGAATAAGAGTTATCCTTACTGTGAATCAATGACCATTGCCATTTGGATAAATAAGATAATAAGCTCAACCACATTTGACCATTATTTTGGTCATTTTTTTTATGGATTTATACTTTTGAAATTATTATAGTACGAATGATAATCTATGTATTTTAAATTGCTTAATTAGGATTCTAGAATTATTTAGAAGTGTAAAGGTAAATATCAGTCTTAATATTGAGCATAATTATAGATAATGCATGCTTATAATATTTAGTGATTTAAGGTTTGGGGACCCTTTCAAAATCCCTTCTTTAATCAAAATACAAATTTAGTGATTTAAGTTATATTTATGTATATATCATGTTATTCATGATTTACTAGAATTATACTCGTGTATGAGTATTATGAGTATTCTTGCCTAAGTTTGATCTATATGGATATATGATCAACCACAAATCAAATGTTTGAAATATAAAAAGAATAAAAAAACAAGAAGCAAAATTAAATTTACATGCATTCACCCAACTTGACTATTAATATCTACATCTAGATTTAGAGAATTAAGAATAATTTGGGAATCTATAAATGTACGATATTAGATACATAAATGTACAATATTAGATACTATAGAGGCCATCCTAGAAGGTAAAGTAGGGGTAATATTGGAATTTCAAATAACTACTTCAAATATCACAAATCCAACTACCTTTCCTATGAATATGAACCAAATATTTTGATTGCATAATATATTGTAAATTTACCCCCTTGAATGGGGGTAATAGGCCTTGAATACAATCATACAATGAGACATCCCTCCATTTGTAGTAAGTTCTTGAACAAATACCACCAATGCAATCATTTTTATGTATGAACTTACATAGAAGGTGTTATTTGTATATGTATGGGAGTATCTAATATTTGTTGCAGTGACTATGGTCCATCCTGAGGATATTCTTGTGTAGGGGCATCTTTGCCTAAGTAAACTTCTAGATGATGAAGGGGTTTAGCTGAGACCTCCTCAAGTATAGAGGTCCACCAGAACATCCATTATGGGAAAATATGTTATTATCACTAATGTCTTCTCTCCTTGGCCCCTTAGTTAAAATTATGAGGGGGTGTTGAAAATGTATTATGATTTATGGCCAAGGCTAACATTTTATGATGCACTTTTGTATAGGCCTACAACATTCATTATATAATGTATTTAATTATTCATTTATGTAAGCTCTATGGGTCGTGTTTAACATTGTTATGGTGAAACCCATCGTATAATTTGTAATTAACTTAAAATATTTCTTGTTATGTTGATTTATGTTAACTTAATTATGTAATTGGGGTTTTTAGCATTGGTATTAATACGTACCACCCACTCCATTCATTGTATTGGAGTGTTTTGATTCTTATATATGGATAATATAGTGATTATTTGGCACTCAAGGGCACCATAGTCTATATATCTCTCTCTAGTCCCTTTTTTATGTTTTTTCTATAAGATTTTAGGGAATGGATTACTTCTATTTCTTATTGGAAATAGATGTGAAATCCAACACCATAATGGTCTTGTCTATATTCATTTTGTGATGTTCAAAACATCCCTAGGATGTCTACCCACTCTTGTAGATTGTAAATGTAATAATTTATATAAGATATTCATGTCATCATTGTGTAAAAGGGTATTTTGTCTTAGATTTGGTATGCAATACCAAATGTTTCTCATCCTCAACTTTTAATTGCTTATAAAGGAGACAAAGGTGCTCTTTTAAATTAATATTTTTCTATCTTGTCATGTTAGTTGCAAGATGATGAAAACTTAGTCTAGATTAGGAGATAGATACTTGGTGAATATCATAGTCATCTAAGGATTATCATTGTCCTTTTCATTCTCAAGTTTATTAGAGAAAAAATATTATCCAATGATTTTGAGAATAATAAGTAACTATCCAAATTAGATTCGTTCAATCTAAATTCAAAATAGTATATAAGCAAGATTATCAAATCCACAACAAACAATAAGAAGAAAAATTCCAATACCAATACCACCATATCTAAGTATGAGAAATCTAAAAATCATTATTTTTATTGTGAGAAGTATATACATACTAATTATCCTTTTTGGGATCTATATCCCAAACTCCATATTAAAAATAGTAAGAATTTAGAAAAAGGATTTAACTTCTAAGTTTAGAGTCAATAGGGATTGAATATGAATAGGAGGTTAATAAGAGGATTGATTGTACCACTAGATCAAATAGGAAGAAATACTAAGAATAAGACTCAAAGACCAAATTTTATAAAAGACTCAATGCAAAAGAAAAATTAAAAAAAAAATCCAAGAAGATGCTAAGCTTAAGAGGAAATATTATCTCTTCTAAAATACCAAGTAAATATGACCATGTTGCATGCTATGATAAATGGAAGCTATATAAACATCATGATAAATTATTTTTATGAAAACTAGGCTTGAATACTATACCTCATCTAATAGCATTTCATTTTTGGGGATCCATAGGGATATTACATTGAAAGTGAAGAGGTAATAAGAGGTAAAGTTTGTAATTTTAACTATATTGATGTAATTCCACTTGATGTGCACAAAGTGCTCCTTTGTACAACCTTATTATGGAATAAAATAACATTCATATGAATAAAAAGGATAGTTACTACTTGCTAAAAAATGTATGTCATTGATGCATATAAAAATGTAAGCATAAAATCTCATGTGCATCTCATCAAATGACGTCTCTCATCAATGAAAAATATTTGTGTTAATGATATTAAATGCAAGGTAGAGATAAAAAATCAAGAAAGGAATAAAAAGGTAATAATTTTAATGTATCTTCAAAGGATTCTATCAAAAACTAGGATACTTGCTACCAAAGAGAGGTGGAGATAGTATTTTGTTAATACCAAATTCACCATTATGTAATATTGGGTTATATAGATAATATATAACAAAATACAATAATATGAATAGATAAATATAAAACTTGTCATATTAGGCATATGTTAGATAAAACCCCTCTCTATATAGGTCACTAAGTATCTGAGTTTTTTTGATGACACTTCAAGGATGTGTGTGTACTATAGGATACTCAACAAGATCAACAATACAAGTAGATATTGTTCTTTTTAGAATTAATCTAACACCTTTGGTAAAATTTAAAGTGCAAATTATTTCATCTATTCGTACTTCAAATTGGATCAACATTAATCAAAGATAAGGAAGGAGGTGGTTGCTTTCAAAATCAAATAAATCTTATATTAATGGCTTTTTCTTATTTTGGGTTTTTGTAATGAACACAATACTTTAATAAGAGTAATAAATAATATATTAATCAATGCTTTACTTGATAATTTTTCAATATGCGCCTTTGGAAGAGCATATGCATAATTTGGACCAGGTAGTAAAATCATTGAACCAAAACCATCTTCATAGCAAGTTGTAATATTGAGACTTTTGCAAGGCAATAATTAGATTACTTTGGGTTTTTTAGAAGTGGATGATTATATTCAATCAATATTGAAACTATCACCAATTTATAAATACTAGGCAACATGAAGTAATCTATGACCAAATTATTGAGGATGTATAATATTTGAGGAATTTCATTATTTTTTCTTTAATATTGTTATTCCTCTTGATGTTCATTCCAAAAGGAAGGTAAGTAATTTCATCTAGATAATATATAATAATACACTTTTGATAGTTTAAAGAACCTAATAAGTAATGCACCTATCATGATTACTACATCAAAGAGGTATTACTCTATATGCTAGGATAACACTACCACAATGAGAGAAAAAGTCATATATGATAAGGAAAATACACTTTTAAAATTATTGATTAATATATATGGTTAAAGTAAGGTAGAATATCGTTGTGCTAGTAAGTAGAAGAACGAGGATATAAATCCATTAATATAGAAAATCAAATACTTTATTAGAAAGTAAAGAAACCATAAAATTATCTTTAGGGAGAGATGTAACCATTAAATTATATTTAGGGAGAGATGTATGAGATGCATAGGAATATCTATTGGAAAGATGTTCCTACTTATTTTATATTTATAAAATAAAATTACTACCTTCTACTAATGATTAATGTAAGATACAAATACATTAGAGGAATATAAAGAAATACTAGATAAGTAGTTCATCTTATCTCAATTACAAGAAAGGGCACATACTTATATAATTATCAAATTTTCTTGTTCTATTTGTTCCATTGGTTGGAACATGTTAATAAAGCTCTTATATCAAGTTCTAGATGCATAAGAGTTGGTTCCTAGTGACTAGTATGAATATTTTTATTTTCTATTGGTGTTAATGACACTAGCATTTTTACCTTAGATTGGTAATATTAGTGTTGAGTATAGCACTTGGTCCAAAGCTCTAATAATTATCACTAAGTACTGTTGAGATATTATCCAAATAACTACCCCATCATAAAGCAACATGTCCTTTTGCTTCTAAGAAGGGAATTAGGCGATGATACATCTTCTCAATCTAATTGCAAGCCAACTATTTGCATTGGTGGATATGTTGATCAACCTTCACAACTTGAAATATGATTATTTCTAAAGTCATTATGCAATTGGTATAATCATCCATAAGTTGATTCGTTTTTTGATGGAGTGGTGCAATTAGGATCTAATTCTAAAGGCCAAAGTTATTTTTCCATATTTGAGGTATATAGCATAGGTGGAAAGTATGGACAAAGAAGATTCATTTCAAATTTGGATGACAACCTAAGTACAAAAATGATTTTATCTCAAATATATCTTCTACTTGTTGAATGAGTCTATAAAATCCATATCAAAAAGTAAATATATTACAATGCAAGCATTAAAGATGTTATTTTTACATGCGAAGCCAAACCTTATCTCTAAATTAGCATTGATATGGTGTTTTATACTTATCTTGGTGATATTTATACTTAGATCTAGTCTATTGGAGGATCTCATGCACATGGAACTAAAATTACAAAATTGATTTAAAAAATTGCTTCCATTGTTAACCTCTTTTTTGGCATGAGAGTGTGCAAAATTATCACTAATTGGAAAGGCATGTCCCTTGGACTATAAAGGTATGAAGATCAAAACTATAGATATTTTAGACATAAGGGTTCGAAGGAGATACACAACCATATGGTTCATTACCTTTAGTTGTCCATCGATTTTAGGATGAAATATAATTAAAGAGGCTAGGTTGGTATCTATAATAGACCAACAAATGGATCAATAAGTACAAATAAATATGATATTTTTATAAGACACGATGGTATGTGGTAATAAAAAGTGAACCCAAACAGGTTTAGAGAAGATATAAGTGTTATATTTCCTTGAAATTCTTGTGTTGAAATTATAATATGATTCATGACCAAGATTGACATTGTACAATGTTTTGGATGGGCCTAAGGGAATTTCATTGTACAATGTATTAAATCTTTGTAATATTTTATTATATAAGCCCTGTGGGATACAATTAACCTGGTTATAGTTAAATCCCTTTTATTACTTGTAACTAATATAAATCCCTCTTGTTATGTAAGCTTAGGCTAAATGTTATTATGTAATTGGGGTTTTTTATTGCTATAAATACCCTCCTCCCACTCCTTTGGTTATTGGAGTGTTGTGTAATACTATCTATATATATAGTGATTATTTATGGTGGCTACGGGAAACCATCAAATATTTATATTTCATCCTTCATTTTCACTTTCTATATAAGATTTGAGTGAATGGTTTGCTTTTATTCATTTTTGAAAAATAATGTGAATTTCAACATGGTATTAGAGTGGGAATGGAGTAGCATTTATTGGTCACATAGGAGGTCTTTTCAATACCTCTAATATTTCTTTGAAGCCTCATAAGTCAATCTTGACAAAATAAGCAGTGACAAATCAATGTTATTTGTCCTTTTCTTATAATGATCCATTTGAATATTTTTTAGAAGGAAGATTTAATTTTTTAAAAATAGGCATCATCACATGTTGCTCTCTCCTTACTACCTCTTTTGTTGCATCCACTTTTGGCATGAGTATTGCTTATTTTAATTCTAAAAATATTTCTTTGGAACCTTTATACTCTATGGATTCAAGGTTTGGTCCATCTACATGGGTAGTGATAAAGCGATCATAGCAACAATAGACTAAGTGTTGCATTAGTGACTTGAATCTCATTGTGATTAGACTAGTTGCATCCTAAAAACTACTATCTTAGTAGGGATGATTTTGTTTTGAAGGAGGGATGCCTCTCTCTATTACATCTTATGCTATGACAAATATGGACAAGTGAATGATTATTAAGGAACCACTATGATTGATCATGGGGTAAAATACATTTGTTGATTTACAATGTAGGTGTTTTTGGTGTTTTTGTATCTATTCCCTCATTGGACACTTCCACGAATTTTTTTATATTAATGTTCCATCCAAAAAGCATGACATAGTAGAAGAAGGGTATTGACTAAGGTGCTTTGCAAGAAGGTACGTTATTCAAATCCAACACAATTTGGTTTGTGGGTGTTTAAGTAAGGTGCCATTCACATCAAGAGGTGAATACACCTTTTCCCTCCTAGTGCATTCACATAGATGGTTGGCTAGCTTAGCTAACTCAAGCCATTTATTGAGCTAAAGTCTAACATTCAAACCTTACCCTCTTTGTTGCCTTGCAGGTGCAAGTGTTATTTGGTCGAATGAGGTGGCATCTAATGTGGCTATTGAATGCGACAAATTTTTTCTATTTATACTAGTCAAACCAATAAGCAAGAAGCAAGTATCGACAACTAGGAAAACTAGATGAGATGGAGTGGAAAAAAGTGTTTGGAGCACAACAAAAAATTAAAACTTGACAAGTAGTAGGTCAATATTGGCTCTTGCAACCCTAGAGTTTGAGCATTTAATTTTTTATATTTTGGGATCCATTAGGGAAAAAATAATGGAGGCATAAAGTTTGCATACAAAAGTATCTTGATCTAGTTTTTCAAACCGTATTATTTTTTGAGGTCTATGCATTGTTTGCATCAGTTCATGGATCTGTTGTAGTGTTAGAGGTAAAATTATGTAAGATGGATCACAAAGACCTAGTTACTTTCCTCAATGGGTAAAATTATAGTGTCTAGTCAACTTAGATGATTGACCCACTAAGATATAAGAAACTGTGGTGCATCTTTCAAGAGGATGAAGTGCCTATTATTGATGATGAAAATTTCCATCAAAGATAAGAGACTCTTGGTCTATTTTCCTTATTGATTTAATCAAAGTTACTTTTCCACATCAAATAGGAGAGTGACCCTATCAAGGTATGGTAAAAAGAACATGATATTTTTGGAAAAGATAATACTAATAAAGTAAGTCACTTGGAATTGGAGCTTTCCTCATTTAAACTAGTTGAGTTTGATAATGTTGAGGATATATTGCAAGATTCAAGGCTGTGATGGAAGATATTTCATCTTATGGATACAAAAAGAAAGATGATGCAATGGATAACTATTAATCTTGCCATGGAGGCAAAAAGAGAGGTTATGTAGAATGCATAAAAATTATTATTGCAAATATATCCCTCTTTTTATATGTTGAACCTAATGGTTCATATGATTCCTATGTTTCTATAATCTCAAAATAATCTTTCTCTTGATCAACTTTTTTCTCTCCTAGTTTACTTTTAGGTAGAAATATGAAATTATGGTGGGACTCCACTATGGCAGAATTGGTATATGCTACGAACTTGATTGAATTGAGAATTAGTATGGAAACCTACTAAGTGATAGCTTCTAAATCTAGGGAACCCTGGGAGATTTTGAATGGGCAATCCTGAGCCAAATCCGGTTTCTAGAGACAATAGTTTCTCTTCCTAGAAAGGGATAGGTGCAGAGACTCAATGGAAGTTATTCTAACGAATGAATATCATTTGACCCAACACTGTATCTATAGAGTGCTCTCTATATTTAGACTTTGAAGAAAAAGTCTAATATACCATCAATTAAACAAAACTCACGATTAGAACTTGAATCGTTCTATACATTTCACTACTTTTACTAGATTTTTTCAGTAAAAGGCTTAGTTCAAATTCAAGTTCAAGGAACGATTAATTGAAGTAATTGAATTAGGAACTTCTCTAGAGAGAGTCAACTTGGGTTTTTGAATCAATGATTGTACGAGGATAAATATAGAATCCAATTATACATGTTAATGCCAACAAAAATTGCAAATTAAAGTAGGAAGAAAATCCATCGATTTTTTAGACCGTGAGGGTTCAAGTCCCTCTATTCCTAAGTTCATATCCAAAAGACTGATTTCTTGTTCTTTTTTTTTTGCTTTACCAATTCTATCAAAAATTTCAAATTCCAACTTTATTTGAAATATCTACTCTTGTTATTATTACTTCCCTACTTTGAAAAAAATAGAAATAGTTGTGAAGAAATAGAAACATGAATCTTTCGATCTTACAACAAGTTGATAATATAATCAATTTATACATTTTATGATATATGATCTATATATATATATATATATAGATCATATATAAACCATATATGGGCGGCGAATTGGAAATTATTTGATCGTTTGCAATCTTTCAAATAGTGACTTCCCAATCCAAAATGAGGATTCTTTTTTGTTTTCCCCTTTGAAAAAAAATCTTTTTTTTTTGTTGCAAATTCAGGTTTTGCACTAGGATGATGATGATCCACAGGGAAGAGCCGGGATAGCTCAGTTGGTAGAGCAGAGGACTGAAAATCCTCGTGCCACCAGTTCAAATCTGGTTCCTGGCATACAGACTCATCTATATACCTTAAAAAAATGTATCTGTCCTATCTAGATATATATCTAGATATATGTATCTATCTAATTTGGTATAGAAATAATACCAATCATACTAGACAGAAGAAAGATGTTCCGTTCTCTTCTTCTTTTTTGTTTATATTCTCCTTCTTTGCTCTGATTGAATCCTAATACTCTGTACATATCAAATTGAGAAATAAAAAGTATGGGAAGATTTGACAGGAAAAATAGATAAATCTATTATCTACTAAAACTAGTACAAGATCAAATTGGATCTTTCCTTTTCGTACATGGGATGTACATGGTATATCATTTGTGGTGTACCAATAAAATATTTTCTTCATCCATCCTTCTTACATATCCAGGAATGTATTAGTGTAGACATAGAAAATTGACCCACTTTGAGTGGGCAATCTTCCTTAGTGCCCCTAAGAGGCCCTCAACCCCTGCCAAGAGCAAGGGAAGACCTCTTTGCCTCATTTTTTTAATTTGTTTGCCTTTTAGCAAAATCACTCCCAGTATTTATGAGGCGCGACTTCGCACCAACAATATCGCGCCCCGTAAGGATGGGACATGACTTTGTTATTTAACCTTTTTTTAAGTTTATTTTATTTTATTATTTTTGAGCCCACTTAGACCCAGGTTTAAACCCTCTAGTGTGTTTTGGCATTGGATGTGAGTTTATTTTTTCCTGCCTTCTTCCTTCAATTTCATCTATAAAAGAAAAAGTGTTTTTGCTAAATCAGATATAGAGAAATATGTGAAAATTATTATATGTGATATGCAAGCTTTTTATGTGCGATCTTAGTGCAAATTTCTTCTTCATTTGTTTTATCTACTGCAAGCTAACCCCAAAGTGTGAATTTTGGATTGATCTTCTATTCGTGGATTGGATTGATTTCCTATGTGACTTGGTGGATTCGTGGTGTAGTTCGGAGAGATAGAGTGTCTGTTTGGATAATTCGATATCCTCTGCCTACTTCTACGACATCCATTACAGTTTGATTACTTTATTTTCTATATTTATTTCATCTGTTGCATTCACTTCTTATTTTTCTTTAGTCTACAACGATATCACAATTGGCATTAGCGAGGCATGAATTTGCCTACCCTAATTAGGGTAAATTTATCTGTAGAAGTGAAATCATACCCCGTCTAGGCAAGGCATGACTTTGCTACTGCGTTATTGTGCCCACTCTAGGTGAGGCATGATTTTACCCTAGGGCACACCAGGGACAATTTCTAGATTTTTCTTTCACTATTGCAGTCCATTCTGTTTCTAGATCATACTGTTGCACTTGTTTTCTGTTCTTTGCTACTGTATTTTTGATTTATGATTAATTCTCCAAAGGTCAATTTTTTCTTTTGTATTAAAAGGTCATCTAAAAGGACCTAGGGGGCTTGACTGCTGCACCTCTAAGATTTGTTACACAACGTCCTAAGAAGGCCCCCTAATGCTAATTCTATTTTTCAATGTTTCATGAGTGATTTTGCAAAAATAGGTATCCTTGATATCATTGGATAAGAGGTAGAAAAAGCTAAGTTAACCACCGGTATAGATAAGTGCTCTACTCATTCTATTGGTTGAAAATATGATTTCATTATTGATTTCTAGGTATATGAAAGTGAAAGGCATTTAGCTTACATCTAGGGATAATTTTTGTGCATTTATCTTTTGTACATCTTTGCTTTAAATTTTTTTTGAAATAAACCCTAGGTTAGTGAGCATTCAAATAAATAATCATTCCAGGATAGCTCTTGTATGCCTGCATTCTGTTTTTAGTTGTCTTATTCTATTTATGCATTATCCTTTATATTTTATAGCTTAGATCTAGAAAGACCAAACTTAGGTGACTGTCTTGAAACTAAATACATCAAACTATCTCGAATATCCTGAGGACTTGGAGCAAGTCCTTAAATAATTCTTGGTGAACCCTTCCCCCTAGCATCGAGTGTAGAGTGCAACATACCCTTGCAGTTCACCTCATAAAAGGTTCCCTCCTTTGTGGTTCTAATTCTTAGATGATGATAAACCTTCCTCAAACTTACATGGAGATTCATCACTTTACATCACCACACTTATTGGGGATACCCTTATCAAGCGAGTTTTTATTGATAATGGTTCATCCCTAAATTTGTTTACATATCAATTATTTCAAAAATTTGGATTAAAAGAGAAAGATTTAACATATCATCATTAAAGCTTTAAACAACGAGTCCCAAGAGGCCTGTGGTGTCATCTCTTCCCTTAAAAGTAGGGTTGAGAATATTGGATACTTTTTTTTATGTGGTACATTGTCCCACATATTTTAATTTTCTTCTTGGCCAACCTTGGATCCATGCTATGAAGGTTGTCCCTTCTACTTTTCATCAATATCTCAAGTTTGAGTTCAATAATCAAGTCATCACCATTCCAGGTGACCCTCGACCATTTGAATTCTGTTCAAATATAGAGTTAGCTCAAATAGATTCTTATTCTTGTCCTTCTATTTCTTCAACAAATTCCTCATGTTCCTCCTCTCAAATTTGTGAGCATTTTAAAAGTTTAAAAGTGAGTGAGGAACATAGGACCCATACTTTCTCCTCGGATCATGATAATCAGTTTCTTTAGAAACCTCTTTTGGATCTAGCTAAGCTACCATCTTCACCTAGAACTATGGGCTTACCTCATAAGAAGGGTGATGTTGTACAATTTGGCACATGTAATTTTATCTTTGGGGTATGGATTTCGAAGAAAATATTCATGGTATCAACCCATATCTCAATGAGCTCTCTTTTGCTCAATGCTATCTCACTAATGACTATCCCCTTCCTAAGAAGATCCTGTTTGATATGGGATATGCAGGTAAAGGATTGGGATTGCAGCAAAAGGGCATTCAAGAGCCCTTGGGTGTTGATATTTGGCCTGGGAGATGTGGTATAGGTTTTATACCTAAGAAAATAAACCTTTGCCTTTTGATAATGATGACCATCTTATGACTTATGCAGAATGTATGGAATATCAAAAGTTGTCAATAGATGATAATAAAGTGTCAAATGTTTTTTTTCCTTCATAGATAATATTTTGTAATATGATTAGTTCTATTTGTTCTAAAGATAACTTTACTTCTATTTTAAATAATGGGGAGTCTTTATATAATGTCTTTTATTTTAAGAAGAATGAACTATTAGAAAATGTAGTGATTATGGTGCCACGAATGTTAAAATAAGGGCCTTGGAAGAACTTTCCTATGATTTTCATCATCGATAAAATGTACTCCTTGGGGATATCTTCGATCCAAAACCTCATGGCACATTAATCCATTTTAATAATATGAATGGTGCATTCAGGTTTTGCATCAATTTCAATCCTTAAAAATAGATTACAAAAAAAAAAAAACTTTTTTTATATAGTTGCATTTTCATTTTCCATTGCATTCACTTGCTTGTTCATATTGCATCATTTCTTGTCATCCTTACATGATTGATTGACATCTAAATTAACACCTTGCATGTTTACCTATCATAAGTGCATGATTGATTTTTCATGACTGTTTGCTCATATAGATTTTGGGGATCTTGCGACAATGGCATGTGATGACATCTAGTTAGGTCATAGCTCACATGCATTGCACTTTTCACTAGGACTCTGGTACCTAGAAAGATCCCCCCTAGGGATTATTTCCCTCCTATTATTTTGGTCACTTTTCCTTCTTTTTCGATTTCTTCATAATGTTGTACAAAATTTTCCTCATAAGTCTCGCTTTGGGATAACACTTGCATAATATTTTAACATATATTACACCCCATACGAGATATTCATACATACTAGTGGGTATTGCACTATTTACGATCTACTATCGGGTCCTACTCTCTTTTAACTCAGCAGGCTCAACACCTCATTATAGGATAAGCTCCTTGGTCATTTTTAGTAGACCTCGGCATACATCCTAGCGGGTAATCACCTCACAACAGTCAATAAGGGAGAAACCACCTATAGTGGGTCAAACCTCCACACATTTATTTACATTAATGCAAGTACTACACCCATAGTGGGTATAGCTACCTCACTTATCCAATCCACCGTGTCTAGTTACACTAGTTCACAACAACCTACGCTAGCCTTATACTTTGGAGTGTTCATTTTTCTCCTTTTCTGGTGGTTGACCTTTGGACCTCCCCTTTTCCTATTCTTCTTCCTTCTTCTCAATCTTCTCTCCTTCCTTCTTCTCTATTTTTCCCTTAATTTTTCCTTTCTTTCTCCCCTTATTTTCTTCTCTCTCCCTTATTTTTCTCGATTGAGCTTGTTTCTCCAGTTTCTTCTCTTTTTATTCTTCTATTTGCATTCATTTCATCCTTCATATAGTGTGCATTAGGATATTTTGCATACATAAAAATACTTAAAATAAACAAAATAAACATATAAAAACATGCATTCAATTATTACACACAAACAAGAGGTTGTTGAAGGGTTTTTTTTGAGCTCTGGCGATTTGGCGGGAAACTCTCTGCGCAGGCTACGGGCGATGCTCTTGGATCGGTGGGGTGAAGGTTAATCCAGGACATCTGGTGGCTTCCTGCTCTGTTTTGTCTTTGCGAATCTGAAGGATCGTGTGCAGTTCCAGGTGGGCCCAATGGGGTCCCCTCCAATCCCTCTCTCTGGGAGAAAGGGCTCTTATGCAGAAATGCTCAAAGACACTCCCTCGTCTTCTAACGGTGAAGTGCAGAGAAACAACCTGAATATGATGCTTAAGAATGTTGGTAGGGGTTCCACAGCACATCGTGTCAACGGATGTCTCCCTCAATCCGCTTCGAGGCCTAAGATTGTTATCGAACCAAAGCTGGTGGAAGATACAATTCTATACAAAGCCGATCATGATTTGATTTGCAAATTCATGGGTATCCGACCTACCCTGAATTTCTTGCACACTTGGGTCCGACAGAACTGGGAGCCCCATGGTGAGTACTCCCTGTGGTTTATTAGCAATGGGTATTTCATCGTTAGCTTTTCTTCTTTAGCTGATAGGAACAGAGCGTTTGAATCCGAAAAAAGAAACCACGGTCCGGCGGGGCTATTTGTTCAACCCTGGAGAGTGGGTTTCGATCCCCGCATTGAACCCACGGCTGTCCCGGTCTGGATTCGGCTGTACGCTCTCCCAATGGAGTTTTGGGGGAGCAGGTCTTGGAAATGATAGGTAACTCTCCGGGTAGATATCTGGGTGTCTCCAGGGATACAATAGAAGGTAACTCAGGTGTTTATGTTAGAATACGTGTGGAAATGGATATCGGCCGGCCTCTACCGGCGAGAGGTGGAACTGGAACTGGCCGGAGTTTCCTGGATCCAACAGTTAGACTATGAGGCTTTGCCTTTCCGATGCAGAGTCTGCCACAAGCATGGGCATTTGGCCCGGTTCTGCCCAACTCTCCTGGACTCCAAAACGGAAGCCCAGCATAGTATGCCAAACCGCTCCAAAGAGAATAAGGCCAGCTCTGCCAAAGAAACATCCAATTCGCCTCAAGCTAATGAGGGTCAGAAAGATGGCTTTGAACAAGTCAAGAGAAGGAGAAAGCAAGAAGAAAAGCGGTAAGGAGCAATTTCAATCCAAGCCGACCAACGGATACGAAATTTTTAAGTCTCTAGTAGATCAGGAGGACCAGGATATGGAAGGTGTGGATGGGAATATTGAGGCCCTTAACCCTCAAACTCATGTTTCTCCTTCATCTTCTCCTGTCTTAGACCAGGTGCTTGAGCCAATTGAGGTATTGCCACCAGAAATTGCAGGGGCAATGACAGTGCAACCCCCAGAGTCGCCAGTAATTAAAGATGTTAGCATGGGAATTGCTGAAAAAAATCGAGAAAGGCCAGCCCTGGGTATCTCTCAGGTAGAAAAGAGATCCAAAAACAGCAACACTCAAGGAGCGGGCAGAAAGTCAAACAAGGACTTGATTGCAGCTCAAGGAGATAAACTGATCAATGGAGGATCGGTGAGGACTATTGATTCTTACTGCTCTCAAGGTTTTCAATGATCATTCAATCTTGGAACGTTAGGGGTTTAAACAGTAGAACCCATCAATCTGCTGTTCAAAGACTCTTAGAAAAACGTAAAACAGACTTTTTGCTTATTCAGGAGACAAAAATGTCTTTAGATATTATGAGTAAAACAGTTAATAGAATCTGGCGAGGTGCTGGTCATATGGCTGTGGCTGCCCAAGGTGCTTCAGGGGGGATTGTTACTCTTTGGAACCCTCTGGAATGGACTGCATTAGAACATATAGCTTGGAGAGGTGTTCTCACATCTCATTTCAAAAATAACTTCACAGCAGAACATGTTTTAATCACCAACTTTTATGGGGCCCAAGACCTTGATGGCCAGAGGCTCCAATGGAGAGCTGTTCAAAACATGAGGTCATCCAGGGAATGTTTTGACTGGATTATTGCAGGGGATTTTAATGCAAAATTATCTGCTCGTGACCAGGAAGGTGGCACCCCAATTTTGGATCCTGGGGACCGGCTTCTGATTGCCCAAGTTCAGGCCTTTCAATTAGTGGACGTTCAAGGCCCTGGACCCTTTTTTACTTGGACAAATAAGAGGAAGGAGCCACACAGCAGGAAGGTCAAGTTAGATCGCTTTCTGGTCTCGGAGGAGGCTTTTGTAAAATGGACTTCTAAGTTCCAGATTTTGGAGGGCCCTGTTTCTGATCATTTTCCCATTTTTCTGGAGGGAGGGACTTCGGTAGGGCAGCATCATAGGCCTTTTAAATTTGAGAATTTTTGGTTACAAAAGGAGGACCTTCGACAGAAAATTCCACAATGGTGGGCAGAAGGCCGTCCACCTTTTGGGACAACAATGTTCAAATTGCATAAACAGCTCCACTTTGTCAAACTTCAACTGAAACAATGGAGGAAAGAAAATAAGTCGGATTTCCAGACCCAAAGGGCCCCCTTGGTGGCCAGATGGGAGGAGGTACAGAAACTCTTTAGGGAAGGATCAATTACTGAGCAACTCAAATCTGAAGATGATGCACTACGTAAAGCGGTTGAGGCCATTGACAACCAAGAGGAGATATATTGGAAACAAAGGGCAAGAAATACTTGGTTATTAGAAGGGGACAGAAATACCAAATTTTTCCATCGGTCAGCTTGCGCTAGGCGTCAGATGAATAGCATGGAAGTCCTTAAAGATGAGAATGGACATGCCTTCGATACTCTTCCCGGTATGCACTCCCACTCAATTGATTACTTTTCTAAACTTTTTAAGGAAAGTATGGAGCAGGGATGTTGAGGCTCAGAATGAAGTTCTTAATGTTATTCCTTCTATTATCTCTCGAAGAAGACAATCAGGCCCTGCTTAGACCCATTGAAAGTGATGAATTGAGAAACGTGGTCTTTGGTATGAATATTGGAAAATCTCCTGGTCCAGATGGCTTTCCTATTGAGTTTTTTCAGGCCTTTTGGGACACTTTGGGGGAGGATGTTTTGGTTGTCACAGAGGAATCCAGATCCAATAGAAGAATGCTCAGGGCAATCAATCACACCTTCATCTCTTTAATTCCAAAAGGGGAGGAGGGGACTCATATCTCTGATTTCAGGCCTATAGCTTTATGCAATGTGATTTATAAAATCATCACTAAGATAATGGTTGAGCGGCTCAAACCCCTTCTTCATAATATCATTTCTTCAGAACAAGGGGGCTTCGTTGAGGGAAGACAAATCTTGGATGGGGTGGTTCTTGCTCAGGAGGCTATCCACTCAATGCAAACTTCGGGCAATAAAGGAATGTTCATTAAACTGGATATGTCCAAGGCTTATGACCGGGTGGAGTGGAGCTTCTTGTCGAAAATGATGGCAGCTTTTGGCTTCTCCCAGGATTGGATTGATTGGGTTATGAGTTGTGTTTCTACACCCTCTTATTCTGTTCTCATTAAGGGTCTACCCTCGCATCCTTTTGGTGCCACTCGTGGTCTTCGCCAAGGAGACCCTTGCTCTCCCTATCTTTTCCTCATTTTGGCTGAGGGATTAGGCAGACTGTTCTTGAGGAGAAGACAACAAGGCCTGCTAACTGGTATCAAGGTTGGGGAGGAAACTTTGACTCACTTGCAATTTGTGGACGATACTGGACTGGTTGGTGTGGCCAGTCTTAGGGAAGCTAGAGGAATCAGAGATACTCTGAATGTCTACCTTAGGGCTTCAAATCAGGTCCTCAATGACGGGAAGTCCAAAGTAGTCTTTTTCAATCTTGATCAACGACTGCAGGAGAGGGTTATCGAGATCCTGGGTTTCACTAGAACTTCTCTTCCGATAGTTTACCTGGGAGTTCCCCTGCATTTCAAAAAATTAAAAATAGATATCTGGAAGAATCTATTGGAAGGCATCAAAGACCGAATGAATCACTGGTCACATAAATGGTTAAGCTATGGGGGTAGATTAACCTTCCTGCAGTCAGTTATACAGGCTTTGCCAATCTATAAATTCTCTATCCTGGCTGCCCCTCATACCATCTGGAAAGAGTTGGACAAAATGGCTAGAAGATTTTTATGGGAAGGTGCAAAAGGGAAGAAAAAATGGGCTTTGGTTGGGTGGGATAAAGTTTCCCAGCCTAAGGACAACGGAGGGCTGGGCCTGAGAAGTTCCAAGCTTAATAACAGAGCCTTGGCTGGAAAAGCTCATCTTGGAGGTGGATTTCCCAGCCAACCTCCCTCTTCAGCAGAATCCTTTCTAGCAAATATTTGGGGCATGTTCTTCCCAATGAGGTGGGCCGCTTTCCCTTGGAAGGCACTGGTTCCTTAGTGTGGCAGACTCTTAAGCTTGGATCTCAGATTGTCAAAGACCAATTATTTTGGAAAGTGGGGAGAGGGGATAAGGCACATTTTTGGACTGATTCTTGGGACCAGCATCCGCCCATCATTGCCATGTTTCCTGAGCTTCAACCAATCAAGGCTGCCTTAGAAGCCCAGGGCTGGATACATATTGATAACTATTTTCACACCAGCCAATTGGGGGAGTATAAATTCAAAAAGTTTAAGAGGTGGCAGGAGTGGCCAATTACTATCCCTCCGGAGCTGGCGCCCATCTTGCACAAAATCTTGTCAGAAAGGTTCCTCACAGGGAGGGATGAGGATGATGAATTAGCTTGGGGCTGTGGGAGCCTTGGGGTCTATTCAGTGAAGGCTGGGTATGAAAAGATCCTCCCTGAGCCTCCCCTGCACTCATTTTCGGTTCAGGATTGGAGAAGGATTTGGCATTCTAAGGGCTGGCCGAAAGTGAATTTCTTTGCCTGGCAGCTTATGCACAATGGAATTCTTACTTTTGACAATCTAAGAAGTAGGGGAATCAGTGGCCCCTCTCAATGTGCATTATGCCAAAAACATGAGGAATCTGCTGATCACCTGATGTTTGAGTGTCCTTTTACTCATCAGATTTGGGAGCGCTGGTTCTCCCAATTTAAACTCCAGGCTAATGGTGTTTTAAATCGTGCCAATATTTTGGAAAAGTGGAAAAGGGGCAGATTCAAATCTACAACCCTCCGAATTGGCTGGGAGTTAGGCTTTCTCTTCATTTGGTGGCAAGTTTGGCTGGAGAGAAATGCCCGGATCTTCAGAGATACTTTCTCCTCGATAGACGGTGTTTGGCAGGTCATTTGGAGTAAAGTCACTGAAACTGTTGCCATCAATGTTAAAGAAGAGATTCAGGCTGATCTTGGGCATCTAGAAGAGGGGGTTGAGGGACAAGAGGGGCATGGCAGAGTATGCTGGATACCTCCCCCAGTAGGCTGGGTAAAGATCAATACTGATGGAGCTGCAAAAGGCAACCCGGGCAGTGCGGGTATTGGTGTTGTCTGCCGAGATCATTCTGGTACGGTGCTTTTCTGGGAGCTGCAGGGCTTGGGCCGAGCCACCAATAATGAAGCTGAAGCCATAGCCATCAAATCAGCTTCTATATGGGCTGTTAAGCAGGGTTACCGGAGGGTAATTCTCGAATCAGACTCTCAAGTCCTGATCGGCGCTCTTGATTGCTTGCGGAATTTCTCTTTGAAAGCTTGGAGACTGCGGATTTTGTTATCCCAAATCAAGGAGTTATGGAAGGAATTAGATGATGTGATCCCTGTTTATGTCAGCAGAAATTTGAACACGGTTGCTGACTTCCTTGCGAAGATGGGGGCTGAGAAAGAGGTAGGGGTACAGCTGCACAGTGATATGCCCTTGATTGATGAAGAGATTCGGCGTGGTCTGGAACGATCCCTGCATCAATGAGCACAAAAATGGCTAAGGATGGTTTTTGTCGCGATATCGCGACTTGTTGCGCCGTCGCGGCCCCTGATGAGCAGGTGTCACGATTTCGCGACCTGTTTTGTTGCTGCAGTCGTTGGATGGAAGTCGTCGCGATTTCGCGACGTTTTTGGAAAAAGTGCGTTAAGGGGAAAAATTGTCGCGATATCGCGACATTTTTGGTGATAAGATGCCCAAGGAAAAGTTCGTCGCGATATCGCGACATTTCTGCTGATTGGGCTCTCGGGGGAGAAACCGTCGCGATTTCGCGACATTTTTGCAGCAATGGCACTAAGAGGAAAAGTCGTCGCGATATCGCGACACTTTTGAAGTTCGGGCATCAAGGTGAGAATCTGTCGCGATTTCGCGACCTTTTTGAGGAAAGGATGCCCAAGGAAAGAATCTGTCGCGATATCGCGACACTTTTGGTGAAAAGGTGCCCAAGGGAAAATTCGTCGCGATTTTGCGACACTTCTGCCGAATGGGCTCTCGGGGGAAAAAACCGTCGCGATTCGCGACAGTTTGGCAGCAATAGCACTAAGAGGCAAAGTCGTCGCGATATCGCGACACTTTTGAAGTGCGGGCTTCAAGGTGAGAATCTGTCGCGATTTCGCGACATTTTTGAGGAAAGGATGCTCAAGGGAAAACTCGTCGCGTTTTCGCGACAGTTTTGGAGAACAAGCTTCAGGAGGGAAAATCGTCGCGATATCGCGACTCGTTTGAGAAAAGGGCGCCGCGGGGAGAACACGTCGCGATTTCGTGACACCTTTGTTGAAGGGTCGCCCAAAGGTCTTCTCGTCGCGAAATCGTGACACTTCTAGCCAACTAGAGCCATGAGGAAAAAACGTCGCGATATCGCGACACTTTTGCAATGTTGGTGTCAAAGGGAGACCTTGTCGCGATTTCGCGACAATTCTGGAGATCAGGTGCCTTCTGGCTTTCTCGTCGCGATTTCGCGACGATTCTGGCGTCTGGGAGCTTTGGTGTTGTGCCGTCGCGATCTCGCGACTCCTTTTGGGTTTTGCGGCCTCGGCGTTGTTTTGCCGCGATTTCGCGACATGTCGCGATTTCGCGACTTGTTGCCGGGGTGCGGCCGTTGTTAGGTTTGGTGTCGCGATTTCGCGACATGTCGCGTTTTCGCGACATGTCGCGTTTTCGTGCCCTGTTGTCTTCTGGCTTCTTTGCTTTCGGTTGGGATGTCTTCTCTCCCACTTGTAACTGTTATTTGTTTTAATACAAGTTTTTTTCAATTTTTTCAAAAAAAAAATTATTACACACAAACACATAAAATATAAAATCCGTAGCTATGTATTACTCGTAGGGAAAAGAGTACATCGTGTGAGGTTGGTGTACCACAATCTAGACTCGGTACACTCAACCTAGGGATGCACACCATAATCAAAAACTGGTGCATCATCCCGATATCTAGCCTAGCCTATCCTAGCTTTGAGAGCCAGCTCCCTCTAGATCTCCTTGGGGTGGAGGTAGTCTCAGATGTGCCATCGACTATTGAGATATCAAATGTACCCATGATATGGATTGTGACCTACTCACTAATTGAAGAGACAAAGGAAGCTCCATCCTATGCTCTAGAGGGACAACTACATAGTAATCCATCTCAAAGAACATGGCCCTCTAGATGGCTGTATCTAACCTATCATCGGTATGCCATAACTCTACCTATAAAAACTGCACCATGTCCCCTGCTTGGTTGCTCCAAATAGTAGCCATCCCCTTAGCCTAGGCCCATTGGTGCTCTTTATCCAGCCAGACCACCTCTCCGTACAGCTGGGTAATCTCTTATAGTGTAGTGTCCCTCTCAGTCTATAGTTGGGCCACCTGCATCTATAAAGAAGCTAGTTTTACCTGCAACTCCTATATCCCATGGCTCTGGCCTCTCGCCTCTTCTGATGTAGATTCCTCCCCAGGGTATCTGTCTCGTGGACCCTCTACCTGTGTGGGGGCATCTCCCATCCCTCCCTATTTGGTCCCTACTCTTGAGGTGGTATCTTCTACCAACTAGACCCAGATCTGTGTTAGCATCTATCTAGGCATAGTAGGAGCCTACTATGCCCTCTCTATGGCCCTATGATCTACCTCTTGTAATACCTACTGCATGCCTAGGCCCATCACCTGGTGCCTCTATACTGGTACGAGCAATGATATCCTCTGGGGTGCAACTCCTCTATACCACTACCTATACCCGATGGCCACCCCTGCATCATCTACCCATGGGTCAAAATAAGGAGGACCGTCCTGGTCCTCCTTAGCCCACCTGGTGAGGTCTGGATCATCTCCAAACCCTGCTAGATCTTGGGTCACCCTTCGGTACCAATAGTCCCCCAGGTCTAGGATTCCCTATAAGATCCCAAACTACTGCAGGACTCAGTCAAATTTGAGTACCTCTAGCTCTCCCTACTCTAACCTCAACCATATGATCCTCCTCACCCTTGCCAGCTTTGTCTTATCATCTGCCCATATAGGGTGAAGCCTCCATGGTCGTTAGATGAGCTGTGTATCTTGCAACTCATTGATCACCCATCTCGCTAATGGTAGGTTCCCTGCATAGGCCCTCATGGTCCTCTCCAAGGATCTAGGCCATCTATATGCTACTGGCCGCTTTGGATAGAATGATGGTCCTGGTAGTACTAACGGTCTACACACCTCCATGTGCTCCCAACACCACACCTAGAGCAATATCGTACACACTAGTCCTGTACACTATTTATACATGATATTGTATAATGTCCTATATAACTGGGCCAAAAAATAAGGGCCCCATGTGAAGCAGACTCCCTACTACCGCATGTTTACCACTGCTCCTACCAATACCCATGGCAAGTGTCATCTGCTAGTGTAGCAGGTCAAGAGACCAAACACCACCCCTGTGAGTACTGCGGTCAAAGGGTCTGCCTCATAGCGGACAACCAGGTCATCCAATGATATGGTGCCCTATCGCACCTGGTGGGTTAAACTTGTGGAAAACCGTTGGTGTAGCTACGTTATTGCGGGACTTGTAAACCTCTCTCCCCTTGATGGGGATCCTCAGGATCTGTCACACATCCTCTAGTGTTATGGTCATATCCCCTGTTGATATCCAGAACATAGAAGTATTTGGATACCATCGCTCTACCAAGGCAATCAACATAGCCTAGTATTTCTCGATCCGTGGCATCCTTGCCATGTGGTCCAACCTAATCACCTCCAGTTGAGCCCTCTCCACCTATCCCAGAGCATCTAGCTCTGCTAAATCCCTTGCCTACCACTCTTGAATCTCGAGAATACCTAGCTGCATTTAATAAACAACACACAATTTAATTAGTTTCATCATAAAATTAAATTAATTAATCAAAATTCTAATTTAGCATAAATAAATTTCAATTAGCAATTCGCACTTTGGGATTTACTTGTTTTTTTTTTTTTTCTTTCTTTCTTTCTTTATTTATTTATTTACTTTTTTAGGTTTTCGTGAAGTTGCACCCCATTTTTAGGGCGCGCGACTTCGCTTTCGTGAAGTCGCACCCCCTATTTTCCTAGCATGACTTCGCGAGATCACATCTAGTTTCATCCAGGTATGATTTTATCGTATTTTGACCTGGGCCGCAAATTTGTGCCTAGGTCGTGGCATGAATTTCATCGACTTTTATGATGATTTTCCAAAAAAATCCTAAAACCCTAGCTAAATTACGTGCAACGAGAAAAAAAATAAGGCAAAAGGAGGAATGAAGATGATCCTTACCCATTATCGAGCCCCGACCTCACCCCTTGTAGTCATCGCTATGTGAACTAGAAGCACCATTACTATTTCTCCCAGAGCTCTATTCTTCTCCTCCTCACAATAAAAATGAATTAGGGTTTTACCTCAGTTTTCTTTTTTAACCCTGCTTTTGTTTTCTCTCTCCTTAATTTCTTTGCTTGATTGTCTCCCTTTCTCTCTCTCTCTTCTTTCTTCTGTGTTAGTTATTTTGAGTTATTATGAAACATTAATTTTCATAACAACTCGAGGGGGCACCCCAGTCTATAGAGGTATTAATATCCCCAATGCCTCGATTTGCATGCAAATTAAAAAGTGTCCGAAATGACACTGTTTTTGCACCATACCTTTCTCCTAACCTGGCCATCCTATTTTTGTTTGTTGTTATTTTCTAGTGTGTGCCTACATCCTTTATTTTATGCATTTAATAGGTCATAAATGCATCAAAGAGGGGGTAAAATGTAGACATGAAAAATTGACCCACTTTGAGTGGGCAATCTTCCTTAGTGTCCCTAAGAGGCCCTCAACCCCTGCCAAGAGTAAGGGAAGACCTCTTTGCCTCCTTTTTTTAATTTGTTTACCTTTTAATGAAATCATGCCCTGTATTTACAAGGTGCGACTTCGCACCAACAATATCACGCCCCATAAGAATGGGGTACGACTTCGCTGTTTAACATTTTTATTTAAGTTTATTCTATTTTATTAATTTTGAGCCCACTTAGACCCAGGTTTAAATCCTTCAACATGTTTTGGTATCTTCTGTGAGTTTATATTTACCTGCATTCTTCCTCTAATTTTATCTATAAAAGGAAGAGTGTTTTTTCCAAATCAGATATAGAGAAATATATGCAAAAAATATTATATGTGATATGCAAGCTTTTTATGTGCGATCTTAGTGTGAATTTCTTCTTCATTTGTCTTCTTTGCTGCAAGCCAACCTCAAAGTATGAATTTTATATTGATCTTCTATTGCGTGGATTGGATTGATTTATTGTGTGACTTGGTGGATTTGTGGTGTATTTTGGAGAGATAGAGTGCCCGTTTGGATACTTCGATCTCATCTTCCTACTTCTGTGATGTCCATTAGGGTTTGATTACTTTATTTTTTGCATTTATTTTATCTGTTGCATTTACTTCTTATTTTTTTTTTAGTCTACAGTGATATCATGCTTGAAATTAGCGAGGCGCGACTTCGTCTACCCTAATTAAGGTAAATTTATCTGTAGAAGCAAAATCACATCCCATATAGGTAGGGCATGACTTTAATGCTACGTTATTGTTACCACTCTAGGCGAGGCACAATTTTGACCTAGGGCACACCAGGAGCAATTTCCAAATTCTGCTTTCACTGTTGCATTCCATTTTATTTCTAGATCATACTGTTGCACTTTTTTTTTGTTCTCTACTACTGTATTTTTTATTTATGATTAATTCTCCAAAGGTTAATTTTTGATTTTGTATTAAAAGGTCATCTAAAAGGACCTAGGTATCTTGACTGCTGCACCTCCAAGATCTGTTACACAGCGGCCTAAGCAAGCCCCCTAATGCTAATTCTATTTGTTAGTGTTTCATGAGTGATATTGCAAAAAAAGGTATCCTTGATATCATTGGACAAGAGGCAGAAAAAGCTAATTCAACCACCGGTCTAGATAAGTGATATACTCATTCTATTGGTTGAAAATCTGATTTCATTATTAATTTGTAGGCATCTAAAAGTGAAAGGCATTTAGCTTGCATCTAGGAATAATTTTTGTGCATTTATCTTTTTTACATCTCTGCTTTAAAGGTTTTTTGAAATAAACCCTAGGTTAGTGAGCATTCAAATAAATAATCATTCCAGGATAGCTCTTGTATGCCTGTATTGTATTTTTAGTTGTCTTATTCTGCATTGTCCTTTATCTTTTCTAGCTTAGATCTAGAAAGGCCAAACTTAGGTGCTTGTATTGAAACTGAATACATCAAAGTATCTCGAATATCTTGAGGACTTGGAGTGAGTCCTTAAATCGTTCTTGGTGGACCCTTCTCCATAGCATCGAGGGTAGAGTACAACATATCCCTACGGTTCACCCCACAAAAGGTTCCCTACTTTGCGGATCCAACCTTTTATTTGGAAATTATACGCGGTAGGGCAATTTTCCCCCTCTACAATTAAAATACAAATGTATACTAATTTATGGCCTTTTCTATCTCATTCCAACTTAAATGGAAGATCCCAATTAGATCTATAATTGTAAAAGTAAAAGTTATTTACTTATTATTTACTTTTACTCCATTCAATGAGAATATTGTATCTCTTAAAAATTAGGTGTAATATAATATTTGTGTAAAGGTCAACTAATCCAACTCTCAAGCATCAATATATATTTGAGACATGGATGGATTTCATAAAATATTCCCAATATATCATAATATTCCCATTCCTTAAAATTAGCACCTTTCCAAATGCGGAGAACAAATGAGATTCTAGGGTCTTCCCTTGGTACAAAAACTTTTGTACATATTCAGATTGATCTCCATTATCCTCTATTTTTGTAAGATTATATACACTAGCCAATAATCCCCTTGGTGCCACATCATAGGAAAACTAAGAATGGAGATAATTAAAACCATAAAAATATAAAGTGATGGCTATAGAGACCCAATCCTTAGATTTGATCTGTAATGTTTCTATGCCTTGGTAATAATACAGGCTCATGTAAAGGAATAATGACCTAGGGGCTCAAGGGCCAAGCTAAGTATTTGAATAAAATAAATACCACATGCATATACTATAAGAGTGAGGGACATCCAAAAAATAATTGCTTACTGAAGCCATAAAATATTGAAGCCAAGTTCTTGAAGATAGGTGGATGTCTTCTAAATGATGAGGGATATTTTGAAGGATTTTGTTCAATTACAAAGGCATAGTAGAACACCATTATGAGTGGAAGATATTATTATCACTATTATTTTCTCTCCTTGGCCCCTTAGTTCAAATTATGGGGGGTGTTGAAATTGTAATTTGATTCATGGCCAAGACAAACATTGTGCGATGTTTTGGATAGGGTATTTCATTGTAAAATGTATCAATTATTTGTAATATTTTATTATGTAGCCCTCATGGACTATAGATGACCTCATTATGGTTAAAACCTCTCTATTACTTGTAATTAACCTAAATTACTCTTATTATGTAGGCTTAGGTTAAACTTTATTATGTAATTAGGGTTTGGGTATTGTTGTAAATGCCCGTCCAACTCCTCACTTGATTATTGAAGTTTTGCATTATTTTATCTATGTATATAGTGATTATTTATGGTGCCTATGGACACCCACCAAATCTCTCTTTTGTCCTTAATTTTTTCTTTTTGTATACGATTTGAATGAATTGTTTGCTTCTATTTGCTTTTGAAAAATAGTGTGAATTCCAACATCTATGAGGGTTACTATGATAACCATCTTGATTTATGATCACATACATGCTATTATTTATATGGTGGATTGTTATAATTCCTAATATTAAATCAATTGATATTGATTTCTAATGCTTGTTAGGTTTGATTAGAGGTGTGCACAATCTCTATTTCATAATGGAATGATTGGTGATTGCATAGATAGTGTATGATTGAAAATACTTTTGTATGCCACTTAAAAAATTCTATAAATATAAGTACTTGTATGATAATATTGAATTCTTGGATAATATTTACATTACAAGTGAAGGATATATAAGTACAATGCCTTGCCAAATATGGCATAACTACCATCCATGTGAGGATAATACCCTTCTTGGACTCAAGGTCCTTATGAAACTAATAACAACACATCAAATTTCTTTTGAAGGGTAGTTGGCAACTAGGGTAATTATCATGCCACCTAAACTATAATGAAATAATTCCTAACATTCTCCCCTTATTACATCATAGTTTAGAATTTATTGGAGAGAAAATTTTGGAATGCTTCAAACTTGATTCATCCATGTGGCTTGATGAAGATGTCTATATGTTGTTCCTAAGTAGATCAATTTTTTTGGTTCTTGGCTCTAACTCTTGATTTTAGTTCTATGTCTAGCTCTTGGATCTTGAGTATAGGGAAATTCCCTCCTTATTTAACATGATCAAATAATGGTTATGGATCAAGAATACTTAAGCAATAGTGGGATTGACTTCACTTTGCTTGTCCAAGGATATGTATAATTTCTTCTATCCATGGTTATAAAACATAATAAGACACATTATTGTGTCCATCACTTATTATTGGAGCATATAACCAATCATAGATTAATAGTCAAGTGGGCCCCTATCGATTTTCATATTTCTATACAATAGTGACAAATGTTTTTACCTTAAGTGAAGCATATGCCTTCACTTGTTCATATATTTGTGAACTCTCAATTATTGGATTTCTTTGCTTCTTCAATTGTGAGTGTCTTTATGGTAATCTCCTCATCCTACTAGATTGCATGTATAACCAATCACTACAACTACTAGGTTATATAAAGTATATCATCGTTTACGAGGTTTACTCTATTGGTTTTGCATTAAACCTTCATTTTTTCTTACTTAATATTTAGTTGCTTGGTGCTTATTGGATACAATCTACAAAAATGATTATCAAGTGCAGGAACATTGAGAAATATTCCCCTAGTCAATTTGAACTCAACGCTTACACCATATTAAGGAGTGTTGGGTACTATTGATCATGATCTCCTAGTATATAATACATTATTCATAATTACTACTTTTACCTTTATGAATAGGAACCACTACTATTTTCAAAGAATTGATTCTTGAATCAATTCAAGAAATATTTTCCTCCCTTAATAAATTCATGGGGATGATATTCATCAAGTAATTTGCATATATCTATAGTTGATAAGCCCTTGTGTAACAATGAATTCTATGATGGTAGGTCATATATTATATTGAACATCACTTGTTGTGAGATTGATTATCTCTCACTCTTTCTTCTATATCTTGTGGTGTATCACTGATAAAAATAGTCCAATATTAAGTGTATTATGTGGGGACTTTTGGTACTTTTCATTGGTCTATTTTTACTTTAGGTAATATCCATTGGATGTGCCTTATTATCATAGAGTCATTGCCTTTGGGTTATATCTAGATATCTACATCTCAATGATTACCTCTTGGTTTCCTTTGGACTACATCATTGCTTCAGGGTTGTTGCTTTTAGGTCATCACCTGTGGAAATTATTTGAATTATATTTATAGAATATTTCATATTTTTAAAATCCTCCACATATCATTCCATTGTAGCTTCTATCACTGCAAGTATTCCAACCATTACTTGGGTCATCTTTTGATACAAAAATTTATTTATCTTAAGTTTCCCAAGATATTTTTCCATGGGTAAACTTACATTCTGCTCCTTGGTATCCTTAAACAAATTGTAATGTTTTTCAATCACCAAACTTGGTCTCCTTCTATAGAAACCATTTAACAATTATTTTACTTTATTCCATTTTGATGCATTCATAATCCAAATTCAGATGTATTTTATTGGCCACTTGCTCTTTGTGATAATGTTTTCTTTTGGAGTGATTATTACCTCTACAAATTTCTCAAGAATACAAGTTCCAACACTTGTCACATGTCCAAACTTTCCATAATGACTATAACAACTCATCTTAGGAACTTTTGTATATGATTTCTTTATTCACAATGTTGGTCTCATTGCTTTATGCTTGATCATTAAAAAATAAGACCATTTTTTGATATTATACCTAGATTTATGGGCAGTTTCGTACCTTACCCATATCTTACCAAACCTATTATTGATCTTTTCTATTTTCCATATCAAAATTTTATTTTGATCTTCATTCTTTTCCTTGTCGATACTTGTTGATATTTTCTATCTGCCTTGTTGATCCTTTTGATTTCTAACTAAATTCTATTTTTGGTCTTCCAAATTGAATAGTTGTCTTCTTGCAATAGTTGGGAGTTGAACAACTGGAACTTTGGTGCACCACTAGCAATAATAAATCTTCACAAAAGTAGAAAATTTAAATTCCACCGAATTGTCTTCAAAAATACTTTCTAATAAATATATAAGAGAAGGTCCGAGGTGTAGACCAATTGGTTCATCCAAACCCCATAAGGGGGCGGAGGTCCAAGGTTCAAATCTCGGGCCTCATCGGACTGAACGCTTGTCCCTTTCTTGGTGCTTTCAGTGACATAAAAGGTTTAAAATGATTGTGGTGGTTATAGGGGCGGACTGTGCGAAGATCTGTGTGGCGGCTTTCGGGGTGGATAGCGCAAAATAATGTGGCGGCCATAAAAGCTGGACAACCTACCCGGATTCGTGGCGGCTACCGATTCCACCATGTAAATACAAAAAAAACAAAAAAAAATATATATAAGAGGCTATACTCATGATTTAATTGATGCCTTAAATTGTGAGAGAATTGGTGTCTCACTAGGCAAAAATAAGTAAAGGGAATATCCTTCGTCTGGGAATATTCTAATGTTTTAAAATATTATGTAAGCCTTTTACTTTTTCACTTCTATTTAATACAAAAAATAAACAAAATATAAGGGCATCAATGTGCCCTCCCATGATTCATGTGGGATAATTGAAAAAATAGATTAATTATCTAACCATTGATGACCAAGTCTAGAGTCACGAGCTCCTCGATGGGTAGATAAAAATTATCGTTGTTGTTGCATGGTCCAATTAATTAGTATGACTAATACTAAGTTCTAACAATACTTCCAAGTTAGTTGGATGAACATATCTTTCCCACACCAATGAGACAATAGTCGGTTGATCATCATCATTTTTTACATGCATAATATCGAGCAATCATTAACCTTCAATAATTTTAACATTCTTTAATACTTCAACCTCAAGTAAACGATGGTCCTATTTATAGATTTAGCATATAAGTTATTTTCCTTAGGCTCACTAACTTGTCCTTCTAAACCTTTAACATCATCATCAATAATCTCATGACAGTGCCCATGATCATTAGAGGTTGATAGGATACCATTTTTTAACTGTAGTATTTCTTCATCTCTATTATAATTTACTTCTTGTTTACATCTCATATATGGAGAACCAATTACAGTATTTTCTTGAATAATTTTATTTTATTTCTCTATTCTAGTACCTAAAGATTTTTCTTTCTAGAAACTATTTTCAGAATTAGTTTACCCTATGATCATGCATTCTTTTATCTTTTTGACATTTGATGAAGATCCATCATTGCCAACATGTTTTAATATTTTGTGACCTTTTGAACTTCTATGTTCCCACTCCAAGGTGGTTTCTCTGTATAATAATTTGATATGTCCACTATTAAGCATTGTTAATGCTTATGCACAAAAGTTGAACCGGTATAATATACTCCATTATGTTACGTACCCCATAATTGTAACTCATAGTGGCATATGATATTGTATGTAAAATGGACCATGTATTAAGTTAGAATTGGACCACAAGTTAAGTTAAATGTAAGTAGGAGAGTGTGTCATAGAATTATGTATGTAACCACTTTGGAATCATGAACGTAATTATCATAAAATATCTAGTTAGGAATATTGTCATCAAATACTATCATAGCATATTTTCAAAGAATGTTAGAAAATATGCTTGTAAGTATTATAAAAAGGGAAGGATGTAACCCTCATGGGACAAGTGAAGAATTGAAATATTTTTTAAGGAGGTTTTCCCTTCAAAGAGACCGATGCTAGTAATATTACTTATCCCAAAGTCCTATGTTTGCTATTATTTTGCATTTTCATGTTTTATTTAATGCACACTTATGTTATTGAATGTGAAATATTAGTGCTGCTTTTATCAATAATACCTGTATTCATGGTTAGAATTATCTTTAACACTGAAATTATTATCTTAGTATAGCTTAGAACTAAGAATTTTGAGGTGAAATATTCGCATGACAAGAAAGGTTTATTACAAGTGGTATCAAAGCTCTTTCTAAGGTATGGTAAGATTTTGTTGTGAGTAGTTGTTTTTTGCTAAGCCTAGGTCCATAGGTTAGAAATGATATTTCAAAAATTTTAAAAACAACATGGAGGAGTTGTCATTATTGGCTAAGCTAGATTACACATAAAGCATCTAATGAAGGGGTGATCAAGCTCCAATATCAAGACCTTAAACAACATCCATACATGAATTTAATCTCCCATGTACCTTGCACATATTGGGAGACCGTTTTTAGGAACCCTGAGCCAAAACTTCATATATAGGAAGCCATTCATCCATGTAATATCCATAGTACACCGTGCACATCACTTGGGAAGATTATTGTAGTATATCATAGGGAAATGGAGAGTACACACCTTAACCTAGAATACTTCCATTTCCTCTTTAACTTATCAGGCATAGAGATCATAGAAAAGAAGTGAAATTCAGTGTTTGGAAGTAGATACACAACCTAAAAACCCTTATTATAAAAATTCTATGCTACTAAAAAATATTATTTTAGGATATAGGCCATTGTGATCATCTCGTCGAGCTAATAATTATGGTATATAGGTCTTATATACTTTTTTCAAGAACACAAAAAATATCATTTTGTGGTATAAAAAGCCCATTTTGATCATATTTTTGAGCTGATCATTTGGGTCTATAACACCCATACACTTTTCAAGACCCCTTACTAAAAATAGGAACTACTAAAAGCAACAATTATATTTCTAATAAATGCCATCAAAGATTAGCTATCAAGTAATGGATCCAAAATACAGAGGATGAAAGAACAAATCATCAAATGGGTTAACATAATTGACCTCCAAAGTTAAATATCTACTCTCTCCACCATGATAGGAGACTACCAACATAAGCATGACATAATGGGTCAAGACATTGAAGTGCTTAAGATTAAAAATCCAAATTTTTATGGGTCTACTAAAAATAGCTTAGAAAATCAGAGGGGGAAGGGTTATTGATCTAACATATTTCTCTAGGGCATTTACTAAGTAAAACAATCAGTGGTCAGGGATAAATAAAGGCATGAATCCTAGACTTTTTAAAATATATTATCTAAGGTTTTATGGGACTAATCCATAAATTTAGTTTATTAAATCTAAGCAATGGTATGAACTACATGAAACTCCCTTCAACCAGTAGATCTTTGCAACTGCTTTCCATATTGACCTTAAAGTGCTATGTTGGTATCAATGGTTATGAAAAAAAGTCCTAAACCTTGGGTGGATGTAATTTAAGAGAGAAATTAGTTGATCTGGGCCATTAGAGTTTGAATATTTTACTATTGCCCTTACTAAGCTTCAACACACAAGTACTATACCTGAGTATATTATGGCTTTTGAGAAGCTTGTCAATAGAACTGAAGCTCTCCTAGATAAATTATTCAAGATTTGTTTTATTAGTGTTATTAAGAAAGTAATAATAACTAATATCCAAATGCTCAAATCAACCACCTACATGACTGCCAAAAGGCTAGCTAAACTTGTAGAGAATAAATGGAATACCCAATGGAAGGCTTCTAGACCCCCTATATTTCAAAATAAAACTTTTACATCCATAAAAAATAATGCTCCAAGGACTTCAATAGTTAAGAGGATAAGACCAATGGATATGGTCAAACATAGAGCCAAGGGACTATATTATAAGTGTGATGAAAATAAGCCATGGGACACAAGTGTAAAACATAATGCCTCTACATGAGCAATACTTTATCTTCTTCTACAGACATGGAGGATGAATTTGTGGATTCATTCCCCATGTCTATAGGAGAATACCTCAGATTTTCTAACTACCCTTAATGGGGGATGAATTTATGGATTCATCTCCCATGTTCTTCACATTTCACTAGTCCTAAACTAAGTGACCTTTCTAACAATTTTTTCCTTCTATCTATTCCTCTCCATAAAATAAGAAGAAATTTTTTGAATGAATTTGCTTTCAAAAGGCCAAACAAGATAAGAGGGCCTAAATATCCCTTAATATACCAAGTGGATGGTGTCACAAAGGTGTCTAAGATGATAAAGGAAGGTTTCAAAAAGAAGATACTAGCAAAGTTAAATCTCCTTACGCCATGATGACACACTGATCCATCGAACCAAATAAGGTAATGACCTATAGCCTTTTTGATGGTAGCTAAGTCTAATATCACTAATGATAAGGATACCAAAGCCTTTTGGATGATGGCTAAAAGGACTCCCTTTTAAGACACAATTAAGAACTTTTTAATCATCTAGATAGGTGGGTTTGAAAACTATACTATCATCCATTTTTAACTAATTTTACAGTGACTATCTCATCAATTAATAATACCAAGGGTTATTATCAAGGGAACATCAATAGAAGCCCCAGGAAAATAAAGCTCAAGAATAATGGAGGAACAAGAAGAGACCCAAGGTGAGTATACAAATAGTTGGTATTATCTAAGAAAGCTTATAATTTTTGGAAGTAGTGGCCAAACTTCCATAGGTCATATAGCCTTGTTGGTCTATAAGTAGGTCACCCTAGTGGTGGCATAAAAAATAAGAAAATTTTTCTAGACCTCACAATTAAGGTATATACATATAAATAAGAGTTCTGGTAATATTACATAAAGGAAACATTGTAGCATAAAAAATCAAGCAAGGTACAAGGCAAATACCATGATAGTTCTCACTAGACAAAAGGATTATAAAAATAAATGCAATTAGAACTCCACACATTTTTCCATAAACAACCAAGATATAAGTTGTAGTCACTAAGTAGAGATCCCAATTTTGTGAAGACCATAGAAATATTAAGAGTGGAAGAGAAAGCAAAAACATTCAAGTTTTGACTTCACACCCAATGGAAAAGGTATCAACTTCCTCTAGGTTCTTTATCTTCACCAAGATGAAGATCCTCTATGAGTTGCCAAAACTATAGTGATTTCTCACTACACTAGAAAGAGCATTAAAAAAATTTCATAAGATGGCCTTAAAAAAAAATATGGTAGATGAGTGTGGTTAAGAGACATGACCAAAATTTTCAAGAGTCAAAGGGTGGAGGAAACTGCAAAAGTAAGTCTCCTCAGGTAACCAAAGTCCTGATTAAAAATAATTTCTAGTTTTTATAGCTTTGATGAATAAAAGGAGATAAAATTTATGATGAAATACACCATATAAATCTAAAAACTTGAAGGCACAAGATAAAAATGACTAAATATTAGGAGTTTCAAAAGTTTTGACAAAAGAAAATATTAAAAAGTTTCAAGGAACAAAAGCCTTGATAGTTAGACTATCTAAAAGCATCGACAAAGGTCACAACATCAAGGTCAAAAAGTGGTAGTTGAGTTCATAAATATAGAAGAATGTCAAAGTCACCTACCTGCACACCTAAAGCCTAAAAATTTGAGAGAAATGACTAACGTATTAAAGGCAACAAAATGGAAATTTGTAATTGGGGCAACCTCAAATTTGGAACATTGATTATAGGTGTCTCATACATCCCTAAAAGAAGTAGAAGGAAAAATGGAATAGTAGTGGTGTATCCAAAGGCTCAAAGTCATCCAACATTAATGGGATTAGCTCTAGAGATCACAAAGCACATTAAATGGAGATATGACCTGGCACATAAAGGAGTAGCAGTCCTTGAAATCTTTGCATATTTTGGAGGAAAAATATCCCATTATGTATATATAAATAGTAGTTAGTTTAGCATAGTAAATATTTAGTGTGTTGTATATTTTTCCATTCATTCCCCTTGTATAGAAATATATGTATCTCTATGTGGTTTTATGGGTAACCCAAATCTCTCCTTTTGGCACAATATTTGTAATATCCTACTTGCATATATATTCTAGAGGTTACATGTCTATTTTATTCTAAAATTATTTGGCTCTTATACCTGACTCGTCTTATTTGTGTGTGTATGCTTGTATTTCAATATATGCTTATATATGTCGAGGAGAGGGAGCGTTCATACCAAAGGAGATTATTTGATCTTTAACACATCATATTTTGTTAACTTAGGATTGTTTTCACCAAGATAATCAAAGATGACAACACAACCAACATACAAAAAACTTAATTATTCATCCTTTTACCACCATATCATTATTTTAAAATTGTTATGGGTATTTAACTTAATCACTTCTGATATGGCACATGAGATTCCACTTCAAGAAGATTATAAAAACCAAATAAAAAGCAAATAATGTAAAATTATCAAAATAAGAAGGTAATAAAAGGGTATAATAGATATGGAATTTTAATCCTAGTATGAAGTAAGACATGACCAATATACTAATTATCATAAGTTCTAATATGGAGATAAAAATTTATGTAAGTATATTTATTGATGCCTATAATCAATTTAAGACACTTTGAGATATGCATGCTTAATATAGAAGAAGAGTAAACTTTACTATAAGTTGAATACTTAATTTTTTTTTGGTAAGTTCAAATTTTTTATTAGAGAGGGCATTTGAAAGGTGCCCTAATGCCTTAATACATCAGAAGAGAAAAGGATGTGGAGGACCACAAAAAAATGTAGAGCATACTTGAGGACCAGAGTAAACAAAGGATAGTAAAAGCAACCCAAAAAGAGGTAAGAAAAATCCCATAAGGGATAAAAACAATAGTACAAAAGCCAATCAGGCAACAACAGGTTCATCAAAGTCCTCCTTCTTGGCTTCCTTAGCCTCATCCTTAGGGATATCCTTGAAAATTTCCTTAGCGATCTCCATAACCTCGTCATCCTTGGCTTCAGGTTTAGTAGCAACAACAGATTTAGCAGCAACAATAGGGGTATCCTCTTCGAAGGTGTCACATAAAAACAAAAGACTAAGAGTATTCCTGTGTTCTTTCAGTTGAGAAATTTCTCCTCCAATAGCGAACCAAGCGGTTTCCAAATGAGTGATCATAGATGAAGTAGTCTTAATGATATACTTCTGGAGAAACTACTCCACAGGGTTATTTGGATCATCCTCATCGGCTTCCTTGGACTCTGACGTTCCTTGTTTTTGAGATGTTGAGAGCTCCTAGTAGGAGTAACCTCCACCTTGATCCTCTTATTTGGAAGTTCCGATACTTGGTACTCTTCTTCCATCCTCTTTCTTTTTTATCCCTGAACATTGAAAACCGAAGTGGAAGAAGTGTCATCCTCAGTGTTGTATGCCTGAAGTTCCTGAGTGGAAACGTTTTCCTTAGGAAAATTATCCAAGAGAAAGGCATACATCACCTTAAAGAGGCCCTGATGAGAATGCCAAGTTGCCTCCTTCGATCGAGTTGAAGTGATATTATAATCCATCGAGAGAAATAGAAACTCAAGAATATTGAGCAACTTAGCCTCCCTGAAATGATTTACAAAGGATATGTGGAAGCTACATAGCTGTGAGTTGGTATCATCCACAATTATGTAATCTATAACAGGTTTCATAACCTCCTTCCAGGGGGTAGGAATATCTCCATGGAAGATCCCTTTCTTGATAGTCCTCCTCAAAGGTGAATTTACCTCAAACTAGCTCAGCTCTGCCTCCCAGTTATGTTTATCCCTTCTTACAATTTGCCCAACAATCAGTTGCCCTATAATTTTTGCCAGAATGCCCATGTTTATCTAAAAATTGACATCGTGGATGATAACTATCCCCTTATCCCATGTGCACACAAAGGCCATGTTGATGTCCCAGTCTGTTTTGAAAAACAATTTGAAGAATGACATAAATCCCTTGTCGCTGAAGATAGCTTCAATGACAGGTTCAATGGAAAGAGTATCAGGCTCCACGAAGTTCATACTATCAGGACTCCAAAGCAAGGAAAATAAGCACACTGAAAACTTATAGAGGCGATGAGGACAAACAATGGAAAAGTAACTATGGAAAAGAGGTGATGCATGATAGTTATGAACTATGGAAATTAGTACTATGTTAAAAATGAGATAAACAACTATGGAAAAGAGGTGATGCATGATAGTTATGAAATTATTATTGTTAATGTTCTATTGAAATTATGTGTGTGGATGGTGCTAGAACTCATAATGTAAAATAATGAAGGCACAAGCAATGGTGCTAGTGAATGGTATGACATTGACACTAGCATATATTGGTAGGAATGGTGTTGGTATTTATGCCTACTAATTTATGGTTGAGGAATGCTAGGTTGATTATGCTTGTACCTACTATTGTATTGGTTTGGTGATCATCAAAAGTATTTAGTGTTTTATTCTAGGTGTTTCTCATACCTCATTTAGATCACTAGTCATGTTGGAAGAGGTAAGGTACTTTATAATAGCAATGATAAATTTATTGGGTAAAGAGGAATATAAAAAATGGTGCAAGTAATATGTCCCATAAATAAGCCAAGAATTAAAAATTTAGAGACCTACACCCACATTATAATAAATTCATAACCTTGAAATACTATTTGAATTTATTTTATTAAGGTCCTCATAAGATGTGGAAATCAAATAAATACAAGTATTTATTATCATAGATAGGCTCCATAAGATGTGTGCTCTAATTCCAAATAAGAATACAATTGAGGAATAAAATATAATTATAATTTCTTTTACAATTTTTAACCTCACTTTGGTTTTCTAAATTAATTTTTAAGATAGTTAATGAAATATTTTTGGATAATACTTAGGGAAATATTAGACACTAAATTGAAGAGTTCTACTTACCTCCCTTTATAGGTGAACAAAAAAATAAAAAACTTTATAGTGCTACATGTGTTGAGGTGATATGGTAGGATTAGTCCCAAAGTTTGGGATAAGATCTTGGAATACTTACAACATACATAAAAATTGATTATTCATCCTCTTACAACCATTTCATTATTTGAAACTTAATATGAATATTTAACTTAATCACTTCTAGTATAGCACACAAGCTTCCAATTCATGTTGGTGATGAAAACCAAAGAATAAGTAAATCATAGATTTTTTGTAAAATATTAAGGTAAAAAATGGTGTAATAGGTATTACATAATCTCAATTCAATTATGAAGTGTTATATTATACAATAATTTTCATAAACAAATGTAATTAAACATTACCTAGTATTGATTATCAAATAAAATATGCATCATATGAGAACACAATATATGATATGGTGTCCGTAGAAACCAAAATATATTTACTCAAATATAATCAAAACTACACTCAAAATGATAAAAAAATATTGGTGAGGAGAGGTATTTATACCCAATTACATGTTGCCTTTATATCATGTTTATAATACCAACCTTGAGAAATACAAATTTAAAATTACAAAAATACCTTTTTCAAGGCTTAGATAGGCCCAAAGTGCAAACATAACAAAAATTCAATCAAGGTCTCAAGAGAATCTTAACCACCACATATTTCAACATCCCCTTTTAAAATAAATTAGGGACCTGGAGATAGACCCTTATGTTGTGTCTACCCTTAAGGGATACTCTTGGTCAAAATATCTACTGCTTGCTTTGAAGAAGGTGGTCTTACGCATGATCTTGGTCAAAATATCTACTGCTTGCTCTGAAGAAGGAATAAGCATTAGATGTCACATCCTATGAGCATGAATCCATTACACAAAGTGCATCCATATCTCAATGTGCTTTTTTTATTAATGAAACAAAGGATTGTGAACAAGTTAAATAGTACCCTAATTTTCACAACAAAGAGAAACTAGAGAGCTCTAAAGAGTGCCACTCACCTCTAATATCATCAACATCCACCTAAGATGCTTGGCTACCTCATTGGTAGCATAATATTTGTTGGATAGTATTACATTATTTGGTACATGAAAATGTACCCCCATTGTACCTTTATGGTACAAATGTAAATATGTAATAGATTACGGTTTGAGTGATTTCCCTTTATGTAAGTATCTATGTGTAGGATATGCACAAGTGTCATGCATGTTAGTGAGCAAATGTGAAATGAGAAAAAGTGCACAAGTGTCATGTACATAAGTGTGCGAATATGTAATGTTAGGATGTGCACAAGTCATGTATTAGGAGTGCATGTAGGAAGAGTACGTGTCATGTAGAAGTGTGCAAGTGTTGTAGTATTAAGTGTGCATATAAGTAGTGAGTGAAGAGTGTTGTATACAAGTGGGAAGATGATAAACCAAAGGTCATGGGAGATGTCATATGGAGAGCACTATTAAAGTACATGAAGAGTCATATTCTATGTCTATATTATGAAGACAAAGCTCCATACAATAAAATAGGAAAAATGATATGTAACGACTACCATATCAATCATTTATAATATTGAAGCTTTTATACAATTTTAGAGTAATTTTATCGTAAGTATATTTCATGCTTGTACATGAATGGTTACATTTATATTTGATATTATAGTGAATGTTATTATAATTATATTGGTCTATAGATATTTTTATTTCTCTTATATTTAATTATATTCTTAATTAATTATATTTAGAACTAAGATATTTTAACTTATATTTATTGGGACCTGAGATAATTTGGCTTAAAAGACAACAATGACATCAAAGCTACTTCTTAAACTCTATTTATTTTTTATAGTCATATTTGGAGCTACTTTGAGTAGTTCTATTATTACCATTGAAAGAAGACTTCGATGTGATTGCTGTAAATTTTGATTTTTTTTTTTATATTTGATATTTTTAAAGGTATAAAAGAGTACATACTAAGGGGATAATTAAAATTCATCCTGATTTGGATGCTAGGTTCTATCCACTTGGTTCAAGGAAAACCAGTGAAGACAAGGACTCAACCAAAATAGATTGAGGGTTAGCTTAGAATAAATTTGAACATAAGGGAACATTCAAAGTCACCCTGATTATAGTTGGATCTCTAGAAAAGAAGAGGAGAATCAAATTGTTCTTAGGTTTGACTTGAGACACAAGAGAATCAAAGCTTCCAAATATAGAAACGTATCAAAGCTTCCATAGATAAAAAAACTATATAAAGCTTCTGAAGATCAGAAGAATCTCAAAAAGAGGTGTATTAGATAATAGATCCAGAGTATAGTAGAAAGTAATGAAGCTTTCTACATGATATATATTGAAATATTACTATTATATATTTTTGAGCAGTGATTCAATCTAACATTCAAGTGTAGGTATATTATTTAAAGTAGGAAATATTTTTAAGGTAAACATTCAAGAAAGAGAGTAAAAGAGTGCAAAGAAAGAAAGCAGAGTTGAAGAAGATCCAAACCTCCAGAGAATCTAGATTGCTTCAATCAAAATCAAAGGAAAGGAGAAGCTGGGATAATTGAAATATTCTCAAGAAGCCAAAAACCTCACAAATATGATTGTTCATCTGAGATAATTGCAATCAAAGGAAAGAAGAAGCTAAGATATAATAGTCTTATAGAGAGGACTATATTTTTGAGATAACCAACCAATAAAGAATAAAAGAGAGTTAGATTGTATTTTGGAGATAACCAAAAAATAGTGAAGCTAATTAAGAGCCAATAGAAAATTAAGGAAAGTTGAACTAAAATTTATATACGATCGACCAACAGTGAAGCTAAGATACACCATAGAATGAAGGAGAGTCAACCATATTTTGGAGATAACCAACCAATAAGGAAGCTAATTCAAAAGCCAACCAACCAATAAGGAAGCTAAGTCGAAAGCCAATCTTGAAGATAAAAGCCAATGTTGAAGCCAACACCAAAGCCAACAATGGAGCCATTATTACAAGTAAATGTCAATGGGAGTAGATAGTGACCAAAGCTAAAGTATTCTAAAGGAACCAACATGAACATAACAAAAAAATGGATTTAATTAGTTCTTGAATGTGAAGGGTTTTTGAAGGCATAATCAACATTATATATTGATGAATGAGTGGGAGAAACCTTTGTAATATTAAGAAATATTTCTTCTTGCACACATACCACTACAACATTATACCCGAGAGAGTTATTCAGTAGTTATAACACCCATTTACATTAGCGCTAAGAAGAGAGTATTATATGTTGGAAATCATTCATTAAACCTCATTAAGGAAGGAGTTATACGCTGAAAATATTTTTCCAGGTGGAAAGGTAAGCAAGATTATATGTATTAATTTGATTAATTAAAGTTCTATGGTATTATTTCAAGTTTTAAACTTTAAGAACTTTAATAATTAAGAGGGAGTTAAAAGGTTGTCAACTTATTTGATATTTATTAAAGTTCTAAGTTAAATAATTACAATACTTAGGAACTTTAATTATTGAGGGAGTTTTAAGGATTTCAACCTTATTTTGAAATATTTGAAAAATATTTTTTATATTTTATTATTTAGTGATTTGATTTTTTTTAATATTAAATTTTGGAGTGATAAGGTTTTCTACTTCAAATAGGATTTAAACTTTTTGAAATTTGAAAAGGATTAGAAAGTTATTGAAGTTTGAAGAGTTAGTAGGATTTAAAGTTTTTGAAATTTGAAGTTTTTCTTTCAATATTGCAAATTTAATAATTAGGGATATAAAAGGTTTGCTACTTCAAAGGATTTAAAAAAATTAAAAAAATGAAAATTTACAAATTTATTGTTTGAGTGATTATTTGAAGTTTTTGAAAGAATTAAATTTTTGAGTAAAAAGTTTTTCAACTTCAAAGGAATTGAATTATTGAATTGAAACTTTCATGGAAGAAATAATTAGAAATGCATTTAGTGAATATAGTAAAGAAATGGTGGATAAACTAAAGTTTTATTCCCATAATTTGATAGATGATTTTGATGGAAAGAAGGAAATATCAAATGGTTTAAAGGAAAAATTATATTTATTTCTCAAAGATGCAAAAGATGAAAAATTTACAATACTTGTAAGTTATCTTCATGAAAAACTATTTAGGACATGGTGGAATTCACAAAACACCATTATATTTTCTTTAGAATAATGCTTAATGATGTATCTGTCTTTGTTACCTTTGAGATTTTTCAAGGAAAAAGACAAGAGAAGGATATAAATTGTGACTCATATGACTTGAATAAGCTTATGTTAGATTCAATAGGGAATCATTGAAATCTAAAATATAAGTGGCAATATGGCAATATGAGTGAAGAGTCTTGTATACAAAGTGTGCATGTAAGTAGTGAGTGAAGAGTCTTGTATAAAAGTGGCAAGATGATAAGCCAAAGTTCATGGAAGTTTTCATATGGAGAGAAATAGTCAAGTACATGAAGAGTCATATTCTATATCTATATTATGGAGACAAATATCCATACAATAAAATTAGGAAAATGATCTGTAATGATCACCATAACAAGCATTCATAATATTGAAGCTTGTATACAATTTTAGAACAATTTTATTGTAAGTATATTTCATGCTTGTACATGAATGATTTTGGCTATTTACATTCATATTTGATATTATAGTGAATGTTATTATAATTATATTGGTCAATATATATTTTGATTGCTCTTATATTTAATTTTACTCTTGATTAATTATATTTAGACTTGAGATATTTTGACTTATTTATATTAGGACTTGAGATAATTTGGCTTAAAAGCCAAAAATATTCAACCTCTATCGAAGAATAAGAAATGGTGGATTTGCATCTAGAATATCATGAAACTAGGATGAATCCCAATCAGAACAAAAAAACTATGGTGGACTACCACTCATTCAAGTCTCCTTCCTACTTATCATCTAAAACACCTATCAAAATCATAGAAGAACCAACAAAATAGTGAATCTCAATTTGATATGTGTGAATGATATATTTGAAAGTCCACTCGGATGTTGTCTAATGACCATCTCAAGGAGCCTGCATGTACCTAGAATAGTAGCTAATAGAAAATGCTATATTTAGTCTAATGTGAGTAAGATAAAAAAAGACCTACAAGAGATTGATATAGTGTGACATCAATCAAGGGTGTAATTGGCCCATAACTTTAAACCTAAGACAAAGAGGGTCCTAGAAGGCTTGAACTCATCCATACTAAACCACTAAAGAGGATCCCAAGCATATTTGGTATGAGAAATGGTAATGTCAAAATTTTATTGATCAATATTAATTCCTAAAACATAGTGCAAGAGCCTCAAATCTATCATCTCAAAGGTGAAATAAAGTCATGACTTCATTACTTGAACAAGGTAGTTGAGCTACCCATGAATAGGTCATAAAAATACAAAATGATTACCATAGTCTCCTCAACATGATTTTTAGTATAAACATCATGCTTAACATCACATCGTTGAATCAATAACTGATGAAGAAAGAATGGATTTTATCATACAAATCCTGAAAAGCCTGCTTAATACCATGTAAATATCAGTTCAAACAACATACCATTGGCATAGGGCCCTCTAGTTCAAATCTGGATAATTATTGCATATAAATATATTCCTAAAGTTCTCCATTGAGAAAGACACCCTTCACATCCATCTAGTGCATCTTCCATCCATAGAAAACTACAATAGAAAAAATCATTCTAAAAGAGTGTTAGGAACCTTTTAAAATAAAATCACATCCACATGATATTGCAATAATAACAAAAAATAAGCTTGAAATTAACAATATTGTAATATGAAATAGAAATGCAATAAATTCTGTTGTAGAAAAAAAGAACACATTACATAATCACAAGCCTCTTTAAGGGGGAAATTTCCTTAGAAGCAGAGCTTTGATACAATAAAATATGAGATGCCTCTTCTTTTTCCCCCTTTGTTCTTTTAAATACTTTTTCTACCATAACCCCAACGCTTAAGGGTTTCCATCCATGTGCAAGTGGAGGCCCAAGTTGGTAACTCCTAAATAATAACCATTACATCTTTAAATAATGCATTTTTATATTAAATAATAATTAAATCATATGGGACCAAATGCTAGCAATCCAACTATATTATTTCATAGGATCTTAAGTTTAAATCCATACACAATGAGATACATTCAATCCTTAATAACAATTAACAATAACTCATTGAATATTGTATTGATATATCTACTTAAGCAATGCAATTTTTATTCGATCACTTTTTACAGTGCTTTATCTTCAATATATACACATTGGATATGAGACTCTTCTCATTCACAAGACTCTTGACCTTTCTAATTATATAAAATTTTCATCTCCTTACACACACGAGAGATATCATACTTCATATTTCTCATGGGAGAAATATCACATAATAATAAATCTCACATATCCACATAAGGATAAAAATTCTAATGATTGCATATAATAAATGGTAAAATATTACATAACTCATAACTCCACACTTACTAACATGACACCTCACTTACATAACTCCACACTTGCATGCCACCTACTATATACTCAAATATTAATTACACTCTAAATATTTACGATGTACTTGCAATATTATTCCAAGGTACCAAATAATGTAATATTTCTAACACCTCCTTGTTTTATATTACTTGGTAAGAAGGTCATTTGTATTCATTTTCTTTCAATCTTTAATTCTTATTTTGGTCTTCCTGCTTTGACTCTGAATTTTGCATTCTTTCCATCTTTGGATCTGGTACATCTTGAATTGAAAAACGTTTCTAAAATAATCCATTTAGTGCTATCATTGTTATCATGTCATTTATATTATCCCATTTATGAATGCTTATCCATCCATAATTCATTTTTATATCATTATTCCATTATACCAACAATATTTTTGAGAATGATTGTTACCTCCATAAATTTCACAACAATGAACATCCCAACATGTTTCTATCTTGTGTCCATGCCTGCCATAATGTCCACATTATTACTTGTCTCAATTTTGAGCAAGTCATCACAATAATAATACAATTCATTATTGATATCAATATTGTCCTTGATACCCTTGTTGTTATCTAAATCCCATGCTTCATAACCTCTAAAAATATTATTATCAACTTGTTATCAATTATCTCAAATGTAGATTATAATAAGTCATCATCTTTGCTATTTTTATATCCAGTTCTATCATATTCTTGTTTATTTTATGAAGGCTTCAAACCAACACATTATGTATCAACACATATGAATTTTATACATACTTTGTCTATACTTGAATCCATTTCTTGAATATAACACACATTTGATGACCTCTTTCATCATAGGTTTTACTTAAAATTTTTAATTATTTCTTCTTTCCTTTTATTCTTGTCTTTAAGGAATTCAAGAGTAAGTAATGTCATATACATTATCTTTCCTATATCAATAGGTAATGTAATAGCACCTTTAGAGTCTTCATTTGCTTCAGTAAGTTTTGAACTTAGATAATTACCAAATGTTGTAAAATTTTCATCTTTGGCTTCTTTGAAAATTGATTGTAAGTCCCTCTTTAATTTTATTGATATATAATTTTTTATTCAACATTCTCTATCATGTGTTGCATGTAAAGTTTTAGGTATTTCAAATTTTATTACTTTATTCTAGTGAATCATATTGAGTGTCTACTTCTCTTTTTGTTTGCTTTGTTTCTTTAATTGTCATGTTGTGATAAATAACATTCAAGTAATTTTTTCTTGCCTTTGATCAATATTTAAGGTTTTTAATATCTTATTTGTTACTTCAATAATAACAAATCAAATAATTCTATAATCCTTTTTCTCACACAAATTTCTACTTTCTTTCAAAATAATAACTAAATTCCTTTGTTCTAGAATTCCTTATTACTCCCAGATTTAATATTTAATAAATCTTATTCAATACTTTTAATATTTAACGTTTCTCTTCAAATAGTATACTCTTTCAATAATTCCAAATATATTTTCCTCATATAATAATAATTTTTTCCTTTGTAATAATCCTTTTAACTCCAAATTTAATAATTTCCTTCTTCAATAATTCTCCTTATAACTCCTATCAATATAAATTTCCTTCCCATTTTAATTCTCCTTTCACTTTAATAAATTGCTTTTTAATATTTTATTAATACATCAAATGTTTCATCCTTCACTTTACAATATATGCCACTTCAATATTTCCTTTAATATTTCAAATTTACTATGTACCTTTTTACTTACGTAGTCACTATCATTCAGTTAATAATTAGAGGTAAATTGAATGTACCTTAGGAAAATTTTAATCTTTGAATATGGTGTTTCTCCTTCAATATCCAATTTAGGGTGTCACTCCAGCCATGTATTCTCTAATATTTTTTAGATGTTTCACCTTCTAAATATAATTCCTCTTGCCTGAGTGTTATCTAAGGTTGAACCATTTTATCTAGTTTAACTAATCACTCTATACGATTTGCTTTAACTTCTTTCCTGACCTCCACTGCCATCTTTGAGGTTCAATATTGTAATATTTTCACTCCACCATTACTGCCTTAGTCCACTATTTGAATCTTTCTCTAGCATTAGGCTCTCAATACTCTAGTTTTTTTAAAGCTTCCACTTTCTACAATGCCATTGGTTTTTTAGACTTATTCCTACTTGCAAGCATGTTTTTGACTTCAATTTTTCAATATCAAACTTGCACAAATTCTCTAGGCTTCCTCACTCCTCTTGATTTTTTTGTGTATAATTGTCATTTTTCACATGTTCCAATCATCTTCACTTTGAATTCCTAAGCTATAAGCTCATTCAATTCTTCTCCACTCTATTTCTTCTTGAACTTCCTCTTCATTGCACTCTTTTGAAGGTGTCTTAAACTTGCACACTATTTCCAATGTTCTTTCTCAAGCACTATCACCTCTTTGTTCCTTCCGCTGTCTTGAAAAACTTCACTCTTACACTTCTACAACCCATACTTCTATTCAAATATATAAACACTTCCTCATAATATGGATCTAATACCACTGTTAGCAATCCAACTATATTATTTCATAGGATCTTAAGTTTAAATCCACACACAATGACATACATTCATTCCATAATAACAATGAATAATAACTTGCTAAATATATTATTGATATATTTGCTTAAGCAATGTAATGTAATGCAATGCTTATTCCATCACTTATTACAATGTTTTATCTTCAATATATACAATTTGGATATAAGACTCTTCACATTCACAAGGCTCTTGACCTTTCTACTTACACAAACTTTTCATCTTCTCACACACATAAGAGATCTAGCACTTCATATTTCTCATGAGAAAATATCACATAGTAATAAATCTCACATATACACATAAGGAAAAAGACTCTAATTATTGCACATACTAAATGATAAACTCTTACATAACTCATAACTCCACACTTACTAACATGATACCTCACTTACATAACTCCATACTTGCATTGAACCTAGTATATACTCAAATATTAATCATACAATAAACTATTTATATGGTACTTGTAATATTATTATAAGATACCAACTAATGTAATACTTCTAACATAATAAGCCTAGGAGCCCAAAGTACCACATGACTAGAAAACTCTTAATAATATTAGAATATGGTTTTAACATGCCTATCCCCTTCAAAATATTTTTGTCCTCAAAGCTAGATATGAGAAAATTGTTGATGAAGTTGTTGAAGAGACTCCTATGTGGCATATTCCTACTGTAAACCCTACCATTGGACCATGAATTTAATGATGGTGTGGTTATGAAGAGTGCATGATTAGTCAAAAATTTTGTTAGGTTCCAAGATGACAAAATATTCACCATCCAACTATAGAAGTGTTGATTGAAATTAAAAATAATTTTTGAGTACCTGCTTGAAACAAGAGACATGGAAGACTAAAAGAATTTTGGAAGAAGTGGTAATGCAATATTATAGGCTACTTGTTTCAATCCACTATAATACCTAGTAGGGTCCATAAAACCTTGATGTAAGCTTTTGATAGAAATAAAGTTGCATTGATGATTGCTTGTAGGGTTGGAGTCAAAGGAAGACCACATTGCCTATATTGAAGCTATGTTCTAAATAATGTTGATTAGTCTACTATTGCATTTAGTTTTGAGCCATAATTAAATTATCCTTCAATTGCTATAAGAGTTGGGTATGTTCTTGAAGCGTTCATCCATTACCAAAACTTTGGATTTTCTTGGGACATATTAAGAGGGTGATAGAGGTGGGTACCCATTAATTACCTTAAAATGAATCATTCTAGAGGTTGTATGGAATGAAGTATTGTATCATCATTTAGTCAATGGAAACCACGTAGACCATTGTGTTTGGTGCTCAAATGTAAAGTAGCAAAGGTATATTTCCAAGCATTGATTGACAATTTTTTATTTTCCCATTGTTCTATGAATGGTAGGTTGAGCTCATTATCAATTGCATTCCCTATAGTTTAAATAGTTCTTGCCAAAAATGACTAGTGAAAGTGGGATCTCAGTCAAACAAAATGGATTTTGGCATACCAAGGAGTTTAAAAATATAATCTATGAATATTTGGGAAATAGTGGAGGCATGGTAAGGATGGGTGAGGGAACATAAATGAGCATACTTTGAGAGATGATCCATCACCACAAGAATGACTATTTTTCCTCAATATTTAGAAATTCCTTCAATAAAATGCTTAGACATATCATTCCATACATTTTTGGGATTGGTAAAGGTTGTAGAGTGCTTGGAGGATGAACCATTTCTCTTTTACTCATTGGCAAATTTCACACTCTATCATAAAATTTTGGATATATTTTTCCTTCCTTCCTAATATAATGAATGTTTAGCTCACTCATATATATTCAAAAAACTTGAATGGCCTATTGTGATTGAAGCATGCATCTCCTTTATGATGTACTCATAGATCGATGGATTTTTAGAAACCATAATGCAAGATAGGTATCTTAACAAATCTCCATCCTATGAATACCTAGTGTATAAATTGGGGTCCCTTTGGAGCTACTTCATTAAAATTTGAAATAATGGGTCCTTGGTTACTTCTTCTTGAAGTTGGAAGACATGTTGGAGAAGTGGTGAAGATATGGCACATAGTGTGTTCTTATCCTTAAAATGATGTGAGAGAACATCTACCACAATGTTCTCCTTCCATTGTAAATAATTTTATAATCATACACCAAAAATTTTGAAACTCATTTTTGCTATGTTGGAGTAGATACCCTCTATTCTAAAAAATATTTTAAACTTTGATGGTCCATTTTAATAGAGAAATACCTCTCAATGAGATAAGGTTACGAATGATTGACAACATAGAGGATGACTATCATTTTTTTCATAAGTGGATTCTCTAATTTTTATCCAACAATTCCTTACTAGTGAAAGCTAGGATCACCCTTCTTGTATTAATACTACACCGATGCCATGGCCCAAAGAATCACTTTTAATTATAAATGGTTTATAAAAATCATGAGTGGCTAACATTGGTGTTAAAATCATGGCTTCCTTGAGATCTATAAAATATTTTTTCAGTTGGAGGTATCCAAATAAATGAGTTATTTAATATGGTAGTTAGTTAGGTTTCTATTTTTCCAGAACCTTAAACAAACCATCCATAGTATCCAATGAGACCCAGAAATCCCTGAAGCACCTTGAGATTTTATGGCTTAAGCCAATTTTTTAAGGCTTCAATTTTCTTCAGGTCAATATCAAATCCCTCGTGAAATAATATGCCTTAAGTATTTGACCTCCTACATTCCAAAGAAACATTTGGATTATTTAGAAAATAACTAATATTCTGTGATACTCGCAAGATCTAGTTTAGATGTTGTAGATGCTTTACCCAAGTGCAACTGTAGATGAGAATGCCATAAAAGAAGACCAAGATAAACTTGCAAAGAAATGGAGAAAATACATTTTTCATGAGGCTATAGAAGGTGGAAGGAGCATTAATTAGGCAAAAATGCATGACCAAAAAATTTATAATGATCCTCGTGAGTCTTGAATACAATTTTTTGAATGTCTTTATCTTTGATCCTTATTTGATGGTACCTAGACCAAAGATCCAACTTGGAAATAAATTTAGCACCATGTAACTCATCCAAAAACTCATCAATCAAAGGAATAGAAATTTTTTCTTAATGTTGAGTTTATTGAGTTCATGAAAGTCTACACACAACTATCACAACCCATCTTTTTTCTTGAAACATAGTACCGATAAAGAATAAGGATTGATATTGGGTTGAGTTATCCCTATTTTTACTAACTCTTGGACAAAATTCTCATTTTTTTTTGCATAAGGGTATCTGTAGGGTCAAACATTAGGTGGTAAGCTCCTTAGTACTAGTTGTATCATATGAAAATGGGAGCAATATGGAGGTAATCCCTTGGGATCCATAAATATAGAATCATGTTTACTCGAAAGGAGTTGTAAATCCACTGGCTATTCATCAACTTCAATTTTCTATGGCTAGATTGCAAACAACTAGTTTACTACCCCATGTAAGGATTTTTTAATAACTTCTCTTTTTTCTTTGAAATAATGACTTGAGTGGATCTTGTGAGTGAGCCATGAAGAGTGTATGGTCTCTAATTCTAAGTAAATTGCATCTAAATTTTGGCAAAGTTCTAGATTATTGTCCCCAATGTACGAAGTCATTGTGCCCTTAAAACAACACTACATCCTCATAAATAAAGGTAAAACATATTAGTTTCAAGTTCATAATACCCTACCTTCAACTTAACATTCCAATATTTCCTTGTACAAGGTAATGTTCCTCTATTTGCCACCATGATTTCAAATTAATTACAAGAATTTATGTAGCATTTTGCTTTCTTAGCTACTCGATAGTCAATAAAATTATGTATACTACCTAAATCAATAAGAATTTTAATTCTTTATCCATTGAAATATCCCACTACCTTCATAGTTTGAGGGTTTGAGATTCCTACAAGTGCATAAATTTAAATCTCTAGTTGTGGTTCTTCTTGTGCTTCACCTTCATCCTAGTTTTTTTCTTCCTACTATTTTTTTTTTTTTTGTGTGCTTCATTTACCACAAAATCATATTCATATAACAAATACAATTTTTGATATACACATTTATACCCCAAATAATATTTCTCATCATATATTTTAATATAACCCTTGTTCTCTATGGGCATCTATTTTCTCCCTAGTCAATCACTTAACTATTGGAGATTGTTTTCCTAGATTTGATGTGACATTGGATGGAAATGAGGGTCTAGCTTGTGGAATTTATATGAACACCTTTGAGTAGTAAATGTTTTATCAACTAGACTAGATAACCCAATTGCTTGCATCATGGATTGTGGTTTAGACATTTTTACCTTGGCTTTGATATCATTTTTCAATCCACTAATAAAACAACTCTAAAAAATATTTCACTCAAACCCCTTTTCTAATTAGTCAACTTCTCAAACTAAGTCTAATAGTCATGAATAATAGAGATCTACTTCAATTTTGTTAAAATCCTATAAAGTCCTCATATTCACTAGGGCCAAAATTAGTGAGTGGTTGTATTTTAAATTCTTCCCAAGAAATTTTAAACATCATATGTCGCACCCACTGATACTATTTAAGGGCTTTAGAATTAAAATTAAAGGATGCCATGGTGATCCATAAGAATCAGGGTATGTTGTGGAGCTTAAAAAATTGGTCTACTTAGCAAAACAAACAATTGGGGTCCTTTTCATTAAACTTGAGGAAGTCTAACTTGGGCATTTTATTTGGGGTATTATTATTAAAAATAGCATGCCATACATCCTCTTGCATATAACCTAAAATACCAAACTTTATTTCAATTCCAAAACTATAATCTATTGGTATATATGAGTGGCTCCTTTTAAATGCTCTTTAAATTCATGGAATTTCTTCTCAATTCCTATTTTTACTTTGATTTGTTCAAAGTTCAAATAGCACATTTTAATTGTTTAATTTCATGTCCAAATTGGTTATATAGGTTAGTAATTTGTTGAATCAATAGCCCTATCTAATTACTGAATTGGTTTTGCTCCATATTCCTTACGACTCCTCTAGTTCCTCTAGCCATGTACTTGTGATTTGGACCACTTGAACTACATTACTAAAAATATAGGTGTTGTTTTAGGAGTTACTATTTTTAGTAATTATCTAGAAAAAGTGTTTGGGTGTTATACATCATATTAATAAACTCAAAAATATGATCACAATGGACTAGGTCTCAAAATGATATTTTTTGACACCCCAAACATTTTTTTAGTCAAGTGTCATTTTTTCTTCTAAAGCTTTTCTTTACCTAAAAAAATGACTTTCTTCTCTATTCCCCAACAATTGCCATTTTTGTTACTACTCAGTCTATTACCAATAACTACCTTGTTAGACTCTATCTTGCCTATCAGTAACAACTTCCTTTTTTGAAATTGTTATCGATTGTTACTAACAACTATCTGGGGAAACTCTATTTTGACTATTATTAACAATTGTATTGTCTAACACTATTTCTAACTATTACTGAAAATTTACCCTAGCAAACATTGCTTGAATTTTATTAAAAACTTCTCTATCTCATACTATTTATGACTATTATTGACCCCCACTAGTTATATTTGTTAATCAATTCTATGATAGTTGCAGTCTCCTTAGTATGCTCAAATCTATGATTAGGGTTTTTGATGTTTGATGGTCTCTATTAGGATTTGAAATATGATTGAAACAATGTAACTCTATGCCAAGGTGTGTGTACTATCCATAGACCTCTATTATACCACAATGAAAAATGATAATACTCAAGCCAATAATTTAGACCACTACTCAAGGAGGGTTTCACACATATCCTTGATCACATTATTTGTCTTTCTAAAAGTATGAGAGGGTGATATTCTCGAGTTTTGTGCTTGGTGAACTATGGATAGATACATGATTGAAAACCTTTCTATGGCTAAATATATCTCCTAAATCTAGGGGATTTCCTTATATACCTAAAGGTATTTGAGAGCTCAAGTCTATATACGTGTGCTATCTAAGGTATGGGTATTAGAGTTTGATCACCCCTCACTTCACTAGATGCTTTATGGGTAATATAGCTTAGCCAATAATGATATATCCTTCATGATATTTAAAACCCTCAACATAGGGTTTCTAACCTATGAAACTAATAAAAAAAAAGACTTAATTTTTTCTTTATAAGATAGTAAGTAGGAAAATAAAAACAAAAAAAATTATACCTAACAAGTCAGAATGGCAGGATAGGAATTATTTGCATTGTAGTAGGATAGAACCTTAAAAAGCACTCTGATACCACTTGTTAGAAACCTTGTAGTAAAATAAAAGCAAACCCAAATGTTATTACAATAATAATAAAGAATAAGCTTTAAATTAACAATATTGTAATAAGAAATAGAAATACAACAAATTATACTACAGAAAAGAAGAACACATTACATAATCACAAGCCTCTTCAAGGGGGAAACCTCCTTAGAAGTAGAACTTCAATAAAAAACAATATGAGATGCCTCTTATCTTGTCACCTTGGTTCTTTTAAATAATTTGGATACCCTAACCCTAATGATAATGATTTTCCATCCATGTGCAAGTGGGGGCTTGAGCTAGTAACTTCTAAAGAATGACCATTACATCTTTAAATAAGATTTTTTATAATACATAATGGACACATCACATGGGCCGTAATCCTAAGCACCTAAAGTACCACATGACTATAAAATTATTAGAATAGGGTCTTAACATAGAGTGCATATTTCCAAGGTTCAAATCTCGAGCCTCGTTGGACTGAACGCTTGTCCCTTTCCTGGTGCTTTTAGTGGCGTAAAAGGTTTAAAATGATTGTGGCATGGTGGTTATAGGAGCGAACTGTGCGAAGATCTGTATGGTGGCTTCTGGGGATGACATTGCAAAATATTGTGGCGGCCATAAAAAGTTGGACAACCTGCCTGGATTCATGGCGGCTACCGATTCCACCATGTAAATTTAAAAAAAAAAAACATAGAGTGCATCTTATCTTATAGGTGTAAATGTCTTAGAATAGTCTACTACCTCCTACTAAGAGAAGACCTTGGCAATAAGGTTTACCTTGTGCTTTTCAATTTGACCATTTTATGTGTACTTGGTCTTGTAGACCCACTTACACTCCATAACATTCTTCCTTACTAGATGAGAAAACCAACTCCCATGTTATATTTTTCATCAAAGTCTCATATTATGTTGCCATTGCATCTTCCCATTTAGTCTTCCCCTTAGCTTGGGAGTAGGTGATATGATCCTATGAATGGGTTACCTTAAAATCTTGGAAAAGAGCCTTTTGATGTTACTCAAGAGATAGAATGACTTGCACATCCTTCAGAAGCATCTTAATCCACTTGGGAGTAGGATTTTTGGAAGAAGTATGGGTATCCTACAATATCAACATTAGAAACTAAAATAAAAGAATCCAATTTAGTACTACTTAGCTCATTATGCATAACTAGAACATTATAATTTGAACCATCTTACTCATCCTATCCTTATCTAGGAAAATAAGAAACTACATAATGAACTATAAGTGATGGATTCAAATTGATAGATAGTGAAAAACCACTAGAATATAAAGATGCTTTATTAGGGATAGAACCAACTAAAGTATTAATAACCCATTGGAGCTAAAATAGGTAAATAATTAGGAAAATTAGAATCTAGAATATCAAGAATGTGAGTGGAATAAATACCTAGAAGCACCTCATCAAGGATGACATCTCTCTTAATCACAACCTCATGCTTTTGAGGATCATAGAGACTATATGCCTTCATGACATCAAAATATGCTATAAAAATACACTTATGGCTCTTCAATACCTCTTTTTTTATATTCTTGGGTATATGAGCACATGTTGAAGACCTAAAGATTCAAAATATAAACACATATGGCTTATCCCTTGTCAACTTTTCAAGTGGTATCATTCTTGAACAACCTTGGTAGGAACTATGTTGATGATATTACCTACATATATGACTACTTCACCCTAAAACTTGTGATCTAGCCCCTTGGCACTAATCATGCAATAAACCATCTCCATGATTACCCTATTTTTTTATTTTAGCTAAACCATTTTATATAGGAGTGTAGTGACTAGATATCTGGTATGCTATTCCATGAATGGCCAAGAAGTCATGGAAATCATGAATAATATATTCACCACTCCCAACTATCCTAAGAAGTTTGATCCTCTTGTATAAATAATTTTCAACAAGTACCTTGAAGGCCTTGAACCTCTCAAGCACTTCGTCCTTGGTATGAAGGGTATATATCCCCACATATCTAGAAAATTCATCAATGAAAATAATAAACTACCTATTTATTGAAAAAGAAGGTATATCCATAGGTCTGTAGATATCACTAAGAATGATATCCAAAGGGTATGATACCCTTTTGACAACTCCTCCTGAAAAGGAATTCCTATGATGCTTTCCCAAAATGCATTCATTAAAAAACACCACTTGGAGAAGATATGCATGGAATTCCAATACACTTCTCATGTTGACTCATGTATCTCAAGGAACCATAATTAAGGTGTCCAAGTCTATGATCCTACTTTTGAGTCTTGTCACCAACATGAGCTATTATGGAAAAAAAAATTCTTCTTAGAAGGTGAAGTAGAAGAGGTGGATATTTCACCCAGTTTATACATATGATTAGATTCATAATAATATATAGAATAAATAATCATAAATCCATTATCTAAATCTTTAATCACCCACCTATCAGGAAAAAATTCTATATTTTTATTTATGTGAGTAATGTGATAAATAGAAAAATGACTAGGAAATTTATTAGGAATATGAATAACCTCATCAAATGATGAAGATCCAACCATGATGTTTTTACTTATAGTCATATATAATATGGAGTCATCTCTAATCATAACATGTTCTCTACATGAGTCTTGTTATGACCTTGAAGTAGATGCTTGTGCTTTATCATATGTCTAGTTGATCCTGAATCAACTATCCATTATGTTAGCTTTTGATGCTAGATACTTAATGAGAAATCAACCACAAGATATAAAATGAGCATGCAATATTGACTCTATGATAATGGAAATATACTAAGCATGTAAAACACATAAGAAACTTCTTAAATAACTCATAAAATTACCTTTAATGAAAGCTCACGAAAATAGAATCTTTATATAAAATGTGGAGATCTCAAGGACTACATTTTCTCAAACTTGTATTCTACTCTACTCTACTTGATATGAAAATATTGTTCTGCTCGATCACACCAAGGTCAATATATAGTGGTATGTGACTCTTGGCCTTCCATCTTCCTATGACTCTTCATATTCCTATTCTATGGACTCATGTGCACATGGACTATGATGCACATTTACATTATTGAATACTTTGGACATTCTAATATTACTTGTGCATTTATTATATTGCATAAAGTAAATTCTCAAACCCTAATATAAGATAAACTCCTATTCTAAATATGTACCCAGGGTGGTACATTGACATGTACCAAATAATATAATATATTCTAACACATTTATCCCATTATGTGGATGTCTAGTATGCAAAATGGACTACGACATGTGCTTGTATGTATCTCCTTCTAAAACTTTCTCACTTTGAGTATAGAAAAGAGTGACATAAAAACCCCCCTTTTTGCTGCCTCTTCTAACTTCTTGATTTGAAGTTTTCAAAAAACTTCTTTGTGTCCTTTATTGCAAAAATCATAGGCAAGTTTCTTGAAAGGATTTTTATATTTTTTCTCATTTTATTTGGCATTCTTGTTATTCTAATTTTTTACCATAACTCCCTTTGGAAGTGCTTGATTGAAAATAGAATTGTCCTTATATCTATTTATCCTAGCTTGATGATGTAAGAAATAATTAAATACTGTTGGGAATGGGAAATAGATGAGATATATTACAAATGAAAATGATTACATATATAGGCAAGAGGCCTATATGATAATATGACAAGTGTCAAGAGAAACTGACAAGTGTCAAGAAGGCATAGTGCACATTATAATATTCTAACATTCTCCCTTAATATGCACTATCCTAACTATAAAAAAGAAGAAGTCAAAATTAGGTAAAATTCCCCCTTAGTGTTGAATTCTCTAAAAGAAACCTATCATCCTCATTTATTACATGATTTGGTCTAGGCTCATGCTATTTGTGCTTGAATCTCCAACTGTGAATAATGCTAGATCAACGATGTATACATCTTGATCTATTGCCTCAGGGTCAGCCACTTCCTTGGATCTGTTGCCATTGGGTCAGCCATCTAAGTGCCTTAGGGTCATCTTAGGTGCCTCAGGGTCAACCACTTCCATAGTTTTGTTGCCTCTATAGGTCATCCTCTAGGTATGTTTCCTCTCATAGGTCACTGACTAGATTCACCATGAATATCATTCCCCTCATGGTGAACTCAATCTAGAAGGTGTCGGTCTCTACCAAAAATGTACCTTAATACAAAATAAATACGAGCCATATGAGAGTGTCGGTATCTATTAAAAATGCACTCAAAAAATACAATAAAATGAGCCATAGAAGCCAAATATGGAGGAGAAGAAGAAATAAGAGAATAGAATCTTTTGAAGTGTCTTTGTCTGTAGTCTTCAGAAGTAGATCCAAAATAATCCTCAAATAGAGTCTAGGGTATCTATGTCTATCATCCCTAGAATAGGTATCCTTATGGTAATCACCTCATATTACTAGAATGCATGGGTAACCAGCCGTTGCATCCGCTAAGTGTGATAGAGGAGAATACTAGATACTAGGTTCACTTACATAGAGTGTCGGGTTCAATCGAAAATGCACTCTAGAATACAACAATGTTTGAGGCTAAAGAAACCTTTTCAAACTACCTCAAAATTAAATTTAGACACCACCAATATGTTCATCTTAGAAAAATATTTTCGATGGCTATAAATACCCTTGTGTTTCATATTTAATGGGGCCTTCATTTGTTAGAAAAAAATAGCAGCCTCTCTAGGCAGCAAAATAGAGAAAATATCTTGATAAGAAAATATTCCAGAATATCCATCGAAATAATACAATGGCCATGTGATTTCTCTCCACACCATGTGGGAAAAGAAAATTTTTAGTATCCCATGCATATTAAGAAAATGCACCTTTTGAAATAGAATGACACTTCAAAAATAAAATGCCCCCTCTTTTAAAATAAATATTCCCACCATATTTTTTAAAAATAAAAAACCTCCACTTAAAAATAAAACTTAATGTAGTGGAGTGATTTATATGTTATGGCTTGGAACCACCCTGTGCTTGTTCAGCCATATTGATACTAGAAAAAAAATTTCCACTATGAGGAAATTTTCCCTCATGACGATGAATCGCTTAAATTTTTAGCCACTTGCTATTGAACCACGTCACGTGAATACCCTGCCATCATGAGCATGTATGAATTTCCCTTAGTGCTCGTGAGGGTTTCCTAAGAGCGAAAGGGGCTAGGGTATCTCAACCACTATACTCTCTAAATTTATGAATATTCTAGAAATTATAGCAACAACCCCACATAAGGCCAATCAGAGACATCTTTGTCACATGAAATTGCAACATCATGTAGCTCCATCAGGTTCATGATGATGCAGCTTCATAAAACTGGCCGTTGCTTCTGGACTATGGAGAAGTGTGTGCTCATCAATTGGATGGTGCCCATCATATCTCCAACTGGAGGTGTCCTTCACTATAGGAAAAAATTTGGATGCGTCGACTGCTGGCGCCACCACTCCACACATCTGTGACAATAAGAACCCCCGCACGGTTCATATTGCTTCTAGTATATGCATAGAAAAAAATGTTAATCATGTTTGCATGATCAAGGATGTTTTTGAAAAGAAATATTAGCAGCATAATAGCTTGCTGACCCACCTAGCCATGCATCTTGGCCCTATCCACATAGGAACATGCAACTTAGATTTCAAAATCTCACCAAAAATATTTAATGCATCATGCAGATTCCACATTGAAAAAATGCATCCACCATGAAAGTCATAACCCCACTCAACAACGTCGTCTGAATGTTAGCAATATATGACATTTGAATAGATGTCAATATTTCCATAGACACAAATTGCACACCACCTCTCACACGCTCCATACATGCTTCAAACATAATTCAGTTTCTATTCGATGTTGGTGTGGCCTGAATCAAGCAGGTACAAATGCTTGTTTTCATCATCGTATTTCCTCCATGGAGTTTGTTTTCTATGCCACACAATTGAAATTTATGATCTCTTTTATCTGTGAACTCTTGGTATCTTCTCCTCTGCCTACACCTCCACCAGGCTGCCTAAATCTCCTCCACTTGTAGAGTTTACAACAATTAAAGGTCTACCAACAACCATATTTATCTCCACACGATCGCCCGATGCAACGTAAAGATCATGAGGTTTTTATCTTTATTGTCACCATCAAAATATGGATTTTGATCATGCTTTCTGCTACGTTTTCTACATCAATGGGTTCTCCTACTGCGCACACATATGTTGAGAAGTTATCTATCTGAGAGCACCGCTCATCCCGTTGGCTCATATCGATCTGCGATGGATCTCTAGAAAATACAACACATCTCTTTGCACATGGTAACTCTGATTTGCACTCCTTGCCTGTAGTAGTTCACTATTAGGTATTGCACATCAGCTTCCTCCCGATGATCGTCACAACAAAAAACTTAAAAAATTAGCCTCCATCCCAAAGCTTATCGAGAAAATATTTATTTTTTAAATACACATTATCTCATATCTTTCAAGAGGGAGCAAATCACTAAAAATTGCAACAGAATATTGGGAAGTCTTTGTTGTACATAGGATTTCTCACTCTCCCTAGTACCATGCAAGTCACACCGCAACCTGGCAATAAACTACAATTGGTTTTTTCTTGCGATCTTATTGGATGAGATATGCAATGCACTGTGCGACACCACCGATGCATAGAAAGTGGTATAACTATCACATAGAAAACTGTCACCATTCAATTTGGAGTAACAAAATCTCGCTACAACATTGGAGAAACAAAATCTCATAAAAAATACCAACAATGTAACAGTAACATATCCATCTAGCTGCAGTTCACCCTGTGTGATAGGAACTTCATATCTGTCTGTGTTTGAGGAATTATGTGCTAAATTACCAATCATCAACCACAAATTAAATGTTAACAATAAAAAAAAACAATGATCAAATAAGACGGTAGCCTTTTGCTCTTTTATTTTATCGAACGTCAGATCTATAGTTATTGAAAAAACTGGTAGTTTCCTATGCCTCGGTCTTGTGATAAATCACAAAAAAAAATTTAACCAACACAAAGCCTTGTAGTCTTCTTCTCAGATTTAGAAATTGTGGCCATATTCAACATCATCACCATCACCTCTCATAAATGCAAGTATCTGATCATCAAAAATTTCAAACAAGAAGAAAAATATTAATCTGCTCCGCTAGGCGAATGCATGATTCTTTCTCAAGCATGTGTTTTCATTCTGTTGCAGCATTTCATCGCGTCTACCCGCTCCCATTGCCGATGTCTTCTTTTGATTCACTGTATTTACTAGATTACGATGTCTGTGATGCTCAGAGGGGACAGAAACATGGGAGCACTAATTCTTGATGGATCACATTTCTCATTTCAAAGGGTTTTTGGCCACTACAGCTATAGTCAAATTAGTAGTGTACACCGTCGCACTCCATCAAGTGATTTTAAAATACTGCATATATTTCCACATCATCTACTAAAGCCATCGCCAAAAAAAAGTGCTATAACAACAGATCAAAAATATATTTTTCAAAAATTAGCCTTCAACATTGTTGATGAGCATATTTGATTTAGTCCGTCGATGAGACCAAAAATGGCTGATTGCAACACTTTTTCTTTAAAAATCATAGAAACCCCATCCAAAGACATAGAAACCTCAAAAAATATCTACACCATAAAAAAAATTCACTCCAAAACTTGGAAAAAAATTATGGTCCCAAGCATTGAAGCTTTAGGGGCAGCCATGAAATCCTCTCCTTCTCCCTTTGGCCTTCTGGTTTTTGATCCACAAAAGTGGAGAGCATACTCCCTGAGCCTTTTGGAGAAGGAAGGAAAGGAAAAAAATGAGAATGGGGGAAGAAAAAAATGAGGGGAAAGGATGAGGGGGGGATTTCCATGAGGGAAACCCCCCCTCAAGCTCACAAGGGTAGAACACCTAGAGCTCTGATACCAAATATTGGGAATGGAAAATAGATGAGATATATTACAAATGAAAATGATTACATATATAGGCAGGAGGCCTATATGATAATATGAAAAGTGTCAAGAGAAACTAACAAGTATCAAAAAGGTATAGTGCACATTATAATATTCTAACAAATACCTCATCAATGGGAGGGGTAAGAGACTCCAAGAAGTACACACAACATTTTGAAGATCACAACCACTATCTCATATGTTTATGACACATTGATAAACATAATATTGAGTAGCTTTATGTTCCTTTCTTTATCCAATGCCTCCTATCCTTCCCTTATTTTCCTAGGAAATCCTCTCATACTTTAGAAATCCTCTTGTAATTATTTAACCAACTTATGTACTCATCTACAGTATCAAATGAGTTCGTGGACAAGGTTGCAAGATCTAACTCTAACTTGCTAATATGAGTGAAGTCAATTTAGTAACATATCTAAAAATTCTCAAGCAAGACCTTGGGATTGGTGATGCTACTTACATGAGTGTCATACATATTATACATATGAAGAGAAAGTACACCATGGGATTTATCCTTCGTATCCCTATACAACTACTTTATCTCCTTAGAATCAATTTTTCTAGGCTCTTGATTTACATACTTGAGAAAACCCTTGCTTTGGAGTAGAGCTTATTTATCGACTTTTCTTATTTAATGATGATATTTGGTATCTTGTTTTATCATTGAGGTACCAAGATATTATTTCCACATGATTCCATAATCATTTGAAAATATTGTAGTTGCTTGCAAAGGGATAATTAAGCCAACCTTTCCATTGGGCTATGGAGTTAGGAGAAGGTGGTAGAAGATGAAAATTTTAGGGGGCAATTTGAGGAATATGGGAAAAATGAATGTGATGAACTGGAATTATTGGAGGTGGTGGGGTGAGTAGTAACAAGTATACTAATGGAGCATTAAGGGTGATGGAAGGATATGAAGATAAGAAAGGAAAATGTGAAAATTCCATACCTTCACAACACACTTTTTTGAATTCTCCTTGTTTCATCTAGTTGTTTGCTTTAGTATTTGCTTTACATTTTTACCTTCTTGGTGGTTTCTATATTGATTTCAAACACCAATACAACAAAAAAGGTGAAGCATATCTCTTTTGATTAAGGGATTTCTTCTAAATTTTTGTTCTTTCTTGTCCCTACTCTATCTTGATAGATTCCACAAACTGAAGAAGGGCCTGCAAATGGTCATTTTTGCTTGACAAGCTTACCAAGAATTTAATACTTACTGACCTCTCAACTTATTCCCCTTATTTTCTTCTTCTTTTGTCCTTGGAATTCACTCTCTTGGCATAGTTTTTGTGTTCTTGAGAAAAATAAAAAATCAAATACCAAAAGGTTATGGCTATTTCTATTGGACTTCATCATAGGTCAAGAGGAGTGCAAACATTGTCAATGGAGGAGCACCTCCAACAAAACTAGGATCATATAAGCTAACATACTAATGGTTTTAGCTAACATTAGGATTGCCATTGGGTTTCCATCAATTAAAATACCTTCCTTAGCTAACATCGATAAGGCTAAGATTGACCATACCCTTCCTTTGATGTTTTTGCATCTCTAGCCGTAGGAATTTTTAGACTTAACTACAAATTCTGCTTGGGGGCATTCCCTATTCTTATTTTTACATTTTACTAAGGCTTATCCACCATACACCCTCAATACAAAACTCTTCTTTATAATTTATTTGATACTAAGAGGGAGAACCTCCTTATATAGAATTTTATCCCTAAAGAAATCATCATTTGATTTATCCTATCAATTCTCTTTTTCTCGGCTAGTTATATTTGACTTTCAAGAAATAACATTTCTCTATGTCACTAAATCATCAATTCTCATAATATGTTGCCTCATGTGATATGTCTTGCATGTTTTTTTAGACCTTTTGTTATCCCCTTGGACAACTACCTTATTCTCTATATGTATATAGCTTTTATTTATTTTCTAGCTTATTTACACAAAATTATGGTATGTCTTTACATGCTAACAATATTTGGTATTTAGCTCTTGCATTAGAATCTATAGTGACCCAACCAAATAGTTCCAGATTTGATATTTTCTCTCTAACATTTGTCTTGGGATGCATAACTTATTTTTTTAGAATCCTACCATGATATTGACTTTGAGCTTGTATTACTTACCAAGCTTGCTTGAAAGACCACATAAAAAACTAGCAATAAGGATCCTTTCTGAGCATATAAGTTGTTGATCACCTCTTCTATGTGTAGAGGAGCAAAATAACCCACCACATGCAATTATTGATGGATTTATTGGGAGTTGAGGTGACCGTGGGGCTATGTTTCTCTACAATTTGGGCTTAGGATATTGAAGGGTTCACCAAGAATGGTTTAAGGACTCACTTCAAGTCCAGGATGGAAGGTTTGATGTGTTTATTGAGCAAGCACCTAAGTTTAGTCTTACTAAGATCTAAATAATAAAGAATTAAAGAACAATAGGTAGGAAAGGTTACCATATGTTCTTTGGGTATATAGAAATATATTTAAGCCAATTATAGATCATACATCATTTTAGCTAATGTATGGTCAAGAGGTAGTAGTGCCAATGGAATTCTTGGTACCAAGTTTACGGATAGTTGTGGAGCATCGCTTAGGTGACCAAGAGAGCATAGAAGAAAGACTAACGGTACAAATCAAGCTGAATGAGAGAAGAGTCATGGCACAATGGGAAATTGAAGCGGCTTAGAAGATAAGGAAGCTATGGCATGACAAGCACCTTCAAAAATTATAACTTAAGCAAGGCGACTTAGTTCTAAAGTTTAATGGAAAATAAGAAATCAAGCTAGGTAAGTTTAATATCTTATGGCTTGGTTCCTTTCGATTCGTAGAAGTGAGGGACAACGAAGAAGTTAAACTAAAAAAATTGAATGGGATGGAAGTGCCAGATACTATAAATAGTTTGAAGTTAAAGCCATATAAAGTACAGTGTTTGTTTATCACTTCAGAAGAAGTTAAACAAAGACAACAATATCAGTTCAACGAGAAAAAAAGTAGAATTCAAGGTCTACCACGAGAGGACATTGACATGGGAATCGTACGCCTATTCATAAAAGAGGATGAGATAAGACCAATTATCAAACAAGAAGAGTTGGTACCTTGAGTCGATGAGAGAAGAAGGATGCGAGTACACGTAAGTTTTGCAGATGGGACTGAAAGGATCGAGGAAGAAGATGAAAGAGTGATTTATCTGAAAAGAAGGAATCTAGAAGAACAAGGAATGGCGTATATGTAGTTGGAGTATAGTCCAACCATAAATATCAATGAAGAATGAGACTAATGGTTTGATATACGAATAGGATAGATAATTTCAATTTGGAAGTTCCATAAGGGATAGGAGGTGACACTACGAAGGAAGAGCTCATTTATTTCTCTCTATTAGCTCAGTTGGATTGTTGCAACAAAGAATGTGATAGTAGATCTAGCAGTTGCAATAGGAGTATGAAACATTGCAGGGGAACACTATAAGACTCTATGAATAGATAATCCAAGACTTAAATGATACGTTGCAAATGATGGATGAGAAAAGGGTAGTGAGGTCCTAGGAATTAGAAGGCAAAGAAAAAGAACATGATATGATACCATAAGTGAGTCATTCACACCATGATAGTGCAAGTACAAATAGGGGATAAAAATCATAAATAACACCTCATGGGATACCCAATGACTCGTTAATAGTAGAAGAAGATGAGAAAATAGCTTGGTGAGACATTGAAGAAAAAAATACAACACCAAGACTACAAGGTAATGTACATGAGGATTCAAGTGAATCCAATGATGGAGAGATGCCTTGGCTAGTAAGAGAAGAGAGTTTCAATAGTGGGGATGATGACTTCTTAGAGCAACCACCAACACCTCATATTTGGCCTGACTCTGATACCTATACAATAGCCTATCGGTAGTTTAGATGACAAAGGAGAGAAGTTCAAAGACTTCAAAGATTAATGAACTTGCCATTAATTGGTTAGAACAAAGGGATGACGATCGTAATGATTATAGTTCTAAGTATCAGAACAATACAGGGAAACTCTGACAAATATGTCTCCACAATGATGCTGTGAGGAAAAGTGATGGACATATTGACTAGTATGCACAAATCATCGAATGCAAGCACTCTAACAATCATCACCTAGAATACAAAGAAATGAAGGTCACTTGGCCAACATAGAATTGGTGGATATAAACCCAGTAAGGAACCAACAAGAACCCCCAAGATGTAAATAAGGTTGTAGAGGGGGAGTATGTCCACTAAATACTAGGAGGGATAGAGAGGATATTCCACCTATAGGAGGTAGAGGATGACGAAAGATTCGACCCCTAATCCTAGATGATCGAGAGACACACCATTTGCCTGTTTGAATTGGACTAGAAATATATAAGATATCCCCTATTTGAGAGGGATTGTACCAAACCTTAGAGGAATACAACCATGGGGATGACCTCCATTGATTCGACCAGGACCAAGAAGAGTGGAAACTAGAAGAGTATTTCCCCAAGAGAGGTAAGTTCTATGGAATGTTTACAAAGGTCCTGCATCAAGAGGATTAGGTTAGGGAAGACCTATACAATGAATATGCCTTGCCAACAGAGAAAGAGTATGCTTCACCGATGAAAGGAATCAAGGACTACAAAGGACTCGTTCACCAATATTAGAAGCTAAATTGATACAAGGAGATAGGTGGAGGAGTTGCTCAAATGATACTAGATCAGTAAGAGTAACCCTACCTCGTGGTCAATCAATAGAACAACAGGATGAAGTATTACCAATTGAATGTCCTACAAGTTTGAATTATATGATTCCAAATTGTATATATGATAATACAAGAGAAGGATATCGAACAAATTATCAATTGGCACTGAATGATGCGATTACCTACAAGGTAGAAATGGGCAACCCAACTGACAAGTCAACAGATGGAATCGTGCAAGTGAATGTCACTATATGATTTTCGTGATGGTAAGTGTCAAGATATTAATGAAAAAATAGAAAAATATCTTAATTATGAAAATATTCTATGACGCAATTAAGATGGAAGGGGTTGAAAAATGGAAACGATGGCCCTCTTGAGAAAAAAAAAATCTTAATTGTGAAAATCCCTTGGGATGCAATTAATATGGATGGTGGTTGAAAAACAAAAATGGTGGCCCCCTCTAGGAAAAAAAAAAAAGAAAAAAAAAAAAGAAAAGAAAAAAAAAAAGAAATAAAAGAAAGGTAAAGAAAAGGACAAAATAAGAAAAAAGATAAATCCGCATGCACTAGAATGGCGAGTTGTCAATCATCCATACAAGAGGACAAAACCACATGCAGAGGAGGCTAAGGTGGCAGAATTTTATGCATTAAGATGTTAGGGTTTGAAAATTATATAAAGTAAAGTGCCATGCAAAATTTTTCTTTCCCGTTTGCAGATCGTACACATGCAACACTAGAAATTCAAAGAATTTGAAGGAAAAAAGGGTGCAACTGAAGAAATTTTCCATATGGGTGGTTGAAATTCACCATATTACTCAATTTTTGTGATCATTGTTTTTCAAATTTGCACCACATGTTTTCTTATTTTTAGAAAAGCAAATCATATTTGAGGATAAACTACCAAAATTAGGGTTTTCACTCCAAAAGAAGCCAAGTATTTTTTAAAATTATGTGGTAGGTGAAGAAAAATTATTGTATGAGCAAGGTTTTGAGGGAAGAAAGCACCCAAGGAAACCCTTATTGAATAAAAAATAGGGTTAGGGTTTGATTTTCTAGAAATAAGGAAATGGGGAAGTGAAGAAGAGCAAAATGGGCAAATCCTGGTATAGAAATTGACCATAAAAGTATTAAAATGATTTGTTAAGTCTGCATGTGTGAATAAGTTGGAAAGGAAATTCGTATAATGCTTCCATACTACAAGAAAAATCCATTTTGGAGGAAGATTGCACCAAGTGAAGGAGAAGTTGCATAAATTCCATCAAAATTGCATCGAAAATAGAGATTGAAGGCTTTTGGTTAATGGGTTCCATGGAAATCATACCAATTGAAGAACAAGGATTTTTGACCAAGTGACATTTTTTAGGGCTTTATGTACAATTTGGGGGTGTGATTGTACAATTTTGAAACTCATTGTACGATTTTTAGGCTCTCGAAGACCCAATTCATGTAGTTTTGAAGAGATTGTACGAAATATTTTGTAGTTGTACGAACTCTTATGAGGTTGTGCAAAAGGGAGGCACACCTGTACGATTTGATAGTAGTTGGTATTATTTTAGATCAAGGTTGTATGATTTGAAGTACCATTTGTACGATTTACTGTAATTGTAAAAAATTAGGTGCGATTGAACAAATATGACTGGAGTTGTACGATCTAGATAGGATTGTATGATTTGGAAATGTACATGTACAACTTTGCTAAAGCCTTGTATGATATTGATAGTGTCTGTACATTTTGGAAGCAACTGTAAAATGTTTGGAATAAATTTATGCATAATTAATCCTGAATTGTGAAATTTAGGAGAGAGTGTGCAAACAAGGGTTCAACTCAGTGATGGTAGAAGTATGAGCTCTAGGTTAGAGTCCCAAGCTCATTTTGATTGAATTGAAATATCTAGGGTAGATAGATCACCCAAATTATTGCACTAGAGATAATCACAACCTAGGCGATCTTCTTAATTTTACCCCATTCAAGACCAAGGATGCCAATTTTAGTCACCTAGGAGGTATGGTAATTATCCTTGGAGAGGTATAGGATGGAGGCTATGGAGGGGTCAAAAATATTGGCACGGTGGTAGAGGATGAAAAATGCTACAATACAGAAGAATGGATCCACCCAAGGTACACAAAAGGAAACTTCATAGTGAAGTTCATCAAGAGAAGACTCTAGAAGAACAAGAAGAACTACCCAGTGAACTAGAGGAGGAGCAAGTGGCCATTGAGGATGTCACTTTCGACATCTAATGAGATAATTTTGCAGGAAGTGGTGGTAAAAAAATGATACCAAGCATCCACTAAAGGAGGTACTAAGGAAGGTTGGAGTGAGTACGAGTTGGTGTGAATCCTATTGCAAGATAAAGTATTTTTCAATGAATACTTGCTGTATATTCTCCAATCGTATGAACTTGATGAGAACTACACTGTTGTGCAAGTGGGTAATAGGTATGTCAGAGTTGAGTTTTTGACAGAGATACTTTTATAGATATTCGGAATGCTTGGGAGTGGAGCTTCAATTTTGAAAAAAATAATATACCCCATTAAGATGCACAGGCTGATTATGACACTCACATCTGTGAAGTCACCTGTGCAAGCTAATATTTTTGGTACTGGTACCCATGGGATTAAATAGAGCTAGTTAAAAACTAATGAGTTGGCATGCATAATGAATGTTGTCATGGCCCATATATCTAGAGAATTATGAGCTTCAAAAATGCCAATATCGATGGCATAGTATGTGGAAGGAGTTTATAAGGGCATGAAATATGATTGGGGAACATATTTATAGGAATGGATGCAGCAATAACTGATAGTAAGGAGAAATATGTTCACCATGACCTTTCATGCCATTGCTCTATTATTGGATGTAGTATATGGAATGGGAATTTCCATTATTGGTAGGACCCAACCATGGAAAGTAAAATCAGATCAACTTGCTATACTACGATGGGCAAATACTATGTCTCTACCAAAGGCAATCCCAAATAAATCAAAGGCCAAGAAGAGCACAAAGCAGCCAACACCACTGATGTAGGAAGAGGTTGAGACTGCATATGATGAAGATGTTCATCCATAGAGAAAGATAAGAAGATAGCTAGAACTGGTCTTAGAACAGTAGGCCCATGCCCAAACATTGTGGGAGCATCCTATCCATTTTGAAGAGGAGAGGGTGGAACAACAATCTAGCCCTATAAGGATTCAGACACGAAGGCAATAGGAGAAACAAAAGAAACCCATACAACAAGAGCAAACTGAGTCAACCCTAGAGGAAGGGTACTCTAACTCGAAGGAGTTAATTTTGTTGAATTTTAATATACCAGGTCTGGAAGGAATGGGAAGAGCAATGGGATCCCTAAAATTGCTCCAAAACTCTGATTTTAAACTTTTGGATTCATCCAGATATTTGATTGGAATGATGGTAGTCCCACCTATTTCAAAAGCAAAAGTTATGATGGAGATTCTATTGGATGAGCCTAAGGGGACAAAGAAAATAATAAATAATGTGATGAGAGGTGGCAATAGCTATTAGGAGAAGACAAGTACATAGGTACCGTAGGAAGAGTTTGCTCTTGACCAGATAGTTGCAACTCTAAGGAGAGTGCACCCAAATACATAGGATGAAGGCTTGACAAAAATACAAGAGAACTTGCCTAAGCCACAAGAGGAAGTCCAAGTACCGATGGAAGAGCAGCAATCTCAAAAAGAAATCATTAGTTTTGAGGAGATAAAATCACCCAAAAAATGAGGGACAAGTGAGATAGTAGCACACAACCTGATACAAGAAGAAAAAGCAATCAATATGACCAAGGAGGTCAGAGTAAGTTCTCATCCACAGGTATAAGAAGAAGAAGAATGAACCCCACCATAGGATAATACCATGGAGTTTCGTACAAGATTTATAGTGGAAGTACCTCACTTTGATAATGCAGAGGATGTGGATGAAAATACTGATGAGCAGGTGGAGCACTTCTTTCAACAGGCCAGTGAAATATTTTCCAGTGCTAGGTTGTAATTTTACATTGGTGGTGTTGGGTAGTTAAGTAGTGGAGGGAGAAAACCTTCACTGAATTAGAAATTATTATGGAATGGGTGTGCAATGGGGATAACATGAGGTAGATAGCACACATCCATGCACAACATCCATGGTTTTTCTCTAGGGGAGATGTAACCATGATGCTAGGAAAACATGATTCATTGGAGGGAGTGAAGAATAATTATCGCACAATTCCATACGTGTATTTGGATAGGATAATGTTTCAGACTTATCCATTAAATACAGTGGGTACAAAATTCTAAAGAGTACCTCTAGAATTAGCTTTCACTATGAGCAAATTAAATTTCTTGACTTATTAGATCAAGTGGCTCAACTTGGGACTTGAGAAAATTTATCAAGCCAAATTAGCATAGCGAGAGGAAGTAGAAGCTACTCGATAGGATATGGTTACGATGGAGGAAGAATTAAAATACAATAAAATAATGGTCGAGGAAAGTATAAAGAAGGTAGAAATAGAGTCGGCTAGCATAAAGCAGGCTTACGAGGATAAGCTACGCTCATAGGTAGAGGAAACACAACTTATGATCTAATGGGTAGAAGAGCGCAAGAAGAAGTTGGAAGTTCAAATAACAGCATAAAATGGACAATTGGTCAAATAGAAAAATTAGTTGAAGGTAGTAGAGGAACAACTACAGGAAAAATATCGTAAGGTTGAAGAGATGCCAAAGGATACCACACGCTATAATGAAATAATTATGGATCATAAGGTCCATCTGAAGGCTAAGGATGAAAGTATGGTCACTTATAAAGCTAACATTCATCAGAATCTATAGGTCATTATCAAGAAGAATGGGAAATTAGCCATAGTAGCCAGAATAGAAGCCTTGTTGATGGAAAATCTACACAAAGGAACATCCGAGTGTGAAAAGAATCTAGGAACATTGTTGGATATTGTAGAAGAGAAAGCTAATGAGTACGGGTTGAAAGCCCTAGAAGTTAGTTAGTATGCAGCTCACTTGAAGGATGAGTGTACCACATTACATTTTTATCTTGTTGAGTATCAAAAGGGTGCATCGGCCAAAATGAAGAAGATTGAGATGGTGAGGACACCACTTGATTTAAAAGGGGAGGGCAGATGTAGGTAGCAAATCCACCTCCCAAAAGAAGAAGTGATCAATGGATTTGCACAATTTTGTTTAGTTTTGCTCAATTTGAAAAATGTACAAGTAAGAGAAAAATGTACAAGGTTGCAAATGTATGATGTGAAATGAAATTAAATTAGATGAAATGTGCATTTGGGGTTAATTTGATAAAAATAAAATTAGACCTTAGTAAAACCTTATAAAATATTTGTTTTGAAATTAGTTTAGAATGGCAGTTGTAAATATTGTGATGCTTTAGAAACCACTTTTGAATGGTCTGGACATGCATTATATATCCCCCCATTCATTTTTTTTGTTGTTCATTCATATCCAATCATGTTAAGTCATAGTTCATTGTTGTTCATTGTTGATGCATTGATATACAATTCATGGAGTATTGATTGTTGAGTTCTATAGTGTTCCTTGTGATAGTTGTTATGATTTTAAGAAATACCAATGGCTATAGTGCACAGGATTACTCATAATATGAATGTTACAACAATTCTTCTTATATTATTACCTTGTGAATTCCACCATACATTTGGTTGTTGCAGGTTGTGTATTTAATGTGTAATGCATATCTTGGCATGTTAGATGGATGGAATGGCATTATGAATGATCTTGGCTACCTTACAAATTTTGTGAGAGTAATGGAATTGATTATATGATGAATTACAGTCATACTCTGATGTCTCCAACTAGTTGTATTATTTGTGGAATCATCCTGTAGCACCCTAAAATTGGCGCAGTAAAATTGTAATAATTACATTCACCTTAGTAAATAATTTAAAATTCAAATTTAACCTCCCAAACCGCTCGTTAACCGCCGAGAAATCTGTTTCCCCATTTTTTGTGCCATTTTTAGAGGTTGTTTTGACCGTTTGACGATATCATCGCCGATCAGACGATATCGCCCCAGATTTGACGATTTCGTCTGGACTAGGACGTCCAGACGATCTTGTCGCAAAACTAATTTTGCAAAGTTGGAATCTGTTCCAACGGGTCTCCAATCTGGGCAGAAGCGTGTCTGCGCCATTGGGACCCTCCCCCCGTTGGAGATCTCCCAAATTGGGATGATCTCCAACCTCCTAACTACTCCCCTAAGCCTATTTAGTCTCTAGGATTTTCCCTTCCCAACCCCTGGCTAAAAATTATCTGCAAGTTAACTCCATTCACGTTAAAACATCCCTATTTTCCATTTGCACTGGTCCCATACCAATTTTATTGTAGGTACATCACTATTTTTCAACCGAAGCCAGCATCTATCGTCACCGACGAACCTGTTTAGATCGGAGGCGAACCTATCGAATTTTGTGTTTCTCGAATTGGCGCAGTAAAATTGTAATAATTACATTCACCTTAGTAAATAATTTAAAATTAAAATTTAACCTCCCAAACCACCTGTTAACCATCGAGAAATCTGTTTCCCCCTTTTCCGCACCATTTTTAGAGGTTGTTTTGACCATTTGACGATATCGTCGCCGATCAGACGATATCACCCCAGATTTTACGATTTCGTCTGGACTAGGACGTCCAGACGATCTTGTCGTAAAATTGATTTTGCAAAGTTGGAATCTATTCCAACGGGTCTCCAATCTGGGCAGAAGCGTGTCTACACCGTTGGGACCCTCCCCCCGTTGGAGATCTCCCAAATTGGGATGATCTCCAACCTTCTAACTACTCCCATAAGCATATTTAGTCTCTAGGATTTTCCCTTCCCAACCCCTGGCTAAAAATTATCTGCAAGTTAACTCCATTCACGTTAAAACATCCCTATTTTCCATTTGCACTTGGTCCCATACCAATTTTATTGCGGGTACATCATTGTTTTTCAGCCGGAGCCGAGCACCTATCGTCGTCGACGAACCTATTCAGATCGGAGGTGAACCTGTCGAATTCGAGATGATTTCGTACTGATGCGAGATGATCTCGACTGCAGTCTGTATTAAGGCAATCAGTGCCTGAAGTTTGCGTTTCTCAACCTTTTCTCTGTCATTTTATTCTACAAATTAAATAGTTTATTCAGTGTTTTATGTCATTTTGCATTTGGAGTTCACCCATTTCGATTAAGTGCATAATTAAATCCTAATTATTATCTAATTAACATGATTCATTTCTGTCTCTGTGTTTAAGTTTCAGTTTGATAACATTGCTGCCATTTTATATCATTTCCCTCTGTTAGCACTGTAGTACCTTTTGTATTTTGCATCTGTTTTCGGTTTTGCAGGTCTCTGACAAATTCGTCTGACGAATTCGTCAGATCTCAAATGATCTTGTCTGATTTCAAATGATTCTGTCGAATCTCAGATGATCTAGACTGCTTCAACATCAGAATCTTCTTCAGACATCCGGATCAGGTATTCCTCATTTGTATTCTGTAATCTCTCTATTTTTTTGTCTTTAAATTTATTTTCTGTATTCATTGAACTTGCATTTTCATATAGAGTAATCTAGATACATTCGGCAAAACCTAGGATATGAATGCTTAAGGTTAAAAATGAACACATTTAAACACATTCCAAAACCTAGGTGTGGAAACTGTCGTCAAATGTTTCCTGGTGAACCCACCATCCGTCGAAAAATCATCAAAATACACCTCCCTTGAGAGGCGGGACTCTTGCAAAGTCCTCTTAGTCCGAGGTACCGCGACATCCTTTTCCCATCCTCCTTTCGGGCGTGGATCCAATAGCTTGAAGGTAGGGATGCGAAAAATTTGGAGCGATACACATCCATGGTGAATACAATTTATTACTAGTGAATTAGAGTTTTACATGTTAGGAATAATTGGAGCAATTGACACATAGAAACTTTCTAAAACCTGTCTTAGAAGGATTGATGATGTAGAGTGATAGGTCTAAATATTAGTTGTAGCAAGGGTTCTTAAAAACCGTACAAGTGTTATACCAAATCGTACAAGATGTTCATTTACCTGATTTGGTAACAAGACCGCAACCCAAAACATGCCAAATAGGGAAATATTGCTAGTTTGGAGAAATCAATTACAAAACCAATCGATTTAACTTGAAAAAACTATTCCAGTGAATTTTTTGAGTACCAAATCATACAAGGTATAGTTTTGTATAATTGGGATCATACAACTATACGATTTGGTGATCGTACAAGCTATTTTGGTAATTTGACATAGTGTATGATGAAGACCGTACGAGCTGTACAATTTGTGCAAGCTAGGTTCTAAGAATTTGGTGATCATTCCAAAGCTTCCAAATCACCTCCCCATTAGGAATACTACATCGCTAGCTCTACATCATGATTCTCATTGCAAATTTTAGTATAAAATTATATTGTTATAAGTGAATAAAATATGAAACATGTCAACTAATTCCACTAATAAGAAGTTGGTAAAACATATGATACTAATCTTGGTTGGCTACCCAAAATAGAATTTTAACCATAAAAAATCTTATCAAACACAATTTCATTCTTCCAAACCACTACTACTTGTGCTCATCTGTATGGGAATCCACCCATCACTATTGGACAAAACATTGGTTACAACTACAACGAATTTATTACCTCTATTTAAATTGTTAAACCTGGGAAAACTCATAAAATTTATGAAGTACCATGCATAGTTCATGTCTGTAAAGCCAACAAGATGAGTCCACTATGTCCTAAGGTTTGAGTGAGGGTTTTTTGTATCGTTCTATTTATTTTCCAAACCATTAATTTAGCCTACATTATCAAACACATGATTGGAAATAAACTACAATAAGTAAAAACACACACTTGTTGGAAAATACAAAAAATAGGGAAATTATAGTAATCAAATAAATTGTAAGATAAAACATAGAAAATAAATAGTGAATAAATGAATTATAGAAAATAGGAAAAATGGGAGGAATATTGTTGAGAGTGGGTCCAAGCTTCCAGCAGATTTTACCCATATTAATTCACTTACATCGGATGCATAGAAATATAAATATATATGAACACTCGAATAAATTTTATTCCAGCTTTAGAAGTGATTTACAGAAAACTATCCAGGATCCCTTTTCAGGGGTGGCCTGTGCATTCATATTGTGTACAACAATCCCTGATTACAAACTTAGGCAAGTCTATTTGAGACTCATCATTATAACAAACATGCAAAAAACAATCATAGATAATGATCATGCACTAAATTTATCATTCATAGGATAAATTAGGCATGTTCTATTCATCAAACAAAATATGTCTAAAATTACACCTCAATTGATATTCATATTTTTGTACAATCGATTTGCGTGTTTTATTAATCAATAATGAAGAGTGGATAATTTTTTTGGTTCATTTTTTTGTCCTTCATCTGCATATATCACTAGAAATACCATTCTATTTCTTTTGAAAATAGAGTTCTTGTTGTACTCTACTTCAATGGGAGTCAAACGCCATCCAACCTATCACTGGAAATTAGGCACTGTTGACTTCAAAGTCGAGAGTCAAGCACCATAGACCCTGAAGCTGGGAGTCAATCATATTTGACCCTGAAGTCAAGAGTCAGGTGCCACTCTTTTAGAAGACAAAATTTAGGTGCCTTCTAGATTTTAGCTAGAAGTTAGGCATCTTAACTCAGTGTACATAACTCTTTGTTGTGGTCACCTTTGTCCTTAGTTCTCCATCATAAAATATGAGTGTCAGGTCCAAATGGGACCTTGACGTAAATATATAGAAAAGTTGTAAAATCATCGAATCTACACACAAACCACACTCAAAATGTATATTAAGAATATACACAACTTCTTATTAAATATATATAAAACCTTCATAAAAAGTACATTCTATCAAAATAATGTCACATAATATGTTATGAATCCATACAAAAATATGAGTATTTTTGGTGCTCATCATTCCCCCATGCCTAACTATTGCCACACCCTCATGGAACCTTCTATTGGTAATCCCTTTTTTGGTCAAAAGCCTGCTAGTATTCTTTGTTTCTATGTTTTCTTTCCCTGCTTGTGGTTCTGTCTCTTTCCTTATTACATTTTGATTTGACACCTTATTTTTGCCGATTGGGACATATTTCTATTTTGGGTTCCTTCTTTCATGGACTACATCATAGGGGTTGACTCGATATTACTACTGTATTTGGCTTTGTTCTACTCCACCTCTTTTTTCCTGCTACTTATGCTATGTATAATCCTATAAATGTAGTGGCATCCTTATTGAATGCAAGCTCATCTTACTTCCAGTATGGTTTGGGGGAAGCTGGACTACCACTAGAAATTTAAGCTTATCCTATGGTGGATAATGGGATGTATCATGCACTCAAGCCCTTGGAAATTTTACCACCTCAGGGTCAAGCGTAGAATCCTCTGTAGCATTCTCATATACATAATTTTCCTTTGCATCATTATCCTCTGCATCGTCAGGGGGCAGATATTCAGATGCTTAAACTAGTGGTGGTATCATTGGATTTTTGCTGAATATACCCATATTGTCCAGATATTCCCTCATCCTTGAGGGATTTCCATATTTTGAACCATATAGGTTTCATAATTGTTTTAGTTGTATAGGATTAATACAAATCCCTAGCTCTTGAACCATTATTTTGTAATCCTTTCACTCTTTTTTAGCCTCCTTCAAGTTCTTTTGGAGCTCTTGGAATTGTTCCTTCTGGCTAGTAAAGGCTTTCATGGATGCAAACCACTCTTCATCTGAGTTCATTTTTGACTATATATTTAAGTTTTATTGGGTGGCCTTCTACTTTGGTTGTTATGTTGTTCTAGCCCTTGTCTTCCACTTTTTCTATGGTGCTCTTACTGCTTTCCTTTTGGGCCATAATTTCCTTGATGGTTCGGGTGATACTACCTCTGTTGTGGATGTCTAAGGACCAACCTATTATTTCTTCTATAAGGGTGATATTTCCTAGACCTCAAAGGAATCTACATCTTGCTTTTCTTGGTCTTCTAGTGTAATCCCAGTTGGTCCAGTCATGATCTGGTCATCCAACTATGTAGCCATGATTTGGTCAACCAATGGCTGACCAGATGACTGTGCATATTCTATGGGACCAACTGATCCCTGTGGGTGATCCATTTCATGTCCTTACCCTTGTGCTACTCCTGTCTAGACAATAGGTTCAAATTTCTGTCACCAGCTAGCTGAGTGGCACCCAGTTGTGCTTCATATTATCTAATGGACTTGGCCACTCCTACTTGATCATTAGATTTGGTAGCATTAGATATTTTGACTAACTCCTTAACCATACTATCATCAATTTATATTATAATGAGTTCTTATTACACAACAAGACTCCCCTGTTCTTCACAACTTGTTTTAGCAGAGGCCTTAGAAAGGTCCTCTGCCTCAGCTTCTAAGTTGACTTCTTTTTTGGTATCTAACCTAATCTGACCAAAAGAAGTATTTTTCTCCTTAGAGTTTGGAGAAGTTGTAGGTACTTCCATCATCCAGTTTGTATAAAATACAACGTCGACCTTGGTTGGATGATCAACCTTTGTTTGTTGAACCCATGATTTCAATTGTTGCACTATGTTCTATAGCTAACGTATGGTATTGTACATCTCTAGATACTTTTCTACAGTAGCCTTTATAGACACTTGAAAGAGAGTTTATTAGACTTTGCACTTGATTTCCTAAATGAAGGCTTGCTCCTTTAATACCTGCACCTATTTTTGTAGATATTATCCTTGGAATTCTGGGTGAGAAGGTTCACCTCCAACCATGTTCTATAACACCTAGGCAGTAAAGTCATCCTCAATCATGCCAATGACTTCTTCATCACTGGATGGACTGGATAAAATAAGGGACGTTCTCTTTGTCCTGCTTCTCGTCCTCATGTAGGTTGTCATACGAATAGGGCTTGACATGCTTGGTCTTGCTTCCTCCTTAAAATATTGAGAAATAGGGGATGGAGGTTGCTCTATCTCCCTTGCTAATTGATCATCACAGGAGGCAGGAAAAGACTCAGTTGGCCCTGATGTCCCTATAGTCGATTGACTATGGGATTCAAGCACCTATGACATCTCCTAATGCTCTAGAATAGCAAGATCTTCTTTAATTGATGCCTCTTTATGTGCCTCTTTGTGCTTAATTAGGGTTAAAATCAGCCCATGGTACATTAGGGCAGTAGTTGTCCCTACCTGATACTGGTTGGCCTCATATTTTAGGATACACGCTAAATAATATGGGATGTTAATCTTGTCCCCATGTAGCAAATGATTCAAAAAATATAAATGGTTTACATTGAGCCATGAGTACCTACCTATGTAGGTGAAGAATCAGGCTATTTGCTCAAAGACTTAGATTCAGAGATCTGGGAGGTACTATCTCGGTAGTCCAAATCACGTTAGATACATTATTGATTGCCTAAAAAATCTATGTGCATAATGCACAGGGTTATCATCTTTATATACACGATCTCCTATTTGAGGGAGACTGGTGACTATAGCAATATGGACCTTTGTGACTGGAATTTCTAGTCCGTGCATTCTAACGATCTCATCCATCAAGGATTCTGTAAATTCTTTGGCTACTTTAGCATCCTGGTTCTGAATAACTATGCAAAATTAATCCATCTATCCAACAACTTTGAATTAGCTCTAAATATCTTCATTGATCCCCAAAAGATATCTAGGCTCATTCTTTTTAAGAAGATGATTTATTGATTTTTCTCCCATGGTGAATTACTCTCTATTGTTATCTGCAATTTTTTTTATTCTTTGGATTTCTCTACAAATTAACCTGCCTCACAGGTTCGTTTCAACATATCATTTTAACTCAATCGTATTTGTGCAATCACGCACTTCGTCACCATAATTAGAAATAAATATAGTGATGTGTGCAAAAGATTTTTAAAATCATGTACCAGATTTCTAATGGACGATTATTATAATTCTTCACCCAACTTATCACTGACACATGGATAAATGTAGAATTGGGTATGATAATTGGATGGATGTCTGTGGATTACGTGATGATACCATTTACAGAAATGTATTTTCCATAAAAATTTTATACATATAAAATGAAAAATTGAGTACATACCTCAATAGTGTTTTGTGCGTGCATGATGTGTAAATGCTTGTGGCGCATACGGATTCATTGTATCATGATGACTGTGATTACCAGAATAAAAAATGCCATGCACATTTTCCATGTGAAGAAATTATTCTTGGGTGCTACATTTTGCTTTTCATTCGAGGTTCCCTACTAAAAAAACATGCAAGAAAAATATTAAATTAATACTTTTATGCGGAATGACACACATCTCTCCTTGGAAGTTGTTTGTTGATTGTCTTGGAACGTGTAGAAATCTCCAACGAAAAAATATTTTTATCTGTGAGAAGTTTGAATTTGGTCACGTGGATAAAATTCTAACGTGGTTTCGGCCATTTCTCAATATCGAATATTTATTTCATATACTAGAAACAAGCACTTATTAGAACAAATTTAGGTGCCTTACTCCAACACACGGGAAATAGGTACCGGTTAGAATGGAAATCAGACACCATTTTGCTATAAATCATGTGCCTTACTCCAACACACGGGAAATAGGAACCCGTAAGAATGGAATTCAGGTGCTATTTCTATAGAAATCAGGCACCTTACTCCAACACAAGAAAAATATGCACCCGTTCATTAAATATTAGGAATATATATTGGGACTCTTCAATAATAGGAGTCAAGCACCTATGGGAGTCAGACACCTCCCCATAATTGAAAAGTCAATGTCTGTTGATGTGTTTATAGTTGAGCGCTTCTAGTTGATTAGAATTTTGACATTCTTCTTTTAAGGATAGAATCAACATCCGTTGTCTGAACTAGCATGTGGAAATTTCTCTCCATGAAGACGTAAATATCCACACATGCGTTCAAACATGGTATTTCCCCCTCTGGATGGGGATGAGTGTACTCTACTAAAATTAAACCTCCTAAAATGCTAGAAATTTACAGGTTCATGGATCTTGTGCTTGATAGGCCTAGGTTTCCCAGACTACCTTCAGAGTGCATTCAGGGCATCGTTCCTACAAAAAAAAAACACAACTAAAGAAAGAAAATGTGGGACTTTAAAAAGAATAAATTGTTTTTGGTTCATGTGGACAAAATGTGTCCACATATTACTGAAAAATTTTAGAATTTAAATTAAGTGGGATCTCCTCCATGCTTTTTTGGACTCAATCACATAGTTCTCAGGCATGTGATATGGCCACAATCTTTGACCATTGATTTTAAATATAGTGTTGCTTCTGTCAATAGTTCTAACACATACAACACCATTGTTGATCAGTTCAATCACCTCATATGGCCCCATCTAGCATTGCATGAGTTTTTCCTTTCTTTCCTAGAATTGGGAATCGTACAACAATACCCATTCTCCCACCTTGAACTGTTTTGGATGAATGCAATGATCATACCATCGAGTTATCTATTTCTAAATGACTTATATTCGATGCAAAGCATCACGTCGATATTAATCCAACTAGTTAAGCTATTGAATCCATTATTTCTATGATTCATCCAGATTTAAATTCAATTCTGCTGTTGTTTTGATAGTTATGATTTCAAATTCTATAGGCATCATAGTATTTTTCCCATATACCAACTAGAATGGTGTAAAACCAGTGGTAGGTTTTTAGATGGCTCTATAAACCCAGATTGCTTTTGGTAATCTCATAGCCTAGTCTTTTCTATGTTGCTGCACTATTTTTGTAATATTGTTCTTCAATTCATAGTTAGTGACTTCTAATTCCCCATTTTCTTGGGGATGGTAAGGAGTAGTCTTGGTATACCTGATTTTGTACTACTACATTATTTCTTGGCTCATATTTGAAATGAATTGGGTTCCCTGATAAGTAGTGATTTCTCTTGGAACGTCAAATCATGTGAAGATGAATGCAAATAGGAAATCTGCTACAATATTTTTCTTGGAATCGTGCAATGCATGCACCTCAACCCATTTAGTCACATAGCCAACAAAAAATAAAATATATATCTTACCTTCTGATTGTGGATTAATGGGCCCTACAAAATCCATTCTCCATTTGTCAAATGGCTCAATGTGCATATGTGGTTGGAGTGGCATTTCATCTAGGAGAGTTGGTCTGCCCATTCTATGACACTGGTCACATTAACTCACATGTTTGGCTACATCCTTAAATAGTGAAGGCCAAAAATATCTAGCCTGTAATACTTTAAATGCAATCCTTTTACCTACAAGATGGCCATAACAGGGTTCATCTTGGTAAGCTTTAAGAATTTTTGCAATGATATTTTTAGCAACACACCTTCTCATGACTTGATCAGGCCCGTTTTTAAACAGGTGACCATCAATCCATGAAAAGGCCCCACTATTCTCTATTAATGTTTATTTTTCACATGATGAGAGTGTAGGAGATACTTTATCCATGGCTAAGTAATTAGATATATCTGCATTCCACGATATTTGTTCATCAAGAGAAAAGAGATGCTCGTATGGAAATTGATATTTTGTGGTTGTATGATCTAGAGGTGTCAACTTGAAAAGAAAATCTCACACCATTGAAGTACTCTTTCCAAATTTATTGTGGCTTCCTCAAAAGTGTCACCATAAACTATGAAGTCATCCATGTATAATTCCATAGTTTCTACAATCATATCAGAGAAGATACTCAATACTACCCTTTAAAAAGTGGTAGGTGCATTACATAAACCAAAAGGTAAGACTTAGTAAGTGAAGGTTCACCATGGACAAGTGAATGTTATTTTATCCTGATCTCCTTCCCCAATTTGTATCTGATTATATCCACTAAACCCATCCAATAAAGAAAAGTACTTTCTTCCTGCTAAGGTGTCAAGGACCTGATCTATAAAGGGTAAGGGGAAGTGGTCTTTCTTTGTTGCCTTATTGAGCATTCTATAATCAACACAAATACATCACACTCTATTTTTATTGGGTACCACCACCAAATATGATACCCACTCACTATCAAATATAGGGTAGATAAATCCAACAATTAGGAGTTTTTGTAATTCAGTCTTAAAAATTTCCTTCATGGTTGGATTCCTCTGACTTTATGGTTGTCTTACCCGTCTTACTTGTTGTTCCAGATATATACGATGAGTACAAAATTTAGGAGTAATTTCCCTCATGTCTAAATAGTCCCAAGCAAAATTATTTTGGTGTTTGACTAATATATTTTTTAGGGTCCTATTGAACAAGTGTCAACTCATTGTTTACATTCAATATCCTCCTAGGTTCAACCTTAATTTGTTTGATGTGGTGATATTTACTTCCAACAAGTGGTGATTTTGGAGGAGGGTAAGATGATTCTCCTTGGAAATTTTTTTTATAACTCTATCTTCATCATTTTTATCCTCAAGATCATCCAATATCATTATTGGTTGAATCATTGATAAATCACCAGTATTTTGATTTTCACATTCAGGTTCTCCCAAAAAGTCAATGAATTGTGCAGGTGAATTAATAATCAGATTTTTAACATTTTGACCATTAGAAATGGTCATTTTTCCATTCTTGTAGCTTATGTAGGCATCAAATATTTCCAACCAAGGTCTACCTAAGATGAGTGGATAACCACCCAACCTAAACTTTGATTGTAACACCAAGAAATCTGTTGGATATTCCCATGCATCTACTGTAACTATAATGTCCTTTAGCATTCCTTTAGGGAGAATTGTAGATCTATTAGCCAATTGAAGAATAGTTTTAGTTGGCTTTATATTTATGAGTTTAATTTTTAGCATAGTATCCTTGGGCATGACATTAATGGCTGCCCCTAGATCTACTAGTGTATTGGGTAATGGATAGCCTTCAATTTTTTATAGTTAAAATAGAGCTTCTTGGGTCAGAATATTTCTGGTGGTAGGTTTTTTCTAGCATGAGATCAACTAGTTAACCCACCACATTAATTTTTTTTGCTGGTCTTATGCCTTGTTTTTTTAGACATAATTATCGTATGGCTTTTGTGTAAATTGGAACATCTCTTATAGTTTGGAAAAGAGGAATTATGACTGTCAAATTTTTTAGAATGGATAAAATGTTAAAATCTAGTTGTACTAGATTTATTGGTTCCTATAACCTTTTAGGAAAAGGTGGAACCTCTTCTCTATCATTTTTAGTAAGTGGTTCTTCCTCTACTTATACAAGAGATGATTCCTCATTTTTTAGTTCTACATTTTCCTCCTCTTCTACCAAAGAAGCTATTTCTACTTCTACTTGTTTACCTGATATTAACTATACAATATTGCATCCTACTTTAATATTGTACATTGGAAACATATCATTTTCCACTTGGTATGCTGGCTGATTTAATTTATTGTTGGGATTTGATGTGGGTTGTGCAGGAAGTTGATTAGGTCTCAAAGAAGGGAGATTTGGTCAACTCTATTGAAGTGGGACTTATGTTGCATTCTATGGAGTTGAATTCTATGCATTATAGTTTCTCCACTAAGGTCTAGGCTTCTAATATGGCATCCATGGGTATGGATTATAAGGAGTGGTTTCTTGAGGGGTGTCTGTCCAAGATGGTTATCTCCACCAACCCATATTGGGTGGCTGAATTTGACCTAGATTCATTTAATTACCTCCCCCATAGGGTGGTATTCCAGTTGGCATATTGTTTCCCATAGGATACTATTGCTAGTTTCTCCTATTTCCCATGAAATATGCTTCCATTACTTCAAGATCTTCTCTAGATTTTGGTAATTGTGGGCACAATTTTGTCTTATGGTCTTTCTGACAAACAATACATACTCTAATATTGTTTTTTGGACATGCATTTTTGGGGTGCTTCCCTTTACATTTAGGACAAAAATAGGCTAATGATGCCTCATTCTCCTACTTATTTTTCTAAAGTAGAAGAGTATCCATATGAAGTGCAAGATATGGCAACATATCACTCTTTAGGTCTTCTAGTGTGTTACCTATTTTAGTTTTGGTGACTATGGTTGTTGGTTTGATATTTCGAGAGATTGGTTTACCTTTCCTTCTTGAATAATTTTGACATAAATTTTATATATCTGATATTTGATGTTCGTAAATTTCTCCTCCAGATATCATGTTTAGTGCTTCAAGAGACTCATTGGTGAGTCTTATTAAGAAGAAACTTCTTAAGGACCTATCACTCAGTTTTGCATGGGGAGATATTTGCAGGTTAAAGCTAAATCTATCCTAGTATTCTTCCAATGATTCATCTTCCTTCTGAGTCATATCAAATATTTTTCTCACAATGACACTGAGAGGGGGGGTGAATCAGTGTGGCTCTTTAAAACTTAAAAACTTCAACTCTTAAAGCCAAAACAATGAAAGCTTAAAACCACATAAAGCTAATATAACAAGAGAGCATCACACAACACAAGATGTAATGAGGTTCACCAGTTTTGGCTACTCCTCAAAAATGATTGCTTGGACTCCCGTCCAAATCTAGCCTTTGCAAAATATCAATTTTACAATCAATTTACCAACACCCACTAGAAGGAGCACCAACCCTTGATTTATCTGCACCAACAGAAAGGAGCACCAACCCCTAATTTATCTACACCAATAGAAATGAGCACCAACCCCTAATTTATCTGCACCAATAGAAAGGAGCACCAAACCCTAATTTATCTGCACCAACGAAAGGAGCACCAACCCCTGATTTACCTGCACCAACTGGAAGGAGCACCAACCCCTGATTTATCTGCACCAACAAAAAGGAGCACCAACCCCTGATTTACCAGCACCAACTAGAAGGAGTACCAAACCCTGATTTATCTACACCAACAAAAAGGAGCACCAACCCCTGATCCAAGCACCAACTTGGACTTATTTTTTGAACTAGAATATTGACATAAAAATGCCTTCACTTTTACAAGACCCTTACTGGTCTATTGCTAACTCAACCTCTCTCACTATTCACCAAAACACCACACACTCTCATGGATTTGCTTTCTGCACTTTTACGGCCCTCTTACAGCCCTCTTGCTGTGCTTCTTACTACATTCTTATGGCTCTCATGGCTCTTCTTAACGCTCTCTTACGACACTCTTCTAGCCCTCATTTTTGTAGCACTTTCGCTCTCTTCAGCAGCACACTCACACTCTATATCAGCAGCCACTTAATTCTCTACGCAGACCTCCTTTTATAACAAAGCTCTGACTCTATTTTTAACTTCGATATTTTTTGCATGCAACTTATTAATAGAGACTTCTATATGTAACTCCTTTATCACACAATATTCTCTCATGCATCCTATTAATAGTTATGGCTCTTTGTTTGGCCTTCGACTGATGACTTTCAGTTTAACTGCCGCTCGATGCTTTCACTTCGTAACTGACCCTGTAACTGTCGTTTTGACTTCAGTTCACTGTTCTTATTTTAGCTACATGATTTTTCTTTGTAACTGCACCTGTAATTGAAGTACTGACTTCAGTTAACTCTTCTTATTCTAGCTGCATGATTTTCTTCTACAACTGCACCTGTAATTGTCGTATAACTTCAATTAACTGTTACATGTCTTATTTTGGCTGGGTTCTCTTCTTGCTTGCGCCAACGTGACCTATCGCAAAATCATGACACTTCTGCCTCTTTGTCCTCTTCTCGGCTTTTGCCCACAAAAACACACCATGTCGTGATATCGCAACATTTCACCTCCTTGCTACTCTTCTTGGCTTCAACCCATGAAAACACATGTCACGATATCACGACACTTTCGCCTCCTTGCTACTCTTCTTGGCTTGTACCAGTGAAAACTCAACATGTCGCGATATTGCGACACTTTCGCCTCCGTACTCTTCTTCTTTTAATTTTTTCGTGATATCGCGATACTTCTGCCATCTTACTTTCTCTCTCCTCCTTAAGTCGTGAAAATGCGACATATCGTGAAATCGTGACACTTTTCCTTTTCTGCCTTCATCTTCACTTTGGACCTCAAAAATGCTACATGTCTTGATATCGCGACACTTTTTCTTCCTGGCATTTTTTCTTCGCTTCGGACCGCGAAAATGCAACATGTCGCGAAATCACGACACCTTTTTCTCTCTCCTCTTTCTCTTTGCTTTGGCCCACGAAAATGAAACATGTCGCAAAATCATGACACCTTTTTCTCTCTCCTCTTTCTCTTTGCTTTGGCCTATGAAAATGAAACATGTCACGAAATCGCGACACCTTTTTCTCTCTCCTCTTTCTCTTTTGCTTTGGCCCACGAAAATGAAACATGTCACAAAATCGCGACACATTTTTCTCTCTCCTCTTTCTCTTTTGCTTTGGTTCGCGAAAACCCGACCTGTCGTGATATCACGACACTTTTTCTCGTAGACTCTCTCTCTTGCCTTCGGGTCACGAAAACCCGACATGTCGCGATATCATGACACTTTTTCTCCTTAGCTCTTTCTCTTGCCTTTGGGTCATGAAAACCCGACATGTCGCGATATCGCGACACTTTTTCTCCTTTGTACTTTCTCTTGTCATATGTCATGAAATCGTGACACTTTTTCTTTCGGACTCTCTCTCCTGCAGCATGTCACGAAATCGTGACACTTTTTCTTTCGAACTCTCTCTCCTACAACATGTCACGAAATCATGACACTTTTTCTTTTGGACTCTCTCTCCTACAACATGTCATGAAATCGCGACACTTTTTCATCCGTACAACCTTCCTTGCAATATGTCATGAAATCGCGACACTTTTTTGTCCGTACAACCTTCCTTGCAATATGTTGCGAAATCGCGACACTTTTTCGTCTGTACAACCTTCCTTGCAATATGTCGCGAAATCGTGACACTTTTTCGTTCGTACAACCTTCCTTGCAATATGTCACGAAATCGCAACACTTTTTCTACTTGCCTTTCTCTCTTCCAACATGTCACGAAATTGCGACAATTTTGCTTGCTTGCGTTGTTTCTCCGAACATGTCGTGATATCGTGACTGTTTTTCTTTCTGGCTCAACATGTCGCGATATCGCGATAATTTTTTGCCTTGTGATTTTCTTTTGATTTTTAGTATATGGGCCACTTCTATCTTTTGGAAAACCACTATACATACTCTGAAAAACCTCTTAACTCCTGGTCCATCGCATCATCGAACTCCTCGTCCATCGCATCAACCGATCCGTCTGACTGTGTTGACAACAATGACAATATTGTTCCTGCACCTTGCTCAACAATCTCCCCCTTTGGAATTGTTGGCAACACACATGCAATTTCCTAAAATTCTTCTCCCCCTTTGACAATAATACCAAAGGGCTGCTGCAAACTCCCCCTGAGTCCATGCACAGCATTCTCAGGCACAAATTAATACAGTTAGCAAAAATTATAGACATGAGCAAAAAAGATAATCAAATATATAAATGCTCCCCCTGAGAATGTGGTCCCTCACTCAGATCTATCTTCAACTGTGTTGGCTACTAGATCTCTATCCATTGAGACTCTGTCCTTTGTAGCCTGTCAATAGGCTCACATAGAATCTATCCAATCTTATAGAATCATAAAGAGAATTTTTAGAGACTCAATATGTTCTATACTCAAATCCCAATCTCAACACAACTCAACCAATCACTTTTTACATTTTCAACTTGGTCTATGTTTTCTACAGTCACCACTAGTCACACCTTACTTTCAACTATTCGAATCAGGAGACAACATTTTGTCAAACACTTCACGGCCAACTATAGTGCACCTTACTCAAACTCATACTTCTGGACCTCGGATAGGTATGATTCATAGAGCAAAGTTGCTCATCTTGATGATCTAAACATGAATCAATAATTATGCTTCAATATTTTTTCACCACAGCGTCATGATAGATCTAACAATCTTCACGTCAATGTGTAGTTCAAATACACACTCCTTTTATCGAAACACATATATGCAACTAGGGCAACATTCTTTCATTAACCAAATTATCTGAACTGTTATAATCCTTAACTTTGGATAGTGGCAGTAAGAACCATCACCAATACAACAATGACATATAGCAATACTACCAATAATGACAACTCTCAATTTAATCACCACCCTTCATGGCACTACCACAAACAACTGCATGAACAAAAAACACACTTTGACAGCTATACAACAACTCCCCGACTACTTTCCTTTCATCCTCAAATAATTACACAAATACATAGGAGCATTAAAATAAACTTTAACATTGCTCCCCCTGAGGATGTGCTACCTGGAGCTGCTTAGTGCAATAGAGGAGTAATCTCCTTCTATCCAAGGAGACACGATTTCCTCTCTTCTTTCTTTCTCCAGTCTTTCTTGAACTTAGGCTGAAGGTTTTCACATGCATCCCTATTTTGAACCTTTTCGTGAACTTGAACATTTCTCTTGGGTGGTTGTCTCTTGTACATCCTTGATGGATGATTCTTTTCCTTTCTTTGATGCACATGATTTCTTCCCTGTCTGTGTTGCATTATTTATGTCTGATGAAATCTACTGTCTTGCCTTAGATTTGGACAAGACCTTGCTATGTGCCCATGACCATTACATTTAAAACATTGCACATGGTTTTCAACCAGAATAACAGATGTATTTCTATCAGCATACCTCTTTGATCTATTATTCTGTCCACAATAAATTGCCTTGTGACCATAACAGTTGCATCTAAAACAATTGCCATTAAAAGCATTATTATGAATAAAGTGAGAGTGATAGAACCTCTTTTTTTGTGGTTGCTTTGCTGTAGATCTCCTTTGAGATTTTCTTCCTTTTGATGATTCAGCTTCAGGATTTTCTTACTTTGATCCTTCAGCAGTGGACTTCTTCTTCTCTGCAGATTTATACGATGAAGGTTGTTCAGCTTCATATCCAAGACCAAGCTTGCACATGGGGCTTCTTTGTTGCCTTATCATTTTATCTAGCAGCTCTGTGCTCTTCTCAAATTTGATATTTGTATTGGCCTCTTCTAGTTGTTTCCTCAATAACACAATCTCCTCTTCTTGTTTGCGACAAACAATCTCTTTCTCATTGATCTCTGACTTCAAGGCTTCTTCTATTTTCTTGGCTTTGTGAATTTGTAAGAAGAGATCTTCAATATTACCCTCATATTCTTCCAACTTCTTGGACAGTATTTTGTTATTTTTCCTTTCTAAACCCAACTCTTCAAGTGCAGAGATCAACTCACCTTCTAGATGTACTTCAGCCTCAAAGTTTTCACCACATACTGCAGAGTTCACTTCTTCTTCCTTTTTTGATTCTACTTCTTCAAATGCCATGAAAAGAGCTTCACCTGTTTCCTCTTCAGAATCCTCATTGCAGCTATCTTCTGATGAACTGACATTCTTGGAGATGAAACTTTTCTTCTTGAAGTTTCCTTTTTTGAAATTTGTTTTCTTCTTCCAGTCACTTCTTTCTTGGTGCGATCCTTCATAATTTTCGTCCTTCTCATTAAGTGGACAGTTAGTTGCAAAATTCCCAACGCCTCCATAGTTGAAACATTTAAGTGGTAGCTTTCATCTGTATTTTACTTTTCCCCTTATTAGTTTCTGAACAAAGTTTGCTTCTATTTCATCTGATGTCTCTTCTTCCTCGAATTCTTGTTTTGCTTTTATATTTCTATGTGCTTTAAAAGTAGCTTCTCTATATGTGGGTTTAGTTTTTCCTATTCTCATCTCATATGCAGTCAAAGAACCATGCATCTCATCCATACTAAAAGTATTTAGATCTTTAGCTTCTTCTATTGTTGAAACTTTAGAATCAAATCTTTGGGGAAGAGATCTTAGTACCTTTTTCATGATGACAACATCTTCCATTTCCTCACCGAGTCCTCTAATCGCATTAATGATTCCATTAACTCTCAGCATGTATGCCTCTATGTTCTCATCGTCATTCATATTTAATGCTTCGAACTAAGCTCGATGCGTTTGTAACTTGGCCTCCTTGATCTTATCGTCTCCTTCATGAATGCTCCTTAGTTTGTCCCACATGTCTTTTGCCATTTTACAACTCATATTTATTAGTTTGTTGTCCACTAAACCGCACATGATAGCATTCTTTGCTTTAGATTTATTCTCAAACAATTTTTTACCGGCAGCATCGGTTGGAGGAGTGGTGGGTATTGTGTATCCACTGTCTACTGAATCCCAAATGTCATATCCCAAAGCACAAAGATATGTCTACATCCTGAGTTTCCAAAATGAGCAATTAGTTTCATCCAACAATGGTGCTTTATTTGATGAGAAGCCTTCACCACCTGCCATTACGTACTAATCCAAGATCACCCTAGTCGGTTAAGCTTTGTTCAAGAACTTGGCTCTGATACCAATTGTTATTCTCACAATGACACTGAGAGGGGGGGTGAATCAGTGTGGCTCTTTAAAACATAAAAACTTCAACTCTTAAAGCCAAAATAATGAAAGCTTAAAACCACACAAAGCTAATATAACAAGAGAGCATCACACAACACAAGATGTAACGAGGTTCACCAGTTTTGGCTAATCCTCAAAAATGACTACTTGGACTCCCGTCCAAATCCATCCTTTGCAAAATATCAATTTTACAATCAATTTACCAGCACCCACTAGAAGGATCACCAACCCATGATTTATCTACACCAACAAAAAGGAGCACCAACCCCTAATTTATCTGCACCAACAGAAAGGAGCACCAACCCCTAATTTATATGCACCAATAGAAAGGAGCACCAACCCTTGATTTACCAGAACCAACTGGAAGGAGCACCAACCCCTGATTTATCTGCACCAATAGAAAGGAGCACCAACCCCTGATTTACCAGCACCAACTGGAAGGAGCACCAACCCCTGATTTATCTGCACCAACAGAAAGGAGCACCAACCCCTGATCCAAGCACCAACTTGGACTTCTTTTTTGAACTAGAAGATTGACATAAAAATACCTTCACTTTTACAAGACCCTGACTGGTCTATTGCTAACTCAACCTCTCTCGCTATTCACCAAAACACCACACACTCTCATGGCTCTACTTTTTGCACTTTTACGGCCCTCTTACAGCCCTCTTGCTACGCTTCTTACTACATTCTTATGGCTCTCATGGCTCTGCTTAACACTCTCTTACGGCACTCTTCCAACCCTCCTTTTTGTAGCACTTTCACTCTCTTCAGCAGCGCACTCACACTCTATATCAGCAGCAACTTAATTCTCTATGCAGACCTCCTTTTATAACAAAGCTCTGACTCTATTTTTAACTTCCATATTTTTTGCATGCAACTTATTAATAGAGACTTCTATATGTAACTCCTTTATCACACAGTATTCTCTCATGCATCCTATTAATAGTTACGGCTCTTTGTTTGGTCTTCGATTGATGACTTTCAGTTTAACCGTCGCTCGATGCTTTCACTCAGTAACTAGCCCTATAATTGTCGTTTTGACTTCAATTCACTGTTCTTATTTTAGCTACATGATTTTTCTTTGTAATCGCACTCGTAATTGACGTACTGACTTCAGTTAACTCTTCTTATTCTAGTTGCATGATTTTCTTCTGCAACTGCACCTGTAACTGCCTTATAACTTTAGTTAACTGTTACATGTCTTATTTCGGCTGGGTTCTCTTCTTGCTCGCGCCAATGTGACCTATCGCGAAATCATGAAACTTTTGCCTCTTTGTCCTCTTCTCGGCTTTTGCCCACAAAAACACACCATGTCGTGATATCGCGACACTTTCACCTCCTTGCTACTCTTCTTGGCTTCAACCCGTGAAAACACAACATGTCGCGATATCGCGACACTTTCGCCTCCTTGCTACTCTTCTTGGCTTGTACCAGTGAAAACTCAACATGTCGCGATATCACGACACTTTCACCTCCGTACTCTTCTTCTTTACTTTTGTCGTGATATCGCGACACTTCTACCATCTTACTTTCTCTCTCCTCCTTATGTCGTGAAAATGCGACATGTCGTGAAATCGCAACACTTTTCCTTTTCTGCATTCATCTTTGCTTTGGACCGCGAAAATGCTACATGTCATGATATCGTGACACTTTTTCTTCCTTGCATTTTCTCTTCGCTTCGGACCGCAAAAATGCAACATGTCACGAAATCGCGACACCTTTTTCTCTCTCCTCTTTCTCTTTGCTTTGGCCCGCGAAAATGAAACATGTCGCGAAATCGCGACACCTTTTTCTCTCTCCTCTTTCTCTTTTGCTTTGGCCCACGAAAATGAAACATGTCACGAAATCGTGACACCTTTTTCTCTCTCCTCTTTCTCTTTTGCTTTGGCCCACAAAAATGAAACATGTCACGAAATAGCGACACCTTTTTCTCTCTCCTCTTTCTCTTTTGCTTTGGTTCGTGAAAACCCGACCTGTCGCGATATCGCAACACTTTTTCTCCTGGGCTCTCTCTCTTGCCTTCGGGTCGTGAAAACCCGACATGTCGCGATATCGCGACACTTTTTCTCCTTAGCTCTTTCTCTTGCCTTTGGGTCGCGAAAACCCGACATGTCGCGATATCGCGACACTTTTTCTCCTTTGTACTTTCCCTTGTCATATGTTTTCTGCCTTGTGATTTTATTTTGATTTTTAGTATATGGGCCACTTCTATCTTTTGGAAAACCACTATACATACTCTGAAGAACCTCTTAACTCCTGTCCACTACATCACTGAACTCCTGTCCACTGCATCAACCGATCTGTCTGACTGTGTTGACAACAATGACAATACTGTTCCTACACCTTGCTCAACACAATACATACTCTAATATTGTTTTTTGGACATGCATTTTTGGGGTGCTTCCCTTTACATTTAGGACAAAAATAGGCTAATGATGCCTCATTCTCCTACTTATTTTTCTAAAGTAGAAGAGTATCCATATGAAGTGCAAGATATGACAACATATCACTCTTTAGGTCTTCTAGCATGTTACCTATTTCAGTTTTGGTGACTATGGTTGTTGGTTTGATATTTCGAGAGATTGGTTTACCTTTCCTTCTTGAATAATTCTGACATAAATTTTATATATCTGATATTTGATGTTGGTAAATTTCTCCTCCAGATATCATGTTTAGTGCTTCAAGAGACTCATTGGTGAGTCTTATTAAGAAGAAACTTCCTAAGGACCTATCACTCAGTTTTGCATGGGGAGATATTTGCAGGTTAAAGCTAAATCTATCCTAGTATTCTTCCAATGATTCATCTTCCTTCTGAGTCATATCAAAGATTTTTCTTTAGAATCTCATGCCCTACCAAAGTTTTAGTATTGATCTAGGAAGAGTATTTTCATATCTTCCTAGGTAGTAATATGTTTATTCCCTAAACTAATGAACCAAAATAGGGCTAAATCATCTAAGGTTGAGAAAAATAGTTTCAATTTTTGGGCATCAATCTTGTAATCTACTAACTTGCATAGAACATCATACTTAAAAAGGAACAAGTCAGGATATTCAATATGAAATCCTCTAAAAATAGGAAGGTGGATAGGAGATATGTGTTTCATTTTTATGTCTCTAGTTACCTCTTCTATTGGAAAGTTAAAACTGGTGGATGTCTCTTTAGGTTTAGCCATATTTTCAACAAATGGGGTATCTACACCTACTTCTCTTAAAGCAGTCTCTAAGGCTCTTCTGTCATTTTAAGTATTATACACAAGAATATCTAAGTTAGTTGTTGATATAGTTCCATCCTCTACAGGTTTTCAACATTGGTTGTAAAGCAAATCCTCCTAACATTGGATTCTTCTAAATTTGATATTATCTACCATTAATTCTTCATCAAGATTTGGTTGTTTTGGTAAAGAATAACTTTGTGCAAAATTTGGATGTTGACTCCAATGCACTGGTGGAGGTGATGGGGGTGATGAAATTTTAACTTTAGAATCTGGTACATCTGATTTAGAGGATTTCTATAAAACAATTTTTTTACTCTTGAGAAAATGATCGTTCGGTCCTCTGGTTCATGGTGGACTCATACAAGATTTGGTGGAAATATTCTATAGATAAGTTAATCTGAAATGTTCAAATTCACTTGCTTCAAAACATGTTTTTATAGTTGGCACTTACCCAGAAACGATGCCAAAATATTGGGCAAAAAATTTGTTACAATTATAGCTAATTTATTGCCTCCATTTAAATTTTCAAACCTAGAAAAGCTCGTAAACTTTGTGAAGTACCATGCATAGTTTATGCCTATAAAAGCAACAAGATGAGTCCACTATGTCCTAAGGTTTGGGGGGGTGGTTTTTGGTGTCATTCTATTTCTTTTCCAAACCATTAATTTAGCTTACATTATCAAATATGGAAATGAACTACAGTAAGTAAAAACACACACTTGCTAGAAAATACAGAAAATAGGGAAATTACAGTAATCAAATAAATTGTAAGATAGAAAACAAAAAATAAACAGTGAATAAATGAATTATAGAAAAATAGGAAAAACGAGAGGAATAATATTGAGAGTGGGCATAGGCTTCCAACAAATTCCACCCAGTTTAATTCATGCACACTGGATTCTTAGAACTATAAATATGAACACTCGAATGAATTTTATTGTAGCTTTAGAAGTGATTTACAAAAAATTATCAGGGATCCCTTTTCAAGAGTGGCCTATGCATTTATATAGTGTACAACCATCCTTGATTATAAACTTAGGCAAGTCTTTCAAATTCGTCGTTATAATAAACACACAAAAAAAATCATAGACAAAAAACACGTGCTAAATTTATCCTTCGTAGGATAAATTAGGCGTGTTCTATTCATAAAATATAATATGTCTAAAATTACACCTCAATAGATATCCATAGTTTTGTACAATCTATTTGCGTGTTTGCTTAATAATTAATGAGAAATGGATAATTTTTTTGGTTCATTTTGTTGTTCTTCATCCGCATATATCACTAGAAACCATCATTATATTTTTTCTAAAAATAGGGTTCTTGTTGTACTCTACTTCAATGGGAGTTAGGCATCGTCTATCCTATCATTGGAAATTAGGCATTGTTGACTTCGAAGTTGGGAATCGAGCACCATCGATCCTGAAGCCAAGAGTCAGGCACCTTTGACCCTAAAGTTTGGAGTCAGGTACCTTTGATCTTGAATTTGGGAGTCAGGTGTCACTCTTTCAAAAGATAGGAGTTAGACACCTTAACTTAGCATACATAACTCTTTGTTGTAGTCACCTTTGTCCTTAGCTCTCCAGCATAAAATATGAAGTGCTAGGTCCAAATGGGACCTTGATGTAAATATGCATAAAAGTTGTAAAATCATTGAATCTACACACAAATCACACTCAAAATGCAAATTAGATAATATACATAATTTTCTATTAAATATATATAAAACCTTCATAAAAAGTACATTCTATCAAAATAATACCACACAACATGTTATGAATCCATACAAAAATATGAGCATTTTTGGTGCTCATAAATCACCTCTTCATTGAGTGTGAATTCTCTATAGCAACCCTCATTTTTCTCCTAACCACATTTAGTATTGGTTGGGTCAAGCCTAATTCTCTTGTGAACTTCTTTATTCAATGACCTAATCTATTTTATAATACTAGGGTCAAGTACCTGTGGACCTTCTGCCTCCATCACTTCCTCTAGTAGGTGTGGATCAAGTGCAATAATAGAGTCTTTTACAATCTTTCCAAGAACCCCATTTTTGTTGGTATGAAAATGCTATGTTTTGCTACTGAAAATTCTCATATCATCCCCTCTTCTAAAGCTCCTAACCATGGTATCGGGGCAAATATTGCTTCATCTCTTAACCTATCCTTAGAGCTTGCCAAACCTTCATCTCAACCTAGTAGCAGATTTAATGCTAAATGGAGTCCCCCACCTGTAGGCTAGCTAAATTTAAATTTTAATGGACCTTACAAAGGCAATATTGAAAGATCTGGATGAGATGGTGTTGTCAGAGATCATAATGGTAAAATCATCATTGTATTTGTATAATACTTGGACATCCAAACCAATCATGTTGCAGAATCCAAAGCTCTCCTCTACAGTGTATGTTCATAGTCAAAGGTGACTCTTTGAATGTGATCAATTACACAAAAAAGGATAAAATCCTAGCGTGGAGAGTTAGAAATATCATATCCAAGGTCAAAAGACTCCATCACCACCTTAAAAATATTATTCAACATGTCTTCAAGGAAGCTATTTGAGCGGCTAACTCTCTGGCTAATTTGGGATCCAATTAGGAGTCCCTCACTATTTGGAATAATGACTTTTCTCAACCCTTTATCAATACCTTTATTTATGATTGGCCACCTTCCATTTAAAGTGTTCCTTCTAGTCATTGGGATTGGGTGCATCACCTCTGGTCCAACTCATATTTCCTTGCTCATGATTGATCTACACCAGTTATTCACAATTATTGCCTAGATATTGACTTGGTGGGTCATCTTACCTAAGCCTCGTCATCCCTTTACCTACAACATGGCCACCTAATATCCTTGAATCCACATCACCTACCCTATCATCTATCTTAATCACTCATTTTACCTTTCCCATATGGTCACGTCTATCCCTCCAACCTCCGTCGATAGACTCGTGTTTAGTGACCAATCCTAGGCCCTTGTAGTTTTTACCATCAACACCTCCTTTTGTCAAAGCATTTTGATTGCCACCCTTGATTGCAATCATTTCCAAGACACCATTTTATCCAACACTATTGATGTGAATGATGACTTAAACCTTCCTTGTTGCTACCTTTCCCATATGAGGAGTGTTTGTCACACCAGGGTACATGAATCAAACCCTTTCATTATCCAATGCATGCAACGACCACTAGATTCTTCTCAATCCAAAACCTTTGGCATGCTCGATGCCTTTAAATCCAAAGACCTAAATGGTCTATTTCATTACCTGCTCATGATCCCTTTGCCTTGGTCCTTATATTACCTTTGTTCCATGGCCCTCCTCGAGCCTGAGATCCTTCAACTTGACCCTGTAACTAAAGATATCCTTGGGTCCCATGGCTTTATCTCCTCCCTCAAAAAGTTTAGTAGAAATGATGAAGAGGTGTCCAATGGCATTGTCCAATCATGGAACAAAGAGAACGTAGTCATCCATAGTCTGGAATTTCAAATTAACATCTACTTACTTACCAAAGTTAGAGGGTTTCCTATCAATGAGTGGACCATTAGGAGAGATAAACACTCTTTCACAATGAAAATAGATAATTTTATTGACAAAGGTAAAAATATTTTTTTGTAAAATGGTGATATAGTGAGAAATTCTCTTTCTTCTCCTTGGGATTGAGTGATGGTACCTATCATGTGATACCTAATTATTAATAATGTCAATCTCCCTTTATGTAGTTTCCATATCACATTTTTAAATCATCTTAGGGACATTAAGTTTATCAACATTATTAATTATTTATATAGATCCATAAAGATTTCCATTGATAGTGTGAGAAAGAGGAATTCAATCCAATCGACCCATTAGGGTCTGCACCTCATCCTATACAAGCATACCCTTGAAGAACATGCCAAAAAAAATGTTATATTATGTAACCCCTTTGATCCTCCCAAGGATAGTCCCAGCCACACTACCCCTACCCATGAAGTACCTAGTGATGAAGATGATCCTGAGTTTGTCTCCCCTAAACCAAATTTGAAGACCCCTATTTCTATGAAGACCCCTGGATCTGTGAAGTAAGAGTCCAATTATTTTGGGTTTGAGTTCAGGTGTTGGTATCTCTTATAGCTTATGTATAAATAAAGCTCATCTAAGGCTTAGGGTTCTAGCCAATCCAAGAAGACAAAGACCAAAAGGACCCCCTCGAAGGTGTCCCCTAAAAAAAATTCTAATGATGGAAATTTTCCTAAGCAGAGTTCTACCATTGTGCTTCTGAAATCCATCATCATCCATATCATGAGATCTATGGCCAACCTTTTTGTTGCAACCAACATTGTCAAGATTTCTTGGATGATCTACCACCAAACTGCAAAAACCTTGGATGAGCTCTACGACCAACTCAAGTAGCTATTCAAGAATGAATATGACACCACCTAAGCCCAAGTAGAGGTTACCAGTGATTGATTCTTTACTTTCTTGTTTGTAATCAAACCCTCCTAGTTTTTTTTATCCTACGTTCTTCCTGTAGTTTTGTATGCCTATGTTTTGGGGTCTTCCCTCTTGGATGACCCAGTTTTGCATCATGTGTTTGTTTCAGGTTCACTACCTCGGGTAAGTCCTACGACTTTGCTTTGACTGTGTTGTTGGGATCTTCCCTCTGGGATGACCCAGTCCCTTTTATCTTGTATTGATCCGACTGTATAGATGTTATTTTTGTAATAAGATTTTGGGGCTCTTTCAAAGCCAATTTTTCAATCTACCAAAAAAAACATATGATACTAATCTAATGTTAGTAAACATTACACAGAAATAATTGGATAGATTTTGCTAAACTAAAAATACCACCATAAAAAATGTCCTTAAAAAAATCAAAGAAGATGTACAAGAAGCATATCTAGTTCTAAAATAGGGCTATGAAGAATATGTCATTCTAAGAAAATATTGAAGTTTTGGTATTATGCAAGCAATTGTTGCATTGAAATTCCTACCTTGAGTTGATTTAATTTTACAAATAGCTATAATTCCAAAAAATATGAAACTATAGCACACAATCAAGAGCTTATGCAAATAACTAAACATGTTGTAAATTAATATGCATAAAGCATTTAGAGATGAATCTATAATATTTAGGAGGATATTGTAGATTGTAAATAAAAATTAATTTTGTAACAATACAATAAATTTAAAAAGAAACAACATAGTTTCTTCTGAAAAATATTTAGGGTAGTTTTATTCATGATGGAATTTTTAAATTATGAAGAGATTGAAAAAAATAGTTTGTATTACTTTGCATAATAAGGAATTTGAGGTAAGTAGGTATCTATAGACTAGCCACACTCATTTCTAAAGCCATGCACTTGTACTTAAAGTATTATTATGAGAAGAGATAATTTAGATTCTATTGATTTCAATCATGGTTAATCATATATAACAAGACTCAATATAGTTTTATAACAAACGGACCAAAATAAGGAGAAATATTAGCCAGATCTTATAAGGGATAAGGATTTGAAATAGTTTGTCCATTATAGATCATTTTACAATTTCTTCTTGGTTCTTATTATGAGGATGCTAAAAGGAAATAAACATGGATTATTGAAAAGGGACTGGTCCTATATGAGAAATAAAGAGAAGAAATATGGTAATTGGTACCTCAATTTGTTTTTCATAAGTTTATATGGCTTCATGGTGAAACGTATCCTATTGGACTTGTAGTCATTGGTTATCTTTTTTCCATATAATTTATATAACAATTAGACCATTTGATATTTATTATTTTGTAGAAAAATCCTTGTCATCTTTATATATGAGAGGTTTTACTTATTTTTTAAAGTGTAAAAACAAGATTTTGAAAGGGCCTGAACCCTTTTACAACGCAAATTCAGCCCATCAACTACACAGATGTCAAGGGAAAGTAGCTAAAAATCCACCGGATGCAATACAAATTATGTCCATCTTGTACCCCAATTAGCTACAGTCCTCCCTAGTGAACTTTTCTAAGTCCTCATGGACCACCCCTAGGGGTATCCATCTCCTATCCTCTTCTTTTATGGCACTAAAGTTATCTAGCTAGTCTACTAGCTTGTTACCTTCTCTAGAAACATGAACAATGTCAACTTCTTCAAAATGTGTAGAGGGGGAAAACCACCCTACCGTGTACAATTACCAAACAAGGCTCGATCCGCAAATATAGAAGAGAAGCCTTATGGGGTGAAATACGGGGGCTGTATTATTCTCTACACTTAGTGCTAAAGAGGGGGAAGGGGTTCACCAGGAATGGCTTTAAGGAATCATTCCAATTCCACAAGAATTTTATGAATGTTTGATGTATTCGATTCAAGATAAACATCTAGATTTGGCCTTTTTAGATCTATGCTATAAAATATAAAGGACAATGCATAAATACATAATGCAAGAATACAAGGGCTAACCCTAGAATGATTATTTATTTAAATTATTTCTAATTTAGGGTTCTAAGCGAAAAACCTTTAATCAAGGGCTCAAGAGAAACACACAAACAAAATTAACCCTAATTTCACATTATATGTTGTTTATCTTTCAAATACCTAGAATTAATAAAATATACTTAATAAAATCAGATCTAGGTTTTTATAACAAAAATAAAATAACTCAACAATCCACCTAGAAGACTAATCAGAACACTTAGTTTATTCAATGTTTTATCCTTGCTTTTATCTCTTTGTCCAATGCTCTCAATAATACTTGTTCCTACAATATGACTCAACAAACACTTAAAAATAGAATTAGCGTTAGGGAGCTTACTTAGGCCATTGTACAATATTGCTTGTAGGCACAACAGTCAAGCTCCCTAGGTCATTTTAGTTGATCTTTGATAACTAAAAGCAAAAATTGACCTTTGGTAAAAAACAAGCATTAATGCAATATAGCAGAACCGAATGCAAAAATCACATAACAGAATATACCACTATGCTCTAGATGCAATTTAGAATGCAATGGAGAAAATAGGGACAGAAGATTACCCTCAGTTTGGTATCAGGTGAAATCACACCTCGTAATGGATGACCACGATAACTCCAGGTGAAGTTGTGCCCCATCAAGGATCATGCAAAAATTTGCATGAAATATGAGAAAAATAAAATATGAATGTAGAAGTCTAATCATGCATTTTAGAAAACCTAAATGTACATGCAAAAGAGCGAATTCACATAGTAGAGAGTGCAAAAGCAAAACATAAGGGTTTAGATCTCCTAGATGGTCAATCTCTCCTTAGGGCTCCAACAACAATCCACCAAGAACGAGAAAGAACAATGCAACAAAACTCCAAATTTTAATGTTGCTTGCGAGAGAAGATGAAGAAGGATGTAGACCAAACAAAATAATTTATGAGAAATCAAATGCAAGCAATAAAATCATCAATTACCAAATAAAATGGGCATGTGTTAACTTGTGTGTGAAAAGTGAATTCAAACCCTCCTTATATAGTGGATTTGAAGTTAAAAAGAGCAAAAAAACCAAGGATAGATGACATAAAACATGCCAACCTCAAAAATTAGGGTTTTAATGTGTGAAACCCTAAAAAGGTGAAATCATGCCCCATTCGGGATGACCATAATATCACAATACGAAGTCACACCCCATCAAGGACCGAGCTCGATTTCACATAAAGAGGGAAAATAGGCAAAATATAAGGGGGAAAGTGTTGCCCTTGCCTAACGCAAATCTAAGGGGTCCCCCTAGAGATCTTTGGGAATATTACCCATTGAAGTGGGTCAATTGTTTGTGTCTACATTTTTCTCCCTCTTTGAAGCATTTAAGGTCAAGTAAATGCATCAAAGAAATATGTAGACCTCTACAGACATAAAATAGCAAGCATAGCAAATAAGTGGCCAGTTTTAGCCAAAAGTGTGAGATATTACTACCATTAATGCCTCTATGGCTAGGGTGCCCCCTCAATTTTTGAAAAGAATGGAAATTCCTTTGAGAAACTTGAATAAGGCAAGGAAGCAAAGTAAGACGTAGAAACACAATACAAGAAAAGAAATAGCAGAGCAAAGATAACTAGGCACAAGATGAATCTAATGCAGATAGCATGAAATGCATGGATGAAATGGAAGAAAGAGAAAGAAAAAATAAGGGAAGAGGAGAGAAGAACAATAAGAAGGAGATCCAAAGGTCAACCATAGAATGCGAGAGAATTTGATCAAGAACCCTGAATAAAGGGTGTTATACCTAAAAGAAAGGTCTAGATTTTGAAAACCCACTATGGGTGTAATACTCGCTAATGAACATATGGGTAAAAATATGGAGCGTAACCTACTATGTGTGATTTCTCAAATGATAAAGCAATAGAGCGTAACCTGCTATGGCTTATTTCTCTCTAATGACTGCTATGGGGTGAGTACCCGCTAGGATGTATGTCGAGGCCTACTAAAATGGCCAAGGAGCTTATCCTGTAATGGGGTGTTGATCCCACTGAGTTAAAATAAGCGTAACTCGATAGAGAAATATGTCATTGCTGATAAGAATGATGTATTAGAAAGCACTACCCAATAGGGGTGTGTAAAAATATATATAGACCAATCAATATGAGCATAACACAAGTGAGTGTGTGCATGTGTGAGAAGAAATACGAGGAAGAGAATAAGGATTAATAAATTGTGTGTCTGTACCCCCAGCTTGAAGTGTTAACTATTGAAAATTCAAGAGGGAGGAAGTGTGCAAAAAAAATATAGAAGAATAAATATCCTTATTTGAATAAAGAAGAAATAAGAATTATGCAAAGGACAAGGATATACCAAAATAGGATTTACATTCTTTAACTTTTGAGAGAAGTGATGATCATTGTAAGACTTTCAAAGGTAAGGAATACAAGAAGAAGAGAGAGAATAAGAAAGAGCAAAAGGAAGACATGAAGAGAATAATGGATGAAAATGCATGGGCCCTAGGTTGGGGCTTTTCTAGGCATTAGAACCCTAGTGAGAGTGCAATGCATGTGAGCTATGACCTAACTAGGTATCATCATATGCCATTGTTACAAATCCTCAAAATGCTATATGAACAAATAATCATGAGTAAACAATAATGTATTATGACAAGCAGAAATGCAAGAAAATAGAATGTCAGGTAATCATGCAAAGTATGACAAACATTCATGCAATATAATCAAGCATCAATGCAATATGCTTTAAGCTAGATGTAAAATTGTAAATGCAGACAATAGATTAAGCATAATATATTTTTAAATTCATTATATTCATATTTTATTTAAGTTATTTACCATCCAAATAAGCCAAATGATAGGCATCGAAGCCAAACTTGGCCGTTATGACAAACGGCCCTAACCAATTGAGCTAGAACTTGCTTTGAAGATCAATACAAGCATTGGTATTCTTCTGGTTTTCTTTGAGGGCAAGATCCCCAACCTCAAAAGAATGATTATGAAATTTCTTAGAATAATATCACTGGATTCTATCCTGATAGGCTCTCAAATGCTCTAAGGCATTGATGCGCTTTTCATCTAGTAGCTCCAATTGGTGCAACTGGTCTGCATGGTACTCATCATCAAGCTCGGTATCTTGCAACAAGATGCACAACAAAGGAATCTCAAGCTCAAAAGAAAACACTGCCTCAAACCCATATACCAAAACATATGGTGAGGCTCCTGTGGGAGCATGCACACTAGTATGATAGGCCCACAAGGTAGGATAAAGTTGGATATGCTAGTCACAACCGGTCCTATTAACCAACTTCTTAAAAATCCTAATCAAGAAATTTTTGAATGATTTGGCTTAGCCATTACCCTGAGGGGAATAAGGAGTTGACCACCTGTGTTGAATCTTGTACTTAGCACAAAGGTGACAAACATCATTATTCTTAAAAGGAGTTTTGTTATCAGAAACAATCACCGAAGGAATCCCAAACCTACAAATAATATGGTTGAAGATTAATTTAGAAATTTGAGTTCCAGTCATCATAGCCAGAGGTATGGCTTCAACCCATTTAGTGAAATACTCAGTCGTAGTGATGATAAAATGTGACCATAATATGACATCGGGTTAAATTTCTTGATAATGTCCTTAACCATGATCATCTTGTTCATGTCCCATTTAGTGAAATACTCAGTCGTAGTGCAGACGCTAATTGATTAGCAATAACCTGATCCTTAATAGCCTTATAACCTATGAAATTCAAGTCAAACTCATTAAGGTCCAGCACCCATTTAGCGGATCGACCTGATAGGTGGGACTTAGACATCAAATAGCACAAAGGGTCAAACTTTGCAACCACTAATGTCTTATGGCTAAGTATGTAGTGTCTTAACTTTTGAGAAGCAAACACTACGATAAGAAAAATCTTATCTAAGGGGGTGTACATGGTTTTATAACTAACAAAATTTCTACTGATATAGTAGATATCTCGTTCTTTTTTTAGATCATCATGTTGGGCCAACGTGACTCCTAAAGCATGAGTAGTAGTTGCTATGTAAAGCATAAGATACCTACCAAGCACAGGAGGAACTAAAACAGGTGGGGAGGTGATAGACTACTTGAGATCATTAAAATATTTCTAAAATTCATAATCCCACTGGAAGACCACATCTTTCTTAAGAAGCTTAAGAAAGAACTGACACTTATCGGCTAACCGATCAATTAACCTATGGATAGACTAAAGTTTTCCTTGCAGGCTACATAGTTTAATGAGGATACAAGGAAGAGGAATGTTAATAATAACTGCTATCTTAGCGGGATCCACTTCAATACCTCACCTAGACACTATGAATCCTAGAAAATTTCTAGATGTGACCTCAAACACACATTTAGAAGGTTTGATATGGACCTTGTATTATCAAAGTATTTCAAATGTTCTTCTTAAATCACAAACATGATCCTTTCATTCTATGGAGCGAGCCAAAGGATCGTCCACATAGTCCTAGAGAATATCATGCATCATATCATGGAAAATAGAAGTCATTGCCTAATGATAGGTAGCTCTTACATTCTTCAGGCCAAAAGGCATGACCTTCAAATAGAAGGTACCCCACATAGTAGTGCATGCTATCTTGGCCTGGTCCTCAAGGGCAATCATAATATGATTGCAGCCTAAGAAACCATCCATAAGAAAAAGCATCCCATATTTGGCAGTGAAATCTATGATTTTATCTATGTTGGATAGGGGAAAATCATCTTCCTAAGTTTCTACTTAATAGGCTTAGCACTAGGTTTAACTACCAAATGATGCATGACAAGGGAGGGATCAAGCCCTGACATGTCGGCATATGACCAAGCAAAAATATCTTGGTATTCTCTCAAAAAATTGGTCAATTTATCTTGCTCATCCATGGATATGGTTTTACCTAACTTAAGGATTCTAGGGGCTTCCTCAACACCTATATTTACATCTATGGTCTCCTCAATAAGGATGGAAAATTCATCCTCAAGAGAAGAAGGGGTAGGAGTTACTCCTAATTGCTCAAGGTCCTCGGGAGACATTGAACAAAGTACTCTTGAGAAATAGAAGATCCTACCTGCGCAATGCAAGGGAAAGACATGTTAAAGCAAATATTATTCAAGGGAAGATCCTCATATTTGATAAATTGCTTTAGGGAAGAGAGCAACATAGAAGGAGAGGGTGGTCCCTCATCTTCAACACACCATTTAAACCATGATGAGATTTATCTAAGAGAGAATATTGATAAGAAGAGTTAACTTGATCCTAAGATGAGACACGATTTGATGATTCCTTATCAAGATTTTTAGGTTGTTTAGCTTTGCTAGATGAGGAATCTTATGAATAAATTTGAGCTATGTCTTCGAGTGAGCAAAATTTAAATGGATGAAGATCGCCCATGATAGAAATAGGTTGATTTTAAAATTTAAATTTTATACATTGGTGAAAGGTAGAAGGGATGACCTCTATTGCATAGATCAAGGGATGTCCAAGAAGAATATTAAAATATGTGGGACAAGATACCACGTAAAACAATGTATCTAAAATTTTTGGTTCAACTTTGAGGGAAGTGATATGGTACCATAAGCTTCTTGGGACTCATTGTTGAAAGATTTAATGATGTCATCGGATTTAGTTATATCTTCCTCTTTTAATCCATATTTTTAAAATAAATGATATGCACATAAATTGAGGTAAGAACCATTATCAATCATAAATATTTTAATAAAAGTATCCCCAATAAATGTAGTGATGTAAAAAGAAGTCTTTTTTGCAAGTCTAAGAAAGAAATATCAGCATCCGAGAATGTGAGGTGATGTATCCCAAGAGGTCTTACAATATTGGCCATATCACTAGGTGAAATATTTGGAGGGACAAATTGACATTTTAATACATTCATCAAGGCTTCCCCATGAGTGGGAGAGCTCTGCAAAAGTTCCAAAAGAGAGATATTAGCTGATATATTGATCTCCTATTGAGATTGTTGAACCTACTGATTCTTCACCATTTTTTTTGAAGTAGTTGTTATTATATCAACCATATTATTATTGTAATGATGTGGTACAATTCTATAGGATGTTTGATTAGCTACCTGCCTAACTTTATTCTTATTAAGGGGTGGTTTTTGTTGTAAATGTTCCACATCAATATGTTCTACATCAATAAAATATTTTACTACATTTTCTAACTTCTTCCAAGAACTCATCCAATGTCCTTCCACTCTATGGTATGCAAAATTATGACCTACTTTATACCAATGTGCTATAGTATTTGGTTGTCTAATAGGTGGTAACTCAATTGCTTTAGCTTCTAAGAGTTATTTCAAAACTGCTTCCATAGACATATTAAGCCTTGTAAAATTCCTTTGTGGAGGTTTTTGAAGTACTATATTTTGTAGGTTGTTAGTAACATTGTTAACATGCCTACTATCCATTCCATTATCACCTCCTATGTGCTTGTTCTTATGTTGAGACTTAGTAGATTTCTCTTCTCTAATTTTAAGTTGACCTCTCATGATGAGAGTCTGTTCTACTTTTCTTGCTAAGTCAATTGCTTTATCAAAAGATAAAATAGTAGTCTCTAATGCATAAGATAACTATTATTTTAAATTATCAATAAATATCTCAAGCATATCTTTAGGAGGTAGAGTATATCTCAAACTTCCAACTAAACTTCTTAAACGAGCCAAAAATTCTGAAAAGCTTTCTTCTTTGCTTTGTTTTAAATTATACACATATTTCATTGTCACTTCTTTCTCAATGTAAGAACAAAATTGCTGAACAAATAATTTTGTTTTTTCTTCAAAAATATTTAAAGAATAATTGGGCAACCAATAATACCTCTCTAATGTCATGCCATCGAGACTCTTAGGAAATGTTTTATGCAACAACATATCATCATAGATGAGATCATGACAAGCTATTCTAAATCTTCTTAAATGCTCTATTGGATCTTCTATACCCTTATAAATAGGTAAAACTAGCATAGGAAAATGCTTAGAATAAGGCCTAGTAGCAACAATAGGATCCAATGGCTGATTACACATTTCCTTATAATTGTAAGTAAAACTTGAAGGTTGAATCATCTCAACTTTTGAAACCAACTGCTTCACCATATTTGTTAAATTCCGCACTTCTAAATTACTGTTATGTATTGTCCCTAGAGTCCCTAAAGGAGGGGTATTGGACATATTTATATTGTTGTGATATATGGTATCTTGTGATTGTATAGAGGTAATAGTGTTGATATAAGTAGATTGAGGAGGAAATTGAAAATTTTGGATGGCACTACTAGTTGGAGGGATTTGTAAATTTCTTCCAACGTTGGTGGTCATAGTAGTAGCATAAGTTGGATGATGAACAAGATTACTATGATTTAAAGATTCATTCAAGGAGTTATCATGAGATGTTCTAACTTCCTCAAGTAGGGCTTCTTCCTCTAAGGTTGTATCCAAGGCATGCTTGTGATACTTATAAAAGGTCCACATATGCTTAAAAGATTTGAATGTAAGGTTCCCATTGGGTCCCCTAACAGAATCAAGACTATTATCAATATGTTCTTCCTCAAGGTTAGGATTTTATCTATCAATTTGATCATTCTATTGAAAAATCTCATCAAATATAAAAAACCTTCTCCCATTCCCAAGGTTGGAAGCCATTGGGAAAAGAGAAAAAAATCAAATCAAAAGAAGGAACTAAGACCCACAAGCACCATAAATTATGTTTTTAATATTATTCTGATCTATCACACACAAAATTAATGATCTTGATTAAATTTTTAAAAGAAAAGGAGGTGTTCACATCGGGTTCACCAAATATGTAGAGGGGAAAAACTGCCCTACCACGTACAATTCCCAAACAAGGCTGAATATGAAAATATAGAAGAGAATCCTTATGGGTGAACTATGGGGGTTGTGTTGTTCTCTACACTCGATGCTAAAGGAGGGGAAGGAGTTCACCAGGAATGGCTTTAAGGACTCATTCCAAGTCCACAAGAATTTCAGGAATGTTTGATGTATTCGATTCAAGATAAACACCTAGATTTGGCCTTTCTGGATCTATGCTATAAAAGATAAAGGGTAATGCAAAAATATAGAATGCAAGAATACAAGGGCTAATCCTAGAATGATTCTTTATTTGAATGCTTTCTAATTTAGGGTTCTAAGCAAACAACCTTTAAGTAAGGGCTCAAGATAAATGCACAAACATAATTAACCCTAAGTGTTGTTGTTTATCTTTCAAATACCTAGAATTAATCGGATATACTTAATAAAACCAGATCTATAGTTTTATAACGAAAATAAAAGCACTCAAAAATCATCCTAGAAGACTAATAATAACACTTAGCTTATTCGATGTTTTATCCTTGCTTTTATCGCTTTGTCTAATGCTATCAATAATACATGTTCCTGCAAGACGATTCAAAAAACACTTGAAAATAGAATTAGCATTAGGAGGCCTACTTAGGCCACTGTACAAAAGTGCTTAGAGGTATAGCAGTCAAGCCCCCTAGGTCCTTTTATATGACCTTTGATGATTAAATGCAAAAATTGACCTTTGGAGGAAAACAAGCATTAATGTAATATAGCAGAACATAATGCAAAAATCATAGAATAGAATATGCCACTATGATCTAGATGTGATTTAGAATGCAATGGAGAAAATAGGGATAACAAATTACCCCCAGTTTGGTCTCAAGAAAAATCACATCCCGTAATGGGTGACCGTGATAACGCCAGGTAAAGTTACACCCCGTTAAGGACTAGGCGCAATTTTGCATGAACTATGCAAAAAATAAAATATTAATGCAGAAGTCCAATCACACCTTTTAGAAAACCTAAATATACATGTAGAAGAGAGAATTCACCTGGTAGAGAGTACAAAAGCAAAACATAAGGGTTTAGATCTCCCAAATGGTCAATATCTCTTTAGGGCTCCAACAACAATCCACCAAGAGTGAAGAAGAACAATGCAGAAGACAATAAAACTCCAAACTTCAAAGTTGCTTGTGAGAGAATAAGAAGAAATATGCAGACCGAAAAAAACACTTTGTGAGAAATAAAATGCAAGCAATAAAATCATCAAGTGCCAAATAAAATGAGTGTGCATTAACTTGTGTGTTATCATGTGTGAAAAGTGAATTCAAACCCTCCTTATATAGTGGATTTGAAGGCAAAAAGAGCGAGAAAACCAAGGAGGGCTGACATAAAACATGCCAACCTCAACAAATTAGGGTTTTAATGCGTGAAACCCTAAAAACATGAAATCGTACCCCGTTTGGGCTGACATTAAGGATCAGACGTGATTTTGCATAAAGAGGAAAAATAGGCAAAATAGAGGGGGGAAAGCCTTGCCTTTTCCTTAGGCAAGTCTAATGGGTCCCCCTATAGGGCTTAGGAAAGATTGCCCATTGAAGTGGGTCAATTTTTCGTATCTACAAAATGCTTTATAATCTCTCTAATATCTTGCACAATGTAATCAATTTGCTAATTAGCTTCTCCCTCTTTTGTTAAAAGGTTGATAGTGTTCAAGGAGTCTTCTTCCAAGATAACTTTTTTAGCACCTAGATCCTTAGCTAGCTCTACACCTAGATGTAAAGCATTAAATTTAGCTTTATGACTAGTAGTAATTCCCAAAATCTTGTAGGCTACCCCCACCAATAATCCCTAATTACCCCTCAAAATTGCTCTTGCTCCAACCTTACTTGGGTTACCTTTGGATGCCCCATCAAAATTTAACTTCAACCATTCATATTAGGGTAATTTTTATTTTACATCAGTTCTAACCTAAATATTTGTCGCTCCACCACTAATGGGTTCCAAATTTCATATTAGCTATCATAGTCTCTTTAGTATTCTTTGGCTTGATAGGGCACTTGACAGATTTAACATTCTCCTCTAAAAAATGGGTGATACCTCCAAAAATTGTCATTCCTGACCTTTTTCCCTCTAAAAATTCTCCCATTCCTCTCTAACCATACTCTCCACATAAAATGAAATGGAATTAGGTTCTAAATTACATTAAGATGAGGACTGAAAAAAGGATTCTCCCACTATTGTAACCAGAAAACCATATTAGAAGGCATCACCAAGAGATGCTCATATTGTTGATGAGAAACTGGAAAATGTTTAGAGACCCACAAAACCATATTAGAAGGCATCACCCAAGAGATGCTCATCATGTTGATGAGGAGATGGAAAATATTTAGAGCGTAGGGACATTCCAAGAAGACGTTCCATTGATTCTTTTACCTTTTTACATAAACTACATCTATTAGGTAACTGAAAACCTCTCTTTTTAAGATTATCCACCATTAGGATCTTATTTTGGACTGTTTCCCAAAGAAAAATATCTAGTTTAGGAATAGCTCTCTTACCTTAAATTCTATTCCAAGAGAAATCATTGTCTAAAATGGGATCTAAAATATCATAGAATATCTTCACACAGTATTCACCATTCTTAGTTCTGCTCCAAACCATAGAGTCTCTTTGCATAACAACACCTAAGTAATAAGTCTTTAGTTTAGCTTTAAGAAGGTTTAAAACCTCCAAATTCTCATGGTCTGCTTATAAATATTTCCAACTCAATTGGTTATCCAATAAAGTCATGTAGTCACAAATATTTTTACCATATTTATCTTCTACTTGTTTTCACCTATAGAAAAATGGTATAAAATTTTCACATGCTTTAAATAATAATCTCTCTTAATTGCAAGATATGTTAGATAAATAGTTATATGATCCTATAGGGGCCTTCCAAGAAATGTATAAAAACTATATATATCCATGATTCAAGGCCAACCCTAGAAGTTTGAAACCTTTAATAAAAAAAGGTATATGTAATCAATGAAGTAAGATCTACTATTTGGGATCATTCCTACAAGGATTTTAGGGCTACGTATTGACCATGGTTCTCATTTTATGAAAAGATAAAATATTATGATATAGAAGAACAACCCATTAGATCATGTCATTTCGGTTATATCCAAATATTCGAGAAAAGAAAAAATCAACCCCTATCATAGGATGATAGTTGATATAAATACAACAGGTTCATTAGTTGGATTAGGGTAATTCAATCATAACTTTAAAGCAATATGGAAAGAGATTTTATTGGATTTTATACCTTTTTCTAGTAATGAACAAAAGCAATCCATTCCTGCAAATATTTTATAGAAAACATAAAAAGGCATGAAAATGAGATATAGAGTATGGGTGCCTTGATCACTAAATAATCACTATATTATCCATAGATAAGAATCACAACAATATGATATAATGTATGGAATGGTGGGGTATTTATACCAATACCATCACCCAGATTACATAAGCAAGTTAACCTAAGTTGACATAATAAAAGGAAAATAGGTTAATTATGACTTAAAATATGGGTTTAACCATAAAAAGGTTAACCAAATCCCATAGGTCTTACATAATTTAATTATATACAATAAATTAAATATATTTTTATAATGATTACCTATAGGTATGTACAATATTACATCATACAATGTCAACCTTGGCTATAAATTAGATTACACTTCCAACATCCCCTCATAATCTAAATTGATGGATCAAGGATAAAAGGAATTAGTTACAATAACATATTCATCCCAAAATGGATGCTATAGTGAGCCTCCATACATGAGGAAGTCTTAGTTGAAACTCTTCATCATTTGGAAGTTTGCTTATGCAAAGATGCTCTACACAATAATCTCACTATGTTGGCCTATAGTCACCATAGCCAATATCATATACTCTTGTGAATATACAAGGAATACCTTCTATGTAACTCCATATGATGCAAATTAACTAGAAATACTTCCTTTTATAAGCTACTTCAATCTTCTATAGTCACATAAGAAAAGACTTGGAAGAACAAGTTTTCCTTTTATAGTATACTCCACTTTATTTCGAAATATTTTTTTTATTAGGTGAAAGAAGGGGTTTTGAAAGGATCCCTAAAATTTTTACAAAAAGAACTGAGCTACCCTCCTAAGAGACCCATAGAAGGTAGTAACAAAATAGTACAAACCAGCAAATCCGACATCAAGAATTCAAAAAGATCCCATAGATGGCCCACAAACAACAAATGGAAAAATAACTTTAACAACTAAAAAAAAAACAACCATCCTTATAGGGGAGGACCTAACTGATGAGGCAATACAACACCAAGATGAAAAAATGCAGTTGAGGATCCCACTCCTCAATTCTTCAAGCTGCTAGGTCCAAATTCTTTCTTATTCGCATCCTGCTCATTTATGTCCCACTGCTCCTAGCCCATTAACGCCATGATTTCTTCATTGCACGATATGGACACTTACATGGAGTATATAAGGGATTTTTTTTTAGCTTCAAGAGCATCCTTTTGAAGGATTTGGGTATGCTAAGAGTATCCTGGGGTTGAATAATAATATATTTAATCTTGTTGACCAACCTAAATATAAGCCTAGTGTTCTTCCTAGGAGGGGCAGAATCATCAACTTTAAATTCATCCATACAAAGAGAAGCCTTATCTGTGTTATCTAACTTTACCACCAAGTGCTTAGAGCATTTCGTTCTTTCCTTGCTTATTATTTTGGGATTCCAAAAGCATCCCACTGATTAGCCTACACACGAGAGATTTCCTATTTGTTCCTATCCTGAGTAAATTTGGCTTTGATTCTCCTACTCTTTTCTTTCAAAACATTCAAATAATGATGAGCAACATTATCCCCTATCTTCATTCTCGGTCAGTCGCTAAAGAATTCTTTTTAGCATCAGGTATTTCAATTCAAGGCCTTGATCCTTCTCTTTTGTAATAGTCCATATATTCAAATATCCATTACTATATCTCCCTATCTTTGTGTGGTGTGTAGGGTTAGTCCTATTGCATCTATGATATGGTTAGATATGGGTAGATGAAACTAGAAGAAGAGTGGGTTTCAATAAATATCGACAACAACTTCCTCTCTGAACTAGTTATTACGACCAATAAGTAGTTATTGATCTAGGAGAATAAATGTTGCATTTAGTGCTATTATCCATCATGGAAATTGCTCCACCTGCATCAAACAACGTAATAAATTAGAATGAGTTGCATGTGTTTCATAGGAGTCTAAGGCAGACCACAAAGGGGAATCATCATAGCGAAAGAGAAACCCCCTTATTTATCAGATTCCACTTATAGAGCAGTTAATTCGTTGAACTTTATACATGTAAGCTTGACTTTCCTCTTTAACAGAAAGACCTAGATAGATACTACCTAAGTAAAAGGATAATCCTGGATGGATAAGCATGCACACTCTACATACGATGAAAGAGATCTAATGTAAAACCAATTGTATGTTGACCTCCTACCTTATTGTGAAAGAAGGAAAAAGTGATAAGTCCATTTTTTTTCTCCTCAGAAAACTAATTCTAGCACCAACTATATCTCTGAGTAATCTACGACTATTTGCGAGTACTAGTTTCCCGATGCATAGAAACTCCCATGTGGGAAGCTTTTATCATCTATAGAATTTGACTTGTTTTTATAAGTGCATATCCATTAGAGTAATTTATGTTGCGATCACTTCCTAATCAAGGTGTATTCCAGAGCTTAGCCTAAAAAAAGTCTCAATTTTCCTAACTTTCTATAATAAGGTGTCTAGTTTTCCCAATCTCGTTTGAAAAGAAAATAGTCAAATAATAGGAATGAAGTGAGTATCCTTACTGAACAATTGCTTGATGAATCAATTACTTAAAGTTCAACAACGAGCCCTTACCGATGAATTGCTTAACCTCTAAAATCTAGTCCTAGTTGATCTTTCATCCCCTCCTTAGCTACCCTGGTCGACCTTTATCCAACCAACTGAAGTTTTACCACTACAATAAGCTTACCTAGGGTTAAAACTTCCCTATGGACTGAATTATGTCTCCTCTCCCTAGACACTATAGTATTATTCCTATAAGATACCCATCTCTATCGACGGAGGAAGGGATATCCTAAATGTCTCTACAAGGTAACAACCCCACTAGAACAACTATCATTTAAACACTATTTTATACTTATTTTTGCTTCTAGGATGAAATACTACTGATAGATTTGTGAATGTGGGTACATGTATCTATCTCTAGGCAAACAATGTGTAATCAATAGGACCTGGTACCCCTCTTTCAAGCAACTGGAAGAGAAGCAACTGTGAGAGGCAAGGAGGGATATGATGGAGGTGTGAGAAAACACAACTTGTGAGTACATTGAAACTCACAGAAAAATTGTATCCATTTAGCTACATCCATGTAATTGCATTTTAAATATTTGATTGGAAATATTTGTATTTCTTGTTATTAATCTATGTGCTATATATATATATATATAATATAAAAAAGGTAAAATAATTTAATAATTGTTTAATATCTTGTTTATAATTGTAAATTGAATAGTATTAAAATATAAATAAATAAAACAAAATATAATAATTTTCATACTAACTATATAAGTTGTAAAATTAAAGGTGAATATAAGTTTTTAAAATCTTTATATATTGTGTTGCATATAAAGTTGGTTCTATGATTGGGAGCCTGATTACCACCAGGCAAACATTAAAAATAGAAAAATTGCATGAAAGGATCCATTTGTTTGAATAAAATTTCTCTATATAAATGAAGGGATACCCATGAATCATATTTACTTTCTGTGTGTGATAGAGGAGAAAGGGAAATTTTGTGAACTTTTATTCATTCGGTAGAGAAGAATTTGAAATGCTTTTGTAGTTTGTGATTTCTTAAGTTCAAGTCGGACTTCCGTATCCTTTGATTTTTGATGTTCTTTCATGATTAAATTTGTTAGCCATTGAAGTTTATTAGAATTTTTTTTATCGATTGAAAATCTGCATTTTGTTGTTAAATTAAAATGGAGTGATAGATTGCTTATTTGATATACAACATGACTATGGTTGAATGGAAGGAAAGTTCTTATTTGAGCATTGTTTTTAAGATATAAGATATGTCGTGTATCTCTAGTTGCTAAAAGATAAGCTCTTGATTTACTATTGCTTGATAGGCATAAGACGACCTTGCACAACTGTGATATTTTTTGTGAGCTTTGTTTTAATATTTCAGCTGATTGAACATAGTCATAGAGTTCTTGATGAGAAATTTTGTTCTGAATATTGTATTATGTTCTTTTGATTCTCACTGGTTGAAAGGATGAGGATAATTGATGGCTTATTTATTTTTGTGCTTGAGGAAATTGCTGCCTAAAATTTTAATTTAATGAATGACAATTTTTAAAAATTGTATTCAAATTTGTGATAAAGTTTATGGTTGCATTATATGTTGTTAAATATTGGATAAGATAGAGCATATAGATGTGCATATCTACATTAATTTAGATCAGTTCTGATCCAAACTCCAAACCCCTCTCTCGATCGTTGAACTCAAGAAAGGGGTTTGCAATCAAAAGTATCAAGTGCTATTGAAGAGGTGTTTTTCTGGTGGTGTAGCGCTTGATAAATTTCTAGTTGGACCACAATCCAAGAATAATTGGATATAGCAGTTTTGTTCCAGTGTAATAGACATTGGTTATTATAAGAGCCATCATAGTTACATCCATTGTATTAGTTTTTTTTTAAAACAATCCTTTCAAAATCATATGAGAACTCAAAAATGATATTTAGGAATATGTTTTTTTTTTTATTTACATGCGGAAACTATTTGGCTTTTATGACCGCTACAGTATTCTGCGTTATCCGTCCAAAAGTGTCGACATAGTTCTTTGCATAGTTGCCCTTATAACCACCATGCCATAATCATTTATAACCTAGTCCCATGTGGCTCGAAATTTGAATCTTGGACCTCTCCTCCTTTATAGGGTTTGGTCAAACCAATTGGTCCCCACATAGTTCTTCGCATAGTAGTCCTTATAACCACCATGTGTGACACCAATTGGCCCCCACATAATTCTTCGCATAATCGTCCTTATAACCACCATGTCACAATCATTTATAATCACCATATCACAATCATTTATAACCATCTTGCTACAATCATTTTATACCTAGTTTGGTGAGGCTTGAAATTTGAATCTTGGACCTCTGCCTCCATTATAAGGTTTGGTCAAACCAATTGATCTACACCTCGTGTTTGGTGAAACCAATTGGTGGAACCTCCTAAAATGGTTTAAAGGACTTTATTAATAAATGTTGAGATGTGTTTTCTATAAAATACATTTTATCAGTGGTTTTTATTTGCGACCAGTTTTCCAGATAAATGAAAACTTTGTAGGTAGTGAATAAAAGATTTTGTTTATATGCCAACAAGTGGTAACTGAATAATTAAACCAACCTTAGAGCTTTATATCATTAGAATTATAATCCAGTCGTAGGATGACGCTGCTGTAAAAGATGTAGGTATCATTAAAATCACCCACGAGTCTATGAAGCGTCGTCTTCTCTTGGATAATTAAAGTCTGTTCTGTTGGTTGTGCACCCTATTTAACAAATGATATATGGATATGCTATCCTATAGATGAGGCCTTCTAAATTCTAAATCGTATTTATCAGGGTGAAAGGAATACCTTATAATTATTTCCAATCTAATTGCTCCTTGAGGCCAACGTATATAATCAGTGTGCCTTGAAATCAAGCAAAATCAACTATTACGGAGTAGAAAGTATAAACATATTTTACTAATGCTTATTATTGATAGATGAAATTTATTAATTTATAGTGTAAGGCAAATTTGAACAAGAATTCAAATCTGAAAATTATTGCTTTTAGTATTCGTCCGAGTATAGAAAGGAATGAACGCTCGGCCATTTTGTTATTTTGTACCATGGAGAAGGTAGTGTCGGCATGAAAATAAAGTGATTTTAAATACAAACTTATTTGAATTGTCAAAACGTCTAATTAAAATAAGAAGTATTCAGTTTAATTTTCAAATTATAAAGCATTGTCGGTGTTCCCGTTTAAAAGTAAAATTAGTTTAATTATTGCTATCAAGCGCCTCTTCTTATTAATACATAGGTGCTATAACTTTTTCACTGAACTATCTAGCTTAATTCAGTTTGCCTTTATTTCATATAATGTTATTGACTAGTAGCCTCTCACAGGAAGGCTCAATTTTAATGAAATTTTATACTATCCCGTTCTTTACCAAGTGATATACGAACTAACTTCCAACATTTGTTTTCTCGAGCTATGCGCATACCTAGGATGTGTCCTTGGCTATGTCTGAGTGTTAGGTGATTAAATGTGCTCCAGTTTTATACCTTGCAATGTTGAGGATGAAAAAGGAACATATCTCCTATGTTAATCTAGAATTTTCCACATTTATTCTCCCGGATCAATGAGTTGTTATCTGACTGTTGAACGGTTTAAGCAAGGCATTAATAAGGGTCATGCATTAGATCTTAATAATATTAATGTGGTTTCAAGAGTAACAAATATTTCATTTTAAAATTTTGATTTTAAAGTATAAGTTTAAATCAAGTTTTCTCAGATTTTATATTGGTCTGTTAAAAAGATGTATGATTGTTTTTTTGTATGTTTCGTTTTCATAATTAGATATCAAAGATAAGGCATAGGTTTAGATTATTATTTGAAAATATATCTTTCTCTTAACAAAATAACTATGTTAATAGATCACCAAGTAGGAATAGTCAAAAGTTTATATAGAATAACATATCACATAGTTGGTTTTCCATTTTGTTAGTTGGTTATTTTATCACATAGTAAGATAAAGGGAATTTTATTTGGAAAGAGAAATTAAAGAAGATAGCATAAATGAAATTTCATCTGGAAAGAGAAACCAGAAAAGATAGCATTTTTCAATGTGTTAAATAAAAACCAGTGATATTTAAAGATACATCTATTCCAAGAATAAAATTGGAATAGAAGAAATTTTATAGGTGTTGAAGATAGACCTTAATATTGAGAAGAAAAATATTCCTATTCCAAAAGCAAAATCAGAATAGAAGAACATTTACAGGTCTTGAAGACAAATCTTGATATTGAAAAGAGAATATACCTATTCCAAGAGCAAAGTTGGAATAGAAGAAAATTTACAGGTCTTGAAGACATACCTTGATATTGAAGATGCTTATTCCAAGAACAGAATCGGAATAGAATAAAATTTAAAGGTCTTGAAGATAGACCTTGATATCGAATATACATATTCTAAGAATAGAGACATAATAGAAGAGAATCTACAGGTCTTGAAGACATGCCTTAATTAAGAGACCCTTAGAAGAGGTCCATTGATAAAAAAGGATTCGAGATTATTTGGCTAGAATCTTTCCACAGAGTTGAAAGAAAAACCATGAAGACTAGGATTTAGTATAGATTTGATTCTACTAGTTTTTAAGATAGCTAGTGAAGATTATTATTTCTAGAACATTTAATACATATGATTATTATTGTCTAAAGTTTTGTTGTAGAAGATTGATTCTTAGAAGTTGGAAAGCTTCCTATAGTAGATAGAGAAGAATTTCATCTTTTATTGCATAAAAGTCTATGTGTTTTCCTCATGCGGGGATTAACTCTTTTGTTGCAAAAAAATAGATATTGAAGAAGGTCCAAGAAGGAGATCTTATTGAAGATTGAGAAGAATCAAGAAGAAGGTTCTCATTGCAAGATTGCAGATTGAAGATAAAGACCCAAGAAGAGGTTACATTGAAGAACTTCCAAGTTTTAGAATATTAAATATTGAAGACAAAAGATGGACTACAGAAGGTCCTATTGTAGAAAGAAGCAACAGAATATAGATATCCAAGAAATATATCTCATTGAATAATTTACCATAGCTGAAAGATTGAAGAAACCAAGGTAAAGTTTCATTAAAAGCATTTTCTAAACAATTGAAGGCTGTAGAATTAGAAGACCCAAGAATAGAGGTCTATAGAATATTTTGAAGAAAGAAAATAAGGTAAGGGAAAGTATTATTGTAGAAGTAGAAGCAGTGACCTAAAGTAAAATATTACAATAATAAAGAGCATCTGACCAAAATATATTGAGACAATTGTCGCCATACGACAACAAGACCAAAAGGAAAAAGGATTTCACAATAAGTTTATCAAATTTTGAGAAGATTTTGAGAACTCAAGACATTCAGATTCTTGAGAAAGAAGACAAAGATAGAGGTCAGAGTTGAAGTTAGAATTCAGCAAGAAGTTAGAATAAAGCAAGAATATTAAAGAGGTCATAGTTTAGAGAAATTTGGAGACAACCACAAAAGTTTTGTTGGCTGATTTATAAAAGCACAGAGTTGCAAAAAGAGAAGCTGAAAAGATAGCAAAAAATAGAAGAGAAAAGCTGCAGTTTAGAGAAATCTTTGGAGAAGCTTTCATAAAAGAATTGAACAGCTAAGAGAAGGCTTGATAAAGTAAAAAAAGCAGCATATTTGAAAGCTTGAAGACAACACTAAATCATATTTTAACAGGATCTAAGGAGGAGTCCTACAAAATTGGATAGTTAAAGGGCAACATTTGAAGCTACAAAAATCAGAGATAACTAGCACCTGTTTAGAGGAGAAGAAAGAGGAGAAGAAAGCAAGTTTTTGGTAGAAACTATAGTTGCAAATTAAAGAGTCTACAAACAACAAATAAAGGTATAATTATAAAAAATACAATACAACAAGCTACAAAGAAAGAAGCTACAAAAATGTGTGTTAATTTGATGTCATATATATTATTATTGCAAAGTTTTAAAGGTGCCTATTAAGAATCTTTGGAGCATCAAATATTAGAGCCATTTAGAGCTAGCAAAAAGGAAGTTTTTTAAAGGTGTCATTAGGCTAATAAAGGACACCATTTCACACCATTGATTTTATAAAGCTTGCATATTACAAATAGCAAAAATAGTTACAATTTAATAGGAGTGATAAGGAGTTTGATATATGCTATTTTGAAATAAGAAATATCATATTTATTTTACATTCATTAGTGTGCTATATTTACTCTCATGTTTAGATAAGCCAACAATATTATAATAGCATTATATTGATTTATAAAGGAGGTATAAGTGAATAGTATATGTTGTTTTTTAAGTGAATGTAAAAGCAATATTATCCTACGTTTGAGAGGAAAAATATTCCTCAAACTTATAGCATATTTTGGAAGGAAAAGAGCTCCAAATTCAAGGTATATTTTAGGTGTTTTTAAAAACACCATATGTACAAGCAAAAAGTGGTAAATAAAACCACTAAAAGAGTGGTTGAAGACACCACCATATTGAGCACCATTCAACACCAGAATACGGGGGGCAAGCTCTACATCATACATCCACCCATTTGTAGGAAAGAAGCACTAACAAAAGTGCTTAAGGGAGAAGAGCCATTAGGCTCAAGATTCAGCCAACCAAAGGAGAAAGAAAACATCAGCCACAACCTGCAAAATATCAATCTACGTAAAGCAATGCAGATTATAGGAAAAGAAAAAATACAGGGTGCATTATCAAAAGAAAATCATCAAGAGAAAACTGCCAAAGAAAATATTATAGGACCACCATTGGAGCATACAAGAGATATTATAGATGGACCATCAGTAAAAACATCCACCATCAGCCAATAAGAAAAGAGACCTCACAAAGATCAATTACAAAGAAGCATGAATACGTTAACATCCAGCCTCAGCCAAGGAGAGAAGAATCCTCTCGAAGTGCATTTACAAAGAAGCTAGAATACATTTACAAAGAAGTAAGAATACGTTGGAGAAAAGAGAGGAATTAAAAAGCCTTGTAGTTTCATAAGTTGGAGAAAGGAGCGCATGTGTTTTACCACCTGGTACAAGGGTCAAAGTTGTCTCATAATCCATAACGTAAATCACTAGGGAAGAAACATAAATTTCCAGAAAAAGGAGCACTCAATGCTCTACATCATTACCCAGCACTCAAGAAAGGATAGGTAACTCCTAAACAACAAGACATATTGATCCAAGTATCCTTTTTAATATTCCATGAATGTTGGCAGCACCAAGAAGGGAGTCAAAATGTTTCATAACATCTGCAATATGTGGCACTCAACAAAATAAAGGAGAAAAACTCATATAGCCGAATTGTAAGCACATATATAGCAAAGTCTAGTGCCTTACACATTGAATAAAAGAGGTAGAAGCATTAAAGGAGGATTCAAAGCATCTTCCAAGTTTATATGTAGCATATTTGACCAAAGGAGAAGCTCCCAACACTAAAAATAAGTGCCCAACAAGCAAAGGAGGAGCACCTAAATTATTAAGGTAATACTTACCATAGTATTTTTCATATTAAAGGCTTATATTGGTAGGAGAAATAAGGAACTAAGGGAATATATTCTAAGGTTAAATTTTTAAAGATATTAGTGGAGTGATAAGTATTTTAAACCTTAGAAAAATCAAAATATTATTTTTGAAAATCCTTTTATCATATTTTGAAGAGTTTTTTGGGATTTGAAGCATTGTATTTAAGTTTTGTAAAATTACATAATTAGATATATAAAACAAAGTGAATATTTGTAAATTACTAAGGTTGGAGAAATAAGACATACAACATAAAATTAGAATTACAAAATATTGCAAATATTATTTCTAAAATTTCTAAATTTATAAAAATTGGAGGTATAAGGATTTCTACATCAAATATAGTATATGAAATTTAGAATTAAATATTTTTTCCACAAATTTTGGAGATAAAAGGAATCCTACATATTGATAAAGATATTGTATTTTATAATATTAATCTCTAAGTTCAAAATTATTAGAGATTTGAAGATTTGTAAAGGATTGAAATTGCACACATTGATTGATAGAGTTGATATTAAAATTGCATTGCCTTTCAAACATTAGGGAGATAAAAGGTATTCTACAAAAATATAGAAAAGGTCTATATTGAAACTAGGGAGTTATAAGAATGTCTACCTCAAGTAACATAATAAACAATTATGTGAACAACTCTATTAGAAAAGAAAGAACAAGAGTCATAAAAAGTGGAATCATGAATTCACTTATAAAATTTGAAGGTAACTTAGACCCTACTTCAAAAAGGATACATAGTGAAGCTTTAAGAGACATATTTGAAACAATGGAATTTTATCTTCATGCTAGACTTACTGAAGCAATTGATAATGAAAATAATAACATTCAAATTTCTTTAGAATATGGAAGTATACTATACATGGCACTACTCACATTCAAATGTTATAAGGATGAAAATGTGGAACAGAGAGGACTGATAGAATTACTTAAACTAAAAATAGAAATGGATGAATCATCCCTAGCAAAGATATTTCAATCATCATGCAGTATCAGTACTTCAAGTTCTACTAAATCAAAATCATATCATGATGCTCTAAGTGTATGTACAAAAACTTCTATACATGAATCAGATAATGATGACAAGGACAAAAGCAAAGAACAAATATTTTTGCAAGAATCGGGTGACAGTACATCTACCTATGAAAGTACTGACTCCAACAACGAAGAAGAAGAAGAACCAGATAAAGGAGGCATATAATGCAACATGAATTAAATAGAATACAAATAACCAGATCAAGTTGAAGAACATCTGAAGGCAAAGATCCATATTGAAGAACTAGAATCTTCAATAACCAAATTAAAGTAATACAAGGGGGTGTTGGAATATATTACATTATTTGGTACATGCCAATGTACCACCATGGTTACATATATAGATTAGGAAAAGAGTCTTAGATTAGAATTTACTTTATGCAATGTAATGCACAAGTGTGCAATGATATTTTGGAATATAAATGTGCATAGTTGTCCCTATGTACATGTGTCACTAGAGTAGGAAGATGAAGAGTCATAGGAAGAGTGAGGCCCAAGAAACCTCCATATGAAGAGTCATATTCCATTATATATATATGGATGTATTGATGTAAAAGAGATATGGTGAAGGAGGAAGAATAACTTATGTAAGCAATGGAAGGTGATGTAGTATGATATATTTTGATCTCTTCATTCAATAATGATTTATTAGTATTTGGCATTAGCATTATTTGAATTATTATATAGTAGATTCAGAATATATATGCTTGATTGATCAACATTATTATATCTCTCATATTGCATTTATATTATTGATCTTGTGGCAATTATATTTGAGTATTTTCCCATAAAAACCTAATATGAATTTAATCAAGCAATGGAGGATATTACCCTTCTTAAGGATTTTTCTCACATACTCATCGATGACAAGTAAGCTTATATCTAGGACCAACCCTATCATTTAAAAAAAAAAAAAAAATTCATAGGAATAACCAAAGTAGGGGTGCACACTAGGAAATATCCAATGAAGTCTTAATAACATGATATAGACTAAAGCTTTCTTGAATTGAGATTAAAAAATAGAGAGCCTAAACTTCTAACATTCCAACAAAATCCAACCCACCCTAACAACTTGTAACCTCAAGATCCTACGAGAAATATAGAGAAGAAAAATATCAAACACACTTTCATTTCCAAGTGGAAAGTTGGATTGGAATAAGAATTTGATGTCACCCCATCTAACCACCAACGAACCATAACCCTACCAACTATCACTCTGGGACTTGCACCTAGGAAAAAATGACCAAATTATAAACCCACAAATCAACACAATCTCCTTAAAAATAGAATCGACCATTCTAGAGCCCTAACACTTATATCTTGACTAATTTATGATGATTTTAATGGATTGGATAAAATAATTGTTACATGCTCTCACAACGTCCTAGCTGGTATCTAGTGCTTATCACATGTCGAGCAGCCACCTTAATCCATGCACAACCATTATTAAGGGAAACCCAAGAGCTTGGCCAATCATAGTAGTCCACAACTTGCTATTAAAAATCCCTTATCTTAACCGATCTTACCACCATTGAAGGGTCATGCAGTGAGTTAGGTCTTACCATAATACATTAGTTTATTTTTCATCCCTTGGCCAATCAAAGTGAAGATAGCCGACTTGATACATGCCTCCTATCCAATTCATTTTGATATAGCCACCTTGGCTCACAACCTTAGTCCACCACATGTGATGATGACTCATTAACCCCTTCCAAGTTGTCCCCACAATCCCATTAAAAAAAAACCCTAATTTATCCATATATAGGTAAATAAAAAAACTTTTCCAATGTGGACCAGCCACCTGGGCCAACACCACTTGAGAAACCACAGACCAAATCAAGTGGTATGAAAGGGATTAAGCTTTGAATATGAGATTTTAAGGTAACCCTTATGAAATACATGAAAGGGCCCAAGTTAAAAATAAGTAGATTTAGGTCCGAGGTGTAGACCAATTGGTTCGACCAAACCCCGTAAGGGGGGCGGAGGTCCGAGGTTCAAATCTTGGGCCTCATTGGACTGAATGCTTGTCCCTTTCCTGGTTCTTTCAATGACATAAAAGGTTTTAAATTATTGTGGCATGGTGGTCATAGGGGTGGACTGTGCAAAGATCTGTGTGGCAAATTTTGGGGCGGACAACATAGAATACTCTAGCGGCCATAAAAGTCAGACAGTCTGCTTGGATTCGTGGCAACTACCAATTCCACCATGTAAATTAAAAAAAAAAAATAAGTAGATTCAAAATTTTTATAAAATTTGTTCCAAAAAAGAGATTCAGAGAAGCCAAACTTAGCATCTATGTCACTTCCCATCCTGAGGCCCGAGCAAACTCTGATCGATTTCCCATTCATCACTGTGATGAAATTGAATGATCTAGGATTCTCTAACATCATTTTCAAAATGGTTGAGGCTTTTAGGGAAGGCTTCCCACCATATAATAATTTCTTCTTGACACAGATCCAAGTTGGCAAGAAAATCTATAGATTTATGTCCTTCCTTGAAAATATGTTTAACTTAAATTTCTTCCAAGTTCTCAATTATTCATTTAGATTCTAAAAATAAGTTTTCTATGGTCTATATGGGAGTTTTAAGGCTATTGATATAGTTAATTATGTTTAGATAATATCCCTTGATAATAACTTTCTTGCAATCCATGGCTTCCAATTGCGAGATACACTAAAAAAATTATCTAGCCTTTGCAAAGTATCTAGTTTGGACCCCCAAATATTTAGCCAAGGCAAGAAAATTTCACCTCTTGTATTCTTGATGACTCCTCCCATGCCCACCAACCCAATATTTTCTTTAGAAGCTCCATCAAAATTAAGTTTAATCCAACCAGGAGGCTCCTAAAAAGTCAAATCTCTTAATCTTGGGCCTGATTAGACTACATGAACAACCTAAGGTTGGAAAACTAAAAATATTTCCAATTCCTCCTCCTTGAGAGCACCACCAGTATCAAGAGGAAGAGATAAAACATTCTCCACTATAGTGGAGATGGCCCTGAAGCAAAAAGACACAGTAACTTTCAAGCAGTTCTTGAAGGTGCGAAGATTCTTCTTCTTCCAAATGCACTAGAGGAGGTGGACTAGATAGAAGTACCAAAAAATATGGAGGTGGGGAGAAAAGAAATGGGAAACCCAAATGCTCAACAATATCAGAGAGGTTATCCGAGAAAACCTAGTAGACCCCCACGAATAGGAAAAAATAAGATAACACGTCCCGAGTGAAGGGGCAAAGGGAAAATAGATGGGATGAGGACTCCTCAATGAGATCGCAAAGGAAACACTTTATTTCAAAACTTTTACTTGCCCTTGCGCTAGTTTATTTTCATCACCAAAATATAATTTTCATGAACCTATTTCTAAAAAGATCCATTACAAAATTCTAATAGGACCTAAACAAATAAAACAAGAGAAAATAAGTCATGAAGAGTTAAATTTTCATGTATAAATTGAACCAATAGCCCAAATTTCTAATAGATATTGAAAGGATTGACTGAAGAATATTTTGAATTCTTTTTCTATAAGCCTCAAAAAGACCCAAAAGCTACTTCAAATATCACAAATCAAATTATCTCTCCCAAGAAAAATGACCAAATATTTTGATTGCATAACGTTTTTCTAAATTTTCCCTTTTGAAATAGAGCAATAGGCTTTGGGGACTATCATGCACAATTTGGCCCTTAATATTGTAACAAGTTCTTAAATTGATACCAATGCAAAAATCTCAAAAAAACATGTGATTTGAAAAAAAGAGTTCAAAACACTTCCAATGCCTAAGCCTAGATTACTACACAGGATGGGTTCCTAAGGTGAATAGAAAATGAGGATTTTCCTGGTGATGAAATCTAGAAAATTACTCACAGGTTGCTAAGGCTTATATGGGGCGAGATAGCGGATGGAGATGAAACCCACCATCGTTTATCTCGATCAGTGGTTGGTGATGAAGTCCAACTCACTGATGTTTAAAGTGAAGCATGCAATTGTGTGTGATTATTTTTAATTTTTTGTTATCTATAGCGGTCATACAGTGCCAAGAAACCCTATTTTACTCATCCAAGTTGGTAATCAAGAACACTAATATCAAGCCCCTCAAGAGAATCTAGGGTACACTTCTTAAGATCCACCCTGAATCATCTAGTGATTCCAACAGAGGGTTCACCTAGTTCTCCCACTCTGAATCATCAATGTGTTTCCAACAGTGGGAGAGACTTGAAAATCAATGATTTGTTCCAGCTTAGAAAAGTAAAAAGTAGGAGACTTTAGCCTAAAGTGCAACTACTTATGTTTTTTCAATTATTGCAAGCAACACACAATGTAAAAAGTAAAAACACCACAATATAACAAAAACTTAAATTTGGTGTAATGAATGTTCTAATGCAGTTAATATGAATGCAAAAGTACACATCTATCCTATGTGCATACTATATGAAGAAATATTTGTAAATGCCTAAGATGCAAGATGTGTTGCTTTTTAAACAAAAATTATATATCTTCTTTTCAATCTCTCTGTAAAAAGCAAAAAAAATGGAGGTGGGGTTTGATCAAGACTTACTATGAAGCCTATGTTTCTCTTCCCAACTCTTTTCAATGCAATGCAGAGTCTCCTAGATGTGGTGAGGCATCTCCTAGACATGGTGTGGCATCCCTTGAACGCGGTAGGGCATTTGTGCAACCACAGATCGAATCTTGCTGCTCCTAGAAAGCCTAGTTTCACGATTTTCATGCGATCAAAAATTTGAAAACCTACAACAAAAATAAAAATGTAGATCAGATTGACAAGGTATATTTTAAAATAAGAAACCCTTTGGGGGTCCCACCGTGATCATCATTTTGTAAAGCAAAAATTGACAACACTAATATAACAATAAAAGAACCAACATAAAATATATTACACAATGAAGAGATAAATTTGTATTAATATGGTGAGAGCCTTGATCTCTAATGTTACAATAGAATCTATATTGATACAGTAGTTACAATCGAAGGGTATTTAAAACCCTCGTTCAAAAAGAATATTTAGTGTCTTCTACATCGTATTTTGCTCCAAATAAGTTTGTGGGTGGGCTTGAGTATCCCTATGGGATCACCCTAGCTATAACAACCTTCAAGAGTATGTAACCTGTAATCTGCAAATAGATCAACAACACTAGACAAATCAATAGCATATGCGAGGGCTCCATTGTGTGAGATCCTCTGTAAAATAAAATCTACTAAAACCCTAGGTACAGAAATCCTGAAATGCAAGTGAAATACAAGAAACATAAGTTGTAAATACAATAATCCTTTTATCTTGTCAATATTACACCTGTTGTTCTGATCTGTGATCCTGTGTCTATGATATGGAGTGGCACGAACTCCAAGAAGCATTTGAAGGTTTGGCAACAGTAAAACAGAGGCTGGGAAATACCTTAGAGCATTCTAGAAGGGATATGAAAGCCTTATAACATTATTGGAATGCTCAATAGCATCCTGAGAACGCTCGACAACGTTCAAGGGTTTCTATAGAGGGTACTATAGAACCAGTTCTAGTTCATAGGGGATTTGGGGGACAAAAATGAAGGATACGAAGGCGGTGAGGGGAGAGGATGATAACAATATGCTAGGGCTTTGGATGGGGGTGTATGCAAGGGTTCTCAGAATTAATTGATTAATAAATAAAATGACTACTTAACCACTTAACTAATTGCTCAACCTTCATTCACAAAAGTGAATGATATTTTATAACCTACCCTCAACATGTTAGGGTTTCAATGACACCAACATATGGTCGAGATTAAAACATGATGAAGGGCTAGGATTATGTCTTTGAAATGTGACATGGATCAAGTCAATTTGATGGTTGAGATTAAATCGTGGTGAATAGTTGGGGTTTATTCATATATATATATATATATATATATATATATATATATATATATATATATATATATAATGGATAGATATGATTGGATGACACGTGGATGACAAGTGGCTAGGATTTGGTGTCTATAGTATAGAACATAAAGTAGCAAGGAGAGCTTTGAAATAACTAGGTAAAGAAGAGGAAAATAAAAGGTTGTATAAATATCTAGTAAAAGAAAAAAGAGAGGAGTATGTGAGTACCATATGAGAACAATTAATTATTTAGGGTAGAATAAGTCAATGTTATATTGGAAGGGACTTCAACACACAAAAAAATAGAAAATAATATTATAAAAATCCAATGGTTGGAATATGCAAAATAGTTGTATGAATGAGAGTAAATAGAAGAGGCTCATCCTATAATCGTCACAATAGAAAATTTCTTTACATTGAGGGAGGTCAATGACGGTATTAAAAATTTAGAAATATGTAAGGATTATGATGTGGATGGGCTATAGGAAGAATACTAAAAATGAGGATTAGAGGACTTAGCACCACACATCAAGGGGATATTTAGCAGCACTATATAGCATGGTTTTTCAAGGAATTGAACAAGTCTAACAATACCTCTCTTCAAAAGTGAAAAAATATATATTCCCTCATATTACCAACTCATTATGGTCAATCTCCTCTTTGCAAAGTTGTTTGAAAGTATAGTTAAGGGTAGAATTAGCAAGTAGATAGAAGAAAAATAAAATAGGACAAAAGGACAAGTGGGTTTCAGATCAAAACACTCGACAATACACCACATCATCACTTTGAGACATATAAATGAAACAATAGTTTTTATAAAGGAGAATCCTATTGTTGTTTTGTGGGCTTCAAAAAAAGCATTGGACATAATTCTTAGAAGTAAATTATGGAGCAGAATGAAAGACAACCATACTAGAAAAATATAAAACAACAATAGATGGACTTCATGAGGAGGTTTGAGCTAAAATCAGAATGCAAGTAGGCCTTTCAAAATGTTTTAAAAGTGATGTAAGAGTTAAAGAAGGATGGGTCATTATCCCATATCTTATTTGGTTTACATATTGTCAAATTAGAAAAATGACTAAATCTAAGTAGAGGGGAAGACGTTTATTTAGAAAAATATATGGCAAAACTTCTTTAGTATGCAAAATTATTTTTATTAAAAGGTCAACATAAGGTTTGAGAGAACATTTACAGACCGTTAAGCACTTTTAATGGGGGTAGGTATACAAATAATTACCAATAAGATCAAGATCATGATTTTCTCCAAGTAAAAGAAAAAGAATAAGTTAATTTTTTTATTTTGAAAGAGGTCTTCTTGAAGAACTAATAGAGTAAAAATATCTTGGGATAGACTTCAATAATAAGCTCAATTTGAGAACATGTATAATAAAGAGAACATTAAGAGGATGGAGAGAACTTTTTATGTTATAAAATAGAAATAGAGAGGTTAAATTATGGGACTAAAATAATATACAAGTTTTATGTGGGTTAGTAATGGGACTAAAAGAATATACAAAAATATAAATTATTATTATTATTTTATATATTTATACTTAATATTTTTAAATTCAACAACTTAATATGATTCCATATGTTATTTTTAAAATTTTAACGAAAAGTTTTTGTGGGACACCATAATGGTCTGGGTTTTGGGCTTTAAACTATCTTCATAGTGGTTTGGGCTCTAGGTTATCTTTGAGGAGATCTAGGTTTAAACCACAACAAAGTGTATGCATGTGTAAATAAACTTGTTAAAAAAATAAAATACAACCCTTATTTCTTTGTGTATATAATTCTATGCCAATGGTTTTTAATTTCTCTTAATTGATCATCAATGCAATATTTATTGGTAGTTTCCTCATTTATTAGACTGGAAGACAGTCTAGAAGCAAAAATCCCCATTGAAGACATGACTGTTTCTATGGCTTAACATGAAAAATAAGGTTATGACATGAGAGGTATTACAAAAGAAAAATTAGAATGGTCTAAGAAGGTGTCATTTATGTAAGTTAGAAAATGAAACAATTGATCATTTAATGGTAGCTTGCTCCTTTATTAGACAAGTTTGGAGGGCGGTTATAGCATAGTTAAAGCTTCCTATATGATGACAAGAAGATTCCTTAGGAGAGTGCTTAAAATCTTGGTTTGAAAATATGTCATATAAATAATTTTTTAAAGCTCTCCCATTGTTTGTATCTTAGGGAGTATGGTTATTTAGGAACACAATAATTTTTTAGGATCAAGGGAAGCCTACTTGGTAGGTCTCCTCCCAAATCATTGAAAGTTTTAATAACTATAAGATTTCAACAACAAAAAAGGTAAACAAACAAATCATCCCTCCAAAGATCGACAAATTAGAGGCATGAGGCTCTTTTGATGGGGCTAGATAAAGGGTCCCTAGAGTTTGTGGAGCAGGAGGATTGTTATATATTTTTTACTCTCATTATTTTAAATTCAAGGATGGACTAGAAGAATGTTCCAATAATTATGCTGAAATTATGACACCCAAATTGCTGGTTCAGTTGACAAAATCAAAAGGAATACAAAAAATCCAAATTTACGAAGACTCATAAATGGTAATAAACTGCATGCTTAATGTTTTTAGGATAGAAAACATGATTCTACAACCCATCTCTCAAATAAAAGTTGTGGATCAAAGTGAAGCTTTTACTTTTTGACATATTTATAGAGAATTGAATAGAGAAGCAAATGAACTCTTAAAGAAGGAGCTTTAATTTGAACCAGATACATAGTATAAGAATTCAACGAGGACAATGCATTGCAGTTGATCCATGTCTTTATATGAGAGGATTGATTCATTCGAGTTAAAGCAAGCACAATTAAAGCAACTTCTTTCAAAAACTCAGAAGTGATTAAAACAACTTTTTTCAAAATACTCAAAAATCAATGAATGATTAAAGCAAATTTTTTCAAAATACTCAGAAATCAATGAATGATTAAGCAACTTTTTTCAAAATACTTTGAATGATTAAAAGGATATTAGTTAATACATTGAAAATGTGTCTAAAAATACAACTTAATTTGATAAAAATAATTAATTATAATATATAAATAACTTAATTTTAAATCATTACTAAAACTTTAAAAAATGACAAAAAAAAAAAAAAAAAAACATATAAAAAATATAATTTCGTAATTATAGATAAGATCTTGAATTATCATTTATTGGTAAGTCTACAACACTTAATTTTTTTTAAAGATAATCCTTTTAATCCATATTGGAAAAACTATTTTTTTTTTTAAAAGATAATCCTTTTAATGAGTAGGATATTGGACTACTCATATGGTGTTAGTCCGTTAAAAAGTTTAGTATGATTAGTTTTTTGTATTTTTTTTTATTCACAGGGAAATCGATAATTTTATAAATGAATTATCTCTATAAATCTTAAGTCTGTTGGGTAAAGCACAGTTAACGAAATCTCAAATAACTTAATTTTAAATCATTACTAAAACTTTAAAAAATAACAAAGAAACATATAAAAATATAATTTCGTAATTATAGATAAGATCTTGAATTATCATTCAAGATGTTGGTAAGTCTACAACACTTAATTTTTTTAAAGATAATCCTTTTAATGGCTACCATATTGGAAAAACTATATATATATATATATATTAAGATAATCCCTTTAATGGTTACGATATTGACTAATCATATGGTGTTAGTCCGTTAAAAAGTTTAGTATGATTAGTTTTTTGTATTTTTTTTATTCACAGGGAAATTAGTAATTTTATAAATGAATTATCTCTATAAATCTTAAGTCTGTTGGGTAAAGCACAGGAACCTCAAATAACTTAATTTTAAATCATTACTAAAACTTTAAAAAATAACAAAGAAACATATAAAAAATATAATTTCGTAATTATAAATAAGATCTTGAATTATCATTCAAGATGTTGGTAAGTCTACAACACTTAATTTTTTTAAAGATAATCCTTTTAATGGCTACCATATTGGAAAAATTAATTTTTTTTTAAGATAATCCTTTTAATGGTTACGATATTGGACTAATCCTTTTAATTTTTTTTTAAGCTAATCCTTTTAATTAATTTTATAAATGGATTATCTCCATAAATCTTAAGTCTGTTGGGTAGAGCACAGTTAACGGAACCTATCCCTTTTGGAGTATGTAATGGTTTGAACCTTGAACCTCCTCAAAGAAAGGTTAAATCTTGCAAACAAATGTTTAGGGTAAACACATGATTTTTAGAGGGGCTTAGACCCTTATCAACAAGGTGGGTGTAAGAGAAATGGAGCGCTTAGGGTAAACACAAGATTTTTAGAGGGGTTTAAACCCTTATCAAGAGGAATGGAGCCATATCGGCCTCTACCAACACATAGGACATTCCCAACTATGTTGTATATCTGCAATATGGAGGCAGGAAGAATGAAACCTGGGTCAAGCCTTTACCAGCACCCAAGACTTTCACCAACAGCACTTGTGATACACAAGCAGATAAAACTGTTAGAATAAAGCACGGGTTTTTACGAGGGATCCCGGTCCCCTTGTACCGAGTGGGGTTTGAACCTTGGACCTCCCAAAAAGAGGCCAAAGCCCTTACCACTGCAGTAAATTTGCAGCTAAAAATGTTTAAGGTAAACACAAGATTTTTTTAAAGGGGTTTGAACCCCTATCAACAAGGTGTGTAGGAGGAATGAAGCCCTGTCAGCCTCTTACCACTACAGTAAGTTTGCAGTTAAAAATACCCTTACCACTTAAAAATACCCTTACCACTTAAAAATACCCTTACCACTACAGTAAGTTTGCAGTTAAAAATACCCTTACCACTTAAAAATACCCTTACCATTGCAGTAAGTTTGCAACTAAAAATATTTAAAGTAAACAAAAGTTTTGTAAGAGGGACTTGGACCCCTGTCAACAAGGTGGGTGTAGGATGAAAGGAGCCCTGTCGGCCTCTACCAACACATAGAACATTGCCAGCTATGTAATATAAAGACAAGAAAAATAAAACCTGAAGTGATCTCTATTAACATCCAACACTTTCACCAACTCCACCACACCTTTTTTTTGTTTTTCAACGTAGGCTGCAATTTAATAGACGCACTCGACCGTCTTAAATTAGATGACAACCTCACTTTACTGTAAAAAATTATTTATACTCGACCGTCTTAAATTAGATGGCAACCTCACTTTACTGTAAAAAAATATTTATACTCGACCGTCTTAAATTAGATGGCAACCTCACTTTACTGGAAACAATTATTTATATGTGAAATTTCATAAGAAATAAACTCAAGTCTAGTGAATACTATTAGAAAATCGAATCAATTTTTTTGGTTGATATATAGGAAAGTTAGTTACAGTCATATTATTTTTAATAATTTATTCAAATTACAGGAGTTGCTTCCACCAAGCTTATTCTATTTTGTGGTTGATCTGATTTAAGAGGGAGGTTACTGGTAGCTGGAGGTTTGTACCGTTATCGGTCTGGTGCACATACAGAGGATTCAAAGCAGACTATTACTTTTGCAAAGTGACACTCCCAAAGTTTGAACCCAGTTTTCTTCTTGGTGAGTGCTTGACCAGAAAAGTACTTACCAATCCACTAACCCTTGGGGGCGGATTTTTTTTTTACACATAAGAGAATTGGTTACAACCACCTATACCACCTCTTTATTCGCATCGGGATTATAACCACCTATACCACCTCATTAGTTACATTAGATTTGATACCCCATCTTCAAACTAAAATACTTTCAAGAAAGTCAAATCAAATAACTACTATCTTGCCATTAAAACTAAAATGAAATAAGATTACTAGAATACATTATACATGACGAGAGTACTCTTTATAGCAGCTATATGACAATACAACGGACAATGAAGACCAACGATCCATATTATTATTATTACTAGGTAATATATATATTTTTATTAACAAATTAGCGGACAGGTTGGATTCTTGGGAAATGAAGTTGATAGACATAAATAAGCAACGGACGTCTTGTCCTCTTCCTGCAAACTCTATGTGATATAGGTATCAGTCGACAGAGGTGGCGTTAGTTAACCGCTAGTTAACTATTACACAATACATCACTTGCTAAAAGTTGGCCAGCATTAAAATTACCACACCACGCAGTTTAATAATTTGATTTACCCGGGTTTGAGTTAAATAATATAAATATTGAGGAGTCAAGCTGTGTCAGGAAGAAACGAGTGAGTTTGTGCAGCAACTAAAAAATAATCCAAAACGAGTGAGTTTGTGCAGCAACTAAAAAATAATCCTTTTATCGTGGCCTCCAATGAGGCAAAAACCATCAAAATGTGAACCAGGAATTTTCTATTGAGAAAGGGTGGGAAAAAAGTTTGTTGGCCAAGAGCTACCAAAATTAAGACTGGATTCCGATTTCCATTTATATGAGTCAAACATTTCCCATTTGATCGTTTTTTATTGTACGTTAAATATTTTAAATATACAATTATTTAATTTACTACACTTATAATCCCAAGTTTTATATCTTAACGTAAGCAAAAGTCAATTATGTATCCTTTGTGCCATGTCCGACGTATGCTCACACCAATCAACGTACATTTTTATTAAATAAAATTGTGGGCGTGGTTGCTAGAAGATGGGCCTCATGTGCAAAGTAGGCTTAACTTATATAAATATTATATATATAATTAATTAATTATGTAGGATATAAATGAATATTATAAAAATTTAAAATTTATATTTTAAAAAATATATAATAATTAGATTATTATAATATTAAAAAATAAATACTACTAAAAGTTTATGACTACCCTCTCGAGAAGCATAGAAATCAGTTCATTTTACTTATTTCCTTTCAACGATGGTGTTGGCCTAGCAATGTCATCGCCCTACCTATAATTTAAGGTTTAGTATTCCACTTGAATTTATCGTAGTAAAGTTATATTTTACCCTTTTTCGATTTTAAATCACTCTAAATGGCTCTCGTGGAAAATTTGATGGGAAACCGTCTAGAAGAGATAATTACACGAAATTGGAGAAACGAAGGAAGTAAAAAAAAAAAAAGATGGAGGAGCACAATATATTAGGCTTGTGGAGGGAGTTTTTAGTTTTTTAGTTTTTTTATGACAGGGATTTGGTTATTTACCTGGGTTTTTTTATTAATTTTTACGTTGTTTTAGATAATAATATTTATTTTATTTAGTTGTTTTATAATAACTTAATATGAAGAAAGCCACTACCAATAATTGATACTACTATTATCACACTTAGGCCAAACTTACTACCAGGTAGGGGGACAAGGGACATTAAAATAAAACATTTGTGTCGCTTAAAAACAAAAACAAAAAAAAATTGCGGGCCCCATCCCTCGTTAGGCGGAGGGCATAATACCCGTTTGATGAAGAAAAGAACGTTTACATAAGACGCCCGAAGGCGTCAGAAACCCGCATCGCGAGCACTTGAAAAGTGGAAAACGCATCAGCGGGAAACGGTTCGGACGTGGACGGATGACATGGCGGAGAAGTAACGGTCCATGATTCTTTGACTCTACGCTGACGTGGCCCAGCAGGTTCGGGATTAGCCTACAGGCTCGGAGGACCGTTGGAACCCTGGCCAACGTCCTGTTCGACATGTGGTTTTGGCTGCAATTGCCTTGTAGTTTAGGATATGGTTTTGGCGTAAAGAGCGTTGAGGATTTGGGCATGTTAGTTTTGGTGTGAAAGTATAGCTCTACTGTCATTGCCTCGGGCAGACGAGTTGTTGGGGTCACGGAAGGACTATCCATGCCTAATTGTTAGCTAAAGAGTATAGGTACCTGCGTCATCTACAAGTTGCTTGCTATGGAAGGAAAGGGTAGAAGTTGAGCTTGTAGAAGATGACCGCCTTTCATTAATGGTGAACACGAGAAGAGAGAAGGAGACAGCTTTACATGCTGCACTCTTGTGTTCTTCAGGGGGATGCATTCAATGTAGGTGCTGTCAAGCACGAGAAAACTAAGGTGTTCTTATCAAATTCATGGTGAAATATTTTTTTTTTTCTTCTTCTGGTTTGGGAAGACTTTCTCAAGTCTCGGGGGAATATATACAGTGGGGTTTGGCATTGTGGATATCGCGCTATTGTTGAGAGAGGGACAGGCCTGGAGCGAAGGGAAGGGGGGAAGAGAAAGCTGTCTGTGTTTATTGAGGCATGGAATTGGAGACCATTGGGTTCTTGATGGGTGGTATGAATATGAGGCAGATGATGTTAGCGATGTTGATGTTGATGTTGATGGTGCAGCAGGCGGTGTGGAGTGAGGCAATGCTAGATCCACTGGACTTTCTGGCATTGCAATCCATCAGGAAAAGCCTGGATGACATGCCAGGCTCAACATTTTTCTTCAAGTCATGGGACTTTTCCTCTGATCCCTGCAGTTTCTCTGGGGTGTTGTGTGATACAGAGGTAGAGCCAGACAAGGTGGTAGCACTCAATCTTGGCGATGCTTCTGCTGGGGCCGCCGGGCTGAGGGGCAAGTTGGATGGGGCCGTGGGGTGCCTGGGGGCCCTTGTGGAGCTCACTTTGGTCCCTGGTCAGGTCACCGGCTCCATTCCAGAGACCATGGGTCAGTTGAAGGACCTGCAGTTTTTGGGCATCAGCAAAAATTATTTGTCTGGAAAGATCCCTCCATGCCTCGCCTCACTGAAGAAGCTGCAGACACTGGACTTGAGCTTCAACCAGCTTGTGGGTCCTATCCCTGAGGGGATTGGACAGCTGCCCACCTTGTCAAATCTCATTCTTTGCCACAACAAGCTCACAGGACAAGTACCCAACTTCATGTCTGGTTTGAGAAGGCTGGATCTTAAACACAATGGGCTCTCAGGAACATTGCCTTCTCTACCTGATTCTCTTCAGTATGTTTCCCTTGCCAATAACCTGCTCAATGGGAACATTGATAGATTTTCAGCCCTCGGACAGCTCAATTTTCTGGACCTTAGCTTCAATCAATTTGGTGGTAGTATTCCTGATGTATTGTTTAGTTTCCCCTTGACATCTTTGTTCTTGCAGAGGAACTCTTTCACTGGTTCTATAGTCCCCCAAGGGCAGGTAACTATAGCAAATGTGGACCTCAGTTTTAATTTTCTTATGGGTCCTATATCCCCTCTTTTAGCTTATGTGCAGAATCTATACCTCAACAACAACCACTTTACCGGGGCAGTGCCTATGGAATTCATTGACAGGCTTCTCTCTGCTGATATTCAAGTGCTATATTTGCAGCACAACTATCTGACACAGATTACACTCAAGCCATCCACCATGATCCCCCTTACCAGCTCTCTCTGCATTCAGTACAACTGCATGATTCCTCCCATTCAGCCCCCTTGTCCTTTCAAGGTTGGCAAACAGAAAAAAAGGCCTACTTACCAATGCAATTTAATGGCCTAGAATTGACTCCCACCCGCCAAGTTGATTTTTTTTTTCTTGTAACACAAGTAGCTGAAGGCCCAGCCTCTTCCAGGAAAGAAAGCTTCTGCACTCAAGAAAGCCTGAATTACTACTGACGGAGGGGCAGTAAGTTTTCCCAGCGGAGACATATCTCTATATTCTTTTTCAGGTACTTAACTATCCAGATTGTAAAAATACACATATTTTGTATTCTTTCATTTAATTTTTTAAAAGGGTCCCAGAACATAGAGCCCAAGCCGCATAAAATTCCTGCTAGCATTTCTAGTGGGTTAATATGTATATCAGTTCAGGGCTGGAATATTTTATCATTTTTGGTATAGCAAGAAGGTCAGCATAACTTTTAGGAACATCCTGACAATATTTTAGTTTTTCTGTGATGATGGAGTTATTTTCTGCTTTGATATGACTTATACTTCTTTCCCCCTTTTTTTTTTGGTTTTTTTATTAGCTCCTGCTATTTCTGATTATATGAGACCATGAAAATACCTCTGCTATTTCTGATGATATGAGACCATGAAAATACCTCGCATAAATGTAAGATAGATGATATGGTGTATGATTATAGATATTAAGCCAATTGGAACAGGATTAGAACCATTTAGAGCTTCACACAGAAAAGATAGAGTTGGCCTCTAATGATGGATATGGTGATATGATTTTGACTGTAAGCTATGAATTACTCATCCCAGGGGATATTGTAGAACGAACGTCTACGCTCTTGATCAATGAAATCTATCAGGCATCCTTTGGCAATTTTGTGGTGGCAGTGTTCCATTATTATTTAGCTTCAACCCATTAACATATTTATTAAAAAGAATTATTTATTGTGATAGATGTCCCTTCTATCTCTGCGCCTCAACCTAACCTATTGTTTCAAGCTTGGACTATGTGTATGCCGGTGGAACGCAGGCTTTCTCCATTTCATAATTTTGTGCATTAAGTTATATGTTATGAGATTCACTTTCAGTATAAAGAGCTGGAGAAAAAAGTATTTTAAGAGGAGGTAACGGCTTTAAAAAATATATTTAAAGGAAATTTCCTAAAGAATATTGTTGATGAGATTATGCATATAATAACGCTACACATGGATTTCACCTGGATTTCTTTACGTATGAACACCTAAATTATTCAAACTAGACGAGTAGGTAAATGATTACTTGTCATAATAATACAAATTTTTATTTTTTATTTAAAAATAAAAAAAAAAAAAAAATATTATTCATATACGTTGGAAAAAAATGTTTTAACCTCTTAATATGTAGAAAAAAATGTTTTAACCTCTTAATATGTAGAAAAAAATGTTTTAACCTCTTAATATGTAGAAACACTGATATTTGCACATATTTGTAAACGATGTTCAATATAAAAATATAAGTACCTTAAAAATATAAGGTTTGCATGGAGTATAGACCTTCAATAACACCACCAATTCAATGTACAATGGAGGATACACTCTTCTTAGAAATGATCTTATATTATATTTTAGATATATGGATGTATTTAAAGAAATTTATTTTTTTATATATTTATAATTTATTTTTTTAGAAAACCAAAAACCATACTATCCTATGTGGTATCTCAGACAAAAAAACCTAGTTAAAACATAACTAATTTGTTTGTTTTGAATGCCTGCTTTGGATTCCAATGATCTAGTATGACATATCAAGTTGGGATTCCAATAATTCAGTATAATAGAATTTTATCGTCATAAGACCAAAATAACTTAAGGAACAACTAAGATTCAGATAAACTGTAAGTGTTTTTAGCATGCATGGAAAGGTATGCTTACACAATCACATTTGTCTACTCCACTCCACGTCAACGTAGCCCAATCAACCTTTCCATGCCTTCATACCACGTGTATGCTTACACCATCACATTTGTCTACTCCACGCCAACGTAGCCCAATCAACCTTTCCATGCCTTCATACCACGTGTATGCTTACACCATCACATTTGTCTACTCCACGCCAACGTAGCCCAATCAACCTACAAACGTGAATGGTAGATATGACATGTCCTACAAACCTGTTAATCTCCTCCCCCTAGAAAATAATAAATCATAAATCATAATACACTATAAAAACTTATGATTCGCACAAACATTGAGATTAGTGCTCTACTTTCTACATTGTATAATTCTTTAAGCCATGCATTTGTCCATAACTCATTTTAATTAATTTGTATGAGTTATATATTAAATGCAGTTTTTGTTGATGTTTTATAATAATTTTTCAAAATTTTAGATTAATTGATTTGATTTAATGTTCTATATTTAAAAAAATTAAAAAATGTTTATTAAGTTATATAATTATAGCTAGAACAAACGTCATTTAAAGGAAGGAAAATCTTTTATTTTCTTGTTAGCTTAATGAAATCCTAAACCTTATCAATTACACTTGAGGTATATTTAATTTAAGATTAGATAATTTATAGTTTTATAATAAGTATCGTTTTAAAATATTGGAATTCTATTCACGTTAATATCTATTTATTTAGTTAATGTGAGAAACTCTTGACCAATATTTTAAAACATTATTTTAATAAAAAATAATTATTTATTTATTTGGTTAGCCTGAGAAACCCCTATTACCATCTCACAAGGCTAAGGAGTCTCCTCCCAACCATGACCCCTGAGAGCTATACAAAAACAAGTTTTCTTTTGCAAAGAGAATGAAAATAAAAACTGATATATTCATAAAAACTGATATAAATAGTGTTTCATTGATAGTGTTAGTTTTGAAGATGCACCCACTATATAAATAATAAATCAAGTATATTTTGGCAAATATAATTGCTTTTAACATTCATCTTAAGCTTATTGTACCCTTTGCATCTTTACATCTATGCATTCCAAATTGAAGGTTTGTTTCATTTCTAGTGTGAGTGTTTCTTAGTGTGAGTGTTTGTTTCGAATATGTGAGTGTTTGTTTTGAATATGCACCCATTATTTAAATAATAAATCAAGTATATTTTGGCAAACATAGTTGCTTTTAACATTCATCCAAAGCTATTCTATGCACCCTTGCATCTTTACATGTATGCATTCCAACATTGAAGGCTTGTTTTATTCCTAATATGAGTGTTCCGATGCATCCACTATATAAATAATAAATCAAGTATATTTTGGCAAACATAGTTGCTTTTAATAGTCATCTTAAGCTCATCATTCATGCATATCCTATGTACCCTTGCATCTTGCATCAACATGATATTTGTTTTTACAAGAAAATTAGTGAAATATAATAAATTATGTGTTTTAGTTGAGGTTGTTCTTATTTTTTAAAGTTTTATAAGTACAAATTGAATATGATTTCTACATAATTTCCTTTAAGATCAATATTTTGATCAATTTTTTTATGAATTTATCTTTTACACAAATAGATCTAGGGCAAGATGCATTTTTCATATTGTTATGGCTAATATTCTAATTATTATTGATTTTCAACTTAAAGAGTACAAAACTTTAATATTTCTTACATTTTTATTTAGAATGGAAGTAGACAAATAGATATAGGGCACTAAACATCAATAAAGTCTTACAACTCTATCAAAACTTTTTATTGCATCCTTATATCCATTAATACCAATTTTTTTTTTTTTATGTTTCCTATATTAAAATGAATATAGGGCTATATCAACCTATTATTTATTTGATAATTCTTTTTTCAAGGCATATCATACTCAAATATGGACACACATATATATCACTCCCATCAAAATACAAAATTATTACATTTGTTGTCAAGTCAATCAAACCATATCCAACTTGCCCTTTTATAAAAAACATTCTTCATTTCCTTTTCTATCAAATATACTTTTCATCTTCCTGAAAGTGCTATGTTTACATAATCAACTCCTTGACATCATTTTCATTAAGAGATAAAATATCACTCGTCTAGTTGCCCTCTAAAATTTGAATTTCACCAAGATGAAGATCAACACCACAATTGGCTAAATTATTTGCTACCTAATTTCCTTCTCTATAGATATGCACACATTTATAAGATATTACCTCTAACAATGATTGATGAACATAATTAATAATGTTATTCTTTATCCAATTCTCACATCCATTTTTGTTGATAAAATTAATGATAACTTGTGAATCCTCCTCAATTGAAATATGTATTCATCCCTTTTCAATAACAATTTTAGTCTCTATAAGAAGTTCCCTAGCCTTTGCATAGTTGTTAATTGAAGTTCCATATGATTTTGAGTGAGGATAATTTTTTCTTTATTTTGAAAACACCACCTCCATAGTTTTTCAAGATTTCCTTTGGAAGCACCATCAAAAGTAATTTTGATAAACCTTTTTTTTTGGACATCTCCATTTTACCATAGATTGAAGCAAATCCACTCTTTTAATGCCATTGTCGTAGATGGCCCTTCCTTATATATTCAAATCATGTAACCAAGTGGTTAGCACCTCCTTTTCCATGCTTGAGACTTGCCATGATGCCACCATATTTATAAGCATTATGGAAGAGAGGTGTTAATATGGTTGCAAATTTGGGCATGATTTAGAGATTTACTTTTAAAAATTCTATTATTTCTTCCAACCCATAAATTCCAACAAATAGTAGGACCAATTCTCACAAAATGCATAAGGCTTTAGCTTTGAACTAATCAATTCAACATTTCATCAACTCTTTCAATATTGATGGAGTTGCCCAATATATTCTTACATTTTTGAAATGCAACCCCAATGAGCAAAGGGACAATGAAGAAATAATTGGTTTGGTGTTTCTAAATCCTTCTCACATTAGGCACATCTAAAAGGTCCATGGTATCCTCTTATTTATAGACTTGCTATTTTAAGAATTTAACTTTGGACTACTAACCAAAGGAATGTTGAGGCCTTAAGGGAGCCTCTAGTGACCAAACATCATTTGAGGAAAATCTTATTTATAGAATTTCTCTTTTATAAATTTAACTTTGGACTACTAACCAAAGGAATGTTGAGGCCTTACGGGGAGCCGCTAGTGACCAAACATCATTTGAGGAAAATCTTTGGGAGTAAAAAAAACTGATTGATCTAAATCGTCATATCCCAACTATACCTACTATCCACCATCTTTTGATAGATTCCAAACCAACTCATACTTTCATGTAAAAACAAGAAGATAAGAATATTGAAGCATATTTTGAAGCTTATTTGTTGTTTGTTTAAATTTTTTTTCTTCAACCAACTTACTAATAGAAACCCATGATTTGGAGTTGTTGCTCACATGATATGAATTTACCTTTACACAAATAGATCTTGAGTAGGATGCAATATTCATAATGGTGTGGCTAATATTTTAACTATTATTATTATTTAAATTAAAGAGTATAATGTTTTTAATATATATCTAATTTTTATTTAGAATAAAACACAAATAAAAGTAGATAAATAGTTATGGGGCACTAAATATCAATAAAGTTTTACAACTTTTATAGTAAAGTGTGCTTGTAGTATAGTGTGCTTGCAGTATATATATATATGGCTTTAGTTTTTATATTTTCCTCTTTCCTTAAAGAACAGATCAACATACCAACTACTACTTGCTTCTATTAATTATTCATCCCATTGTTAGACAATCCAACATCTACCAGAAATTTTTTGCATTCTTATATCCATCAATACCTTCCTTTTTTTGTTTCTTGTATTAAAATAAATTTAGAGCTATATCAACATATTATTTATTTGATAATTATTATGTTGTGGCATATCATACTCAAATATAAACACACACACACATATTACTCCCATCAAAATAACAAAATATTTTATTTGTTGTCAAGTCAATAATACCATATCTAACTTGCCCTTTTATCAAAAATATTTTTCATTTCCTTTTATATCAAATATACTTTTCATCTTCCTAAAAGTGCTATGCCTAAACAATCAACTCCTTGACATCATTTTTATTAAGAGATAAAATTTCACTCCAGTTGCCTTCTAAAATTTAAATTATCTGCCACCTAATTTCCTTCTCTATAGATATGCCCACATTTCTAAGAGATTGCATCCAATAACGGTTGATGAAAATCATCAATAATGTTATTCTTTATCCAATCCCCACACCCATTTTTGTTGATAATATTAATGATAATTTGTGAATCCTCTTCAATTGAAATATATTTCCATCCTTGCTCAATAACAATTTTAGTCCCTTTAAGAAATTCCCTAGCCTCTACATAGTTTTTAGTTGAAGTTCCATATGATTTTGAGTAAGTGAGGAGAATTTTTGTTTTTTTTGAAAACACCACCTCCATAGCTTTCCTAGATTTCCTTTAGAAGCACCATCAAAATTAATTTTAATAAACCTTATTTCTAGACATCTCCATTTTACCATAGATTAAAGGAAATCTATTTTTTTTAATGTCATTTTCATAGATGGCCCTTCCTTGTGTATCTAAATCATGTAACTAAGTGTTTAGGACCTATTTTTCCACACTTGAGACTTGCCATGATGATCACCATATCTATAAGCATCATGGAAGAGAGGCATTATCATGGTTCTAAACTTGGGTGTGATTTTGAGATTTACTTTAAAAATTCCTATTATTCCTTTCAAGCCATAAATTTCAAAAAATAGTGGAAGGAAAAATCGTCACAACATGCATAATGCTTTAGGTATAACTAATTAATTCAACATTTCATCAACTCTTTCAATGCTGATAGAGTTGCATAATATATTCTAAAATTTTAAAAAATGCAGCCCCAAAATATGTGAGCAAAGGGATAATGAAGGAACAAATGGTTTAGTGTTTTTAAATCCTTATCATACAAGGCACATCTAGAAGGTCCATGATATCCTCTTCTTTGTAGAATCTCTCTTGTAAGAATCTTACTTTGGACTGCTAATAAAAGAAAGGTTCAGGCCTTAGGGGGAGCCTCTAGTGATCAAACATTCATCCAAGGGAACTCTTTGGGAGTAGAAAAATTTGATTGCTCTAAATTGTCATATCCCAATTGATAGACTATTCACCATATTTTGATAGATTTCAAACCAACTCATCATTTCATGTAAAAATAGTAAGATAAGAATCTTGAAGAATCTTTTGAAGCTTATTTGCTATTTGTTTAAATTTCTCTTCTTCAACCAACTTACTAATAGAAAATCCATGATTTGGATTTGTTGCTCATATTAATATAGTCTTTGACCTTTAGACCTTTACAATTTAAGTATGCTTGAGCTAATAGTTTCCATTTTGAATCATAGATATGAGGATAAGGTTTCAACCAAGCATCAGACCAAAAATTTGCATAATCCCTCTCATTAACTAATCATCTAATATATCTCTCGATCAATTTCAAACTATTTGCTATGAAGTTCCATGTTGACAACCCTTTGAGTAGGAGTCATTTCTTGATAATTTCATTGCATATATAGAACCTATATATATTTTTAAGTAAACTTTTCACCCAACTCTTTCCTTGATTTTTTCATCAAAGTTTTCCCCCTAGGTCAAAACTCATAAGCCTATATTTTTTCAAACCCGCCACTCTAATATTCTTTTCTTTGCGAAAACTATCCCATTTACAAAGAGAAAACCTAAGTTATTTCTCACATCCTTTCCAAAGAAAATCTCTCTAAACTTTACCATTTTTTGATGCTATACCTATTGGCAATATTGAAAGTGGCATTATATTAATAGGGATGGATTATAATGTTTATGAGTTGTGGCCTTCTAGCCATGGTTATCCAAACATGAGTTCCAAAGCTCATTTTTTTGTTACGAGACAAAGGAATGCCCAAGTATGTTGAAGGAAACTTTTCAATTTTAAACCCAAAATGTCCACAATAATCCATTGTAAATATAGGATAATGTTAATGAAAAACATCTTGGATTTCATAGTATTAACCAACTATCCATTAGCCTCATCAAAACATGACAATATTGGTTTAAAGTCCATGAACTTAGTGACTGAAAGATGAACCAAAAGAAAAGCATCATCAATAAATTGGAGATGAGATTTGAAGGGATCATTTGTTGCAACCGCAATACCTTTGATTTTCCTTTAATAAAGCTCTTCCTAATGCCTCTGCAAGAATAAAAAATAGATAAAGAGATAGTGGTTCACATTGGCCAAGTCCATGGGATGACTTGAAGTATCCAATAGGGAATCCATAGATTAAAATAGAATATTTCAATGCGCTATAACAACATCTAATCCGCTCACACCAACCTTAATCAAAGCCAAACCTTTGAGAATATCATGTAGAAAAATCCAACAAACCATATCATCTTCTTTATTCATATCTAATTTCATAAGCATACTTGGTTTTTCATGGAATGAATACAATGTATGGCCTACTATCTAATGATTAGACCATCAAGAATATGTTTAGCATAAATAAAACCACCTTGCTTCTCTAATATAACACAATCTAGAATGTGTTTGAACTCGTTTACCATAATTTTTTAAATGATCTTATAAATCATATTACAAAGGATTATTGGATGAAAATAGTCAAAATATTTTATCTCACCTTTCGTGGAAACCAAATGTAATAAATATGGTATTGATCTCACTTATTTTAATCTTCATTTTTTGGACCTCTTCAACCATAACCAACTAATCACTCTTCAATAAATCCCAAAATTTTGAAATAAAAATACAAGAAATCCATTGGGGCCAAGTGCCTTGTTTAAATGAAAATAGAAAATTACCTCATGTAGCTTCTCCATAGATATCTTCTTCTTGGATAATTTTTTTTTTTTTTGCATGATAATGGATGCGATATTTTGCTAAATATTACCTTGCAACTCATTATATTACACATTGGACAAAATATTATTAAAATATTGAATTGCTTAGTTCCTGATATCTTCTTCTTCCTCAATATTTCTTCTATTTGGAATTAAAATATTTTTGATGTCATAAAAATAAAAAATTATTTTTTCTATAGCATGAAAAAAAAAAATTTATATATACATTCTTGAGCCATTTCTCCTTAGATTTTTTGAACCAATAAGAATCCTCATTTTTCAATACATAATGATAATAAAAACATAATTGTTTTTCTTGCACATAAAAATCTTGGTCCATTCCATTGATTTCTAATATCTATTATAAAGTATTGAGCTTTAATTCATTTTATTTTTCTTCTTCATTTGCATTCCAAATCTTCATTAACTGTTTAGATACTTCATATTTTGAATAAACTTGTACATGTATCCTTTATGACTTGCTTAATCCCATCATACTGCAACCATCTAGAAGAAATCAAGGTCTTGGAGCCACATTGAATAGAAGTGAAATAGCTTTGGATAACCATTATTGGGTAGATCACAAGTCAAAATAATGAGTGTGCTCTAATATTACTTTTAATAAAATATCTAAAGAGATTATATACTTTATTTACAATTGTCTGTTGAATAACAAAATTCTATCCAATATTTCTACTATATGAGTTTTTCCAATGCATCTATTATCCCATGTATATTGAAATATTGAAGGAATAGCATCCAAAAGGTCATTTGAATTGACAAATGAAGTAAAATATTGCACTTAATTAGACCAACTAGGAGTACCACCCTTATTTTCTAAAGGAGATAGAACTATTTTGAAGTCATATTTAAGAATCCATAGATTGTAATTATAAACAATCATTGTATTTGACAAAATATGCTAAATTTCTTCCAACATATTTCATGAGGAGTAATTATAGTTGGAGCATATATATTTATAACCCTAGTATTGATGTTTTCCTCTTTCAAAAAAATAGTTTACCAACCCAATTAATTTTTGCTTCTAGCAATTTTCCATCCCATTTGCATTTGTCTCATATTGTTGCAATACCCCTAAAATCTCCTATAGATGAAATTATCAAACAATCCTCCATCTTGCAAATTTTTTTGAAAGCATCCTTACATTCCTCACTACTTAATTTTATTTCTTATATTAAAATAAACTTAGGACTATAACATCTTATTAATTCATTGAGAGCTCTTTTTTTAAGTGTCTTACATATACCCCCTAATATTCCACGATACTATTTTCATCATCATTTTTTATTTTTATTAGTGGGATTAGCCCCACTTGTTAAAACTTGGTATTTTTATTTTTGGTTTCCAAAACTGATATGTCTTTGAGTTTCCTTTTGTCTTTGTTCTTTCCTTGATCACTTTCCTCTCCTTTTCCATTCCTACCAACACTTTCATCTTCATCAATCTCTTCTATTTTTTCATATTGTTCATAATGAGAGTTATCTTCTAAAGATGTACACTTACTTAGAGAATAGGAAATGCAAGGATAGCCTCGTTAACACTTTCATGTTTATGTTTCCCTAAAAATTTTAAAGTGTAAGGATGATCCTTCATAGTAATTGCTTTCTTATATTACCCTAGAAACCATAACTTTCCATGGATATCCTCCATAAGCATTATTTATTATGTTTCTCTTGAAACCATAAAGTGCAATGAATACACTCTACATTACTTTCATTTTTGTTACAAGGAGAAGGTTTTATGCTACTTGAGAAAGATAAAGATGATTTACCTAGATTAACTTTGACCTCTTTCACCTCATTTGCTTTAAAGTTTGTCTCCCCATCTTACTTTACACCTTTAACTCCTAATTAATTTGAACTTGCACAATATACTTTCTCATCCATTGTATCATTTTTCTCCTAATGGTTGATTCAAGTAGACTATAATTACCTTCACCATTTGATGATGTAAAGGGTATTTTTTTCCACTTTCTTGGGAGTGAAAAATCTTTGATTTGACCCAATTACTACTATGATATGATATATTTGCTTCATATTGAAGTTGGTTATATGCCCAAAAAATTTTATACTCTTTCTCCATCATTTTCACTTTGTAATCTCTTTCCATCTACCTAGGTCCATAATATTTGTGACATCAAAATATAATGTTTTCATAATCCCATTATCTTGGTTCATATTTAATCCTAATGGACTATGGTAAAATCTTTGAAATATCCATGGAAACACATATTCAAGTGTATACAACATGCCTTCTCTCCTTAGTCATTGGTCCCTCCCAGATGAACTCCCCTTGAATATCACCAATATTCTTCAAAACCTCCTTATTGATAAACTGATAAGGAAGTCCAAAAAACCTAATCCACACTAGAAGCTTGTTAATAGTTTTCATCTCCACCCAAAAGTTCTCACTCCATGATCTTAAATATAATGCATCTTTACTCCTAAACAAATGGCCACTGTGCATTATTTTATCCCTAATTTTTAAACTACATAAGATAATTAGGAAAAATCATTTTGGAAGAAAATTCATGGGGTAATTTGAATTCAATTCCCACTTCCACTTGATCCAAATTTAAATCTTCAAAAAAACTGACTAATATCCATGGAACTTATATATAAACCCTCTACTTTTAAGAACCATTATATCATGCATGATCGTTTCTAGTGTAATATCTGCTTCTTGGATAGGGTTTTCTATAGATTCACTCTTTATCTTATCCCTAACTAGAGTTGAAATTTGTAATATTTTCTAGAAACATCCCAAAACATCCATTCATTATAATCATATGCAAAAAAAAGAAGAAGAGTGAAAAAGAAGGGTGTATAGACGAAAAAGAGAGAAAGAGATAAACAACACGATGAGAGAAGAAATAAAGGTGGGTGCTCACAAGCACCCCCATAGTATTTTTGTATATCATACTATGTTATAAATGGTTACTACATGAGGGGTATTTATATTGATACCAAAACCCCAAAGTGAGATTATTCTCAGGACAACATTGATTTAACCTTGATATTAACCTTACCATAAAATAATAATAAATTACCCTTCAAGTAAGTTTATCCACAATGGTTGATTAACCAACACCACTAAGGGTGAATACATGTGAGTGCACTCAGGATTACATGAAGAAGCCTGTAGGATTACACATAGATGCTCATAGGCTTACATAGAAGAATGCTTATAGGATTACACAAAAAAATTCCCATATGCTTACATGATGATGTCCATGGGATTATAACGAAATGCTTGAAGGTTTACATAACACTTGCCGATAGGATTAAATGAATATGCTCCTAGGTATACATCAAGATACCCAAAGGATTACATAGCACTTGTCCATAGGCTTACATAAAGAGCACTCATAGGTACTACACCACTATTGGACTTGGCCTAATAAGGTTAGACTACAAAGATACCCAAGGGATTACATCAAGATGTTTGAAGGCATATGCACTATTGTGACCACAATATGTCCCCCAATTTCAAGAGAAAGTAACTGAATCATGAAGTAATATGAAGGTCTCTAAATAATCAAAAATAATGGTTATAAAGGGCCCATAGACACAAGGTATACCTTGTGATGATCATCCAAAACCTACTCCTCTTACAACCCAAAATATTACCAATCACTACACTAAAGGGTTGTTGGATTTAGAGCAAACATCCATTATGATAAAATAGAAGGATTATATATGATCTCAATATGAAAAACTTACATAGTAAAAATTCCATAGAAAATAGTAACAGGTCCTTGAATTGATATCACCAGTCTCATGCTCAAAAAACCGTGTGATTTAAAAAAAGGGCCCAAAACTCTTTCATATGGAAAAGTTATGGCCTCCAAAAATTTGGGCATATTAATGGTTGAAAGGAGAAAATAAATAAATGAGAGACCTTAGGAGGAAGAAATTTGACCAGTCAAAAGTCATCACTTGTTTCCTTTAGGTATCTCCTTTGTTGACATCACTCACTGATAAGAATATGAACTAGGAGAACATTTGCAAATCAAAAGTTGACACTTGATGAAATTAGGTTGGTTGTCCTTCATATATATAGAAAATAAAAATTGATACCCAAAGGTTTGGCTATGTTGCCAATGAGATTTGGACCTAGGTCCTTCTGCTCATGATTCAAGAACCCTATCACTACATAAATAGCATACACAGGCATAAAGGATAGTGTGCTTCCCTTCAAGCACTAAGGAAAATTATTATTTTCTTTTATTTTTTATTAATTATGCATGAGACTAAGTGCAAGGCCTTCAATGGCCCATGCATGTGCACAACAATGGACATGAGTTATCCCATGCATAGGCGACATGTGCGGCATACCAAATGTGTATGTCTTGTGTGCACATCAATGAATGCAAGTAGAAGAAAAAACGTATATGACCTAGAACTTGTTGTTGGACCACCTACATGTGGAAAAAAATTTCCACCAAAACAACTGCATGCTAGAAAGTAGTCATACATAATAAAAAATCATTGTTGGAATAGCTACATGTGCCACTCTACCACCTCCCATCACACAACGAACTATTTTATGGAATATTCCATTATTAAAATTTGAATTTTAAATTTTTGGAGGGAAAATGACATATTTTTCAGACATAAAAATAGGTATCAAAACGATGAAATATTCAAAAGTGTTGAACTAGGACCCCCAAAATAGTGTAAGGAATTCAATGGAATTAACAATTCATCCATATCCACTATTGTTTGCCTTGTACAACATTTTTGTGTGATTTAGTAATATGCTTTGTTTTGGCTTTGATACCAAGTTGGAATTTGTAATTTTTTCTAGGAACATCCCAAAACATCCATTCACCACAATCATATACAAAAAATAAAGAAGAGAGAAAAAGTGTATAGATGAAAAAGAGAGAAAGAGATAAATGAATTGATGAGAGAAGGAATAAAGGGTAGGCACCCCCACAATATTTTCATATATCACATATGTTACAAATGAAACATCAATTCACCACAATCATATACAAAAAAAGAAAGAAGAGAGAAAAAGTAGAGTGTATAGATGAAAAAGAGAGAAAGAGATAAATGACTTGATGAGAGAAGGAATAAAGGGTAGGCACCCCCACAATATTTTCATATATCACATATGTTACAAATGATTGCTTATTGAGGGGTATTTATAGTAATATAAAAACCCCAATGAGAGGTTAAACTCAAGATGACATTAACTTAACCTTAATCTTAACTTTACAATAAAATAATAATAAATTACCCTTTAAGTAAGGTTATCCTTAAAGGTGGGTTAAAATAACACTAAGGGTGAATACATGAGAGTGCTCTTAGGATTACATAAAGAGCCTATAGAATTACACATAGATGTCTATAGGCTTATATAGGAGAATGCTCATAGGCTTACATAGAAAAATACCATAGGTTTACATGAAGATACCTGTAGACTTATATCACTATTCTCAAAGGCTTATATAGCAATTGCCCATAGGATCAGTTGAATATGCCTATAGACTTACATGAAGAGCACCTGTAGGTACATCACCACTATTAGCCTCAGCCTAATAAGGTCAAATTACAAATATTTCAATAACTAGGGCATCCATACTTTCAACTACTGCATCTTGCTAGTGAGGAATTTCAAAAATGACTTTTTTGTCATCCTACCTATATATTTTTTTGTAAGAATCCTATAATATTTGAATTTATAATAAGATATAGAATAAGAAGAACTGGTGCTCACTCTCACAACACATTATTTCTTTCTAAAACAAGAAAATAGTGAGGCTCCTAGCTCGTACTCGATTCAAGATCATACTTGCTCCTAGCTTGCATATCATACCCAAATATTATGAGATATTATCTTCATCATTATTTTTTATTCTCTTTTTTGGCTTGGTCCCATGTCTTGCCAACACATATGATATTTATTTTTATTTTTCAAATTAATCTCCCTTTGGGTGTTTTTTTTTTTCTTTTTTCTTGCTTTCATACTATTCCTTGCTTCTTTCCATTTACACCAATATTTCCATCCTCATTAATCTTCCACTTTTTAGAATATTAACAACTTGATCAATCATCTATAGGTTTATAACACCATAGAGAGCCTAGAAATTGCAATATCCATATTGAATGTTTTTAATGTCATACTAAAACCCCTAAAGTGAGAGGGAGCAACTTACACACTAATTTATTTTTATGCTACCTTAGAATACCTCAAGTGGAATGGAAAACCTCCATAATAATTACTTTATTATATTGTCTTAGATATTCTAAAATGCAAGGGACAATATTTGCACTACTATAGTGTTTACTACAAGGAGATGACTCTCTACTATTTGCAAAAAACGTAGATTATTTACCTAGATAAAAATTAACTTCTACCTTGTTCATTTTGAAAACTGGCTTAGTATCTTGGTTTGCAACTTTAATACTTTTTGAATTTGAACCTGCAAACTACAATTTCTCATTGAAGACATCCTTCTTGTTTTTCTTAATGTTTGCTCTAAATGAATAGTGCTAGTATTTTCCATTTGATGAGGTGGGAGGGCTTTGTTTATAAATTTTGGGAGTGGAAAACCCTTGATTTGAGAAATTTTCCATTACAATCTAATCCCCTTACTTTAATTTTATCTCATGATTAAAACTTTTCATTCCTCTCTCCTTTGGTTTCACTTTGTAATATATTATTATGTGTTCAGTCTCATGGCATATGATACATTGGAATGCAATTTCTTCATAGCCTACTTGTTGCACCATTGCATTGGTTAAAAGTTAATCATAATGGATTTTAATAAAGGTTTTGAAATATTAATGGCAACAAATATTTGTGTATACAATTTTTTTTTTTAAATTCAGCGTCTCCTAGATGAAATCCCCTAGAGTATTGTCAATATATTCATAAATGCATATTGATAAGATGATATGATATTTAATTTCAAACCAAATTTTAATAACAAAAAAAAATAATCCATTCACTCAAATCATATGCAAAAATCATAAAAAAGGATGAAAAAAAGATATAGATGATTGATGTCCTTGAGCACTAAATAATCACTATATTATCCATAGATAAGAATAACACCACTTTGATACAAAGGATTGAGTTGTGGGGGCTATTTATACCAATACCAAAACCCCGATTACATAAACACTTTAATATAAGATGACATAACAAAAAGTATTTAGGTTAGTTACTATTGGTCAGAAATTTGCACCTAACGAAAAGGAGGAGGTTAAAAGGTTTGCATGCCCTACAAACCTTAACCAACATTGAATGACAACCACACCTAGGAGAGGCTAGGTGATCAATCCCCAGAGAAGGCCAGTTCCTTTAGGAATTCCTAGCTAATTAAACCTAAAAAATGAAGGGAAAAGGGGGATAGAAAGGAAGGGAAAAAATGTCATAGCCAAAACTCACAAGGATGGGTATAGTTGCATCAAGACACATGCGCAACAGGCATATGCCACTGCAGAAAATACAAGCAAATTACCTAACAGATCAACCAACCTTACTCTTGTATACCCTTTATCACCCTATGAAAATTCACATATACAAGAGTCAATTTGGAGATCAAATAGTAAAATACTTGTATTCACATAACAACATATACTTTACATATGAATTGTAATGGCTAAAGAGCTGCCCTCAGGAATACCAAATATTCTAGAATATATAGATCTTCCAATGAATGTTGCATTGAATACAGTGGGTGGCAGACAAGACCATAGAGCGAAACTTGCAGGGATGACCTTACTAAAAATACTTTTAGATTCTCTACAATCTGCAATGAAGGGTAAATGTTGGGATTATGCTAGTCATATTACATGAATCTAAAATCAAAATTAGTTTGATTCCTCCTAGCAACTCTTGTCAGATAATAAATTTTACCCACTTGCACCTGGAGCATTAATTGCATGAGAAGACAGGTTGAGACTGACCATTTGATTTATGTGTGATTCAATCAGCTACTATGCAAATGAATAAGACACTAACCCTCTTTAATGCCAGCCTGCTATTATGCACCTTCATAAATGAGGATGCATGCTTTTCTACAAAGGTGCTTCGATTTTGGTAGGAATTCAAAATGAGTAGAACTTTGGGATCTACTTGTTGCTTGTTATTGACCCAGAACTTCACTTTCTACGTTCTATTTTCAATAGGGTGGGATTTTATACATCTACCCCAGTTTCATTTCGAGCATGGAATTGGGATGTATTGGAGGATAACCTATACCAATATTTCTATTGGGCTCTGAATTTGGATGATCCTCTACCCTGCCTTCAGGGTGGAGATTTCCATCCCACTTATCCACCCATTACATAGGCAGGAATTTGGGATACTGATCCTCTTACTAATAACTAGGGTGGAGTTTAGGGTTCTAGGAATAGGGACTATTGGCCCATTTTTCTACCCGCCATCATCCTTAGCCAAATTTAGTCCTTTGGACTCTCAAAGCCTAAGGTATTATTTGATGATAAAAATCCTTACTTTTGGTGTTTATCTACCACCTAGAAGACTTTCATGATTACTTAGTACCTTGGTCTAACTAATTACTCTTCTCTTCTTGATATCGCCCATCGATTCCTGCAACCTCATTGCAAACTACTCTAGCATCATCCATCACATCCATGAAGGTCTACTTTCAACATCCAATGCTTGGGAGCCTGGCTCTAAAAACATTATTTAAATTACCATTCAAACCATCATATTGGAAAAAAATGAGCTAGTGGGTAAAGGCATGCAAAAATTTACCCACACTTTTGATAGCTCACAGGAAATTTCCACTTTGTGGGAACAAGAAATCCAAATGACCCTTCTAAAAAAAGTAGAACAAACAAGGAAGAACGGAGACAGGGATAGAAAGAACAAAATGGAGAAGGAAGCAACTAGGGACAGCTGCAAGACACAGGAGGGATATGGGTTATGGGGTGAAAACTAAACATATGGTAAGGCAGAAAAACATGAAGAAGGGAATGGAAGTGGGATACAAGAGGAGAAGATGGAAAATAGGCAGTCGTAGGAAGAAAGTGAAAGTCACTAACCAGAAGAGTTAGCGACAACAAACACAAAGAGGAGACAGAGGAAAGAGCTAGTGAAAATAAAATAAAAAACAAAAGGGAAGAAGACTTTGAGGATATCCTATGGCACATTCATAATGAATTAACTATTCCATGGGACACCCCCACAGATGGCATTCCCATCAACATACTCTGCTACAACCCAAGACTACTTCAAGAACAAACATAATTCCAAAGAAATTTGTATATATTGCTATAGCTCTTCTTATTTACACAATCCAATAGAGACCTCCTAAGCTCATCAAGATACATCATGGGAACCTTCAATCGTGCTCTTTGACTCATTCCTTTATGAATTACCAATGATGTACAAGAGGTATTTTATAGAGTAGTTTTTCCAGTCTACTAGGATCCAACACTTCCCTTGAAAGTTTTGGCTTGATGAGAATCCTTTTAATAGTAATTCTAAATCTTGCTTTTTGGGATTACAAAATTCTAGGAACATTATCCATTGGGCTACAAAGTCACAACATGAAACAAAAAACAAAACCAAAAAATAAGCAAAAGAAGCAAGAATGCAAATAGAGAGGAGTACCTTTCAAAAGAGGATGAGCCACTTGGAATACCTATTGCACATTTGGTTCTAAGAATTCTGGAAATTTAGCTAGCTATCTACAACTTGATGGAAATAAAATCCGTACAATGTGAGCTCAAGATGATGCAAGCTACTACATGGCCTTAAATTATGCCACACCTTTTATTTAATTATCAACCTATTTACGTAAAATTACGGTGTGATTCACACGCCCAAGCCAAAGGTCCTTTTGCAACCTATCTAGTGAATCTACAATGTCTAGACCAGATGATGCTAAACTTGAGCTACTCCTTGTGTTGAATTTGGTACTACCTACCATCATTGTTAGTTGTATTGGAGCTCAATCTAGATCTCATGCTTGGCCTCAATATCCTCGTACTTTGCCCATGTACCAAGCGTGTGGACATTACCATTACTACCCCAGTCCATGCTCTGATTGGTATCCCTTTGGAAGGAAGATACCAAAATCGTACTATGTATGAGTTGGTTTGCACCGTCACCCATAATTCATAACTTTTAAGAGAAATGATAGTCCCAAACATGACCTAGTCCTCATGATTTTTCCTACTTGAGTCTTTTTGGATCTAGGGACTATCAACCAGGTTGCAAAAAAGAATCATGTGGTACAATATATGATATATTATCTCTATCGCTACCACCTCATTTGAATCCAACCCAAGTTTACACTTGGGATTTTTTGGTGAACTCCATTCCTTGCTTATTGAGAGGTAATCCTTGCTGGGGAAGCAGTACTGCAGGGAATGCTTCAACTACCACTAATATGGTTAGCATAATTAGTGATGTGGTTTTGTTGTACCCCTATTACCCTATGGGGGCTTCTCATTGCTCATCCTCCCAACTATTGAATCCCTGCTAAAAGTTACAAGCAACAACACTATTCATCATGGGGAATGAACAATGACCAGAATATTGATCTCTTTCCCATGCTCTGATTTTTTGTGGTTGCATGTTGAGCTGCTATAGGATTGGATACCGACCACTAATATTTCCCTATTTATTTGAGAGCATCCTATAAATACTTTTAAATTCATTAGTGAGCCAATGTATATTCATCCTTAACTCTGGTTGCAGTTGTTGTGAATTTTTATGGGGGGATGAATGGGAGTTACCCAACATAACATGATGTTGCATAGGCATGGGTTCTAGAGGTAACGAATTTTAGATTGAGGATGTGTAGGGTAGAAGAGATTGGGGGGTTCTTGTCAAAGATCTTCCCAGCCTAGATCAACATTCTTTTAGCTCAAGATGCTTCCTTGAAGATCCATGGAAACCTTTTTTCTCTTGATTTTTGAATAAGGAGGCTAATATTAGGGTCAAAAGCTCACACATAGTATATGTATTCCTGAGCAAATGATGACTTGGCTTCATGAGGTATCCTCCTCTATGTTCTTATGAAGTGTACATTGAAATCAACCATGCTTTCATAATAGGCTTGCTTGATGAATTTAAGCTGAGTGAGTAGTTGGAAGGGATTTACAAAATCATCAAATGTGTTGATGAGGGCTTTTGCTAGGTATTCCCACATATGGATGCTTCCATGCTCCAAATATTTAAACCATAGTGATGCTCTATCTTTAAGAGATAGAGCAAGGAGCCAAAGCATGATACCTTCAAAGATAATGCTATGGATGAAAACCAAGGAGGCAACGTCCTGACAGTGTTCATATGCAACACCTTCTATACCATCATAACTAGGTAACATATTCAAAGTCGCTTTGGAAATATTTTACATATTTGAGATATTCAAGGGGTCTACATTGTTCTAGCAAGGATAGCTCTACTGAGCCATCATAATTTTGGTCTCTCAGATCCTTTAGGATTTTATTTTAGGTTGGAGTTTTCAGATAAATATAATTTCTCCACTAGTGAGGTCAAGGCTGCTCATAAAACCTTGATTCCTTCAAGAAAGTAATATTTAAGAACATAACAAGAGGACAATCAATCATGAACCTTGGTTGGTCCCCAAAATATTCATCAAAATTACTCTTTAATTCAAAGGAAATTAGTTATAGAAACCCAACTTATTATACAATGGAGTCACCAGGTGAATAGATGAATATTGCACAACATAGTATCACCAAACTCTTGATCATAAAACAATGGGACATCAAGGTCCCACTGAGTGTGACAAATATTGTTGGTAAAAAATTCGCACCCTACAAACCTCGACCAACATTGAACAACCACCACGCCTAGGAGAGGCTAGGTGATCGATCTCCAGAGAAGGACGATTCCTTTAGTAAGTCCTAGCTAAATAATCCTAAAAATTGAAGGAAAAAGGGGGTTAAAAGGAAGGGAAAAGAGGTCATAGCCAAAACATGCAAGGATGGGTATAACCACATCAAGACACATGCACAACAGGAAGATGTCATCATAGAATACACAAGCAAATTACCTAACAGATCAACTAACCTTAATATTGTCTACCCTTTATCACCCTCTAAACATTGACATACACATATGCAAGAGTTAATTTGGAGATTAAATAGTAAAATACTTGTATTCATAGAACATAAGCTTTACATATGAATTATAATGGCTAAAGAGCCACCCTTAGGAATGCCAAGCATTCTAGAATATGTAGACCTTACAATGAATTCTACATTGAATACAATAGGTGGTGGATGAGACCATAGAGCAATGCTCATAGGGATGACCCTACTACAAATACTCTTAGATCCTTTGCAGTCTACAATGGAGGGTGGCTATTGGGAGTATGCTAGCCAGATTACATGAATCTAAACTCAAAATTAGTTTGATTCCTCCTAGTAACTCTTTTCAAACAATAAATTTCACCCACCTACACTTGAGGCATTAATTGCATTAGAATATGGGTTGAGATTGACCATTTTATTGATGTGTGATTCGATCATCTATCATGCACTAAAAAAGATACCAACCCTCTTTAATACTAACCTCTTATCATGCACCTTCATAAATGAGGGTGCATGCTTTTCTATAAATATGCCTTGGTTTTGGTAGGAATTCAAAATGGGTAAAACTTTGGGATCCGCCTATTGCTTGCTATTGACCCAGAACTCTGCCTTCTATGTTCTATTTTTAATAGGATAGGCTTTTAGGAATCCACCCCAGTTTCATTTCGAGCACAAAATTAGGATCTATTGGATGATAACCTATGCCAAAAATTTTATTGGACTTCGATTTTGGATGATCATTCACCTTTCCTCCAGGGTAGAGCTTTGGGAGATGATGTGGACTTGAAGCCATATCGCTTATCTACCCATTGCATGGGTGGGTATTTGGGATCCTGATCTTCCACCCAATAACTAGGGTATAATTTTGGGTTTCTATGATAGGGACTATTGCCCATTTTTCCGCTCACCATTGTCCTTAGACAAATTTGGACCTTTGAACTATCGAAGCCTCAGGGATTATTTTATGATAAAAATCCCCACCTTTGGTGCTCATCTACTATTGAGAAAACTATTGCAGATTGAAGAATAGGCCATAGAACCCTGATACAAAAAAACCATAGTAGCCTTGAAGAACATGCCATAGAATCCTAATATAAAAAGGCCATAGTAGCCTTGAATAAAAGGACATAGTATCCTTGAAGGAGAATCCACATAAGTCTTCATATTGAAAAACTACAGAAGCCTTGATATTGAAAAGGCCATTGAAGTCTTGATATTAAAAAGGCCACAGTAGCCTTGATAATGAATAGGCCACAAAAGCCTTGATCCTCAAGAAGAATTCAAAAGTAATATCTAATTCAAAAGTAGATTAAGAATTTGATAGTAACATATTTGTTGCAAGAAAATATGATTTAGTGAGTTGGGAGACTTCCTACAAGACAATTAGGAAGGGTATCTTCTTCATAATCAATTCAAAACCTGAAGCAAAAGAGATCAAGAGAATATTTTATTGAAGAATTTCCAAACTTGGAATAAGGACTAGGAGAGTCCTACTAAAATATAGAAGCAATAGAATCAAAGATCCAAGAGTAGATCACATCGCCAACACTTCCAAAAGTAGAAGGTTGAAGAGGTCTCAAGTGAATACCAAAATAAGTTGTAAGATCAAAGACCTTTGAAAGGTCTCATTAAGCATCCAAAAGAGGCTAGGAAATCCTTAATGAAGAAATACACTACCAAGGAGAAGCCCCTGATAGTGAAGGACTTGGGAAAATTATCACCATCTTACAACAAGCCCAAGAGAAGGAGAATTTGGCAAGGAGTGCCAAATTATAGAAGAAGAATCCAGTGAAATACCTCAAGATATTTAGAATCTTGAGAGGAAGATCTTGCTTGAAGTTAGAATTTGACAAGAAGACTTGAAGATAGAAGAAGCTCATCAAATCTAGGAGATTTGAAGATTGCCTCTCATAGCAAGAAGGCACCTCTTCAAAGATAGAGACTTCTCCAAATCTACAATAGAAGGAGAAGATTACAAGAGGAGAAAAAGCCACCAAATCCTAGGCTCGTAAAAGAAAGTTTGAGACCATCATTTGGTGAAGAAGGAGTTGTTCAAAAATAGTCTACAAAGAGCTACAAAACCCTACTCAAAGCAACAACTTGGTGATCTTAGACACCAAGATCCACATCCTCTATAGAAGTGGAAGAAGGAGCTACAGTAGATTATAAAAAAGGTATGCAACTATTGGTGCTAACTAAGTCATTAATTAGAATTCTTATTAGATTCATTAGAGCACCTTATCTAGATTAAAGTTGCATGAAGAAAAGTAGATTACAGTCTTCAAAAGTGCAAATAGAAAAAGGTTCATTTGCACATTAATTAGGAGTTGATTAGATTTCATAATTATATCTATCAACTACCTATCATCTACTTTGAAAATAGAAAAGAAGACTAAGTCCTACAATATTAGTTGTAGTGAATTTGCAGAATAACTTTAAAGATTCATTTTAGGTTATTCTTGATTAGTTGTAGTAGATTGATTAAAGTGCATTATCTTGAGATTTAATTGGAGTGATAAGGTGAAATTCTTTTTTTTTGTGTGGAAAACATCCTAGAAGGGATGTCTTTTAGTGCATTAAAAAAGGGTCTATTAGATTTATTATGCACTATTATACTACTCTCAAAATAAATTAGCTTTTGTGTTCTTGAAGGGCACAAAATCTGATTTGTATCAAGTGTCTAAAGACACTATTGAAGCACTGAAATCTGCAACTTGTAGTGGCCAAAAGAAGCCACCCAAAAAGGTTAGAATCCTCCAAAAACTTGGAGAAGAACCTAATTAACCAAAAATAGAAATAGAAGCTTCAATATTGAGACTTGGTGAGTCTCAGATCCAAAGCATTACAAGATTGAATGCAAGAAAAGAAAATGCAGAAAATTGCATAAACTAAAAGCTTCTATTTATTATTATCTAAGCTTGGATTTAATATAAAAGTGTCCAAGAAAAAAGGGGAAGGTGTCTACTCATAAAAGACAACCTCAAAACCCTTGTATTTTAGGAAGAAAAATCTGCCATGAAACCAGAATTTCAGATCTGAAATAAGAGTGCAAAAGAAGGAGGTTAATGTACAATCTATAGTACATTTTATTGCACCATTTTAATCTTGTTTTTTACAGCCCAAGAGCAGATTTGGATGTGTCTCCAAAAGGCACAATATCAATAGGAAAAGCATCCAAGAAGGGTCTGAACATAAGCACTCTTCTTCCCAAGCAATAGTAGCCACTCGAAGGGCTCATCTTGGATGGATGAACCTACAAAACAAAGCCCACAAGAGGCCATCATCAAAGCTACATCTACGTAGAGAAAAGAGTGCATATTTATCAATGGACAACAATGTGAGATGGACAAAAATATGGGATGAACAAAATCTACACTACAAAAGAAGGCATCTACTCCTACCAACGTAAGATGAACAAAAATACAAGATGGACAACATCTAAAAGGTGTCTATCTCTACCAAGGAGAAATGAACAACATCTACACTACAAAGATGCACATGTTTCAATACATTGGAGGCATAGAAGATAAAGAAAAAGGAGCTACTTTCTTGGTGAATATCATCCACCAAATGAAGCATCGAATTTTCTACTCAAGCTCCATAGTGCCTCATCAATCCACCTATAGAAAACAAGGTTGCTTGCTGCTCAAGAAATATAGCAAAGCAAAGGAATGGCAAACTAAAAGACCTAAGGAGTTATAATAATCTCCTTGGAAGGCGTTACGATGAAGGTCTACATGCAGAGAGTGTGAATGCCACTTGGCATCAATCTTCTAAAGAGCAAGCGTTACAAGAACATTGTCTCTCAAATGCTTGAACTTAGCTTCGACTCTCAATGCATTACTAGAAGCTTCAACTCTCAAGCATTACTAGAAGCTTTGACTCTCAATGCACTAGCATATGTGGTGACACTTGTCATTCTCCTCAAGTCCCACATGAGTGAGTAGGTGTTACAAAGTGACCAACAACAAGAAAGAGTTATGAAGAAGGAGCACCCATACGTAATGGACGTGACATGTGTCACCAAGCTTGAGTTTGCTCCTCCAATAAAAGTACCCAAAGTTCGAATATTACAGCAAGCAGAGAGATAGCAAAATGCAATCAAAGCCAGTCAAGCACAACATGGAAGGAAGGTAGAAGGAGCATTTAAGTCTCCAGGTCTTTGAAGGTCAAATATTCCATATTCAACAACATATACGTTCCAACATTAAAGATGAGCATCTCCATTGATTCCAGTGCCCAAGGGAACCTTATCATCATTGTTATATTCAGCCAAAGAGAGCGTCGAAGAGTGGGGAGTCTAGCATCAAAAAGGTAAGGGTGAAATCCCACTTTATTATTGCTTTCAACTTTGGAGATATAAGGGTTATAAACTAAGGTATAAAATTTAGTTTAGTGAAAGAAAAGCTATAAGGGATAACTTACCAAATTAAAATAATATTTGCATCTCAACCTAGGAGAAATAAGGAATTCAACTTGGATTAATTTCTTTGATATTTTGCAAATATTATTAATTTTCTAATTTTCCAAATTTGGGAGTGATAAGGGTTACAACATCAAACTAGGTCTTTGGAAATTAGAAATTAAAAACCTAAGGGTTATAAAAAGAGGTTATTAAATACTTATTGTTAAAGTTGGAAATTATATTTTACTTGTCTCTAAATTTCTCAAAAAGGACAAAAGGATTCCAACATTAAAACCTCTTCAAAATTGGAAAAGTGCTTAGTTCAATTAGGAGTAATAAGGTGTTAGATAAATTGATTTTTTATTGTACAAAATCAATCATAAAATTGAACTTTATTTTTACAAAAGCACTATATCATACTCCAAAAACACTAGGGAGATATAAGGTAGCCTACAAATCTAAGGCTTGATATTAGGAAGATCCAAATGGCATCTAACAAATTCTTCCTAGCATAATCTCAACTACTCAAGGGTCCTAATTATTTCTCTTGGAAAAATAAAGTGAAAGCAATCTTAGTGTATGAAAAACTTTGGGATGTTGTAAAAGGGAAAACACAAAGGCCTACCACAAGTGAAACTAAAATCCTAAAGTTTGAAGAAAATGATTCAAAATCTCTTATGATAATAACATTTGCTATCACTGATGAGATTCAACCTTATATCATTTCAGCTAAAATATCTTCAGATGCATGGACAAGCCTAGAGAAAATATTTGAAGGAAAGAATAAGGTAACTATTCTTCATCTCCAAAATCAACTTCACTCATTGAAAATGAATAGTGGAGATAGCATAGAAGTGTTCCTAAGGAAAGTAGCAAATATTAAAGGGAAATTTTTAACCTTAGGAGAAACAATCAAGGATGAAATTCTTACTCAAGTAACCATGAGAGCACTTCCAGACAGCTATAAGAATTTGGTCACATATTTACATGTATTAAGTAAAGATACATATTTTGATGATATGGTCAATATACTTCAAGAATATGAAGTAGAAAACACCTTGAAATATGAGATGACTAACATTGCATTGGCATCAAAAGATAATCCATAGGGAAATATTGCTACATCAACAAGAGGATAGAAATCATGGTATTGTCAGATATGCAGAAAGAAGGGCCATAGTACCAACTATTGTAGATACAATCCCAAGAATAGGAACCAAGGAAATCAGATGAATAATGGGAATTAATTTTGACCATGACAATACCAAAGGAACCCTCATCAACAATAATTTTAGCAACCAACAACTTATCCTCAACTAGAATACCAGAAGAGAAATCAGAGAGGTCACCTAGTACAAAAGATAGAAGAAATTGAAGAACTGGAAGAACCTATAGAGGATTATGAAGTGAAAGCTCTATCAACAAATGTAACATACTATAGAAATACTAACTATTTGCTTGAACATGTTACAAATAATGCAAAGGAAGAATACGAAGCTCAAGAAGAAGATGAAGATCCATATTGAAGACTAAAAGTCTTCAATACCCAAATAATGTAATAGAGGGGGTGTTAGAAATAGTTTATATTCCATCATTTGGGTTATGTAAATGTATCTTCTAAGGTACATACTTAGGACATTAGATTACTTTAGGGAGAAGTTATCTAGTTACTTCATGCAATGTAATAAATGCACAAGTGTCAATGTGCAAGTTGTAAATGTGCAAGGTGTCACTTGTATATCTAGATAGAGTGTTGGCCAAGTATCCTATTTTTGCCTATATAAGGAAGGCCTCATTGTTAGTATAGATAAGCAAGGGGAGTTTCAGTGACACAATAGCTTAGGTAGTATAGTTATGTGTGGATCACCATCCATTGGTGATGGGTGCAATGTAGTCTAGTAGATTTATTGATGGAGTGCTCATTTCCTCCATAGCTACATTGTATTCATTTATATATCATTTATGTTTATTGCATATCTCAGTCATCTAGCAGATTTACTTTCTTTCATATTATTTTGCATCTCATGATTGTTATCTCCCTTTGGATATTGTATCAAAAGCTAACACAACCATTTCACATTTTGGGCTCTCAAATCATTCTAATTTTTTGGTGCTTAAACTATGGCATTTACATTACTTGAAGTTTTGCTTATGTCTTCCTTAATGCTTGTTTCAACACTCACTCTTTGATGGGGACTGAGAAATCACACAGTCAAAATATTCATGCTTTTCATTAAGATCTTCAAAAAATTATACACACATCAAAATAAAACAGCCCGTAGGCTTTACAATGACCAAGCTCGGCTTCGGTCTCTCAAACTGTACTGCTTCCCGTTCTCCGGTCCACCCCCCACTGTTACCAAAATTCCAGTTTTTAATGAGGTCTCGGTCCTCTAGGCAATTAATGCCCCCGCCTAAAAAAAATTTCAAATCCAAATTTTCTCACTTGGCTGAGTTTTCAAATTTGTCTGCCATAAATGGGCAACTGCCCGATCTATCATGAAGTTTACATTAATGGCCTCCCTTAACCTGCACCCACCATTTTGTTCTGAATGTCCCTCAGGAACTGCAACTATCACCTTGTCAGAAAAAAAAATCTCCTTAAGATAGTCATCCTTGTTTAATACACGCGGCTATTATCTCCATTTTAATATACGTGGCCCTCATCTTTGTTTTAAATGCATGTAACTGTCTGCGTGTTTAATTTGACTATGCCTTCTTCTCACCGCAATATCTTTCATACACGTGCCCCTCATAATTGTCTTGATACATGTGGCTGTCCACGTGTTAATTTCGGCCTTGCCTAGCCGTCCACTTATAAACTTCGCCCTGTCTTCTTATTGGCCGCGATATCGCGACAGGTCACGAAATCACGACATGTCGCGATATCGCGACCAAAAGCACCTTCCCCTACCGAAGCCCCTTTGGGGTCACAATTTCATGACATGTCATGAAATCATGACATGTCACGATTTCGTGACCCCCCCTTGTCTTTGCCTTGCTGAAGCTCCTTGGGGTCGCGATTTCGCGACATGTCATGAAATTGTGACATGTCACGATTTTGCGACCCCCCCTTTGCCTTCTCTTTGTCGAACCTTGCCTTGCTTTGTAACAGCTTTGGAAGCTGTTTTGAGTCCATGCCATGTGGCAGCTTTTCACTGGTCGCGATATCGTGACAGTCGTGATATTGCGACCCATCACGATATCGCGACGGGACTTCCCCCTCGCCTTAGTCTTTGCAATACCGTCATGATATCACGACATCATGATATCACGACGTCGCGATATCATGATGAAAACTTTCCTCTGGCCTCTGCATTCAAACTTGTCGTGATATCACGATGTCGCGATATCGTGACGTCACGATATCACGACGAAAACTTCCCTCTACCTTGTTGCTGCTTTTGGGGTCACGATTTCGTGACCCCCCCAAACTTGGCCTTTGAACATAAAATAAATTGCTTAGAAAATCCGATTGCTGCCAGATTGTCCTGCTGTCACCGGATGCTCCTGCATCAGACACCCCAGGTAAAAAGGAGAAGTGACCTTCACTTCTATGTTGTTCGGTCCACGTCTTCTGTAACACCTCCAAACAGTCATCTACCTTTGCAACCTACTCAAATTCCGTCTCCTGGAAAAAAAATTTTTTGCCTTCTACCAGACAAATCCTGGCATTGCTGCACACCTTCTCATCCACTGTCTGTAATGGCTTCAACTTGTGCCGCACTCCATCTTTCATCAAGGAGTACGTATTTGCACGACCATCATGCACTGCACTCCGATCAAACTACCATGGCCTTCCCAACAGCAAATGGCAAGCATCCATGGGGAAAACATCACACAGGACTTCATCCTGGTATCTCCCAATCTGGAACGTGACTAGACACTGTTCACGGACCCATGCTCTGTGGTCCTTTCACAACCACGCAATCCGGTATGGATGCGGGTGTCTCCTTCTCTCCAACTATAACTTAGCAACCATATCCTCAAAAACTAAGTTATTTGTACTCCCATTGTCTATAATAACATTATAGACTTTGCCTGCACTTTTGCATCATGTGCGGAACAGGCTTCTCCTCTGATCTGGTTTGTCTTCCTCAATTAGCATGGTTCTCCTCACTATCATTGCTTCTCCTTTCTTAGCTTCTTCAGAATGTTCTGATTCAGCATCTTCCTCTACCACAGCAACTCTAGCAGGACCCACTTGTTTCTTGTTCACTCTCTCAGGGTGCTGGGGACACTCATATGCCCGATGTCCCTCTTATCTGTAGTGGAAACATGTTCCCCGAAACACTCCTCTTCCATACCCGCATCCAGATATACCTCTTCCTCTTGGGTAGCCATTGTTCTGAACTTGCGGTTTGGGTTCTTCATCTTCTTTCTAATTTCGGCTGCTGCTAACCTCTTCTTTTTTCTCTTCCTTTCCACCGGTCTTTCCTCCAGGTCCTTTTACTCTTTGCTTGCTTTCACCTTCTGTTCAGTTTTTCTTCAACTTTCAGAGCAAACTGGTAAGCATCTTCAATGGTGCTCACCCGAACTAAGCTCAACTCTTCCTGGACACTAGGTCTCAACCCATTAATATAATGGGCCACATTTTCCTTGCTTGCTTCTAAATGGTCGATTTTGATGGAGATTTTGTAAAATTCCTCCGTATATTCTTGGATAGTTTTATTCATCTATCTTAAACCTTGCATTTTTCTTAGCAGATCCAACTCGTAATCTGCCGGAATAAACTATCTCTTTAATTTTTCTACCATTCGTTCCCATCTTGTTATCCGTTCTTTTCCTCTTCTGTTTCGTTCCAGCTGTACCCCCTTCCACCATATGCTGGCATGACCTTTTAATTTGGTTTTGGCAAATCTGACCCGCTCGGGATCTTCAACTTCTTCATACTCAAAGTATTCTTCCAGGTCATTTATCCAATCAATCAATTCCTCCGGATTCAAGTTCCCGGAATACGTGGAAACTTCTATCTTCGGCCTCTTCCCGATCTGGGATATGGCTTTGTACAGTCTGGCTTGTGCCGGATCCACAGCTTCTTCTTCTTCTTCTTCAAACTGGTTTTCTTCTTCATCTACTTCATCTTCACTATCTGCATCTCTTCTTGGTTCGTATCCTCTGTGTAGTTCTTCTTGCAGGGCCTGAACTTGCCGCTGCAAAGCTTGGAAATCTGCTGCTGCCATGCCTCTCCCACCAACGGGGTTTCTTCTTGGAGGCATCTTCCCACTTTTTCATGAGCCTTCCCACAGATCCTGGTGTGACTGCCTCACGTCCGACGATCTGTCACACACTCAGGAACTTCCGGATCTGATACCACTGATGGGGACCGGGAAATCACACAGTCAAAATATTCATGCTTTTCATTAATATCTTCGAAAAATTATACACACATCAAAATAAAACAGCCCGTAGGCTTTACAATGACCAAGCTCGACTTCGGTCTCTCAAACTGTACTACTTCCCGTTCTCCGGTCCCCCTCCACTATTACCAAAATTCCCATTTTTAATGAGGTCTCGGTCCTCTAGGCAATTAATGCCCCCGCCTAAAACAAATTTCAAATTCTAATTTTCCCCCTCGGCCGAGTTTTCAAAATTTTCTGCCATAAATGGGCAACTGCCCGATCCGCCATGAAGTTTACATTAATGGCCTCCCTTAACCTGCACCCACCATTTTGTTCTGACTGTCCCTCAGGAACTGCAACTGTCACCTTGTCAGAAAAAAAAAATCTCCTTAAGATAGTCATCCTTGTTTAATACACGCGGCTATTATCTCCATTTTAATATACGTGGCCCTCATCTTTGTTTTAAATGCACGTAACTGTCCGCGTGTTTAATTCGACTATGCCTTCTTCTTGCCGCAATATATTTCATACACATGCCCTTCACAACTGTCTTGATACACGTGGTTGTCCACGTGTCAATTTCGGCCTTGCCTGGCCGTCCGCTTATAAACTTCGCCCTGTCTTCTTATTGGTCGCGATATCGTGATAGGTCACGAAATCACGACATGTCACGATATCACGACCAAAAGTGCCTTCCCCTGCCAAAGCCCCTTTGGGGTCATGATTTCGTGACATGTCACAAAATTGTGACATGTCACGATTTCGTGACCCCCTTGTATTTGCCTTGCTGAAGCTCCTTGGGGTCACGATTTTGTGACATGTTACGAAATCACGACATGTCGTGATTTCATGACATGTCACGAAATCATGACATGTCACGATTTTGTGACCCCCCCCTCTGCCTTCTCTTTGTCGAACCTTGCCTTGCTTTGTAACAGCTTTGGAAGCTGTTTCGAGTCCATGCCACATGGCAGCTTTTCACTGGTCGCGATATCGTGATGGGACTTCCCCCTCGCCTTAGTCTTTGCAATACCGTCGCGATATCACGATGTCGCGATATCGCAACATCGTGATATCACGATGAAAACTTTCCTCTGGCCTCTGCCTTCAAACTTGTCGTGATATCATGACAAAAACTTCCCTCTGCCTTGTTGCTGCTTTTGGGGTCACGATTTCGTGACCCCCCCCCAAACTTGGCCTTTGAACATAAAATAAATTGCTTAGAAAATCCGATTGCTGCCAGATTGTCCTGCTGTCACCGGATGCTCCTGCATCACTCTTTCTTTTAGTGCTTGGTCTCACTTAAATTTACTTAGCATTTTATATCCTTATAAGATGACACTTCACCTCATCTCCCTTTGGTTGTGTATGGTACAAACATTTTATATCATCAATGGTAGTGTAGATGATTAATCTCAAATCAATACTTGTATTCCTTAATGGCGATTGCATTGCTTTATGACTCTTACACTCCTTTGTAATGCTAGCAATCCTTGGTAACACTTGGACTTCTTGATGGCACTTGGATTCCTCAATGGCACTTGGTGCTTGCAGATGCTATTGTGCTCCTTGGTGGTGCTTGGAATTCTCGATGGTGCTCCTTGGTGGTTCTTGAACTCCTTAGTAGCGCTTCTTGGTGGTGCTTGAATTTTGTAATGCTTGATGCTTGCTATGTTCAACTCGTAGTGCTTATGGAGATTCTCCCCCATGCTTATGCTATATTTTTTTATTCCTCTTAGTGTTGTCTCATATTTGTTGTTTATTTTGCATGTGCAAATTATTCACTAGATCATATAGATATATTTAAAACCATTTACATTGCACTATAATGATGTTACTCTACTCTTATTTCCTACATTCTTGCACACTTGAATCTTGCTGCATTTCATCACAATTTTGTGATATGATTTTAGTGTTATTTCCAACATTAAAAACTTGTTGCTCAATCCTTTATATATATTTTGTTGCCTCTATTTGTATGTTGTCCTATTCCAAATTTGTAGCTTTTCCTTGATCAAATCTATAGAGATATTCTATCTCTATTTATCCTTTCACAAACTTACTATCCTTGAATATTGCTTTCCAAATGTTGCCTAGTCTTTTTTGATACTCTCTTTATGTATTCAAATCTTGTTGTCTTGAAGTTTTCAACTTGTCTTTTTCTATAAGGACCAATCTCCAATTTGCTCGGGTCTCTTATTTATCTCTAAATTCTATGGCTTCTACGGGATATCTTTCCTTGGATCTACTATCTCTACCAATTCTGGGACTTCTTTCCCCGGGTCTCCTCTATTTCTATTGGTTATGGGACCTATTTCCTTGGGTCTCCTATTTCTACCAATTTTAGAACTTCTTTCCTCCTATCTTCTCTATTTTTGTAAGCTATAGGACCTCTTTTCTTAGGTATCCTATTTTTGCTTTCTATAGGATCTCTTTTCTCATGCCTCCTCTATCTCTATCTATTATCTTCTATGGTATCTCTTTCAATGTATCTCCTATCTCTTCAATGAGACCTCTTTTAATGGGTCTCCTTTATTTTATTTCAACATTAAGGTCTATCTTCAAGACCTAAAACTAACCTTATAGATTGCCTTCTATTATGAATAGATTTTTTGAAATAGATTAACTCAATCTATCTTATCAAGATCTATTTCCTAATGACCTAAATTTTTTTATTAATATCTATATTTGAGACTTACCTACAACTCAAATTTATACTTGTATGAGGAAAGATCATGATCTTCAAGCAATCGAAGATGACATTCTTCTCTATATGTTGTAGGAAGATTCTCAAATTTTGAAGATTAATTTTCATTATAGTAAATCTTAGATAGCTTTTTCTAGAATTACTACTACATTCAAATTATTTGAAGTAGAATTACAATGACCAACTTTTCACCTAAGTTGGTTCTTTTTAAATTAATAACAATGTTATCTATTTTCTTGAATGACCAACTTTCATCTTGAGTTGGTTTCTCAAAATATGAAACTTATTCTTCACTGGTTATTCTTCAACCTAGTGGAAATGCCCTTTGCTTCATTGGTTTTTCTTCAACCTAGTGGTTAAACTTCTTTTCACCGATTTTTCTTCAACCTAGTGGTAAAACTTCTTTTCATCGTTTTTTCTTCAACCTAGTGGTAAAACTTATCTTCACTAGTTTTTCCTGCCAGTGGTAATATCCTTAGCTTTACTTGTTTTTTTCAATTCAATGGAAATACCTTCCTTCACTGTAGTTTATTACCTAGTGGTAATATTTTTAACTTTACTAGTTTTTCTTCAACTTAGTGAATTTGACTGGATTTACTTACCTAGTGATAATATCCTTAAATTTTACAAACCTGTACAAGTAACCTTGTTGTGGCTTTGATACCACTATTAGATTTTGATGCTATAAAACATAATATGAAGTTCATAAGAAAATAATCATAGGATTGAATATAATAAAGTTACAATATAATAAACCCAATAAAGATAATGTAACAAAGATAAATGAGCCAACTAATATGTATTATCAAGGCTTAATAATATACCAAATAACATTCAATAATATGTGTAGACACCTAAAACATGTCATGTTTAGGGAGACTACTCACATAGGCACACTCATAGGTCATGTGACTAAACCTTAGGACTTTCCAAGTATCAAAAGTGGTTATGCCACTCATCTAAGGCATTTTTCAGCCCATCCAAGCATGGTCGCTATGGACTAGAGTGGCTGGATTCTGGCCGCTAAAGCTCAGAGTGGAAAAACCTTAGCCACTGCATATGATAGTGGATAAACTTTAAAATACATTTTACCACCAATCTAGCCTAATATCGGGTGGAACTAGCAGTTTACATGCAATAAGGTTGAGCGGGGACAACTTTACATTCCTCCTCACATCCAGTCTACACGAAAGACTCAATTCCAGATTTAGACATCAGTTAACTACCCCTCAAGGGTAGACAAAGGCAAAAATTCTCATGCCAACGTCCAGTGTGCATGCAAAAAAAGTAATCCTAGGGTTTTGAAATTGACCTAGAATTTCAAACACTTTATAAGGATCAAACCTAAAGGTACTAGGGGACCTTCTTTGATCAATTTATGGACCTTCTTGGAATTTATTTTGTGAATCAAGAAAGAAAGAACATCACATACTTGGAGAGCATCCCTTGGAGATCATTTTTATAGTGAAGCCCTATCGAATTGGAGAGTGAATCTAAGCACCCTTGAGGAGCAACGAAGTGCTAGCCAAAATGAGAGGTAATCATCCATGCACACACATTAATCATTTAACATTAGTAGCAGAATTAAGCCCATAACCTTTGGATAATAGAGACAAATTTCACCTTAACAGTCGTTGTCTTGGACATTGGCCCATGACCTAGTCTAGGATTTAGGTGTAAGTTTCTTTTATTATGCTTTCTTCATGTTTTTGTATCATTAGCATAAGCTTTAATTTATTTATTGGTATTCATAGCACTAGTTTCATTACAATTGTTTTCATTATGCTAACATCCTCATCTAGGGATGCAATCTCGGATATCTAAGCATGTATTGTTGCTTCATTGATTGCAGGGCTACAGGTTCATCAGACAAATCTACAACATACAAAAGTTAGAGGATCCCTCTAGGAATCAGACTTGGAGAAGGAGGCATCTGTAAGCCCTCATACAGCTCTGTGTGCGTCACTGGGAATCCTAGAAAAGTGCATCTCCCTTTGTGAGGGGATATTTTATACATCTGCTACCCTATTTTTGTAAAATCATGTATCAAATAAAGGGTATCCCATAGAGGGATTTATATGTAATTGGATCTTGAAAATATCAATACAAAGCATTCATTCGTTTACTTCTTCGTATTTTGGCTATGCCTTTCTTTTATGATTTTTCATTTAATGCATGTTAAACGTTAAAAGATATAATAATAATAATTGCAAATAGAGTGAGTGGACGATGCGTTGCTTCCCTGGAGTCACTACATATGGTGATCACAGTGGGATCCCCACCCAGTTTTAATTTTTTGCCACTTTACTAATCCATGTTTTTGTGTGCAGGTTTATCCGATCTGGTCTACAATGGCCAGATATTAGCCGCTCTAGTCTACAATGGCTAGGAGTTAGCCACTGTGGTCTATAGCGGCCAAAAATCAACCTCTCTGGTCGACAGTGGCCAAAATTGGAGTGCAACAGAGGTCAAAATATTGATGCTCTGAGCTGGATTATAGGTTGGTACAAATTTTTTATCTACTTCTATTTTTCAAAAATAGTAAACATTAGGACACATTTTGATTTGGGAAATCAAGGAATGGAAAGGAAAGAACTTGCATCTTGTGCATCTTAGAGTTTTTTAGATTTCCACTAGGCGTTGCTAGGAACAATGACTTATGCTTGTAAAGTATGCCCTAGAATCCAGCGTGCTAGAAGTTGTGTGTTGGTTTGCTTGCTTGAGGCCCTGATAGAGGTCATATTTGAACAAGATAGAGTGCATCCATGAATATCATACTAGTTATGCATATTTCTTAAAAGTGAAACATAATTCATATCAGTCATATAGGAAAGAGTCATTTCTGTTGTATGATGCATTTTATTTTATGTAAAATTAAAATGAACCCCACACACACACGCATGTTTTAAACATTGGAGAGTTGTATTTCATCACCAACCTTCAATTCAGTATGATGACATTGGCATTCATCTCCTTCCACCGGCTTGCCCCCTAGATCTTCTTAGAACGAAATTGGAAACTTCTTTATAGTGGTACTAAGTTACTCATGTTCAAAATATCTCCCACTATTGGAACAATTGGTTGAGAGTGGAAGAGCTAGGCGACCCCCCCAATGGGATTTATGTGGTGTACCCTCATCTCTTTTTGAGAAAATCATGTTTGGCATGGGTGTTATTGATTACCACTAGGGATGAGTCTTCTTATTCTAAATCCAAAACAAGAGCAAGAAACAACAAGAACAAAACATCAAAGACACATCCAATAGTTTAGGGCACACATAAATTGGTAATCAAGATAAACACTTGTCTGATATTGTTTGGTTACATCTAAAATTACAATCTAAAGAACTAATTCACAAGCACAATGGTCAAAACCAAAAGTAAACATCCTTAGTCCAATACCAAGGGAGAATCTGAAGCAACACATGCTCATAAAATAGTGAGACATAGTTCTACAAGTCTATGGGGTGATAATTCAACCCTTGGGGGCTCTCCTCGAGAAACCCCAAATTGAGAGTCAAAAAATGGAACTAAGTCACAACAAAACAAAGAGGCCTCATGGCCATCATCATCAAGGAGACATGAGGAAGCCTTAAGGTCTTCCTCTAAACACATAAACTTCTTAAAGACATGAGGAGGCTTCAAGGGCTTCCTCCCCACATGGACATAAGAAGGGTTCTAGAACCCGTTATTCATGCAAGGATGATGAGGTTTCCCCATATCCATCCTCATGGAGGGTAGATAGGGCTATAAAGCCTCATCACTAAAAAGACACACCAGAGTCACAACACCTCAAACTTCATATGAGACATTGAGAACAAGTCTACCTACTGAAGGGCAAGAAACTAGAGCCACATCTAGTCATAGACATCAAACAGAAGATACCTTTCACACAAGAGGAATGATTCCAATAGACCATGACCTCATTAGATTAAATAGCACCCCAAGGGACCAGCCATGGAAAACAAGACAGTTAGATAAGTTGGATCAATTGCATCCGAGGCCACCTCCCAGAACTATAGCCACAAAAAATTTTGTATTTGGGAGTTCACGAACTGTTACTTCTAAACACACCTCTCAATATGGGGATGCTTCAGAATAATTCTGCAAGTCTCATGTAGAGTCTGACTATATAGATACTTATCAACACATGGAAAAAAATATAGTAGCTAGCAAGAGCAAAGAAACTGTAGAGACCTCTTTGAGGAATCTGTGAATTAAAACTACAAGAACAGAATCAGACAAACCTGAGTCCTCTTCAACAACACAATTTGACTGCATGCGACGATTAGAAAATGAAATATGCAAATAGAGAGCTAGTAGAGGCTCTTGAGCATGAAAAAAAAAGAGAAAGGATTTTGTGTTGACATGAGCAGCATCTGAGGGAATAAGCTGAGCAACTAGCTCACATCAATTTACAAGCCAATGGCAATGATCATCAAAGAGATAAATATGTCGACTCACCAAGAGAGGGCATAATAGATAACAAGAGATCCCACAATGAAACCACCACTCAAATCATGAGCAACATCAAACTGGTGGGGAAAGGGTAAACTTGATAAATCAAGATCAAACACATCTTGAATCCCCTCATATGGGAAAGAGAATAGAATGAGTCAAATGCACATAGAGTTACCTCCATTACCACCATGAGGGGACCTCCAAGAAGAGGAACTTCTCACCTCAAAGTTATTCCAAGCACTTGATAAAAATATGTCCTTTGAGAAACAAGAAACGACAGGGAACCAACCAATGTTGAGTAAAATACACAACCAACCATTATGCTTGTCGGTCCCTAGCCCTACCTATCCTAAGCATTTTGAGATGCCTAGGTTAGAAAATTTTAAGGGTGAAGAGGATGCACAAGAGCATGTCACCAATTTCATCAATGCATATTTTCATCTTGAAGACAACAATGCCCTTATGCTAAGGACTTTCATTATGACATTTGTGGGTGCTGCCACTCAATGGTTCAACCAACTGCCCAAGCACAACATATCCAGTTTTGAAAACTAGTAAATGTATTTCTAAAGCGTTTCTCCTTTGGTGCCAAAATAAAGGTGAACCTTTCAGACTTGGCTAACTTAAAATATTATGACGATGAGCCAGTGATGGAATATGGGGATAGATGGATAAAATTCATGGAAAAATTATCATTCTTTGTCCCCATAGAAGAAATCGTCCGCATGTTCACCAAGAGTTGTTCTAAACACATTTCCCTCTTGCTACAAATTCAAAAATATTTATCTTTTGAGGGAGCCTTGGCACAGGCCAAACTCATTGAGGACATAAAAGTAGATGAGGGAACCATTAAGCTCCAAAATAATGAGTGGAAAAAAATGGTAAAAATGACAAACACAAGCAGAAATAGGCCAACCCGGCTCCAGTTAATCAAGTAGTATTGGCTGCACCTAAGGATGGGGCTGCGTAGCAACCCCATAATTACCAAGAACAACCCCTACCAACCAATTATGATCAAAAGAAAAATTAGGGGAAAAAAAGAGAATGCAAGCCACCTCGCTATTTTACACCTCTATTAGATTCAATGCTTTTAACCAATTGAGTGAGGTTGGAAAAATTAGATTTCTTGATATACCTATCATAGATCCCAACCATCCTAAGCCAAAAGGATATAGGGAAGATCAATTTTACCCTTATCATAGGATACTGAGGCATAATATTGAGGTTTGCATTGGTTTTAAACATCAGGTGCAAAACATGATTGAGGCGGAAGAACTTAAAGTTGACAACCCATTTATGCTTGATAACAGAGATATGGGCATATACAAAAACCCACTGCCCAACCATGAGGTCCCTAGAGGGCAAGGTGCCCAAGTCAATTAGGATCGAGTTGATACACCTACCCATGGGTGCGTTGGGATGGTTGAAATTATCAATATAGCTACCAGGACTAGATGATATGGTCAATCACAACCTCCCACAACCCCTATTAATGTCCTAGCTACACCTAGGTAGAGGTAGGGTTAGAACAACCTTCTAGGTACACCAACCTGACTTGTGGTAATTGTTCGAAGTAGATTAGAGAAAAATTTACAAATGACTCTAGCCAATCTATCTATCTATGAGCTCATACAACAGTCCCCAAAGCAGAGGGAAAATTTAATGGAGATTTTGAGATCAATTGAGCTCTAACCACAAGATCCCAATGCATTCATGCATTTTGTAGGACAAGTAAAAGAGTGTTAGGAACCTGTAATTTTATTCTATGATCATGAGATTAAGACAATGCCTATTGCCTTACCAAACCCTCTACTGCACATTTTTGCATTAATTAATGATTTACCTTTCAAGCAGGTCTTGATCGATATAGGTTCGTCAATCAAAATCATCACAACTACAAAAATAGAACACCTTAAGATCTCTAAGTCAAATATCGTTCCAAGAGCCTACACATTAAGACCTTTCAATGATGCTTTATGCAATACTGTGGGAATGATAGTAATACCCATCAAAGTGGGGCATAAGACCATCCCTATGATGTGTAATGTCTTGGAAGGGACCATGCAATACAACATCCTCTTAGGGCACCCTTGGATAAGAGATATGAACTATTTTCCTTCAATTTTAAACCAATGTGTCAAGTATGTGCATGATGACAAAGTCTATGTGGTGTTGGCCAATGAAGAGCCATTCAAGTATGTCCATAAGGTGGATTTTCTAGGAAAACTTGTGATTCCTTCTACCCACCTGTATGTAGGACCTTCATCTCCAACTATGCAACCAGATAACAGAGACAGAGGGGTATGAAAAGACCCATCAATATCATCACCTCATATTGCATCCAAAATGACTATTGCTTCTAACAGACCATCAACATCTAAATCAAAAGAAAATCAGAAGCTAAAGGTGCCTTTAGTTGAGAAAGGAAATCCCAAGGAAGCGCTAACCATAGCCATCAACAAAATTCTATGTCCAATGGAAGAAGAAGATCTCCAAGATCAAACTGAAGAGATACTAGAACCTGCTTTGCTAGTGTCATCTGTAGGATCATCTACATCACATGAGATAATACACTTGGCAAGCACATGGATAGGAGATTATCTTGTATAGAACATAACATTCATGCCCATCATAGAGTCTGCATAGGACATGATATGGCCAAAAGACCTAAGAATGCCAGTGGGAATAGTGGTTCCTCTTGGAATCCCTCCCAACTAGACCAACTTTGTCTATGCTGGCCTGGAATATGCCCATAAGTCTACAAATATAGAAGAGGACAATGATGAACTATTCACTGTTAATGTTTGTTACCTCTCTAATCCCGAGTTTGATCTAAGCTACTTTGAACGTTGCCATTGGCATGACTATGGTCTTGGTATATATGATCAAGGGCGTAGGCGGCCATTCGAGCCGCAATACCAGCTTCCCTCTGATAGGTTTGGGTTAGACTATCATATCAAAGGTCAAGATGACTCTCTAGTAGAAACCTTGAATAGGTTAAGCTTGGGGTTAGGAGAAGACATTGATTTTATTCCTTATCATCCACCAAGTACAAGATATTCGACCAACAGATAAGTGGTCGTGGTAAAAATACCACCACCAAAAGTTTATCACACAAACTCCACAAATGATGCCACCCCAATAGGGTACAACTTATGGGATGGTGAGTGAGAAGGAAATAGATATGAGGTAAGAGATGATGAAGAGAAAATAGGCTTAGCCTATCATGGGCCTCACTATTTACAAATACTTACCTGGTCCATCCACAACGAGAGTGGATACATATCGGATGAAAGCAACTATGAGTCAGAGGACTCAATAGAAAGAGCCTATCTAGGGCTAAGGCAATGGCCCCATAACTTGGGATAACATACTAATGCAAATGGTATCTTCATAAATGACAAAGAATATGAAGATGAAATAGAAATGTCCTACTTGGGGTCGAGACACGTACCCCTTGTCTTAGGGCCACATACCAATGCTAATGGATTTTGGATAAGTTATGATGAATTTGAGGATGAGACTGAGATGGCTTATCTTGGGCCTCACCACTTAAAACAAGTCAACATGTTGGTCGAAAGAGAAGTGACACTCTGTGCCATAGACCCAAAATTATGGTTTTTGGGGAGACCTATCGACTTAAATGCCATTTACCGTGTGACCAATCCCCCTCTGCCTACATTTAGGAAGCTCTTAGAACCCAATGATCCTATTATCCAGCCTACTCATGGGCTAGATCCAGAGATTCCTCTTCCTCAAGAGCCTCATCATGAGTATGGAGGAGAAACCTCTGACACAATATTTCACCCATGTGGTCCTGGAGATTTCATTCCATCCATCAATACAATCTCCATTTATTTGGCCACTCCACTTCATAACCTGACAAATCCTACTAAACCACTATGTATTGACACAAAGGCTATTGATTGGAATCGTGCTGATTTACCCATAGAGACTGAAGATCTTTTCTATAATGAAGAGGTGTTACAACCATTTCATTTTGCATCAGGTTCTACATATGACGTATTCCATGCCGATTTGGATCCTGACTCAGTAGGACCTAATATCGTCGATGACATTAATTTGATACCCATGCCTCATCAGTTGGAGGATGGGTCACATATGGCTATAGAAATGAATTTCGATATGGATATTAGTGATGATCCTAACCAACCAAAGAAAGTCAAGTTTGGAGAAAGTCTGTCTCCAGAGGAACAAACCATCATAATTCCTCTCCTTAAAGAGAGGCCAAATATTTTAGCTTGGACCTACAAAGACCTGCCAGGGATTGATTCAAAGTTAGTTGTTCACAATATTTAATTGGATCCCATGAATAAATCTGTCAAGCAAAAGTTGAGGAAAATGCATCCAACCGTCACTTTGATGGTGAAGAACGAGTTACAAAAACTATTGGATGTGATTTTTATAGTTCCCATCGATTATCCCGAATGGGTTTTGAACATGGTGCCTATGGGAAAACCAGATGGAAGAGTCTGCATTTGCATAGATTTTAGAGACTTGAATAAGGCAATTCCAAAGGACTCATTCCCATTGCCAAACATACATGTTCTTGTTCATGCCACTGCAGGTCATGAGATGCTCTCCCTAATGGATGGGTTTTTTTGGATACAATCAAATCTGGATCAAAACTGAAGACCAACACAAGACTGCTTTCATTACTCCATGGGGGACATTCGGTTATAAGGTAATGCCATACGACCTAAAGAATGCTAGTGCTATGTATCAGAGGGCCATGACATACATCTTTCATGACTACATGCACACAATCCTAGAAGAATATATGGATGACTTGTTGGCTAAGTATTTAGTGCGACAAGAGCACGCTAGAATCCTTACAAAGATCTTCGATCACCTCATTGAGCACAACATCAGATTGAACCCTAATAAGTGCGTGTTTGGTGTGACTTCTAGTAAGCTCTTAGGTTTCATAATTTTTAAGAGGGGCATCGAGGTTGATACTACAAAGGTAAAGGCTATAATGGAAATGGCCACCCCTACCAACATTAGGGAGTTAAGGAGCCCACAAGGCAAGGTAGCATCCATAAAATGGTTCATTGCTCAATTATCAGATAAGTGTCGACCCATGAACTGGTTGTTATGCAAGGACATCCCATTTCATTGGGATGAAGAATGCCAAAAAGCCTTTGTAGAGATCAAAATTTACCTAGCAACATCGCCAATATTGGCTCCACCAAGGCCAGAGGTACCATTTTTACTATACATATCGACTAATGATTTTGCTTTGGGTACCATTTTGGCCCAAAATAATGCACAAGACAAAGAGCAATTTTGTATATTACATCAGTTGCACCTTGGTGAGTTATGAGCTAGGATATACGTATGTAGAAAAGTTGTTCTTAGCAGTGGTCTTTGCAACTAGAAATTTGTGACACTACATGTTGAGCCATACGACCTACGTTATATTGAAACAAAATCCTTTGCAGTATATGATGAACAAGACCTATCACAATACATGTACTGCAAAGTGGATCATGCTATTTATGGAATTTGATCTAGAGTTCATAAGCTAGAAGTCCATCAAGGGATAAGTCATAGCAGATCAATTAGTAGAGGCACCTCTTCAGGATAACAAGCCTCTCATCATAGATTTTCCTGATGATGTGGTCTTCACATTATCAGATCCACCCAAACTCTAAGAACCTAAAAAATAAAGAGACATGGCATTATTCTTTGATGGTTCAAAGTGTGAGCAAGGGGACGGATCAGGGATAGTCTTTATCACACCGCAGGGTGCTCCATTGCCCTTATCATTCAAGCTAGACTTCCTTTGCATGAAAAATAACACAGAGTATGAGGCCCTAATCTTGGGACTCCAAGCAACTGTAGCAATGGGCATTAAAATATTGAATATATTGGGTGACTCTTTGCTCAGTTAAAGGATTGTTCCAATGTAGGTTCCCACTCCTGAAAGCTTACAAGGAGCTTGTTGACACTTACCTAGCCCAACTAGAATGGTATGACATCGAGGCAATCTATCGTACGTAAAATAGATTTTTAGACACCATGGAATCTTCAGGATCATTAATACCTTAAAATACGTCTGCTGATTTCACAACTATTCATGTCAAGGTGCTCACATACTCAACAATACAACGTGAGGCTATTGACAACCTAGAGTCAGTCAACATGATTCAGATCGAACCTAATCAGGATTGGTCCTTTAGAGCTAGGGATTTCTTGCAAATGATACCTTGGGAATCCTTGATCTCTTAAGGTCCTACAGAGTGTGGTACGACCATTCACCATAGGTTTGTTTCTCAATCCGTGTTCACAAGTTTTGGACCACAGGAGGAGTGATGCACCTTGCTAGAGCCATAACTTGTGAACCGTACGCCCGTTGGCCTTGAAATTTAACAGGTGGTTCTACATGTGTGTTATACATTAGGAAAATATTTTATTGGCCTAAATCTCCAAAAAATATGTTTTCGGGACCTAACTCCTCCATCTAGTGTCCTAAAATTAGCTTTTAGAATAGGTTCCCAAGTTTTTTGGGTTTTTTTGAATGTTAGAAGTTTATTATCTTTTGTTATACCTTAAGTTGAGACCTAATATTTTAAATTAAGGTTTATTATTGTAAGAGGGATGTGTGCACCGAATTTGGGTGCAATATGACTCATTTCTATTTTTAGCAATTTTTAGAAAAAAGACGTTTTTAGGGTTTCTTTGGTTTTTGGTTGCTATATGATGGATTGTAATCTTTTGGAGAAGGGGTGTGAATTAAGGAATGATAAGAATATTGATTTGTAGGTTTCTTCCATTATATCACATTTGTGTTATGTGATTGGAGTCCATTTTGTTGGTCTCTTGTAGTTGAGTTTACACCATTTGGTATCAAAGCGGGTGTGATCTCACTAGTGAAGGGAAGATGCCACCTAGAAGATATGCCCAGATGAATAGGCAGATCAAGGATCTGAATGCAAAAATAGCATGGCTGACTAGTGTGATTGATCACATGGGATAGAGACATCCCAAGGTGCGTGCAAATCAAGGATTTGATGATGAAAACGTACCTAAGGAATGTGGATCTGAGGTCCATGCAAAAGCAGAACTAGAGGGTCCAGAGGAAGAAGGGCATGATTTTGAAAATTTGTTGGTATGAGCTCTAGAGGGCCTTAAGGAGAATTGAGATGGGATCAATATCAAGGTTCTTGAGTATGTTGGTGGGTTGAAACTAGAGGAGTTGATCGATTGGATAAATAGCCTAGAAAAATATTTTAAATGGAGTAACCTTGTTGAAGAGAAGAATGTTAAGCTTGCATGCATAAAGTTGAAGGGACATGCATTAATTTTATTGGATCATTTATAGACTACACGATAGAGGAATGGAAAGGAAAAGATCAGGGATTGGACAAAGATGAAGAAGTTACAAGAAAAATTTATACCTGTAGACTACTCCCAAACCCTATTTTGTAGATTTTAGAATCTCCAACAAAAGGATCAAAGCATTGAGGACTATACTAATGAATTCTAAAAGCTATCCATTCAAGTGGAGCACAATGAGATAGAGGACCAAAAGGCTTCCAGGTATGTAAATGGCCTAAGTTTTGTTGTCTAAGATGAGATGAGCATGCATCACACTCTTACAGTGGAGGATGCGTATCAAATTGAAAAGGGTTAATAGAAGAGGTAATAAGGGATTCACACCCTCTTCAGGTCGAGGTCAAAGTGGATCTAATTTTCTCAAGGGATAATCCTTAATACCTGCTAAACAAGAATAATATGGGTAGAATATGAGAGAAAGAGGATACCAACGAGGTAGAGGTTACGGTGGTGGATGAAATGGGAATGATCCTAGAAGGTCATATACATATTATGGATGTGGTGAGGAGGGTCACAGATCATTTGAGTGTCCCCAACATGATGTCCAAGAAAGGGGTCAAGGAGGACAAGGAAGGATCAATCTGGTTGATATGGAATAACAAGATGAGGATGAAGTTTTTGCTAACATGGGGGAATCACTTATGATAAGGAGGACATTGATTGTTCCTAAGAAAGATAAGGTGCAGATCAAAGCAAAGGGGCAGACCATAGATGGTGATGATTCTATACTATGAATGAACATATTTTGAACAAGGTGTACATTAGGAGGGAAGGTATGTAACATTTTATTGATGGTGGTAGCTGTGAGAATATGGTGTCAAATTTCATGGTTGATAAAATGAACCTGGAATGCGAAAAGCATCCTTATCCATATCGCATCTCATGGGTTAAGAAGGGGAATGAGGTAATAGTAAATTAGAGGTGTTTAATTAAATTTTCAATTGGGAGCACTTACAAGGATGAAGTGTGGTGTGATGTGATCTCGATGGATGCATGTCACATTATGTTGGGAAGACCTTGGCAATACGACATGGATACTAGACATAATGGGATAAAGAATACTTACACATTCTAGAAGGATGGTGTAAAGGTAGTTCTTGTACCTCTAAAGGAGGATGGGCTGAGTGAGAGCTTTTTGACAATAAAGGAGTTTCTTTCAGAGATCAAGGATGCTAGATTTTTTTATGCATTAATAGCTAGGAAGCTAGAAAAAGAGGAAGTGGTTATACCTACAGTAGCAACTAAGTTGCTAAGTGAATATAAATATGTCACACCAGAATAGTTACTAGATGGGCTACCACCAAAGAGGGATATCCAACATCACATGGATTTGATTCCAGGATCAGCACTCCCAAATCAGGCAGCTTATCGGTTGAACCCAACACAAAATGCAAAGTTGAGTAGGCAAGTGACAGAGTTGATAAATAAGGGACTAGTTAGGGAGAGTATGAGTCCATGTGCGACTCCAACATTACTAATCCCAAAGAAATATGGTTACTGGTGGATGTGTGTGGATAGTAGAGCCATAAACAATATCACAATAAAGTATCGATATCCTATGTTGAGAGTAGATGACATGATGGATGGATTTGCTGGAGCTAAATACTTCAGTAAAATTGATCTGCGGAGTGGCTACTACCAGATTAGGATTAGATAAGGGGATGAACGAAAGAAAGCTTTTAAGACAAAATATGGGTTGTACAAGTATATGGTGATGACATTTGGGTTATCTAATGCACCCAATATATTTATGAGGTTGATGAACAAAGTACTACGGGAATATAATGGTAAGTTTGTGGTTGTGTATTTTGATGATATTTTGATTTATAGTAAAAGTGAAGAAGAGCATTTGTTACACCTAAAATTAGTGTTAGACATGCTCAAGAAGGAGAAATTGTATGTCAACTTGAAGAAATGTAGATTTATTTAGGATAGTTTAGTGTTTTTAGGATTTGTAATCTCAAGAGATGGCATGAGGATGGATGACGAGAAAGTGAAGGTGATTCTAGAATGGCCTCTTCCACAAACTATAACAGAATTAAGGAGCTTTCATGGCCTAGCTACCTTTTACATAAAGTTCATTAGGAGCTTCAATAGTATAGTTGCCCCTATAACTGAGTGTACACAGGGGAAAGAGTTTGTATGGACTATGATAGCAACAGAGAGTTTTGAACTCTTGAAAAAGAAGGTGTCAAAAGACCCTGTTCTCATGTTACCAGATTTTAGTAAGGTGTTTGAGGTTGATTGTGATGCCTCATTTGTTGGAATTGGTGGTGTCTTAAGTCAAGAGGGCCGACCTGTAGCATTTTTCAATGAGAAGATGAATGATGCAAGGAATAATTATTCTACATATGATGTGGAATTTTATGCAATTGTGCAAGCATTGCAACATTGGAGGCACTACTTAATCTCAAAGGAGTTTGTGTTGTTTATTGATCATGAAGCATTGAGGTATGTCAATTCTCAAAAAAATTTAAATAGCAGGCATGCCAAATGGGTTTCATTTTTGCAACAGTATACATTTATCCTGAAGCACAAGTCGGGTAAACAAAATAAGGTTGTTGATGCATTGAGTAGGAGAGTCTTGTTGTTGACCACTATGGAGAATGAAGTGGTAGGATTTGAGGGGATTAAAGATATGTATGAATCTGATACCGATTTTGAGAATATTGTGCAATAATATAAAAGTGCAGTAGAGGGTGAGTCCCATACTATTTTTGAAGAGTATTTTTTATAGAATGGTTACTTGTTTAAGGGTAATAGATTATGCATTCCCAATGGCTCTATGAGAGAGAACATCTTGAGGGAATTACATAGTGGGGGTTTGGTTGGTCATTTTGGAGCAGCCAAAACTACCACTCTTGTAGAGGAGAAGTACTATTGGCTGAAAATGAAGAGAGACATAATCAAGTTTATCTCTAGATGTTGAGTATGTAAAATGGCTAAGGGACATGCACAAAATATAGGGTTGTATATGCCACTGCCAGTTCCTATAGGATCATGGACCGATATAAGTATGGATTTCGTGTTGGGGTTGCCCAAGACATAGAGGGATAAGGATTTAGTTTTTTTTGTGGTAAAAAAATTTTAAAAAATGGTGCACTTCATTGCCTTCCAAAAAACTAATGATGCAACTAGGATTGTTGTCTTATTCTTTTATGAGATTGTGCGGATGCATGGTTTTCCAAAGACTATTACTTCTGATCGGGATACTAAGTTCTTGAGTCACTTTTGGAGGGCATTGTGGAAGAATTTGAACACCAGGCTACAGTTCAGTAGTGCTTACCACCCACAGACCGATGGGTAAATAGAGGTAGTGAACAGAAGCTTGGGAAACCTCTTACGGTGCATAGTTGGAAAAAAACCAAAACAATGGGATTTAGCCTTGTCACAAGCCAAATTTGCATACAACATTTTAGTGAATAGGTGGACAGGTAAATCTCCTTTTCAAATTATTTATGGTCAAAATACTAAAGGTGTATTAGATTTGGTTGAGTTACCAATTGGAGAGAAAGTTAGTGATGATGCATAAGCATTTGCTGAGAATATCCAGAAAGTGCAAGAGTCAGCGAGGGAAAAATTGTAGAGTAGTAATGCTCACTACAAAGAGTTTGCTAATGCACATAGAAGGGTGAAAGTGTTTGAAGAGGGTGATATGGTTATGGTTCATCTTAGGAAGGAAATACTTCCTAAGGAGACGTATAACAAACTAAAACTTAAGAAAATTAGGCCATGCAGGATTTTGAATAAGATCAACAATAATGCCTATAAAGTGGAGCTGCCCGATGAATTTGATATTTCACCCATTTTTAATGTTTCTGATTTATTTTAGTATCCTAGTACTTCTGAGGATGGAAAATTACAATAGATAGTAAATTGGACATGACATATGCCTAAGAAGAAAAAATAGAGAGTTACACAGGTGCTCGATAAGAAGGTGATCACCACCAGACATGGGAGCTGCAACAGATACCTGGTTTAGTGGGAAGGATTACCATAGTCGGATAACACTTGGGTTTCAGATTCAAAGCTAAAGAAAATTGATAACCATAAGCTATAGGATTTCAATTCAGTTGAACTCATAGGAGCTGAGTTATTTTTCACCAAAGGAGAATGATGCACCTTGTTGGAGCCATAACTTGTGAACCATATGCCCGTTGGCCTTGAAATTTAATAGGTGGTTCTGCATGCGTGTTCTGCATCAGGAAAATATTTGATTGGCCTAACTCTCCAAAAATCATATTTTTGGGACCTAAATCCTCCATCTAGTGTCCCAAAATTAGCTTTTAGAATAGGTTCCCGAGTTTTTTGGGTTTTTTTGAATGTTAGAATTTTATTATATTTTGTTATACCTTAAGTTGAGACCTAATATTTTAAAGTAAGGTTCATTATTGTAAGAGGGATGTGTGCACCGAATTTGGGTGCAATCCGACTCATTTATATTTTTAGCAATTTTTAGAAAAAAAGACATTTTTAGGGTTTCTTTGGTTTTTGGTTGCTATATGATGGATTGTAATATTTTGTAGAAGGGGTGTGAATTTAGGAATGAGAAGAATATTGATTTGAATATTTCTTCCATTATATCACATTTGTTTTATGTGATTGGAGTCCATTTTTTTGATCTCTTGTAGCTGAGTTTACACCAAGGAGCATGTCGTCTTATCCATAGAGGATGTGGCTTATCAGGATTGGCTTTCCCAATTACAGGATTTATTGAAACTTGGAATGATACCACAAGGCCTGTCGCATGTCGAAATATGAGCGTTTAAAAAAATATGATAAGATACATCTTGCTAGGAGATATCCTTTATAGACGAGGTTACGATGGAATGATACTTCATTGTCTTGAGCCCCAAGAAGCATCCTGGGAAATTTTGCAAGCTCATAATGATACGTGTGGTGGTCATTTGAGTGGCATGGCCATAAGTAAGTGCATCTTGAGAATGGTTTACTATTGGCCCACTATGAAAAAATACGTATACGTTAAGTGCCAACATCATGCAAACCTCACTCACTTACCATCACAAGCTGTGCAACCCATACAGGTAGCATGAACCTTCTCGCAATGTGGACTAGAATTAGTGGGGAAGATATCACCCCCATCCTCAAGATGATACATGTTCATCATAACGACCATAGAGTATTTCACCAAATGAGTCAAAGCGATCCCCTTGACATCAACAACTGGACCTAGGATTGCAGAATTTATACTCCATAATATCATAAGTTGTTTTGGGGTCCCTTCGAAGATAATATCGGATAATGGGCCATATTTCAAGAACAAAAATGTGCATGCTTTAATGAACAAATACCATATTCAGCACAATTTTTCAACGCCCTATTATCCGCAAGCAAATGGGCAAGCAAAAGCCTCAAACAAAATAATAGTCTCCATCTTGAGGAAGATAGTGAAAGATAATCATAAGGACTGGCATTTGTAATTGCGTTTAGCATTGTGGGCATACAATACTAGTGTTTGGACGCCCATTGGGGCAACACTATTTTCAATTTTATATGGCACTAAAGCCATCATGCCCCTAGATTTGGAAATTCCAACCCTGCACGTAGCGTTGAAGGATTTCATAGATGATGGCACTGCATGGCAAGCCCACCTTGATTAGTTAACACTTCTTGATGAACATCAAGTCAATGCCTTGGAGCATCTTCACATTTATCAGGATCTCCTTGTGTGAGCTTACAATAGTAAAGTCTACTTAAGAGAATTCAAGGTTGGAGATCTCATGCTCAAAGAAAACCAACAGAACTCGAGTCTACCGTTGCACCTACAATATAAATTTATGGTAAACTGGATAGGCCCTTACATGATTTCAGAGAAGGTTAGGCCTGGGGCCTATCACCTCACATCATTGGATGTATTTGAGGAGCCTGAGCCTCTCAATATCATTCATTTGAAGATATTTTATACATAAAATACAAAAACATTCAAATATACAAAAAATACAAACAAATTCGAAAATCATAAAAATTCAAAATTCAATAAAAAATGCTCCAAGGGTATATTAGCCGCTTGGTCAAATTCAATAAAAATGCTCCAAGGGTATACCAACCACTTGGTAAAATTCAATAAAAAATGCTCTAAGGGTATACCAACCGCTTGGTCAAATTCAATCAAAAATGCTCCAAGGATATACCAGTCGCTTGGTCAAATTCAATAAAAAATGCTCCAAGGGTAAACCATACAACTTGGTCAAATTTAAATCAAAAAGGTTCTAAGGGTGTCTTCATGCCACTTGGTCAAATCCTAAAAGATCCAAAGGCACAATAAGCCCTTTGGTCAAAACACAATAAAAAATAAAAAAACAATGCAAAATTAAAAACAAAAAAATAGTTGCATTTTACATCTGCATCCATATAGTTGCATTGCATCAAACATGCATACCCATTACATTTGTATATGTTATGATTACACTCTTGCAAATGATGCCACAATTTTTATCACAACCACAAATACACAAGTCCATCATCATTCATTCATCCATGTGTGTAACTGTATTTTCAACATAACCATATCATGTTGCTGTAAGGAATAGGCTAAGGTTTTTCAGTCATTCAACCATAGATAGTGGTATTATCAGTTTTTGTGGGAAGAAACCTTGATTAGTAGAGAGTAAGTTCTAGTCATGAATGCCTTAGATATTCAGGATCTCATCACTAATTGAAACATTACAATCCTAGTTGGTATAAGGGAAATATGAAAGCTACATAAAGTGGTCTAGGTTACCTTAAGCAAAAAGGATCTTCCTTGCTTATTTCCTTGTGCAACCAATTCAAATGTGCTAAGAATTGGCAAAAGGACAAGTTCCAACCTACCCAAAAATGAGTGATTATCATCACTACATAAATCCCTTGCTTTCATTAAAACAAGCAAAAATCCCGAAACAAAGCACAAATTCAAAATCCTAGTTTCCAAAGTCATAAGTTCAAAGTACCAAAAGGTAAAAAAAAAAGCAAATAGTGATTATCATCACTACATAAGTACCTTGCTCAATAAAAAAATCAATAAAAAATAAACAGTGATTTTCATCACTAAGCATGAGCAAGTATCCCAAATGAAATGAAGAAAAGAAGGGAATGGAACTTGAATCCCTGGAATTCTCAGCATTGCATAAAATCGGAAGGTGACCCCATTACAGGTTGGTGTACAACCATGCTTGGCAATGGTGGTACCATTATGCATGATGAAATGTCTATCACAATAGCACCTTGCATTTGTGTAGACCAATGTTTGTATGTGGATGAGCTAGCTTTAGGTAACCCAAAGTTACCTAGTGGTATAGTCCAACTAAGTCCAACACAGGATAAGATGAACAATTTAGGATCCAAGATATTAGCAATGGGCTGAAAGAATCCTACCTGACATCAGAGGAAATGCTTGAGTTCTATTTGAATATATTCATTTGCACACACAGGGATAATGAGTATCTAGGTCTATGATGAAAGCCTTACGTTTTGAAAATCCTGTATGGTTAGTACATAGTTATTGATAGGATAACTAGAGTGTTTGAGTCTCAAGAAAAGCCTCCAAAATTCCTACATAGTAACAAATCATATCATTCACCACATAATCAATTTATTTATGAAATTTGCAATTAAGGGGTATTACCAAAGTAGGATAGATACCGGATGGATGTCAGAAATGATGTTCAGACGACCACTGACTACTTTATATCTTTTAATTACATAAGTTTATCAATAAATTGCATATATTCCACACCATTACATTTGACATATGAATGCCCAAATAATTAGTTCTTGTGATAAGAGTGATTATTTATGTTCATGATTGTTATACTTTCTGTGGTATCACCCATTTAGATTGATGAATCATATCATATACATCCCTTATGTTTAAAGTGATTAAAGCATATAGATTCACTTACATTAGATCAACATAATTTAGATAGTGCATGACACATTGTATATACCATATCGTACCACAAGTTAGATGCATACAATTGAATCAAAATTAAACATGCATCTAACAAAAACATTGCATCCATAAATACATAATGTCATAAAGCATCCATCCATATCTGAGATCACATCATTGCATCCACCCATATATAGAATCATAAATCCATCAGCAAATCAACTCATAATACATCACATCATGTCATAATAAGCATCTACATAAACATATACATAAGCATCCATATTGAATCCATATCATCTAACACATATATCAACTCATCATAATGCCATCATCACATCACATAAGTAAAACAAAAACATAAGCAATAAATGACACACATAATGAAGCATAATGATGTGTGTCTCAAAAAGTATCTCAAAATATGTATCTCAAAGTGCATAGATATACAAAAATACCCTAAGGCTACAGTCATAATAGGTCAGTTGACCTCAAAAATAAGAGCCTACAACATCATAAATCAAACATTGGGCCTATACCCCCTACAACACCACCCCATGTGGATGGATCATAGGTGGAGTGGTGTGAGGCAACATGCCTCTCTGTGCAAGTCTGGGTCCTCTGACTAGGCTGGATGAAAGACTGCCCAAAGGTGGAGCACCCATTGGCCTGTGAACCACCTGCACCTGTCCTCTCCCTAGGAGTGGCTCCTAGCCTCCTGATCTACATCTCAAGAGAAGCAATATGGCTTACATGACCCTCAATATTTATCTCATACTCATCTAGTAGAGTCTGCATCTACCTAATATATACCCCCAGATCTGTTCATATAGAGCCCTGAGGTGTGGAGGGATCAACAACAACCTGCATATTGGAAGTACTGCCCCCAATAGTAGCCTGAAGAGCCTATATCTGAATAGTAAGCTGCTCTATAGTAGAATCCTACTAGGTAATGATAACATCACATTGCTGTACCTAGATCTTTATCGATTGGAGCTCGACCTCTACATCAAGCAATTGTGCTCTCAATGGAGAATATATCTCCTTAGGATAAAAATCTTCATCCTCATCCTTAGGAGTTTCATGCTCCTCCACTACCACCTGCTCTTTTGGTTGACCCCATGCCTCAGTCCTGGCTTGAAACCTATGCCTCGTTGGATCTACAACATATCTACCATCATCCTCACAACCCAGACTACCATGACCATGCCACATCCAGTCACCCCACCACTATGCAAATGCATCTGTGATTCCCATAGTGACTCATGGATCAACTACTAGGGCATCCTCCTCATCAACCAACTCTGTGATATGTGGGGTAGGGAGGTCTCTCTCTGCTTCGGTGTGCCTATAATAAGAAGGGGATAAGTGGCAAATCCTACTATAAACCATACTGAAAAAGAAATCAAGAGTAGAATAAATACTTCCTAATGCCGATTGCGGCCAATGAGCCACCGCTAGTGCCGCGTCCTAGCAGTAAAGTTGGCTGGGTCATCCCAAGCTGGGCACTCATAATATGGGTGTCACATGATAGCTTCGACCCGTAGCCCTGTAAAAGTAGCAGTATAATGGGGGAGCTCCCCCACATTAGGATGGCTCTTGCACTCCTTGCGCTCTTGAGCCCACCTGGAATCATAGAACTCCATCTTAACATCAATGACTATAATATTAATGAGGAGTCCTCTAGGATAATCCATGCCGATGTGATCCCATCCCAATACCTAAAGGAGCAAGCTACAACCAATACTAACATGGCCCCACCAACGGATGTGATACAACTCATCATAACATTATGCTAGAAGGGACCTCCCCCATGCATAAATGATGGGCTCATTGCTGTCAAATAAATCCTGAACCATTGCAAGGAGGTTCCACAGGAACCTCAAGCCTAAGCAATCCGGGATCATAATTTTGATGATGACCATCAACAACACCACATGCCTCTTCATGAAGACATGCTTCCTATACCAACGTATAATAGATACAACTCCAGACTTGATGTCCTTGAAGGCAATCGTTGCATGCCCTCTGAAAACCCTAGCAAAAATTACATCATGATCATTAGTGGCCAAAGAGACAATGGCCACTCCATCAAAGGGGATTCAGAAAATCTTGTATACATCCTATGGTGTGATAGTCATCTCATCGGTGGGAAGGTGGAAGGTGTTCGTCCTCGGATCCCATCGGTGAACCAGGGCAGTGAGGTAGGCCTGATCCAACATAATATGGGGGCAGCTGAGTGACATACTTTAGTCCATGGGCCTTAAGCCAAGTCTAGTCTGTATCATCTAGGAGTGGGAGAAGATCATTAAGGAGCTTTGGGTCTCAAGCCCGAGCAGTGAGAATCTAAGAGTAAAAGTCAAAGACATAACTACAATGCATCTAAGGCATGAATCACAATAAAGCATGAAGAGCGATGCAAATAATGATAGGCTACTCTAAAGTCTAGGTGAAAAGAGCAATAAATGCACCTAATCATGCAACAAATTTCAGAAAAGCAATTCAAAATTTCAAAAAATTAAATTAATCACTTCAAAATTCAAAAATCAAATCAAAAATTAAAAAAATTGCCTAAGTATTTCTAGTCGCTATCGTCTACGACGACCAAAAATTGGTCACTGAAGAAGGAAGCGTCCAAGCCTCCAACGGTCAAATTTTTGATCGTTGAAGATCAAATCGGCTACTATCATCGATAGTGGCCAAGTTGCAGGATAAAATAGCTACTTTGAGTAGTAGTGGCCAATGAGCGATGCAACAGACATGTATGCCCTAGGCCAAAAATGACAAAAAAAACATCACTCCAAGCTGCAAATGTCACTTTCTCATCAGAGCTCTAGAAATAAAAATCACCAGATGGAAAATGAAAAGTCAAAACCCTAGATTCATTTTGTACTCCTCAAGTCACACTTCGATCGTTGCTGATGTCAGCGGCCTGAACTTCGTGACTACTCAAGGCAAAAGCATCCACAAGTAGGGACTTGGCAGCCACTGGATTTGACAGTGACTAGGAGCACAAGTGAAATAAGGAAGATTCCTTCTAGGAGGAATAGCAAAAAAATAAAATAAGCACATTTTTATGGTCCCTGATCATCATAATAATCAAAATAAAAAAAATTACATAAAAAAAATCTCGAGGAAGCTTCGTATTCAGTTACTTTATCAACTCGATGATTGCGGTTTTTTGCACTCCATGCAACTTGGTGAGATGAGTAAGTTACCATAGAGCTGCTCAAGGAAAATTGTTCATTTTAGAATTATGATGCATCACCTCAACCCTGAAGAAGACCAGGATGGTCGGACTACTCCACGGGTACGAGGGGATTATCCTAATTCTCTTATGACACCAAAAATACTGAGCCAAGTGATGCAATACAAGCATAAATAGAATCACTCATCCTAAATCCCTAAGAAGGCTATTTTTGGCTAGAACCCTCCCTGGGATAGGGATGAGTGATCATCATAAAAAAATTGAAATCACACTTGGATGGGGGTTTGCCCATTTAAAGAACAAACAACTAGAAAGGAACCAAAACTAGTCAAAGTGGTCAAGTGACTTGTCGCTTCATTCATTGTCTTTCCCTCACCAATTCATTTGTGTGAGGGGGTAGTTCAAATATTCAAATAAATCATAATCAAAGCCAACCAAAGATCACTCGATCATATTAAAATAGCGTTCCTCCTACAAATCATTGCATACAACTCTTGCAAAACTTTCCCCCATTTGCTGGGTTCATAAGCAAATATGACATCTTCAATTTGTAGCTCTTCTCCGGTCGGTTCTGTTGTAGCATCATAAAGCTAACCAATTGTATTTGAGGAATGAGTGCAAGTGGACATGTGCAAGCCCTATACTAAATTAAGCCTTCAATCAGGTTGAAGCAATAATTCAAGGATGCGTGCCATATTGCATAATTGGGCCATCCAACGTTGATCATACCAATGATCATCATACACCCTACAAACATAGTAGTCTATATTTTCACTTTACGCTGTGTTTTCCACTTAGTGCATCACAAAAAGGGGCATCTGTAGACACCTAAAACATGTCATGTTCAGGGAGACTACTCACATAGGCACACTCATAGGTCATGTGACTAAACCTTGGGACTTTACAAGTATCAAAAGTGGTTCTACCACTCATCTGAGGCATTTTTTAGCCCATCCAAGCCTGGCCACTATGGACTAGAGTGGCTGGATTCTGGCTGCTGAAGCTCAGAGTGGCCAAACCTTAGCTAATATAGATGATAATGGCTAAAATTTAAAATACATTTTACCACCAATCTAGCCTAATCTCGGGTAGAAGTGGTAGTTTGCATGCAATAAGGTCGAGCAAGGACAACTTTGCATTCTTCCTCACAACCAGTCTACATGAAAGACTCAAGTCTAGATTTAGACATCAGTTAACTACCCCTCAAGGGCAGACAAAGGCAAAAATTCTCATGCCAACATCCAATGTGCGTGCAACAAAGCAATTCTAGGGTTTTGACATTGACCTAGGGTTTGAAAACATTTATAATGAGAAAAACTAAAGGTACTAGGGGACCTTATTTGATCGATTTATGGACCTTATTGGACTTTCTTTTGTGAATCAAGAGAGAGATAACATCACATACTTGGAGAGATTCTCTTGGAGATCATTTTTATAGTGAAGCCTTGTTGGATTGGAGAGTGAATCTGAGCACCCTTGAGGAGCAATGAAGTGCTAGCCAAACTAAGAGGTAATTATCCGTGCACATACATTAATCATTTAACATTAGTAGTAGACTTAAGCCCATAGCCTTTGGATAATAGATACAGATTTCACCTTAGTGGCCGTTGTCCTGGATAGTGGCCCGTGAACTAGTCTAGGGTTTAGGTGTAAGTATCTTTTATTCTGCTTTATTCATGTTTTTGTATAATTAGCATAAGCTTTACTTTATTTATTGGTATTCATAGCACTAGTTTCATTACATTTGTTTTCATTATGCTAATAGCCTCATCCGAGGAGGCAATCTTGAACATCTAAGCGTGTGTTGTTGTTTCATTGATTGCAGGGCTACAGGTTCATCGGACAAATCTGCAACATACGAAAGGAAAAGGATCCCTCTAGGAATCAGACCTGGATAAGGAGGTATATGTAATCCCTCATACAGTTCCGTGTGTGTCATTAAGAAGCCTAGAAAAGTGCATCTCCCTTTGCGAGGGGATATTTTATACATATGCTACCTTCTTTGTGTAAAATCATGTATCAAATGAAGGGTATCCTGTAGAGGGATTTATATGTAAACAAATCTTGGAAATATCAATACAAAGTATTCATTCATTTATTTTTTCGTATTTTGGCTATGCCTTTATTTTATGCTTTTTCTTTTAATGCATGTTAAACATTAAAATATATAATAATAATAATCGCAAATAGAGTGAGTGGATGATGCACCATTTCCTCAGGGTCGCTACAGATGGTGATCACGATGGGACCCTAGATTCCAATATCTAAGCCTAGTCTCTATGGACCAGAGTGACTGGATTTTGGCCACTAAAGCTCAGAATGGCAAAACCTTAGCCATTGCAGATGACAACAACTAAAATTTAAAATGCATAATTTTGCCAATCTAGCCTAATCTCGGGTGGAAGTGGCAGTCTGCATGAAATAATGCTGAGTGGGGACAACTTTGCATTCCTCATCATAGCTAGTTTACATAAAAGACTCAAATCTAGATTTAGATATTAGTTAACTGCCCCTCAAGGGTAGACAAAGGCAAAAATTCTCATGCCAATGTCTAGTGTGCATGTAGAAAAGCAATCCTAGGGTTTTGACATTGACCTAGGGTTTCAAACGCTTTATAAGGAGCAAACCTAAAGGCACTAGGGGAGCTTATTTGATTGATTTATGGAACTTCTTGGACTTTCTTTTGTGAATCAAGAGAGAGAGAACATCACATACTTGGAGAGCTTCCCTTGGAGATCATTTTTATAGCGAAGCCCTATTGGATTGAAGAGTGAATCTGAGCACCCTTGAGGAGCAACGAAGTGCTAGCCAAACTGAGAGGTAATCATCCGTGCACATACATTAATCATTTAACATTAGTAGAAGACTTAAGCCCATAGCCTTTGGATAATAGAGATAAATTTCACCTTAGTGGCCATTGTCCTGGACAGTGGCCTGCGACCTAGTCTAGGGTTTAGGTGTAAGTTTCTTTTATTCTTCTTCCTTCATGTTTTCATATCATTAGCATAAGCTTTACTTCATTTATTGATATTAATAGCACTAGTTTTATTACAGTTGTTTTCATTATGCTAGCAGCCTCATCCAGGGAGGCAATCTTAGAAATCTAAGTGTGTGTTGTTATTTCATTGATTACAGGGCTACAAGTTCATCGAACAAATCTGCAACATACGAAAGCAAGAGGATCCCTCTAGGAATAAGACCTGGAGAAGGAGGCATTTATAAGCCCTCATACAGTTATGTGTGTGTCACTAGGAAGCCTGGAAAAGTGCATCTCCCTTTGTCAGGGGATATTTTATACATCTGCTACCCTCTTTTTGTAAAATCATGTATCAAATGAAGGGTATCTCGTTGTGGGATTTATATGTAACTAGATCTTGGAAATATCAATACAAAGCATTCATTCATTTATTTATTTGTATTTTGGCTACGCCTTTATTTTATGCTTTTTCATTTAATGCATGTTAAACGTTAAAAGATATAATAATAATAATCATAAATAGAGTGAGCGAATGGTGTGCTGCTTACCCAGGGTCGCTACAATATAATGAAATATAAATGTAAAGCCTGAAACATACACAATAATATCACGTACAATACTAGTTTCTCAGATGTATGCAAACTTGTATTACTCCTATTTCTATTACATATATCTCATAGAGATGACACTATAGACACTGTAAATGATGTAGATCTCTATATAGATTGCTATGTAGATGATATGGATCACTATATCTTACTATCCACTCTATGGAGTAATATATAGCCTTTCTAGGATGACTCTTTGGTTACCATGACTCTTCCTTTCCATATGCCAAGCCTTATGACTCTTGGATTCTATACTTGACACTTGCATACACATGACACTATATTGTATGCACAGTTGTACTTGAAACTTCCTAATATAAGGACACATGTGCACACTTACATATTGGACACTTGTGCACATTTACACTCATAACACTTGAACACATATTTACAATATGCTTGCACGTTTCTAGCACATTATTACATTACATGAAATATTAACTCACTCACTAATCTAAGACACAACCCTAATCTAATATTTACAATAATGTACCAAATAATGTAATATTATCCAACAATATGATTGCTCATAGGCCTTTTAGAGACAAAAACATGACACCAAGCAATGCTAAATAAATAGAACTCAAATAATCATATATTGCACATCAAATGAGATTTATATTAAACAGGGAAGGAGCCTAAAAACTTCATTGTTACAATAGTGGATTTAAGAATCCATTGTGATAAAATTTTTCCATAGATTGCTAGGGTTCTTTGAAACCCTAGCTATGACAAATGGTGGTGTTTTCAATTGTGTTCTTCTCCCAACAGGTGTGAGTGGGCTTTTGTGTATTTGATGCCAGACCACTCCAGCTTAAACAACTATCCAATGCTAATGAATCTCCAAAATTACACATAGAATATGAAAGAAGAGAGTTAAATAACTAATAGGGCTCCACTGCATGAGACCCTCAAACATTAATAAAACCTTAACTATCATGTAACACTACTGTAAGAAAATAAGCAAATATTGAAATTAACAAAAGAAAGAATGATTTAACTTGCTCCTTGTTGGTTATCTTTTGATAATTGGATTTGTTGCAGGTCGATGGTGAAGGTGCGCCATAACAAAACTCAAAGATCTCATTTATTGTTAGAATAGGGCTATAAAACATGATAGGGCTTTTAGGAAGAGCAACATGGCACTCATGAAGAGCGATAAGACACTCATGGAGAGCGACAGGGCACTCATGGTTGTGGCAGAGAGTAGCGTGGCACTCACAAAGAGCAACATGGCACTTGAGGCTATGGCAAAGAGTAGTAGAGTGCTCACAGAGAGTAGCAAGGCACTTGGGAGGTCAGATCAGATCTGTAGAAGTAGATATGATGGTAAGGAAGGATGTGATGATGGCGGTGATGAGCGAGTGGACAGGGAATATGATGGATGGAGTGGGGCTAAGGCACACATGTTGGGTTGGAACTCTAAGGCACTTCAAAATCTCAAGGAACCTTAGGGAAATCAACAAGAGACTTAGGGCACTTAGGGATTGAGCCATAAAAATATCCTCTATTTATAATCCAACTTAGGGCATACTTAGGGTTTCAATGACACTAATCATGTGGCTGAGATTAAAGCATATATAAGGGTGGATATTAAATTTAGGGTGTGGTATGGATTGATGTGGATGGATGGATAAGATTAAATGAAATTGAATGGCTAGAATTAATTTATTTATATAAGTATATATAAAATATTATTATTTGAATAAATAAATAAATAAATATATATATATATATATATATAATAAACATATATAAATATATATAAATATTGGGTGGAAATGATGGGAAGGCTAGGATGGAGGACAAATGGCTAGATTTTGGTGTCTACAAATGCTCCTTTTTGTACCATGTTTTAGGAAAAAAAATATGGTGTAAATATGAGACACTTGATCGGGATAGGCACAAAAGCAACTTATCTCTCTTGTTGGAATGTGGAATAAAATCTGAAAGTAAAAGAAGAAAGAGTTTCAGAGTTATTGCATAGCTTACCCCCTCAATTGGTGAATGAGTTGCGGATGAATCTCACAATTCAATTGAAAAAGAATGAAATGTTGTGCAAAGAAAGAAATGGGAATGATGGAATGTGTGACCATTTTGATCCCAATGGTTGAAGGATAATTTTTAGAATGGAAAATATGAATGCGTCTATTTTTGCCCAAAAAAATGAAGGGTTTTGGGAGAATTGATTATGATTGCATCTATTTTTACCCCAAAAGATGAAGGGTTTTTTAAGAAATGATGATGATGATTGCATCTATTTTTGCCCCAATATATGAAGGGCTTTGCACCAGATGTAGATGTCATGATCATGTAAGATGTATCCCATTGTGGAAAAATCATAATCAAATTTAGTTACCCCAAATTTTGGGTGATTCTATGATGTTGAATAAATTTTTTCGTATGGCCTCATTGATATGCAATATGAAGATGAAAAAAATAAAGTAAAGAAGTCAATTTCAAAGGGCTTGCTAGTGACTGTAGAATAATTCCTCTCAATGGAACCTATCACCCTAGCTAGAGCCAGTCGCTATGATGACTGTCAAGGAAATTGGGAATGATGTGATTTGATGTTGTTCATGTTTAAAGTCCCATGAACTAGGACATAAATAATATATTTTTAGCAAGATTAATCTTGTCAAAGGTTCACTTGAAATGTGAGGAATCCAATTTTTATTGTACTTTTGAACTAGGAGATATGGAATGATGATGATGACCAAGTGTTCTTATGGGGATTCATTCATCTTACCGAATTGCATGGAAGCAAATCACTGTAATCGCCAAGTATATAGAACAAACCACTATATACAAGTTTCACTAAAAATATGGCACATGTGGAAAGAAATGGATGATGGAGTATGATGTTAGTGAAATTTCAAATTTTGAGGAGGAAATGCGATGATTTGTGAAAAATAAAATTTATTAATGAACATTGGATAGCATGTTGGTCAATTTTACATCTTTGGACACAAAAATTGATTTATTATACCAAATCAACTTGAATTTTCATAGAAATTAGTGGGATGATGAGAATTATGATGCAGGTGATGAATATGGTTATTTTATGAAAATTTAGACCAGTTTGATATATTTTGTAATTGGAATTGTGCTTTTTACAACTTCTGGTCGCAAATGAAAATTATGCGTTCAAACTGATTTTTGTTTTCACAAAACTTGATGTTATGATGGAATTGATGTGTGGGTGAAATTTGGAGGAGGTAAGCTACCAATATGGTTGAATTTACCTTCTGTGAATTTATGCATCAAATGACCATGTGCATTTTTGAGATGTAGGAAACACTCGGTTGCGCTACGTGGTGCCTAGGGATAGAGGATGTGGCCTGACTTGATGTGGTGAGGGTGCATGAGGGGTATCTTTTAGCTTTCACTTAAATATGGGATGCATATAGGGGGACCTTCCAGTTTTTGATCGAGGAGGTGACCATTATCCGTGAGGATGTGTATCACATTCTCAAGGTGCTAGTGGAGGGGGTGAAGGTGGAGGTAGGCTATGATAAGAAGGCCTAGATGAGCAGGATGTTTATAGATAGATTGGAGGAGGTGAAAATGGAAAGTGGAGGGATTCCCTACTTGACCATTTATGTGGACAAGGAGTTGGATTCCCTCTCGAACTTGGTGATGTTCGTGTTGGAAAACATCATGGTTCCCAATAACACTAGTTGTAGGTTCCCATGGAACCTATTGGTATTGGTGAGTAATTTGCTCACCATACTACAACCATATGCATGGGCACCTGCTTTTTGGTGTAGGTGTACCATGAATTGTATGAGGTGACATGAAGAAAGCATAAGAGCTTGGGGTGCAACTTTATTCTTTAGTAATGGGGATGAGAGCACTTTAGTGTGGCATGATCGAAGGGTCTACCCTATCATGAGTGGGATGGTGTGTTGTCATACGCTAGGATATGGGTAGTGGTGGAGGTACAAATGAGTCATATGGTGCAATCAAGCTAGTGGTACTGAGACATGTGGGCTGGACTAACATTTGCCCAAGTGATGTGGAGGTCTTTGCAGGGTACTAGGTGGAATGGAGATACAGAGAAGTTACGATGGGTTAGGTAGTCAAGGTGAATAGTTGGGAGGTGGTAGGGTGAGGTGGATTATTTCTAATTATCATGGGTGTTGTGGTAGTTTGGATTTACACAAGGGGTACCAAAGGAACTGGTGCTTTATAGGAGGTACCAAGAGGCGATGGGGCTTCCACGTGTGAATCCATAGAGGGTGGTGATCAAGGAGGATGAGGAGCTAGAGGTCCCTAATGTGGATTATGCAAGGATGACCCCTAAGTATACGACATGGTTTGGTGCCAAACCAGTATGGGTACCTAAGGTGGTGGTCGATGGTGAGGATGATGCTGAAGAGTCTGATGGGGCTCTGAAGTTACCAATACCCCTCTAAGCTAACAGTCAGAGGAAGAAGTTGGGGGGTGCAAGGTAGTAGACTCCTATGGTTGGTGAAGGGAGGATGAGGTAGAGAATGAGATATCTAAGGTGGTGAGGTTATAGGCCAAGGTGGAGTAGCTGGGAGTAGAGTGGGAGGCTTTTGCGTAGTCTCATGATGAGACTGTAGCATAGTTACAGGTAGAGCTTAGTGAACGGGATGCAACTATAGCTTAGATGTAGGCAAAGTAGGCAGTTGGAGGAGCTGGTGGGGATGATCGAGAGATGATTGTGAGGCTCTAGGAATAAATTCTAGGTAATAAATATCGACATAGGTTGGAATTGCAGCAACTATGGGTGAGCGAGGCATATGTGCACTCCTTAGATGATTTATATATGGATAATCATATCATGTTTCTAGATCCTCCATATTTCTTGATGATGTATTTGACTAGGCCAGCTGATTCTAGGCAGAGTTCTAGGTCTAGGGTTCCTAGTAGGTCCTAGGGATCCACTCATGGGAATTAGGTAGTGCTAAGATGCACTTTTTGTATATGATCCTTAGTGCTCTATTGTATGTAGCCTTTGGGCACTCATTGTACATGCGATATTTATACATATATATATACATGGATTTTACCTTTTGTGTTTTATGTGTTTGTGAATGCTTTTGTGTTATGCATATTTTTTATTTATGATGAATGCATATGCTATGTTATGGATGATTAATGCAAGATGAAATATATGGATGATTAATGCAAGATGGCATGTATGGTGCTAATGCTAATTTATAGTTTAGATCTTCGCTTGGCCCTTTTATAACATTGTTGTTTAATCAGGGGCACCATACTTGGTGGTATATGGGATGAATGGATTTTTACGTGACATGGATGGTGACATGGAAAAATATATGGATGTTGATATGGAAAAAGACATGGATGTTGATATGGAATATTGCCTATTTTGCAGAGACTCAAACATCCTAGTGGCATAAAACAAACTCACTAAAACTGCCTAATCCCTCTAGGACCAAATGTGTGTGCAGTGAGTTTATTTACCTAATCAAGAGCATGGTAATGAATCTAGGTAATCAAGAAACAGTGTGTGTACAAGTGATTTCATTAAATCATCTTGAGTAAATTCGGTAAACATGTTATGGTTGAAACCAAGAGGCTAGCTTGTCCGTATGAGCAATCAAAGGTATCTTTTTAAAAAAAAGAGATATGTCACCAAGCATGAGTGTACTCCATTGCCAGTAAAGCATCTATAGATCTGATGGAGGCTAACTACATAGTCCATGAATTTTGTTGTTGATCTCTTAAGGTTTGGGTATGACTACTTAACCGTCTAACTAGAAATATAGTACAATCCTTACAACCCAATTGATTAGTGGTGTGTGATGTAAAATATTTAGATTTTTTGTTAGGGATTTGTCCCTACTCTTTATTTTATTTTTGAAATTGTGGTAGTGATGAGAACCATTATTTTTATGGACTATGTTGCATAATGTGACTAGCAAGGATGACCCTTTTCACTTCAAGGTTCATACCAAGTATGGTGTGATCCCTCTTTGACACAAGATATTTTTTAAAATGTGAAATTGTGTTTGGTTCAAGAATGTTTTAGAGTCAATTCCCATAACTCAATATTTTCTTAGTGTATATGTGCAATGGTCCTAAGAAGAACTCAACATGTTTTTTAGAGGTTGCTTAAAACACTAGAAGTGGTTGAGTGATCGAAAACATATAGGAATTGTGAATGTGGCTTGTGCTAATGGCAATTTGACTTGGTGGAATTATGTGGATGACATTGTGAAGGTGCCCCTGATTAAGGCAACATGACATTGTTGGACCAATTAAGACCTCAAACTTAATAAATGATTCCTATGTGAAATGTGAAAATGTGGAATGTGAATGCAATGTACGACATGCAATTTTTTGAAATGTGAAATGCAATATGAAATGTGGATGAGTGCATTGTATGGCATGCAATTTTGTGAAATGTGAAATGCAATATGAAATGTGGATGAGTGCATTATTTTTAGATTGTGAATGCAAGTGAAATGCAATGTTATGAATGAAGTGTATATAAATATTTTTGTGTATTAGCCATGTATATATACACATATATAATAATCAAATCATGCATAGAATGCTCTCAAGTGTATAACATTAAGTGGTTCAGATTATTTCTCTCCCTATAGATTGGCAAGTTTGTAAGTACCATTACCCACTCTTTGTGTGATAATGTATAGACCTAACCAATTAGCCATGAACTTATCATGAAGATGCGATAATGCATTGGTGTTTTAATGGTTTTGATTAAGAATGAGATCTCCTACTTAGAATTCATGTAGATGGACTTTGGAATTGTAAGCACGTTTGAGGAGGTCTTGATAAACTTGTAAATGCTCTAAAGCATTGACTCATCTCTCATCAAGAAGTGTGAGTTGGTCAAGACATGCTTGTCTAGCAGTGTCATCATCTATGAATTCCTACAAAGAAATTTGCAAGGAAGGTATCTCGAGCTCAAGAGGTATGATTGCTTCGGCTCCATAGACAAATGAAAATGGTGTTGCCCCTGTAGGCATGTGGATGCTTGTTCGATAAGCCCATAATGCCAAGGGAATTTGTGTATGCCAATCTCTATGATTTTCTTTGACAAGTTTCTTGAGAATAATAACTAAGGTCTTGTTGGAAGCTTCAGCTTATCCATTTTCTTGTGGGTAATAAGGAGTTGAGAAACTATGTTGAATGTTGTATTTCTCATAAAGTGCTTGAACATCCTTGTTCTTGAAAGACTTGCCATTGTCTGAAATGATTTTCGAGGGTATACCAAAATGATAAATGATATGATGGAGTATAAAATCCACAATTCTAGGTCTTGTCATTCTAGTTAGAGGAATTGCATCAACATACTTTGTGAAGTATTCAATGGTTGTGATAATGAATGTATGTTTTCCCAAAGGAGGTGAAATTTTGCCAATTAGATCTAGGCCCCATTGCAAAAAGGGCCAAAGGATTTGAATGGGCTGCAAAGCTTGTGATGGTACATGAGTTAAATTAGCATGTTCTTGGCACTTTTTGTAATGCTTAACATATGTGCAACAATCACATTCCATTGTGGGCCAATAATAACCCATGCATAAAATATGCTTTGCAATGGCCATTCCACTAAAATGACCACCACAAGTACCATCATGGGCTTCAACTATGGCTCTTTGAGCCTCACTAGCCTCGAGACAATGAAGGAGGACTCCATCATAACCATGTTTATACAACACATCCCCCAAGAGAATGAAACAGGTTGCTTTTTTCTTGAAAGTGCATTTGGTAGTTTGAGACATATCAAATGGGAGTGTTCCAAACTTGAGAAAGGCTACTATTTGGCTTGACCAAGGCTCATATGAATTCGATTGGATAAAGCAAACATCCTTTTCATCTTTAGACTCAGCACAAGTAATGGTATATTTAGAGACTATTGAAATTATGAGGGGTTGTACCTCTCCAAAGGAATATTTTGGAATCAATGATCCAAGGGAGGCCATCGCATCTGCAAATATATTAGTCAAACATGGCAAGCTATTGATTTCATACCAATCAAACTTAGAGAGCAATTTCATTTCTACTTCATGATAAATCTTAATGGTTGGTTCTTTGCATTGGTATTCTCCATTGATTTGTTTAATGATAAGTTGAGAATCACCAAATATCCTAAGACACTTAATGCTCATAGCTATAGCTAATTGAAGACCTAAGATTAAGGCTTCATACTCTGCAGTGTTGTTTGTGCATTGGAAGTCTAGTTTGAATGACAAGGGGATAGGTACCCCTTGTGGTGTGTGAAATACGACTCCAACACCTTGACCTTTCATGCACCTAGAGCCATCAAATAATAGTGCGATATTGACATCTTCCTCTGGAATGACATCTTCTTGCTCAGTGATAACAAATACCGAATCATTTGGGAGCTCAATAATCAAAGGATGATCACTAGGTAGTGGAGCTTTCGCAAGTTGATCAACTATTACCTGACCTTTAATGGATTTTTGGCTTATGAATTCCAAGTCAAATTTAGTGAGGAGCATTATCCATTTAGCGATGTGAGTATTATTGTAAGTGTGGGGCATCATGTAACATGAAGGATTTTATCTAGCTATGACATAAGTTGTGTGGCTAAGCATGTAATATCGAAGTTTCTTAGTGGCTAAAACCACTGCTAAGCACAATTTTTCTACATAAGCATATTTAGTCTCATAGCTTACCAATGTTTGACTAATGTAGTAGACAACTTGCTCTCAATTTTGTTCATTCTTTTGTGCAAGCATTGTCCCTAATGTAAAGTCTATTGTTGAGATATAAAGATAAAATGGGACCCTCGAGATGGAGAGGAGCTAAGACTGGTAGAGAAGCTAGGTATTGCTTAATGTCATCGAAGGCTTTTTGACATTCATCTATCAAAGAGAATGGCACCCCCTTTTGTAGTAGGTGATTGAATGACCTACATTTGTTAGAAAGTTGTGCAATAAAATGATGGATTGATTGGATCTTTCCTTGTAAACTATACAATTCCTTTAAATTAGTTGGGGGAGGTATCTCCAAGATAGCCTTGACCTTGTTAGGATCCACCTCAATGCCTCTTTTGGAGATAATGAATCCTAGAAGTTTTCCCGAGGTAACACCAAAGACACATTTCTTGGGATTCAACCTTACATTATGCTCTAGGAGTCGATCAAAAAATTTCTCTAATACACCAATATGTTCTTGTCGAGTTTTGGATTTAGCTAAGAGATCATCCACATAGTCTTCGATAATATTATGCATGTAATCATGGAAAATGTATGTCATGGCATGTTGATAAGTGGCACTGCATTTTTGAGGCCAAAGGGCATCACCTTGTAAAAAAAAAGTTCCCCAAGGTGTAGTGAATGTTGTTTTGTGTTGGTCATCAGGATTTATTTGAATTTGGTTGTATCTTGAAAAATTGTCCATGAGTGAAAGCATTTCATGGCCAACGTAGGTATCAACAAGAGTATCAATTTTTGGGAGAGGAAATTCATCCTTAGGACATGCTTTGTTAAGATCTCGAAAGTTAGTGCAAATGTGTATCGCCCCGTTAGGCTTGTGAATGGGTACCATGTTTGAAAGCCACTCAAGATAGTCGATAGGAACTATGAAGTTCATGTCTAAGAGTTTTTGAAGCTCTATTTTTACCAAGAGGGCCATAGTAGGATGCATTCTCCTAATTTTTTGTTTGATCGACTTAGCATCAGGCTGTAAGGTGAGATTGTGGACAACCAAACTAGGGTCAAGACTAGGCATGTCCTTGTATGACCATGCAAATATAACCTTTTTCCTCTTGAGGAGAGCAATTAATTGCTCTTGTTCGTCGGGTGATAAAATTTTTCCAAGCTTGACAATCTGGGGATTATCTTTGTCTAAACTAAGGTCCACATCGATAGTATCTTCAATAGACATGTGGGAAACTTCCTCAAGATGATGTGGTGTAGGGTTCAAATGAATGTCATCTAAGATGTCATCAAACTCTTCTAGCTTATCCTCATCTATTTCTACCTGGAAAACCTCGGGATCCGTAGGTGAGGGTGAAGGTGAAGGAGGGGATGGAGGAATGTATTTGGTGGAAGCCCTTAACAATTCCTCGATCAAGAAAAATTTGGAAAAGGTTGGGTGTGAGGAAATCTAATCCATATCAATGAGGCTTATGTTAATTGGAATTGGCTTAGTTGGATTGTATGGATTACGGAGTGGGGTAAATAAATCAACAAGGATTCATGTTGACTTATGGGCAAGAGTGGATAAGGTTGGTTGGAATGTAAGGAACTTAAGGATCGATGCTAGGGGCTTGGTTAACCTGAACAGTAGCAAGAAACACAAATAAATGTATTTTTCTAAATGATATATTTACATATGCAATGTAAAGAAATAAAATATTTTTAATTTTTAATTGATTTTTTTTTTTTTTTGGTAGTGGTGATAACCACTATTTTTGTGTTATGTACATATGTTACAATTTGGCTTATGAAATGGCTTAATGGAATGGAGGTGGTGGTTCACCGGTAGGGGAGGCTCGCTCTTGTGGAAGAAGCAAGTGAAATATGGGCTCATGGATGGGGAACATGTTGAGATAAAACTCATCTTGTTCGGAATGGGGAATGATGGGCTCTGATTCTTCTTCAGATTCATCTAAAATTATTGATATAAGTTTGAATTCTTCATAGATTTCTTCATCAAAATTATCGGGATGGAGGGCTTCTTCTCCTGGATGTATAAGATAGATTAAGCCTTTGGAAGGCTTGTTCAAGAGAAGAGGTGGTGGAAAGTGGGTGGTAGCCTAGACCTGAATGGTCGTGCACCTCTTGATATGGAACATCGATAGGTTGATGCACTCCCTATTCATGCAATCCTAGGCCATGGCCTTGCCAATTGACAATGTGGAAATATCGAGATGGAAATCCCATCATGTTTGGAATGTTGGCAAGTTTTGGTTCTTTGGGTTCTTCTATGGGAGCTGGGCTTGATGAAGAATCAATCCCCCCATATACAAAATTTATGCTATTTGGAGCTGAACCCATATTATAGACTGCTCCTATTGCTAAAGGTGGGTCACGTGGGCGACCAAAATCCTTAGCACTAGGGATGGTGAGGGGTGTAATGGTGATGTCTTGGACCACATATTCACCAATACCAGGATTAGTGAGGTGGACCTCAACTTGGGATGACATGGGAGGATCATGATCAGGTGATGGATCGAGAAATGGTGGAAATGGAGATATCTCACAATCTATCAATTTGACTTGTGAAACATTAGGTGAAGGAGATGGATTGGATTGGGAAGGTTGTTGAGTGGATAGTGATGATGTGGATGGCAATGATGTTGATGATGTGGAATGACTATGACCACATGTGCATGTAGTCAATGATGATGATGATGGGGGTATGGAAGTTTGATGAGGATTTGTGATAGGGAGCTCTTCAGGAATGGGATCCTTTGATGAATAGATTGGTGAAGTGGTGGATGGATTGGATGATGGTGATAGAAAAATATGGGTGGAAGGAAGCATGGACTCATAAGGATTTGAGATGAAATTGCAATACTTAAATGGCTCGACTTCTATCGGTATGCAATGTACTTATCCCTCATGAACATATTTCAAACATTGATGTAGTATTGAAGGGACACATCTCATTTCCCTCATCCAAGGTCTTCCAAGGAGTACATTGTATGCCATGGATCCTTCCAAGATGTGGAACATTGTGTGCAACATTTTAACCCCTACTTCGATGGGCAAAACAACAGTGCCAACTATGGAACACAAAGCATCGTTGAATGCTTTGAGGGTGAAGGATGACTTGGTGATGTGAGATGGAGGAAGGTTCAAATGATGGAGAGTGGATGTGGTGATGATGTTGATAGAGGAACTGGTATCAATTAGGACTCTTTTAAAAGGCTTCTTGTCAATTAGAGCCATGATATGCAATGGAGGGTCTACTAATTCTGATGAGATTGGCTTAATCTCAAAGTCATAGAATGTTATGGAAGGCTCCATGCATGTTTGGATGCTCCCCACAAAGTTGTTGAAGGCATTAGGATCTTGTGATTGCAATTTGATGGATTTCAAAATGTCCATTAATGCTTCACGATGTGGAGGAGATTTTTGGATTAGCTCATAAATTGACAATTTGGTGGAAGCCATTTTTAGACTTGTAGTTAATCGGCTACTCAATGAGATGACTGGTCAAGGTGGATGATTGATGGGTGGATTTGGGGGATTCGATTGACTAGGGATATGGATGGGTGATGAAGTATTGGGGGAAACTTGGATGGGTGGCAATGTAGAAGGTTGTGACACACTTTCTTGAGGTGGTTGCCTTTGTTGGTTATTCCTTTGACCTCTAGTGACCACATGAATGGCCCCTACAAACCCTTGGTATTGTTGAATGTGATTGACTTGATTAGGAGGATTTTTGGTGTTAGCTCCCCCTACATTTGGTTGCACCTCCTCATGATGAGGAAGTGGTGTTTGAAATATACCAAGGTTTTGGTTTTGTTGAGCGAGGGGATTATCAAGCTTGATCGCCCCCAAGTCAATGAGATCTTGGACTATATCTTTAAACACATGGCAGTTGTTAATGTCATGCCCATTTTGCCTATGATAAGGATAAAATAGATGTTCTCGATAATGTTTCCCACGTTTAGCGGGATCATCCGGTCTAATGTCGGGAAAAGCAAGTTTATTTGTCTCATACAACCTTCTAAAAAGGGAAGCATATGACTTGGATAAAGGGGTATATTGGTGAGTTTGTCAGATAGACTATCATCGAGGATGGTTTTCCATAGCTGGCACTATGTTTTGCACTATTGGAGCTTGTGTTGTTGAGGGGACCGCATGATATGAAATTTGTTGTGGTGTTTGTTGCACAGGTTGTTGTTGAGCCATTATCGATTGGCTCATGACCACTTGATTGAATTGATTGGATTGGGTGGTTGGGGTAGCCTGTGTTGATTTTTGTTGGCTTGAATAATTACTTTTGTATTGGCCCTTATTTTGCCATTCTTTCTTCTTAGGCTTTAATATGCCTTCTTGGATTTTGATATCCTCAATGACACTAGCCTGAGCTAAAGCTTCTTCAAATGATTGATAAGTTCATAGTTGGAGCATCCAAGAGATAGGTTTTAAACAAATCTTGGTGAATAGCTTAATTAGCTCATCCATTGGTAGGGTGAATGGCAATTTAGTGATGATAACCCTCCAATGGTTTCTGAAATCGTAGATAGATTCATCATCTTGTTGTCTTAAAGCATAGACATCAGATAATGAGATCTTATTTTTAATATTTAGGATGAAACGATCAAAGAATTGATCAATCAATTGCTCAAAAGTATAGATACTATGGCTTGGAAATTGATTGTACCATTCTATGGCATCCCCTCCTAATGTTTGAGGAAAATTTTGAAGCATGAGAGCATTATCATCTTGAATTCTAAAGCATGCATGAACAAAGGTGCTCACATGTTCTTTGGGATCCTTAGTTCCCTTAAATTTGTCAAACTTAGGTACCGTAAAGTCTATCGGATATGGTGGTGATGGTACCGAAGGATGAATTGGTTGATTGATCAATTGGCGTAAGGTTGGTTTCTGGTTTGAAAAACCAGGAGTAAATTGCATCAATTGATCTATCTGTTTTTGCATGGCCTTAATTCGAGGGTCTTCCTTAGGAATGTGGAAGCCCTGAATTACCTAATGATTTTGTGGTGGTGTGGAGAAATGTTGTGGAGTGATTAAATGATGAGGAGATTGGTATTGATGGCTAGGTGAATTGGATGGAATATGATGAATGGGGATTGTTGATGAAAATATGGGGAATTATGGAATGATGTTGATGGATGAAGATTATGGCTAGGTTGGCCAATGGGAATAGGATGGGTAATGGTATGGCTTGATGGGGGAACAGGGATAGAAACCATAGAAGATTGTGGTGCCCATGATGGACCCTAGTTGACAAGGACAGTCTGAGTAGAGTTATGTAAGGGCTTAGGGTTTGCTTGTACTTGTTGTTGAGCATTTTGACATTGTCTAAGAAATTTGTTTAGGTGTTCCCATGCCTCACTAATCTCTCTATCAAAGGCTAAGGGTATGGAGGTAGATGGTATGGAAGATGTGGCTTGGGTACAAGTTACACTAGGTATGGCAACTTGTGAGGTTGGAACTTGTGAAGCAGCATTGACATGTGCTTCATACAAGGGGTTGGTGTAGGTGGAGGTATATGAGGTGCTAGGAGCACATGAAGGTTGGGGAATGGACATATGGGAAGAAGGTGCAACTGATGCCTCAAAAAGAGGATTGGTATACACCTAGGTAAAGGTGGATGGGGGTTGGGAGTAAACAGGCTCTTGCTGTAAAGTAGAATCCTGTCTAGGTGAATTGGGAATGGATTCTAAGACATAACTAGAAGACTTCATGAAAGCTTCTACTCTTGCCATGTCTATATGGGTAATGTGGTTGTCAATGGTAGGGGAGGTTGACTCCTCTTGGGGCATGGCCATATGATAGGTTGTGGATGGTAAGGAATGTGAGGGACCTGCAGATAAATCTGCCTGTGTCACATTCAAGGAATCTACCACAAAAGTGGTGGGGAAGGTGGATGAAGGTTCCATTAAGTTATCTTGACTTATAGCTTTCTTTTGGTTTCTAGTTAATACCATAAGCAAATAAATCAAAATATAGATTAAACTATCAAATGTGACACAAAACTAAAATATTTTAAGAGCAAAAAGGAAACAAACAACCAATGCTAAGTTTCAACCAGTGTGGCTTACCTTGTTCATTGATTATCTCCTTTTTAATGTGTATTCATTTTATGTGTCAGTCTTGTGTGTTTTGATGTTCTAATCTTGCTTAATGAAATAAAGGTAAAAACTATGGCGAAGATAGGGCAACGAGATTCTTTTTGGTGATGAAATCCAACAAGTTTTCTTGGGGGTATCCTATGGTTTCTATGGGCAGATATTGGTGGATGGAGATGAATGCCACCATCACCAAATCTCAAGCAATGGTTGGTGATGAAATCCAACCACTACTATTTTGAGTGAAACGTGTTGTGTGTGAATTCCTTTTAAAGTTTCTATTTACTAATGTGTACAAACAATGTTAGAAACAACTAATTTCATAGATCTAAGTTAGAAGCCAACAAGAGAATGCCAATTTCTCCAAAGGGTGTGAAGTACACCGCTTAAGACCCCCTATCAAAGACAACCGGAGGGTTCGTCCACCCCTCTACCTGGAATCACCCAATGGTAGGGATACTTTTGGCACCCTAATGATGTTCCTACTTAGATAAACAAAAGAAGGTGCTTCTAACCCTAAAATGCAATACTATGTTATGCAGATTCTCAATTCAGATGCAAACAAAATGCAACATTTTATATTTGTGAATACATTAAAAATAGAAACCCTAATTGGAATGTGTGAATGGATGCAAACCTAAAATGCAAACTAGAATGAGTTATTTTCTAGATTACTTAATGATTGTTCATTTTATGCTTAGAATCTAAAAAATACAACAAAGAACCCAAAATACGTAAAAATAGAAACTTGGATTTTAGATAGCAGACTTACTGAATAGCCTACGTATTTGCTCCAAATAACCATAAAACATAGCTGGGCACTTCTGGAATACCCCAGGGTGCTTATGGAATACCTCCAGGTATTTTTAGATGATCCTCGAGTGCCACAGAGCGTTCACGCACTTCTTGCAACCTTCTGCAACTCCTCAAAAACCCTAACAAGCAAAAAACACCTGATTTTCGCTCCTGAAAATCTACAAAATAAGACAACAAACAACAAGTTAGAATTCAAGATAAATCAGAAAATGAAACCCTTAGGGGGTCCCACCATGATCACCATTTGTAGAGACAAAAACATGACACCAAGCAATGCTAAATAAATATAATTCAAATAACCATATATTGCACAACAAATGAGATTTATATTAAATGGGGGAGCCTAAAAACTCTGTTGTTACAATAGTGGATTTAAGAATCCCTTGTGATACAATTTTTACATAGATTTCTAGGGTTCTCTGAAACCCTAGCTACAACAAATGGTGGTGTCTTCAGTTGTGTTTTGCTCCCAACAGGTGTGAGTGGGCTTCTACGTATCCGATGTCGGGCCACTCCAGCTTAAACAACTATCCAATGTTGATGAATCTCCAAATATGCACATAGAAGATGAAAGAAGAGAGTTAGTAATAACTGAGAGGGCTCCACTACGTGAGACCCTTAGACATTAATAAAACCCTAACTATCATGTAACACTACTACAAGCAAATAAGGAAATATTGAAATTAACAAAACAAAGAATGATTTACCTTGCTCCTTGTTGGTTGTCTTTTGATAACTGGATCTATTGTAGGTCGATGGTGAAGGTGTGCCCTAATGACACTCGAAGATCTCGCTTGTCATTAGAATAGGGTTGTGAAACATGGTAGGGCTTTCAGGAAGAGCAATAGGGCGCTTGCGAAGAGCAACAGGGTGCTTAGGGCTGTGGTGGAGAGTAGTAGGGCACTCGTGGAGAGTGGCAGGGCACTCAGGGCTATGGCAGAGAGTAGTAGAGCACTTGTAGAGAGTGGTAGGGTGCTCAAGAGGTCAGATCAGATCTACAAAAGTAGATTTGATGATGGTGAAGGATGCGACGATGGTGGCGACGAGTGAGTGGATGGGGAATATGATGGATGGAGTGGGACTAAGGCACAAATGCTGGGTTGGAACTCTAAGGCACTTTGGAAGCTTAGGGAACCTTAGGGAACTTAGGTTCCTAGGGAAATTAGCAAAAGACTTAGGGCACTTAGGGGTTGAGCCATCAAAATGGCCTCTATTTATAATCCAACTTAGGGCATACTTAGGGTTTCAACGACACTAATCGTGTGGTTGAGATTAAAGCATATCTAAGGGTGGATATTAAATTTAGGGTGTGGCATGGATTGATGTGGATGGATGGCTGAGATTAAATGAAATCGGATGGCTAGGATTAATTTATTTATATAAATATATATAAAATATTATTATTTATATATATAATAAAAATATATAAATATATATAAATATTGGGCGGAAATGGCGGGAAGGCTAGGATGGAGGACAAGTGGCTATATTTTGGTGTCTACAGGACTATCCAAGATTACATTGTTTAATTTTAGCCTTGGCTATAAGTCAAATTACACTTTCAACATATGAAAGTACAAAATCCTAATCCACACTTCAAGACTTTTCAAATACCATAAAATAATTCACACTAAATGGTATTAATAAAAAGCCAACCCTCCCCATAAAAGATAGTCCAATGTCCATTATTTTATCCTTCACTTCTAAATTGGAGGTGATAAAAAAAAAATCCTTTTGAAAGGAAATTGGTTGAATAATATGAACTCAATACTTAGTTTCTTTCAATTTGTTTTTTATTCTTGAAAAAATTGTTTAAATATATATATATTTTTTTGGTATAAGGTAGAGGTGGTTATAAGGTCCACAAACCTTTTACATAGTCAAAATGGGCTGGTTCTAGCATCAAGCCCGTATAATCAAAATACAAAATGGATCTTTCTAAGACCCACATTAAGCCATACTTAGAGTCCACAATCCTATACTTGTCGCTTGACTATTTAGGATAAAACAAAAACCAAACAACACCTAGCACTTACTAATACCACTAGGCTGTTGTACTGTACACTTGTCACCTCCTAGGCCCCAGCAAATGGGATGCCTTTTGTACCTCTTCCTAATTCCATCTGTCGGATTACTCATCAACAACTCTCTCCTGATGCTCTAACATGTTTGATATTAGCTCTTCTCTAGAAGCCAACACCAATAGTTCTTGAGGGAAGTTATCCTTTCAAATTTGCATCTCCCCAATAGAAACTACAATATTTGCCATTATATCCGTCGCCTGGTTCCCTTCTCTGAAGGTGTGTTGGATTCGGGCAATAACCAAATGAGATTTATGAATCTTTACTTCTAGGATAAGCTCCAAGATGGTCCAACTGGGGTCTTTATCCTCCTTAATTGCCTTGATTATATTAAGCGAATCCCCTTCAAAGATAACTTCCTTATAACCCTCAAGTCTGGCAATTCTCATTGCCTGCATGCAGGCTCGGGCTTCTGTAAAATGATTTGTTTGAGTTCCCAAAGGCTTTGCAAAGGCAAGGACAACTTTTCCTTCCTCATTTCTCAGAACACCTCCTGCTCTTGCAGCCCCCGAATTTCCTTTGGCTGCCTCGTCAAAATTAAACTTAACCCACTTTTGTGTGGGGGGTATCCACTTGACACCATCCCATGGGTTGGTTGTAATGTCTAGGTCTGGAAGTTCCTCTCCCCAGTTTCACAAAATCCTCCTTTCCCTTAGAGACATGGTCTCATTTTTTAAGTAGAAAGTTTTCTAGTTTTCTTTCAAAGCTCTGATTATTTTATTACCACATAACCTGGGATATTTCTTACGTCCTTTAAATAATCTCTTATTTCTCTCATTCCATATCCCCCATAAAAAATGGGGTAAGCTGAGCTTCTAGAGCCAAGTCAAAAGTTTCGCCCGGAAGGGGGAAGCCCACTGTATGCAGAAGTCAGACATGCTATTTGGGTAGACCCAATATATATGAAATTTGGATAGGATCATTTGGAAGACTGTAAAAGAAAATTCACAAGTAAGAAATATATGACTTACAGATTCTATCGCTTTCTCACACAAGATACATCGATTGATGAATTGGAAACCTCTCCTTTGCAGATTATCTGTTGTCAGAATATTATTTTGAACTGCCAACCAAAAGAAGAAAGCAATTTTTTGGGTTAAATTATTTAACCAAATAATAGAAATCGGAGTCCAGCCATTGAATCCTAAGTGGATTAACTTATAGGAAGTTTTTACTGAATAGATCCCACTTGTAGTTTTGCCCCAAATTGCCTTGTCTCTTCCTTCCCCAAGAATGATCGGGAACACCCTTCAAGCATAATTGAGTATGGTTAGGGCCACATTCTCTTGCTTTGATAGATTATGAACTATGATTTTATTCCAAGAGGAAGTTTCCTGTGCTACAACAATAAAATCCCCTACTTTTCCTCCCATTTCCTCTAAAAGTTTATGTTGGAGGACCTGAAGGTCTAAGTTATCTTTTAGAGGGGCATCTTCCAACCACGGATCTTGCCAAAAGTCAACTTGTCTTCCATTACCAATTATCCATCTGATGCCTTTCCTGACTACCTCCCGACATTCGAGCAAACAATTCTAGAAATAGGATCCTCTAGGGAGATTATCAGCTTTCAGGAAGTCCTGATTATTTTTGATATATTTTGCCTTAAGAAGTTTTACCCATCCCAATTGATCATTATTGATAAATATCCATACCTATTTGCCAATCAGAGCTTGATTCATTTCTTTCATTCTCTTTAGCCCGAGGCCCCCCTAATATTTACTTGCACACACCTAATTCCATGCTACCAACGGAATTCTCTTTCTCTCCTCTGAACCTGACCACAAGAAATTGCATTGAATTTGCTCCAAAGTAGCTCAGACCTTTGCAGGCATTCTAAATAGAGACATGCAGTAAATTGGAATGCTCTGTAAAGTAGTTTGAACTAATAAGGCTTTTCCTGGGGAGCTAAGAAGGCTGCCATTCCACCCTGCTAACTTTTTGGAGATCCTGTCAATGACTGAGTTCCATAATGTAGCCTTCATTCTTCCTTCGAACATAGGCATGCCTAGATAAGTCACTGGTAGAAGCTCCTTTCCACAACCGAAGAGGTTAGCAATTCTTTCCTCCCTCCCACCAGGTGTGTTAAAGAAATAGATGCTACTCTTCTTATAGTTTATGTACTGTCCTGCTTTTGTATCATACTTGGTTAGAATTATCTTCAGCTTCCTAGCCTGAGGCACCGAGGCTTTGGACACAATGATCATATCATCCACAAACTGTTGGTGAGACACTGGCTTTGCTGTTGAGGCTGGTTTGAAACCTTCCAATTGACCATCTTCCACCACTGTTGAAATGTTCCTACCCAATGCTTCCACTAAAATAATAAACAAGGAGACAAAGGATCTCCTTGTCGCAACCCTCTTTCACTCTTAAAGTAACCGGAGGGTGACCCATTCACCATGACAAAAAATATTGTAGTAGAGATACAACTAAAAATAAAATTAATCCATTAGGGATAGAAACCAAACTTACCCAAAATCTTGGTGAGGAACCGCCATGAGACCCGGTCATAGGCTTTATTCATATCAAGCTTTAGTAACATACCTGCTTCCTTACTAGCCACCATTGAATGAATAACCTCATGAATTGTGATGATACCATCCAGTATTTTTTGCCCTTTCACAAAGCCTCCTTGGTTCATATCAATGATGAAAGGAAGGATAACCTTCAGCCTATTGGCAATTGTTTTTGTGAGAATCTTCATCAGAGTGTTACATAAACTGATAGGGCGAAAACTAGAAAATTCCATTGCTCCCACTAGTTTAGGGATGAGGACTAAAAATGTAGCATTAAATCCTTCTGGGATTTCCATGTCCTTTTGAGCCTCAATTATAGCTTCCACTACATCATTGCCTAGGATATCCCAAAAATTTTGAAAGAAAGTTGCGAGGAAGCCATCCGGTCCTGGGGAGCTATTACCATCCATGTCAAAAACCACCTTCTTGATTTCCTCCTTTGTGAAAGGACTAAGTAAGAATCCATTAATATTCTTAGATACGAGGGGTGGAATGGCCACAAACAGAGAGTCCTCTTCTTCAATAGTTGGATTTACATCTTCTAGCAATGATTTAAAGTACTCAATCGCTTCCCTCCTTATGTATTCCATATATTTGGTGTTAGACCCATCGGCCATTTTGATCTCCTTAATTTTGTTAGTACTCCTATGGCAAAGAGTAGAGACATGGAAGACCTTTGTATTTCTATCACCCTCCTTTAACCAACACAGTCTAAATTTTTGCCTCCAGAAGGTTTCTTCAAATCCTAGCACCATGTGGTATTCGGCTAATAGCTCCCTCTCCTGGTTTCTCAGATCCTCTGTAAGCTGCTCTGACTTCAACTTCTCCTGTAGTTCATTGATCTTGTCTTTTAGTTTTGCCTTTTTAACAAAAATATTGCCAAAGGAAGTTTTGTTCCACTCTCTAATGTTAGCCTTCACATTCCTTAGTTTACATGCCACTTGGGCCAGTTTCGAACCATTATACTTTTTTTCCCACCATTGGGCAACCAGATCCTTGAGATCTTGATGTTGGAACCACATAAGTTCAAATCGAAAGGGTCTAATGTATCTTTTCTTAGAGTCCTCCCCTGTTTCCCACAGAATTGGGTTGTGATTAGACCTAATTCTTGGGAGTGTCGTTAATGAAGAGTCCCCAAACCTCTCCAGGCATTCTTGAGAAAGAAGAAACCTATCTAATCTGATATGAATTTGTTTTTCCTTTAGTATTTTGTTAGACCATGTATAGGAGAATCTACGCAGGTCCACATCCATCAGCTCATGTTGCTCAACAAAATCTCTAAACTCATAGATATCAATAGTTATTCTTTGAGAGCCCCCCAATTTATCTGCAAGATTAAGATAGCAATTGAAATCCCCCGCCACAATCCAAGGGTAGTTGGGGACCGTCTCCCTAAATTTAGCTAGCTAAATCCAAAGAACCCTTCTCATTCCCTATCTAACTAGAGCATATACATTCGTTAAGATCCACTCTTCCTGCGTGGTTTTATCCACACATAAGAGACAAATAAACCAACTAGACATCAGAATCACTCTACTATCAATCACATTCTTGTTCCACATAACCAAAAACCCTCCTGCTATTCCAGTGGCCTCTTGGCCTACTACTTCAGCTTCTTGCCAAGTCCTATTCTTAAAAGGAATAACTCTACTCTCCTCCATTTTAGTTTCTTGCAGTAAAATCATATCCGGTTTGTGTTCTTGTCTAAGAGCATACAAAGCTCTTATTTTTGTAGGATTACTCCTGCGTATATTCCATGAAATAATATTCATTTATGGGCTTTGGATCCTTGAGCCTTCAACCCAAAGAGCAATACTGCTTGAGTGCCATCAGCCACTCCTCGCTCTGCTTCTTTCTGCCTTAAGGCAGCATTGCTAGGTTTCCCTCTTCCTACCGAACCATATCCCCATACATCTGCTCTAGTTTGGGGTTCCTTGGGATTCACTTGGCTTCTATTAACCATCTTGGATAGGTCAGTATTTATCCTTAGGGTAACAATCTGGATTTCCAGGTTAACTGGTCTTTCTGACAGTGGAGATGATTCCGTGCTCTTAGCTTCTTGATTAGTAGATTCTTTTTTCCTTGCTTTGGGGTTACACTGATCTTGGTGGTTCACCTCTTCCTCCTGAGTATCCTTGCCTATATTATTAGTTTCATACTCCTTCCTATGATTTTACTCCTCTAAATCCTTCTCTTGAGTCTCCTCTACCTCAGATTCCACTTCTTGGCTATCCATATGATCTCCCTTTAGATGATTTAATGCATCAAAACTGTTCTCCATTGGTATGTTGATCTCCTTGGAATTTCTTCCCATAAATTCCTCTGTAGTACATGGGACCACTTCCATCGAGCCTCCATAGGTCTCCCGTATTACCCAATCAAACTTACTTGCCCCAGGGCATTGATCTATGGGGTTCTTTCCTTTGTGATTTGGCTCTAAGGCTTGCTGTATCATCTTAGGAGCAGGTTGAGCTTGAGGGTTCCCATCAAAGGGACCAGCTCCCCTGTGAGAGGGTTTCAAGGCATAGGTATTTTTTTGAGGAGGGTTATAACATTGCCTCTTGCTTACAATAGGGCAAACAGGGTCTCTGATATTTGGATTTCGAGTTCCACATCCTTGAGGCCCATGTTGGGTAGGAATGGAGATCTACGGGGGAGGGATAACATTCTGGGTTTTGGGACCAGTATTTTGGAGTGGGGGATGGTTCTTGGAAATGCAGTGGATACCCTGGTGCCCTACCTTCCCACAAACACTACACTAAAAGACATATTTTCATATTCAAAGACCTGAGTGTGAAGGCCAAACATAGATGACAATATAATGGATTTAGGGAGCTCTTTACTCAGGTCCACCAACACACACATGCAAGTAGAAAGGAGTCTTGTTTTGCTCAAGGTTGCAATATCAATAGCTAATAGTTCCCCAATCTCTGTAGCTATCCTAGCCAAGATTTGTTCATTCCAAAAAAGCATAGGTAATCCTAGCATCTTAACCCAAATAGGAGCCAAATCCAGCACCTGAGTTTGGGGGTTGAAATCGGGGGACCAATGCTTCAGATACAAGCCCCTTTTCCCAAAAAACCAAGGACCTCCTTGAAGAGTCCTTTCCATGTCCTGTTCACATTGAAATGTCACCAAAAGAAAACTCTTGGGTAAAGCCTTAATCATCATACCGGCCCTTGGCTTCCATTTCTGGAAGGCCCATCTCCTTATGACTTCCAAGTCCGGCCTCACCCCCATAAATTTTTCCACCAGAGATGTTCTGCCCTCCATAGCCACATGCTGAGCTAAGGTATCCGGGACGTGCAACCTACCATTGCCAGATTTTAGATTAAAACAAGATTCAGATAATTTTTGCTTCCCATAAAGAGCATTAAGATATGAAGGTCTCCAGTTGCCAGATTTATCTTTGTCTCCTTCCTGGGTCTTCCTTTGATCCTGATGCACAGAGTCTTGGTCCCCCTTAGAGATATCTTCAACCGCATCCGCCCAACGCCCTTGGACCGATTCCAATAGAACTTCCTTGTCCACATCCTCTGCCTGGGGGCCTGCTATCTCACCAGATCCCCCACCTACCATGTCTGCTGATCTACCCTCCGAAGCCCCACACCTAGGGTTTGTCGCCCCTAGACCTCTCGCTCCTCCTCCTTGCTGCTCCATCCATCACAACTTGCTGCCTCCAAAATCTGCCATTTTTTTTAGGGCCAAAATTTTTGCGACCGCTACAGTGCACGGGCTGCTACAAAGCGGCTGCTACAGATCGCAGGCTTCTATAGTGGTGGGTGCTACAGTCCATGGGATGCTACCAGACCAAGAGATACATTAACTCTCTATTTTGCTATCGAATAAGGACTGCTTGACAAGAAAACAACAACATTTTTGTGTCTACTTTTTGCCTGTTTGATTGCTTCAAAATATCTCAAATTTTGTTAACACCCCCAACAATAATCTGATTACAATCAATGCATTAGACAAAGAAGAAATGAATAAATGAGATGGCATCTTATTTGAAAAACCTAGAAATGGATTGGGAGCTGGGGGACGTGAGCTTTGCAGATTATAGTCTAGGGTTTGGCAGCTTAGCTTACCAGGTAGCACAACCTTTAAATATTTCTTGAATCCATATATATATATTTTTATGGATTGGTGGAAGGGATTTTTAAAGGGACCTTGAACCTTTAACAAAGAGAGAAAGCCCTCAAATAGGGCTACCATTAAAAATAGAATAGGGGTACCACAAGTGGGACACACAAAGAGATCAAACACACAAAGGAAACCAGGACCCACACAAGTGACACCAAGACGAAAAGGCCTGAATAAGAAAAAAATAAAAAAAGGAGATTCACACCTAAGCAAGGGAATCCTACTCAAATAAAAATTTTAAATTTCCCCCCTCGAGGGGGTCTCTCTAGCATGATCAATAGGAAGGATCACTCCTAATCCTGATATCGACCAAAATCAACCAACCATATCGATAGAGGAGCCTTGACCATAATGTTATGGAGCAAGATTTTAAACTTTAAAATTATCCCCAACATGAGGGGTCTCCCGAAGCACATCTAGCCAGTGGGAAATTAGAATCCCAACATCTTAGCATGCAAGAATCCATTCGGCCTCCCTAAAACCATCCAGGACTCTAGTAGAGCCTCTAGAACACCACCTCCATGACAAAACCAAAACCTTTCCATCCCTCCCAAAGCTATCTAGGAATCTAGAACCCCAACAACTAGGTATGCCAAGAACCCATCCATCCTCCCAAAATTCATCCACACCACCTCCATGGTAGACCCAAAACCATTACAACTCCCCCAAATTTGACAAAGAAACCAATACCACCTTCACAACCCCTCCACTAAGGCCAACCATGGACTCACTAGACCCTCATCCAAAGGTAAATCAGGACCATAGAAACAACCTAAACCTTACCCAAGAAAGGACCCATAAGAAACCTTCCCACAACAGATGAAAAATTACCCACCTGGTCCTCCCTATATTAACCTTCTATTTTGAAGAACCATTATACCATCCTTGATAATCTCATATTTTATAATTATTTTAGGTGAGCCATTTTTTTGTAGATACGAATACCATATATTTGGTTTTTATTTTGTTCTTGATTGGTAAAAAAATTAATTCCATCAATTTGGGCATGTTTACTTCTAATAAGACCAATTTAACCGTATATAACCAAGAAAAATATGTATTTAAATAAACTTTTATAAAATATAAATAAATTCACTTGTTTGAAAAATATTTAACACTTAAAAATTTAAAACTTATGAACAATCTAATCAAAAATTAAGGTGATCATTATTAATTTATATCTTCAATGTATCAAATATCTACTTAGCAAGATTAAGTAATTTTAGACTTGTAATTTGACTTTCATTTTAATTGCATTGTTAATTTCAATTAAGAAATAGTTAGGTGCTTTACTTAGATTTTGGGATAATTTGGTTCATGTCATGCAACATATTCTAGAGGAATAACTAATGAATGTTAATGAAGAAAGCATCCATGAATTTATCCTATATTTCATTTTGCATCATAGAGAAAGCTAATTAGAAATAACCTATTGATGAGGCATGAGATGAGGATAATATCTAGTAAAAAAGTAATATTCTCTTGGCTATCTACATAGTAATTTTTATGATAATATTTTCCATAGCATTGAAATAAGTTCATATTTTTTGAATTGAAAATAATATTTGTTTATAATTATAAGGAAAAAACACAACAATCATATCTAAATTATCAATATCTTATAGGGCATTAGATAATTTAGCCAAATCAATAGTAACCTAAGCTCTAAAGTCCCCTTGAGTATTTTAGGACAAATTAATACAAAATTGAATCTAGTTTAGGTCAAAATTATTTAATAAATATAAAGTATATTTTCTAACGTTATCTCTAAAAATTGAATTAAAATTTATATTTCTAGATTAGAAATCTCCACAATTCACTTAGCTATGAAAAATACAAAGATTGCATAAATATGTGTAAAAATCAAAATTTAACATCCTTTTCGACTACTACTCTACTTTTAAGTTCAAGGACATAATGCTTAGAGAATCTAGGATATACATTGATGGAGATCCATTAACAATTTCTATAAAGTAGGGGGACTACACCCAACCAACAAACTAGTCAATCCATTAATTTTCAAAACCATAAGCTTTTATGATCCTCCAAAGAAAGCTTCATTCACCTTATCATAGGCCTTAGCCATATTAAGTTTGTTAAACATACTCTTATTCTTAGAAGTTGTTATCAACTATATAATTTCACTTGCCATCAAAATTTTATCTAGTAGTTATCTTCTTCTACAATTCCCTTTTGTTTTGGGGAAATTATAATTTTATAAAGAAAAATCTTTAGTCTACCTACGATGAGTTTAATAATAATGTTGTAAATCAAATTACATAGAACAATAAGTCTAAAGCAATAGAGATTTTTAACCATGTGGTTTTAGGGATTAAACTGAGAAGGTGGAGTTAAGAGATTTAAATAATGTTTTGTTAGATGTAAATTTCTCATCCACCTCTACTAATTCTTCACAATGTCCCATAAATATTGGAAGAATTTGATAAGAAATCCATTCATATATAGGGTTTTTACCTTTATTTTAAATATAAATTTTATTTTTTAAATAAACAATGTCCGTAAAAGAGTCTCATTGAAATTTTGGTTAATAATGGATGTATATTTAAGGATAAAGTTTACATTCTTACTTGGAGGTTACTCTTATTTCTCAAAAGCTTTGCTAAATTATCCCAAAACTTTCTCAAAGTTTTATTATAAATATGTCGTGTTTTATTTATATTTTTCTATAAAATAAGAAAGTATAGTTTTTTTCTTTTTCTCTATGTCTATTTGATGCAAATAAAAGGTAATCTTCACAAATTTGTTTTTGCTATGTAATTCTTGACTTTTACCTCTACATGATCTCTTCATGTATGTTCAACTTTTCTAATTAGTTTAAAAGAGCATTGTCTCTTCAAATAGCTATTTAATCATCACAACCTTTCCATCAAGTCGTGATCTATCTTCCACATCAACCTTCTATGCTTGGATCTTACCAAAATGAGTCTATTTTACCTCTTTATTTTTCTTAACATATTTTGACCTTTTGAACATGTAGAAAATGGATTTCCATGATGGATTTTATCTTCATTCTACCATTTCTTTAGAAATTCATTTAGAGGATGGCCTCTTGGTTAAATAACCTCAAAACTATATGAAAGAATCACTAATATTTAAACATAGAGTAATAAATAATGATAAGCCAATGATATGAGTATTTATGGCTTAGAATTTTAAATTATATATTTTTTAGATCATCCAATCAACTAAAATATTTTTTTCTATATTTCTATCGTAAATGCGGCTTGAGCACTTATTTCTCCATGTGCAATTCCCTTCCAAGGTATAATATGTACAAACTACAAATATTAAAAACTATCCCTCATTAGAGCTATTGAATAGTCTACTTGAGTAATACCTCATGTTTCCTCTCTCCACTTCTATAATAGCATTAATATCCTCAAATAGATTAATATTTATTAGGGAAAGGATATTTAGGGTAGATAATATTTTTCCATTATTTTACCTTTTTACCAAAATTGAAAGGGGTTATGCATTAGATATCATTAATATTTCTCCTAATCCTCTCCAAATTTTAGCAACCATCAAGACTTCTTAAGATGCAAATAATTTATGAGGTAACTAGCTTAAAGGTTTCCAATTTATCTTAAAGTCCAAAACTAACTTAAAGATATGATCCCTTACATAATATCAATATTACAAAATTTATTACCAATAGCTTATAAATACTCAACAATAATGTTTGTCTCTTGAACAAAAAAACTGGGCTACTTAAGTGAAGTAGTCTATGGATAGCATATTGTCTTGATCTGCTACCTAAATCATAATATTCCATACGATAACTATCATTGATAAGTGAAAGTAGGAAGCAATAGGATTAATCAACCTTAAATCAACCAATTTTCCTCCCATAAACCTATTTTTTCTTAGTATAATTTCTACCAACTTTAGAACATTTTCATTCCCATTTTAAAATTTTTGTTGTATACCCAATAACGATGTGTTTTTCATTTTAATTGATCACCTTTCAATGTTTCATATTGTTTATCAACCATTAAATTTTTTGTAACTTATAAATATTCTTAGGTGATTTTATCATGAGAAAATTAGGCTTTTGGTATTTGAGTAAAAAATTGATCAAAACAATTTAGTTGGAAATTGTTTTATAATTATTTAAAATTATCTTATTACTATTAAAAAATAATATATTGTGACGAAAAAAATGAAGGTTTCAACTCAAAACTAATTACAACCTTATTTCTATCATCTTATTGGGATGTTGAAGTCTACACTTAGTAGATTTTTATTTGGACTATCATGATCTTCCATTTTTTTTGGTGGTTGGTTTAGATTATTCTACATACCCTCACTTTCCAAGTGTTGATATGTGGTTAATATTGATTTAAGGTCACAAAAAACTTTGTATTATGATTATTATATTTTCGTTAAGGCCTATTCACATTATAAAGTGAAACTTATATTATTATAATAAACTATTAATATGTTAGTTTAACATTTATTTGAATGTATGAAAATATAAATAATAAAGTATTTATACTCCACCCTAATCTATCCATGACATAAATATATAATTATTATTTTTTCATCAGTGATGGGTTACTAAGGGAACCCATTCCATATTCTTTCAATCTCTTTTTCTCTCTTTTTTCATCTTATGATAAGATTTCGGTAATGCTTATTTATTCCTAATTATAATAATCTAACACAATATTAGAGTAGGGGTGAATCACAAATTTTCAATGCAAAATTTCAAATTTTATTTCTTATTATGATGATTTTAGAGGAGTGGATGTGGAGCAAGGTTTTTGGACTACCATTATTTTTTAAGTTGTTTTACAAAACCTAGTTTATGCTTCAAGAGTTTAAATTTTTCACTATCTTGTGTTGCCATTTTAGAGGGCTTATTATTTAGAGGGTTTATTGCAAAATGATCTCTCAAAAAAATTCTATTTAGTTATTTTTTTATGGTTATTGGATTAACTACATCTATGATGCCAAGCTTTAGAGAAGTATCTCTCATAGGAGTGGCTGCAAAGCAAGGGATTGGGTCATTTTCAATTTTTTTTTATTTTATTTCTAGCTTATCTTTTAAGATTTTTCTAGAAAATTCATTTTCTTCATCATTTTATATTTTTCATCATAAAAAAAATATAGATAAAAAAGCAAAATAATTTATATTTGAAGTCTTGAATATGGTGTTAGATGATAATTGATTATCCATTTTTATTGATGATTTTTTGTGTGAAATCTATTGCATTATGGATTGATCCTAGTTTTGAGTCTAGCTACAAGAGTCAATTTTCAATTTCTACAACTCTAACAATGCTTGAATAAAGGAGGACTATATGATATTTTTTTATTATAGGGATTAATTATATAGGAGTAATTGTTAGGAGTTACAAGAAATGATCAATATTTATGGAAAACCTAATCTTCTATAAAATTTCTTAGGCATAAATGTTAGGATTAAAAGAGTGTGTGAGTTAGCCAATCCAAAGTTGTATGAGCATTTTATTTACTCACTTGCATAAGTAACAATATATAATTTTTTTTGATTAGATATAGAAGGGGTTTTGAAAGGGTCCTCAAACATTTTATAATAGGAAAAGCCTTGCAAAACTTGGCCTAAGACTAGCAATACATGGACAAGAATAACTATAAAGTACTACAATTGGCCACCCATCACCAAGTGAACTAGCTACAACTTGATACAAGAAACAAAATTAGAACAATGCTAGTGAGCCCCCCAACCAACCAACACTCCCACATGACTGTACCATACAATATTTCTTCATAAATAGTAAAAGCTTATAGAGCATCAATAAGCATGTATTTCTAAATCCAACTGAATAAGGCCTTCAATAAAATTATCTCTCCAAACAGATAGACCATTGAGACTTATACATAGGTTTTCCATAAATTCAACATGGTAGTTTCCTTCTTTGAAGATATGCTTTATCTCCCTATCCTCTCTAGCTTAAATAATCCACCTAGATTCCATAATCACAACCTCAATGTTCCAACCAAAGGTTGAATCACATTTGAATAAGTTTATAATATTAAGTGAGTCTCCTTCAATGCAAACTCTTTGGTACCCCATCTTCTCCACAAGTAGGAGATCTTGGTAAAGGGCTTTGGCCTCTACAATATGGCAAGTCTATATATCTAAGAATTCAACATACGCCAATAGAATCCCACCTCTATCATCCCTAAGCACCCCACCAACACCAACATTACGGAGATTACCCTATGAAGCTCCATAAAAATTTAGTTTAACCCAGTCCTGAGAAGGAGGTTCCCTCCTCACAAGGGCCTAGGGATTAAGACCAGGAATACCAGCAATCCTATTTCTCTATTGAAAGCTAAGTTTTATTTGGAGCTTAACCTCCTTAAATATACCCTCCTCCAAAGCCAGAGAGGACACACTCTCTAGGGTAGAAGCCAAGGCTTTGGTGCAAATAGAGGTAGGATATCTTTTGACATTTTTTAAATTTATACTATTCCTCTCCTTCTACACTCACTAGAAAAGATGTGACAAACAAATGTTCCAAAAAAAATTTAGTCCTGAAGAGTAAAAATGAGATGACCATTGAGTGCAAACATCAACAAGTGAACTCGACACCACCCAAATCGATCACAAAAATAAAAACTAGAGTTAAGAACTTCCATAGGGAATGAACATTAAAAGAATATATGGCTTGTTTGTTCCTCATTAGCACCACAAAAACAACATTTGTTCAACATAAACCAACCTCTTTTTTTTTTAGATTTTCAATGGTCAAAATATTATTCTGAGTTGCCAACTAGAAAAAGATATCCACCTTTGGTGTTAGACCCTTAAGCCATACTTTGAAAAGTGGGACCCATGGATGATTCTTGATAGCTAATAGATTGTAGGTGGACTTGACTAAAAATGATCCATTATTCTCCTACCCATAATATCCCATCCTCTTCATTTCTCTATTTAATGATATAGAACTTCAACTTATTAGCAATTAGAATCCAAGCTTCAAGTTTAGCATTGTTGAGAATATACTAGTCTAACAATTTTCAAACCATTAGATCATTGACCATATTGATAAAGTTAGCCACCTTAGACCCAAAGACCAATCTCATCATAGGCTCCAAACATGTCAGATTTGGAATTTAAGCAAGGTGTTGGTCCATTAGCCATATATCTTTCTAGAATCAATCTTGAGTCCATCACCCAACCTCCACCTGCAACCTTTGAAGACTAGCACCCTTGAATTTTGTAAACTCAACCAAAATATTAAACCAAAAGTTGATAGAGGATCAACAAGCAAAAATTTCTCCTGTCTCAAGTATTTGTCCGACACAATGTTGACCCAACTAGTTTCAGTTTGATTTGCCAACTTCCATCCATGTTTTACTCCCAACGAACTAGTAACAATATCTAATTGATATAGGGATATAATTCAATGTTACAACCAAGTTATGCCTAGTAGATACTTAAGAGCAATTGGATGTAATTAAAAAAAATAATACATTTTAAAATTATCACTTTGGGGTTGATTTAAAGAGTAAAATCTTGAAATGTTTGTCTCCTTCAAACATAAGAATAATTTTCTCATTTATTAGATTATAAAATTATTTGAGATCTACACAATAATGTTGAAGTTGCATTCTATTTTGGCATATTAAGGGAGAATATGTATGGGAACATAATAGACTTGGAGTTGTAACTTCTATATTATATAATCATCTTGGTGAAAAGTGTATATACTTTAAGTGGATTAGCTTACAAATATCCTCATCGAGGTCATATCTAAGGTTATGACTAGATTATGAGTTTTAATTTATATGGGACAACATCTCTTAAGGGGGATTAATATTTTATTTAATTCACTCTTAGTCATATCCATTCAATTTAAGGGAGATGTTGAGATGTGGTTAGTCTTCACTTGAGGCTAAAATCAATTGTATTTGCCCTATGGACCCATGAAGTGAAATTTGTATATTATAGTAAATATTAAATTGATATTTATTCAAATATGTGAATATACAGGTAGAAGAGTATTATACTCCATTCCTACCACTCCATGGTATTGATATATAATCAATTTTTATCATTAGTGATGAATGGCCAAGGGAATCCAACAATATTTCTAATTATATCAATCTCTATTGTTCTCTATATTCCTTTTATGATAATATACAGGTAATATGTATATTCCTTTTATGATAATATGCGGGTAATATATTTATTTATTTATTGTTGATTATATTACATAATCCAACAAAAATATTATATACATATTTAAAAGAACATAAAAACTATTTGTTTCATAAAATTTTCTTTCTTGTACCTATTCCACTAGAAATTGAAATCTATCCTAATAATTCTCTATTTATGGGCCCTTATTGTTTTCTTACTTTCATTATCTTATTTGTCCTAGGGGTTCCCTATTTATTTTAATTTTATATAGAAAGATACTAATATAAATGGCTATAAACATGGAATTCTCAACACCAAACAACTTCATAATTTAGGACTTGATGCTAAACTAGATTCTCCATATGAATTTTGATGACTTATATAAGCAAACAAGATAGATCCATCCACACACGCATCTAAGAATAAGTAATAAGATTTCTATTTTTAGTTAAGCCAAATATTATATTTGTATTTTTTGGATAAAGGTTAACATTTGAGTTACGCAATTTGTATATAAAAAAATCATAAAATATGAGACTATAAGTGTTAATCAACATTAATTTTATTTATGGAAAAATATTATTTATACTTAGAAATGATATTTTTAATGGGCAGTGACTATTTGTAGTAGAAAGGTGTCTTTGGTTGTGAACAACATTTTTATATTTAAATAGATCTATTTTAAGTTATATAGATATATTTATAACAATATCTTATGATTTAAAAAATAGTAATAAAGTCACAATATTTTAATATCTATTAAATTGAGAGAAAATAAGAAAAATCTTAAAAATAAAAACATTGTGTTATGACCTTGAATTTTATTTCTTATTTAAATATTAATACCAATAGGCATCAAAGGTAACAAATATCCATAAATGAGAAGTGAAAATAAGTTAGCCTAAGATTTTCTTATTTAAGATCTAAGGATTCTTATGAGGATAATCTAGGTAGTATAGAAATAAATTTATTTATGGAATCCCTATACACAAGTAAGGGTGACGTAGTTGGGGATAAAATATCTAGCACTTTATACTATAAGATATTTAGGAGTATTACAACATAGGAGATAAACACAAATAGGGTGTAAGTTTTCTAGAAGTAAAAAGTAATTGGGTTGTTAGGATTTTTTTTATGAAAGATAAAAAAATCAAAGTTGGGGTTAAAATGAATATGCTTCAACCATAGTTACTCTTTATGATAGATATTAAAAGGAACTATAGTGCCTTGACACTACCATGGAATTTGTAGTTTTTAAATGTCAAAAATTGAGTAGGTGATGCCTTCTAAAATACTCCAAATTTTGACTATGTTGAACTCAAGTGTTGATTGGCTTAGGAGCAGTTCAAAGTGATCCAATTGGCTCATATGAGTGAAGCACATAGGGTTAGCTAATAATTTTCTTGTTTATTTAAGTAAATCACTTGCTAGCCAATGGAAATAAAAAATGAAGGCACAAATCCTAAGAACCATCTTTTGAGAGTGATATTTAGAATGTAGTGACATAGTAACTCATTTTGAAACCTTTCTAAGCCTATTAGAGCCATATTTAGAGGTATGTAACATTTGGAGGTACATAATTTTGTTAGAGATATCCATACATATTTACTTTTACTAGGAGTGATAGTTTCTCATCCCAAGTAACTTAGGGATAAACTCCTACTATAAATAAGAGCCATGAGCTCCACTGTAAACATTTTAGACCTTGAGAATTCAAAGTTATACTATGTGAAACCCACATTATGCTTTGTATCTCATGATATTTATGATAAATTTATAATTCCTTATGCATAAAATTAGTGGAATCATCCTCTTGGTTTGTTAAGTGCATGGTAATTTAAGTCATAGCCTTTTTTATCATCATGTATTTCACTTAGCAGTTTCATACTTAATGAATGGGAGAAGAGTGATGTTATTTGAATTCTCATGTGTTTATTGATACATGCACTTATTAAGTATAGCTAAATACTATATTTAATTTGAACCCCTTACTTTCTTAACATTTTATGCATGTGTATTTTCTACACTTTACTTTTCATGCAATTAGCATAGGTTAGCATAGGAGTATTCCATGGGGATAATGGGACCCAACCTCAATATGGAGGTTGGAAGGAGCCATTGACCCTTCCTTTCATTTTTTTTAAAATATAATTGGGCCACATCATTAAATTAGAATTAAAGATAACTCCCTAGTTCAACATAGTTTTTGACATGCCTGGTGGGATTCAGCCTCATTATCCATCATTTTTTCTCAAAAATTGGCCAAAAAAATTGAATTTCATGTTAAATATACATCATCATAGATGAAGTGGTTGGATCAGGATTGAAGAAAATTCTACCAAGTCTATTTTTGTGGGAAATTCACTATGTTTTGAAAGCATTTTGCTCTAAATTTACTGTAATTACATAGATCAAATCAAGAACGATTCATCAAGGTCAATAAATTTATTTATCAAGCCTAGTCTCAAATTGAACATGAAAATCACATGATTTTTGTTATTTGTGTTCAAATTTTCTAGGTATTTGATGAATAATTCAAAATTTTGAAGTTTGTCTAGCATCAAAACTTAGATCTGGTCCTAAATTTACATCTACTATAGGTAGAAAGTATTTGGGAAAATTTTGAGGTAGTTTTGCCAAAGATCAAATCAACAAATGATGAGCTCAGTTCAATGAGCAATTCACTTCAAAAGTAATGATTTCTCTTCATGATAATTTGAAGAGTGATTCATTAATAATATTTAAAGCGATTTTCTAAGAAAGACATGTTTCTTCCTACCATATTCCCTAGAGAGTGATTTAGTGTAGTTTTAAAATAATTTTCTCTAACTAGTTCATTTGGATCACTTGCTCTTAAAAAAAATTGAGTCTTACAAGTGAAACATTTAAAATTTTCTAGCAAATCACTAGCTTTGAGAGAAAATCACTCAAGTTTGTAGGGAATTACTCCATAGGATAATTTTCATTTTTTTAATATTTTAAAATATATATATTTATGTAGGTTTATGCATGCAAGCTCATGAATTCATGTTTAAGAGCACACAGATAAAAAATAAGATTAATCTATGGAGATAGTTACATATCATCAAAGGAACGTCAAAGGGAAAAGGAAGGAACAAGCATACATCAAGTTGTTGAAGAGGAAATTTAAGTGTCTAATAATGCTTCTTAAAAAGAAAAAAGCCAATATCCAATCCTATTAGTCAAAATTCCATATCCCAAGAGATTGTTTTCTTAGGCCAACAACTGAGGTATTCATCTACCTTAGCAATTCAATCTTGGTCAGCCTCTCTATGGGGTGCCCTTTGATATAAATTATCCTACCAATAATTCACGTTTTGGAAACTATTATTATGTTAGTAGCACAAATCTATCCCCTATATTTGATGCCCAAAATACACCTAGTACCACTTGAACTAAAATTCCACTTGGATCTAATTTATCTAATACATATAACCTTTTGCTAGTTCACTCTACCACTCCAAATATAGGGTCTTCAAGTTAAATATTTCCAAATTAGATTCAAGGCCTTTCTTAAAATATGCAAATATTGACTAGAAAAGTAAGGACATAGGTGACCTAGGAAAGCACCAAGAGACAAACACCACCTCCAACTAGCAAGGCATAACAAAAAATGCAAGGCCTACCTCCTCCAAATCAATATATTCATCAACAAGACTCAAAATATCTACCACCATTTATAAATATGTAACCTCATCTAAATCAATAGTAGGGTTATTAAAACCCACCACCTCCTCATTTTTACATGAAAAAACTAATCATACTCTACCTTATTATCCTCCACACCCTTCGTATCATCTATATCAACCTCAAGGTTATGCAAAATATCCATATATGCCACCACAACAACAATATGGTCAACCTCCTCCACCATAAAATAATTCAATTGCTTCACCTAGGCCTCAAAACCAACTTTTTGATTAGACCTATCAAGGATCATTGAACCTAGTAGCTTATTCCCCTATTCTCTTTGTCGTTGTGAGAGCCCTACCTATTTTTGATGGAAGTGGAAATAAAATGATACTAGATCACCTCATCAATTTTTTTATACTCAAGTCAATTTATCATGTTTAGGAGGAGGACATGATGATACATTTATGGATTTATTATTTACATAAAAAGGCTACATTGTGGTATACAAATTTGATTAATAATTATTTTACTAGGTGGGCTTCAATTGTACAACCATTCATGCATAGATTTGGTAGAATGAGTAGTGGTTATTTGGTTTTATTTCAACTGAATACAATACAAAGACATCTAAAAAAAAATACAATATTTTAATACTATATTCTTGAGAAACTTAAATCTAATTCCACATAATATTATACCTAATGGAGAATTAAAATTACCTTATTACATAAAGGGTTTATAGATTGATTTAGATTTCATGATTTGAAATGCTAATTATAACACACTAGTTATAGCCTTTGAAGAAGCTGCCCAGGTAGATGTTCTAATTAGAGTAGAAAATTTATTGCATACCTTGCCTATGGCCTACATTACCTATTCTACTAAAAAGTAATCAAATATTAGTTCAACACCCTCTATATTTTCTATTTCAGATCCTCAATCAAATGCTACTACCAATCCGTCATCCTCTTCATATATTATCATACATCCTTACAAAAAATCATCATCAACTATTGCTTTTCAACCATAATTGCTATCCCATATCCTCTATCCAGCATGAGTAATTATTTGAAAAATAATTTTAGAATGAATAGGATGTTGGAAGTGAAATTTTTTATCAAATTAGAACAACCCTAAAAGGAGACAATAATAATGACCTCAAAATTGTTAGCCTTAGAAAACCTCATACCTCACTAAAGATCAAGTGCCTCAACAAGGCACCAACCAAGAAATGAATCAATATTATAATAATATAGTGAATTCTAATTCATATGTCAAAACATTATGGTGTTTTCCATGCAATGTGGGATACAACCCTATAGAATATGCTACAACCATCAAGAATTTTCAAGCAACCTAGTATGATCAACAATTCTAGACTCAACAAGTCACTATCTTAAGTCAATTTGTACATATAGTAAGTCATCCTACCTACCAAAAACCTTAGACATGATAGTTATTTTTATTCTACCAAATCCCAATAATGTTATCTTTGATAATTTTAGCATTGTGAAAATAGATGAAGAGTCCACATTCAAATATGATGTTATATATGCTAATCAACAATAGGTTAGAACTAGAAATAAAGGGAAGGCATCGAAGGAGCAAACATTAGTTGAAAAATAGACTAAATTAAATATGGGTAAAAAAAAATTAGGATATGGATGACACTATTACATCTTAAGAATAAATGTCCTATGATCATTCACTAAGAGAAACAAAATAAAAATAATGCCATATATAGATCAAGCAAAACTTCAAACTAGTAAGGATAAACATATATAAGGAGAAAAAAATCAAAAAATAAAAGGAGGAATGTCGAAGAGATATATAAAACCATTGATAAGTGTATTTATAAGTAGATAGAAGAACTTTGATAGGAAATAAGATGGCATATGGAATACCCCTCTCACTAGCAAAGGTCATGTGATAGCTATAAGACAATACAAGTTTATTGTATACAACAAGAGTAGCTCTCTTGAGTTTAAATCGAAGCAATGGAAAAAATTCCTATGAAAGTGAGTATATTAAAATAACTATCTCTGCATGTTCAATAATATTTACTCCAAGATACTCTAAAATATCAAGTAAGGAGTTATGCTAAGAATAAGCAACCAAAGCCTGCTCAAACTAGTATAGTTGAACAACAAAATTTGATAGCAAAACATCTAGAATATAGGTTAACATGAATAATTTAGAAAATGATCCAAATCCCAAAATATTAAAACTAACTCCATTTTATGTGACCCTAAAAATTAGAAACTATTTATTGAGAAGTTGCATAGTCAATTCAAGGGCTATAATGATATTGATGCCAAAAGTAGTTTATGAGGAAATGAGTTTACCCTATACAAAAATGGATAGGCATCTACTCCATATGGATGGCACTAGGGTGAACATAGTGGGAGTCCTCAAAGACCCAATAATGACCATAGCTAAGCATCCAAATTTGGTAGTCGTGTAAGAGGTGATAGTTGTTAATCTTCCTTGTACTTTAGTATGCTATTGTCTAGAGAATAGGCACACAAATTATTAGGATATGGATAGTTGGAAATGTATTATACCCACATGAATATGCATAAATATGAGAAATTTATTAGAATTAAAATAATATTTCTTGTGATTACTTATTGCATAAGCTAAAGTAGAAGATGATAAAGGACTTAAATATGATGAAATATCTAAAATATAAATGATAATTGGTGTACTTAAACACAAAGAAGACTCAAAGGTATTATGAATAGAATGATATTGGAAATTACCTCATCATAGAATAACCTTCTAGCCTCCCAACCATCACAATTTGAGAATCTGATAAAACTTAGACTATGCATTTTGATGGCTCTAGAACCAAAAATGGGGTAAGTGTTGGCATCCATTTTATTGACTCTTAAGGTGTATAGAACCATTTTGCATGTTTATAATTGTTGAATTGTACCCACAATGTGGTATATTATAAGGCAATATGCACTAAATTAAGGAAGGCTAAAAATATGGGGATTAAGAACCTGAGGGTATATGATAACTATGAAATTATTATAAACTAGGTTAATTCCCAATGCACCACAATTAATAAGCATATGAAGTCATATAAAAAGTTCATTTAGGATTTGGTAGAGAGTTTTAACACATGATATCAAGACAATTCCAAGGGAATTGAACACTGGAGTAGATGAATTGGTAGGCATAGAAACATGGTTTGACCCCACCATTGATATGTGCAATAAGATAAAAGAGTTAGATATGGTCTTTAGGATATCCATCTCCAATAAATCTAATCATTGGCATATCTTAAATAATAATGAATAAATCACTGAGTTCCTAATCAGGGAGGCCCGACTCATGGAAGAGAAGAATGAATATGGGAATGACATTCAATATGGGGTTATACAAAAAAAAATTAGCTACCAAAGGGATTATTACTTTGTGAAGCTTTTTAAAATTATATGATAATGTAAGGAAATCAAGTGTTAAGGTGAAGTCTTCTTCATACCATCCCATAAAAGTCATTGAAGGAAATATATTATTACTAAAAAAGGAGTTAATTTAGGAAGAGAGTGTCCTTTTCAAGGAACTTTGAAAACAATACAAGGATATCATTGCATGGTTATATGAATATATCAAGGTATATGATAAAAATTATAGAACATACTATTAAACTAGAACCTAGTGCCAAACCTTTTTGAAAAAAGTAGTGGCTAGTAAACCCCAATATTGAGGCAGTAATGAAGAAGGAAATATTGGATCTCCTTCAAATTCATATCATATTCCTAATTAAACACTCCACCTAGGCCACTAATCTTGTTCTCGTTTGCAAGTATATTAACAATATAAGGTTTTGTATTGAATTCAAAAACCTAAAAAGAGCTTTATTAAATGACTACTCTCCTTTACTTACTATTGATCAATTTCTAAAAAATATTGTAGGATCATAAACATTGTCACTCCTATATGGTTTCTTAGCACACAATTAGATCTAGTTCAAGGATGCTAACTAGCATAAGATAACATTCACCACTAAATAGAAAATATTTATATAATAGAGGATGCCTTTTAGGCTATCAAATGTACCTTCCAATGAGCCATGGACATCACATTCACTAGACTAGTTGGAGAGATAATTCTCATATACCTCAATGATTTAATGGTGTATTTTAAATATAGGAGTAAGAACATTGAACATATTGAGTCAATGTTTTAGAGGTGTAGAGATTTTGACATATCACTTAATCCCAAAAAGTGAGTGTTCATGATCCAAGAAGGCAATATGAAGGCTTAGCCATGGACCCAAACAAGATAAAAGCCATCCAAGAACTTCCATTTCCCACCTCTATTAAATAATACGTCTTTCCTAGGTTAAATCTAGTTCATGGCCAAATTCATAACCAGTTTTGCCCAAATGGTTAAGTCAATTACCAAAACTATTAAAAAGGATGTTGTCATAGTATGGACTGATGAAGGAAGAAAAACCTTCTAAGACATCAAAGATGTCATTAACTAATTGTTGGATATTTTGAGCAGTTGTAATTGATGTCCAAAACTAGTTGTCATTGATGTCAAGGTGCTAGGTGATAGCTCAGCTTAAGTGCAAGTGGAAGTTTAATGAAATTCATGATGGGTTTAAATATCTATATTTTACACCCAAGAGAATGGGTCAACCCAAGGAAGCAATTTATACAAGGCATCAAAAGGATATAATATTATAATAATTGTTATTATAATATTAAAGTGATATGGTGAAAACCCCAAATAAAATATTTATAATTTTCATTATAATATTTTATAAATCAAAGTGGGTTTTATAAAGTTTAATTATACTTCATAAAACCAAAGGTTGGGTTTGGAAGAAAAGGCATTTGAAGTGCTTTTAAAACCTTCACCAACATCGTGGAAGAAAATTGAGGAATCACCGTCGTCTCCCAAGGTATGGAGGAAGCAATATAAATACATTGTCCAAAGTCTAAAACATTATCCTTGCTCATAATTTTAATTGGAATGAAAAAAATAAGAGCTCGTGAGAATTGCAAATTTCATGGACAGAAAAGTGTTTTAGGAAGGAAGCATTAATTTTCGAAGGCACATAGGACAACATGGCCTAGTGGTGATTTGGGAAGCGTAAAAATATTTTTTTGTGTGAGGGCCTACGTTCGAAATGCGACAGGTGCATTGGAGGTCGTGTTGGTTAAGGTGCCCAAGGCGCACATCATTTTTCCAAGGGAAGAAGGAGTTGAGAGTTGAAGCACGTGGTGGTGCTTCATTAATTGCAAACGAGCGCGTGACTCATGTGACGACTTTGGCCATGACTAAGGCACATGTTGTGGGTAAGGTTGAGGGTTCGATTCCATTTGAAGGTGAGGTAAATATTTTTGGTTAAATTTTTAATTATTCGCCTATGTTGGAGATATAAGGGTGTTTAATTTTTGTTATTAGCGTATGTTCAAGGTATAAGGGTTATGAGTGGAATTAATTGTTAGAGAGGTTAATTATTAAATAAGTGATATTATTTCAGATTTTTTATTAGGAGAAATAAGGAGGTCTTTGTAAATTCTTAATTAATATAGTGATATATTGGAGGATTAAGACTATTGAGCATTGATTTCATTTTAAAAAGGGTTTTTCTATTAAAGAATATTATGGTGAATATTATTTTTAAGTTGGAGTGATAAGGTGTATTTTAGTCATCTTTTTGTATTATATTTTATTGAAGTCTTCTAACCCTTATTGATATTGGAAAAGAAGTAATTGTGAGTGTGGTAGATTTATGAGATCAACTCTTTGGCAACAAAAAGGTATGGGCAAATTCTTCTTTGGTTGATTTAATTGATTGGCTTACTAAAAATAAGGTTTGGAGTGAAAAGGATTTGATTAGGGTTTCCTTTTCAAAAGTGTTTGAGTTAATTCTTCAAGGTTGTTTTATAAGCATTGTTGTTGAAGCATTTGTATTGTGCAAAGAACTTGAGTTAGGGTTTTGAAAATAACATGAGTATCATTGTTATGTGAAGATTTATTTATGAGCATTATTTTTGAAGTGAGTTGTTGTGCAAATAACTTGAACTGGGGTTTTGGAAATAACATGAGTATCATTGTTATGTGATATTTGTTGTTGAGCATTGTTGGAAATATTTTGAGTTGGTGTTTACATACTTGGACTAGGGTTTGTGAGCAAGGGTTGGTTCTTGAGAAATTGGTTGAGTAGAGTTGATTGAGCCTAGTCAAGTGGATGTATGAAGTGATTTTTCAATTTCCATAAAACAAACTATTCTATATTCTAATTTGAGTTGTGAAAGAGATTGAGCTTTGAGTGTAGAACATATTGATCTAAAATTTCTCTTTATGCTTCTATGAGATTGATTTTAGTGGATAAAGTGATTGAGATTTGAGTATAGAACATATTGAGTCTCTAAAATTTCTCTTTATGCTTCTATGAGATTGATTTGAGTTGAGAAAGTGATTGAGCTTTGAGTATAGAATATATTGAGTCTCTAAAAATTCTCTTTATGCTTTTATGAGATTGGAAAAGTTCTATGTGGACTTGTTAAGGAGATTTGAGGCAAGTCTTTCAGAATACTTGTGGAATGATTTTGTGTGAGCTTTTATGGAAGCTTAAAATATAGATTTGGATAGGTTATGAGTGGACCTGTTGAGTAGATTCGAGAAAATTTAAGCAGGTTCTGAGTGGACCTCTTGAGTAGGTTCTGAGTGAACCTGTTAAGCATATTTAAGCAGGTTCTGAGTGGACCTATTGAGAAAATTATTGGATTGTGTTTAGTGCAAATTTGAGTGAGTTTGTTGAGAAGACTTGTTCTAGACCAACTGGACCGTGTTTAGTGCAGAGCTGACCAAATTTGTGCTAGACCGACTGGACTGTATTTAGTGTAGATTTTAGTGATCTTGTTGAGCAGACTTGTTGTAGATCGACCAGACTATTTTTAGTGCAGAGTTGAGCAGATTTGTGCTAGACCATCTGGGCTATGTTTAGTACATATTTGAGTGAGCTTGTTGAGCAGACTTGTGCTAAATCGATTGGATTGTGTTTAGTGTAGAGTTGATTAGATTTGTGCTAGATCGATTAGATTGTGTTTAGTGCAAATTTGAGATAGAGCTTTGGAGGTGATAGAGTAGAGAGGAAATTAGTCTCCAATGGATAGATATCCATCAACCAGGACAGTGAGGATAGGTATTTTGAGTGGGGATAAGAGTCTTCAGTGGAGAGAGATCCACAAACCAGTGTAGTGGAGGTAGTAGTCTTCTAGAGGATCACCAGCCAGAGCTGAGGAGGAGTTTTCCTATGGATAGATATCCGCAAACCAGAGTTATGGGATCATCATATCCTTTAGATAGAGGTCCATAAATATTGTAATAGGGAAATAATTCCCAAGAGATTGATTGAGAAAATTTTAGTAAAATATTTTCTCCATGGAAGTAGCCATCTTTGGGTGAACCACGTTAAATTGGTGTCTCTATTGTGTGTGGTGATTTGTGCATTGATTTTATTACTGCTATTAATATTTCTATCTATACATTACATAATATTGATTTGGAAAGAAAAGTAAAAAGTGCTCTTATACTGTTCACCCCCTCTTAGTATAAGCTTGTGTTCTTCACTAATCCCTAGTCCCAATCAATTTATTTTTGTAAATATTTTAGGCTTTATGTGTTTGATATGGATGAAAGCATCATTATCATCCTAACCCAAAATAATTATAAGGATGAAGAAAAAACCATTTTATTTATAACCTAAGTCCTCATAACTTTGAAGAGAAATACACCATAAAAATATATGTGTTTTCCATCATGAAGGTTATTAGAAGATTTAGGTACTATTTTTCATAGAACAAGTCCATGGTCTTCATAGTACACCTTGTTGTTTGATATGTTGTGGTTCATATTAAGTTGGAATAAAAGAGATATAGATGGATTAACAAGATTTAAGAATTTGATATTGACATAAAATCCACCAAACTCATGTGGGGTAGGTCCTTGTGTGAAAATGTGGTAATATCATCCCCAAAGAACATATCATCCTAGTGGAGGGGATAGATGATAGAACATAATGGATGGGAAAATTTTGTAGATATATGTCCAATGGATAGGTTCTAGAAGGATTTATAGATAAGGAAAGCATATGATTCAAGCAAAAAGCAATGCACTATACAAGGCTTAATGACATATTGTTAAAGAAAGGGTACAACAATGTCTTGCTATGCTACATTGAAGAAGTGAAGATATAGGTCCTAGTTAAGCAATTTCACAATGAAGAAGGAAATTATTCCATACCTACCATAGATCATAAAATCCTTAGGTTTAAATACTATTGGCCCACCATCCTTTTTTATTACTTCTAATGAGGTAAAAACTATAAATCATATTGTATATTTAGAGGAAAGAGAAGGGAAGCATTGATGCCCTTGAACTTGTTATTGTAAAAATACCTATTCAATAGTATGACTTGGTATTCATATAAAAAGTTAGTCCTTTGTCAACCTAATGATATGTATGTATTCTCATAATAGTATATTATTTCAAAAATTAGGTTGAAGTAGTCTTGGTAAAATCGGCTAATCAAGAGGGAGTGGTCTAGTTTTTAGAGGATATCATTAGTAGATTAAAATATATTGTTACCATAGTAAATAATAATACCACCAATTTTAAGGGGGGCAAGGTAATGGAATTTTTCTTGGAATATAGATTTTTGCTCAAAATATCATCCAACTATTATCCCAAAGCAATGGGCTAGTAGAATTGACTAATAAAAATATAATGAGTATTTTAAAAAGAAATTTTGCCAAATATCAAAGGGACTACTACACCAATCTATTAAAGGCACTATGGGAACATCGAGTGACACTAAAAGCATTCATGGTGTCATCAACCTATAAACTAGTTTATGATAAAGACATATTACCAGTCAATCGAGAACTTTCTTCCCTCCAAATATCACAATAATTGAAACTCAAAGACACTAACATCAACCCAATTCAAGCAAGGTTTTATGCTTTACTATCCATAGAGGAAGAGAGAGAAAAAGGGTTTTAGATGGATGATGCAACACCAAGAGGCCGTTCAAATATGGTTTGAAAAATAAGCCACTAATATGGGCTATAACAAAGGAGATCTCATGTTTAAGTGATATGAATATTGGGAAAAACCAAGGGAACATCTGAATTTTGATTCTCTTTAGAGCAAACCCTATAAAGTTCTAAAGATCATCAGTACAAATGCCTACAAACTTTCCACTATTGATGGAAGAATGTTATCAATTTTTGTAAATGGATAACATATTTATTCTATATAGCAATAATATCCACCCCTATGAAGATGCAAATTTGTATATATGTTCATTTTATTTACCTTTATTTATTGCTAATTAGCTAATATTTTCTTATCATTTCTCCCTTTATTCTATCAAATCCCACTTTGATATCCTTCCCTCTAAAATTCTCACTATCTTGTCTTCTTATCCCTCTGTGATGGATGCATAGTTATAAAATCATTATGCAATTTTCTTGTTATAAAGCAATTGAAGTGTTAGACTATTTAATTACTTGAAATTGTGACTAAGGAACCACCCCAAAGGACCCACCACAAGTCAATTTCCCAAATAGGTAAATTAGTGCTCAATGAGTTAACTACCTATTTGGGTGGATCCCTCACTATGTGTGGGAAGGAATAGAGGATATAAAATCCCACACCCATGAGGGAAGCTAAACTCACACTCCCAACACTATTTATTTATAACTTTTGCACCACTCATCATATTTATCAAGCAAATGTGTTATCCTTGTAAGATCCAACCATTCTATGATCCATATACATGAATTTTTGCATCTAGTTCATTAGCCAAGTGTCCCTCCCCTTGATATTTAGGTTTTCTAGGGTAGAATACCACAAGTATTTCCTTTACAAATCATACCACACCTCTTAAATATTTAACCATAGGGGGAGGTCATTTACTCAAAGCAACCTGCTTGGAAAATAACTACCTAGTCAAAAATATCCTAGAAGTAACTCAAATGTTTTGAATAAGTTGCTTGATAGGTAGATCACCAAGGCAAATACAACACACAAATTGAATCACTTGCTTATATGAGAAAATAATTCCTCCATACTAGCAAATCATCCTCATCTAGAAATTTTCCCACCTAAAGCCAAAATATTCCATCTCCATAAGGCAAGTAAATTGGTCAAATCCACAAATGAATCACTTGCATTTTAAAGAGACAAAATCCTGCATCTCCACAAGGCAAGTGAATTGCTCATATGCACAAATGAATCACCTACATTTTGAAACATATTACTCCATTTTTATAGAAGACACAAAATGTTGAGCAAGATGCAATGACAGTATTGTCATTGTTGTCAACACAGTCAGATAGATCGGTTGATGCAGTGGACAGGAGTTCAGAGGTTACTCAGAGTATGTATAGTGATGTTAAATGCTTATGAGGATTTTTACCCACATTTTTGCATATTTTCCAAGAATACCAAAGTGGCCCATATGCTAAAGATCAAAGAAAAAGCAAAACACCGCAAAGAAAAAAAGTGTCGTGATATCACGACATGTTGCATTTTCGCGGTCCAAAGCAAAGAGAAAATGCAAGGAGAAAAAAGTGTCACGATATCGCGACATGTTGCATTTTCATGGTCGAAATAGCAAAGAGAAAAAAGTGTCGCGATATCACGACATGTTGCATTTTCGTGGCCAAAAGAGAAGAGAAAAAGCAAGGAGAAAAAAAGTGTCGCGATATCGCGACATGTTGCATTTTCGTGGCCGAAAGAGCAAAGAGAAAAAAGTGTCACGATATCGCGACATGTTGTATTTTCACGGGCCAAAGAAAAGAGAAATAGCAAGGAGAAAAAGTGTCGCGATATCGTGACATGTTGTATTTTCGCGGGCCAAAGCAAAGAGAAATATCAAGGAGAAAAAAGTGTCACGATATCGTGACATGTTGTATTTTCATGGTCCAAAGCAAAGAGAAAGAGCAAGAAGGAAAAAGTGTCACGATATCGTGACATGTCGCATTTTTGTGACTCAAAAAGGGCAGGCAGGCAGAGAAAGAAAAAGTGTCGCGATATCACGACATGTCGCATTTTTGCGACTCAAAAGGGCAGGCAAGCAGAGAAACAAAAGTGTCGCGATATCGCGACATGTTACATTTTTGCGACTCAAAAAGGGCAGGCAGGAAGAGAAACAAAAGTTTCATGATATCGTGACATGTTTCATTTTCGTGACTCAAAAAGGGCAGGCATACAGAGAAACAAAAGTATCACGATATCGCGACATGTTGCATTTTTGCCAAAGGAACAGAGTAGTTGACAGTGCGTCTGATATTAGTGATGAACACCAGGATGGTGAAACTGAAGACTGCATAGTGATGTGGACCCATAAGGAATCTTTAATGATTTGAAATCATTTAAGATGGTCATTACACATGGAAAGAAGCGGACGCATGCCCATGTGGAGAAAAGGAAACGAAGGGCCTCAAAATAGAAATGAAAAGCCTTTTCAAAAACCAAAACACATGCATGCACAAGGGAAGGAGAAAATGAATAGTCATCAAAGGAGAAAACGAATAGTCATGAAGGAGAAAATGAACAGTCATGAAGGAGAAAACAAACAGTCATCGAAGGAGAAAACGAACAATCATCGAAGGAGAAAATAAACAGTCATGAAGGAGAAAATGAACAATCATGAAGGAGAAAATAAACAATCATGACCGAGAAAATGAATAGTCATGGTAGGAGAATATGGTGTCAATTATTTGCATGTGACGTGTTTGACGAAATGCCTTCTCAATATATACAAAAGGAGTTACATAAATAAGGAGTTACAATTGACAAGTGGCATATGAGAATATGAAAGAAGGTGTTACAATTGACAAGTGGCGTATGAGAATATGAAAGAAGGAGTTACAAAGAGAAAGGATAGTTATAAAAGGAGTGTTGCTTGGAGAATTTTCGTTGGGAATTTTATTTTGTGAAGTGCGATGAGTGTGTGTGTTTGGTGAATTGTGGTAGACATTGGGTAAGCAATAGACCAGTCAGGGTCTTGTAAAAGTGAAGGCATTTTTATGTCAATCTTCTAGTTTCAAAATTGAAGTCCAAGTTGGTGCTTGGCATCAGGGGTTGGTGCTCCTTCCAGTTGGTGCTGGTAAATCAGGGGTTGATGCTCCTTCCAGTGGGTGCTAGTAAATTGATTGTAAAGTTGGTGTTTTGCAAAGGCTGGATTTGGATGGGAGTCCAAACAGTCATTTTGTGGAGTAGCCAAATCGGTGAACCTCGGTACATCTTGTGTTGTGTGATGTTCTCTTGTTATACTTGCTTTATTTGGTTTTAAGTTTTCATTGTTTCGGCTTTAATAGTTGAAGATTTAAGTTATAAAGAGCTACATCGATTCACCCCCCCTCTTAGTGTCATTGTGAGACTAACACAAAATACCTTTTTTGAATGAATTTCTCTAAAAAGTGAATGAATCACTCTACTTCTCAAAACTTAGCAAATTTTTTACTAGAAAAACCCAACTTAATATTTTTCTTAATTTTAACTAATATGGAAAAATTATCTACTTACAAATGCCTATCCATGCCTGAATCCAAGCCCACTTCATCTCCCTCCACTACTACCACTTCAACCACATCAGTGCCATATTCACTAAACCCAAAAATTCCATAAGTGATAGAGACATCAAATAGAAGGGTAAGAAGAAACAAGATAAGATAAAAAGGTAAGTCTCCCCTCCATTAAAGAGATCCAAAGAGCTCTCTGATTATTCATACTAAAGGATAAAAGAAGTAATATATACACATTCAATTGAGCAAGTCAAAAGGGAAGCACCAATGAGATTTAACCTAGGCCCACAAATTTATTCCTAGAGAATTAGTCACATATGGAATTTAGGGTTAGCCATAAAATTAGTGACCCAAGTGTGGAACTTCCCAAAAATTATTGAGGGTGATGCTAAAAGGTATGACCCTAGAGGGAGAAGTTGCATACACCCTAAATATAACTATGAGTCATTCTATATCAAAGAGGGGGATATCAAAACAATGTTGAAGATGTGGATGACATAGCTATATGGATATCTTGGAATGCTAGAACACAAAAGGACTATTACTAGCAAGGTACAAGAACCTCCTAGAGGGACTTCCTAGTACCATAATTGAAGCAACTGACTAACTTTGACATCTTGTTAAAGTAATAGATGTTTAAGGAGGATGTTTAAATGATATTATTAGGGATTGCTATAGTATTATGAGAGAGGATACAATTTATAATCTATGAAGAGCACATTGACATACTTCATGCCATGCAAAACTACCTTCGACACTCCCAAATGATTGATTGTGTAGATACATTGCAGGCCAAATAGATAGACAAATAAAATCCTTCAAGGAAGAAGGAAATCTCACTTATACATCATACCTATTTTCAATTTTATCTTCCAAAAGAAATATTGGTTTCCTATTTTTTAGTTAGATCATATGGGGAAATATGATGAGCCTCTTTCCATTATGGACTGCATGAATATACCCTATGGAGAAGCAAGCAAGGCCTCTTACTATACCTCTAATTAGGTGTAAGATATCATCATAGATAAGTTTAAGGGAAAGGCACTAAGGTTGTCAAATGAAGCATGGTAGCTCATAAAATTAGTAAAAATTTTATTTTGGGAGGACTTGGTCATATATACAATTTCATGGCTTTTAAGCTATACCTTTTGAGGCAACTTAACTATGTGGACCTAAAATACTTTAGGTGGTAGGAAAAAATCACCTAGTCACTCAAGCAACAAATCTTGAAGATCACACCCAGGTTGCATGGGTTCCACTAGGTCATAGAGACAAAGCTAAAAGACATGGATTTATAACAACTAAGAGGTCGATGGTCCTATGAACCAATTAGAGTATTTGAGAAAACTCTTAATGCTAAGAAAATAGACACCTTATTTGCATATGAGAAAATATACAACATTCAAATGAAGGTAAATTCGATTGAAGAATTAGACCTTACAACCCTAGGATGTAGCCATGGCTATGAAGATGAGATCTAAGGATGGTATAATAACCCACGTAAGTGGAATGATTTTTGCATCAAGGACATCAAGATGAACCATCAAAAGCTAGGTGCCTTGAGAAAGTTGGGGTATATTATATATTTATTAAAAAACACTAACATTAAACTTTGTATATGGTGGAGAGTCCTATCCTCCTACATATAGAATACGGATGGACTAACTTTATTAGTACTTAGGTATGACAATGATGAGCCAGTTGGCCAAAGGTTTTGGTTCCCTTCTAAAGTCTCTATTTGTCACTTTTTACCATCTTATTTTAGTCATTTTCCTTCCATTAATCTTTCTCCTTTTCCATGATGCCACGTGTCACTTTTTTCCATTTTATGTTAAATTCTTGTAAATATTTTAAATAAAATTTTAAAAGCTTAAAATTTTAAAATATTAAATAAAAGAAGAATTTATTAATTTTGAATGTTGACCTCAAAAGAAAAAGTTCTCATTTGCTATAAATACCCATTTTATCTTCTCATTTGTTGATCATACTTCCATTTCTCTCTCTCTCTCTCTCTCTCTCTCTCTCTCTCTCTCTCTCTCTCTCTCTCTCTCTCTCTCTCTCTCTCTCTCTCTCTCTCTCTCTCTACCTTTGAACTACTTGATAATTAAGAAGTGAGTGCTAGGGGTGGTTTACCATACATTGCTTCATATGGTGTCATCCTTGTGGTTGTGTGAAAAGTGGTATTGTACCACCATTTGGCTAAGGAAAGCCATTGATTCCATTTAGATTTATTATCTAAAATAAAACATCAAAGATAGGTCTCAAGATATTTATTCACCACATCTATCTAGCCATCCATATATGGGCTATAATATGTGCACCTTTTTAATTGAGTCCCTTTAATGCGATGTAACCCCTCCCAAAATTTACTAGTGAATATCTTATCATGATCACTTACCTATTGAGTGTGGGCTCCCTATTGGACATAAATTTTCCATACCTATAGATAGGTGATGCACCTTGGATTCTAACTAAAGTATAGAATTGGATGAAACAAGATCTCTCTCTATTTCAAACTCCATAGAAGGCTGGATCCTTGAAATGATTATATTTTTAAGAGAAAAATTATTAGAAAGGAGTAAGGGTTAGAAAGAGGTATTACAAATTGTATGGGATAGTGTAACAATATTGGATCTCATTAAATAACATGCTAACCAAATCAAATTACATGATACTTAATAGACCAACCATTATCAAATTCAATCACAAATTTATTCAACTTAAAATAAATGCTTTAATCATTCCAAGGACTTGAACAATTAGCAATCCAATAGTGATCCAAAAAGAATAATTTGCTTTAATAGAATAGACTAAGTATTAAGTGTAACACAAATGAATTAAAAACAAATAATACATGCATAAAAACCTGTAATTGAATAGTAATGGAGGCCAAACAATTATCACTTCATTGATCAATAACAATATTACATAGCAATACCAGACAAGGACTAAAAAGCCATCCCTTGTATTTAGGTCTCTTGGACTATTAATAGGCTATATTTTAAATTTACAATGAGATATTTACAAATATAAGACTATTAAGAAAATAGTCTAGAAAAAAACTAGAATACTAAGGTGGTTTCTCTAAGCTCCATCCTACTTCTAAATTTGAATTTGCATTGATCTTGGACCATTGATCTACAACTATCTTCTCCAAGTAGCTAAATTAGTGCAACTAATCTATTGGAGCTACCATTTTTATGCCCTCGTGTTTTTAACTATAAATAGTTGGTGGGCACCATGGTAGTTATAGGTTTGAGAGATACGTTTCATGGATGCCTACTCTAAAATTAGACTCTTCATTTTTTCTTTAGAAGTTCTTTGGAAAAAAACCATGATTTTGTTTTGATGACATCACTTCTTGGATGTGCTTTGACTTTGTTCACTTCATTTTGCATGTTGATTTCTTTGTTTGCATGATCCCAGGCTTCAACTTGAAGGTGTGATGTCATTAGTCAGGGTGCCTATGTTTGTGCACTTTTGCTTTGACTACCATATCTCGATTTTGTGCATCTTAGTATTCCTTATATAATTTGGGGATTTATTTTGAGAATGCTTACATTGTCATCAAAGGTAGTATGGTTTTGTGCATTGTAATTTTGTTCACTTGGTCTTAGAAGTTTAACTTGCATAGTTTTAGACCCTTTTTCTCTTTGCTTGATATCATTAGTTTGAGTATCTTGACTTTGTGCATCCCAGGATTGTTCACTCCTTTCCTTTGCATAGTCTTGGGATCTAACTTAGGCTTACTAATGTTATGGCCAGGGTGAACCCAATTTTGAGCGTCATGGCTTATTTCACTTGACTTTATGCATTATCGAGCAGAGAAGGTGTGGCATTAATGTTTTTTTGACATAATTCTAACTTTGAACATCTTGATTTTTTGCAAGTCTTTAGCCTTCAACACACTTAGCCAATTTTTTCCAAAAAAATGGTCATCTCTTCTTGCTATGCAAAAAATGTCACAAAATTGACCTACACTTCCGTGGAGTCTAAATATTTGATTAATGAAAACCTATGCCATGATCTTGGAAGTATAGGGATAACTTGAAGATAAAAAATGAGCATATTTGGTCAATTGATCCATGATTACCATGATAAATATTTTATATCCTAAGAAAGGAAGTCCTTTAATGAAGTTTATGGAGATGTCTATCCATAGGAACTCTAGAATGGGTAAAGGTTGAAGTAGTCTTGGTGTACTAAATATTTTCCTCTTTTGGTATTAAAAAGTATCACAACTATCCATAAACTATTTGACACATGATTTCAACTCAGACCAATAGAAACCATGCTTTACCTATTCATAGGTATGTAAGAAACTTGTGTTTCCCCATATCAAAGATGAGTTAAGCTCTATGAGAATTTGATATTTAAGTTGAGACATGACTAGAATAACAACCTGGTGCTTATCAGACAACTCCTCCTACTTCCAAGCATAATTGGAACAATCCTTTGCTATTACCTACAAGTATTGAATGAGCTTTTCAAGTGTAGGGTTTTTCTACCATTCAGACTTAAGTGTGTCTAACCAATTATCCTTAAGTTTGGACACTACATATAGAATATCCTATGTTTCAAGCAATCGAGAAAGAGCATAAATAGCCATATTTTATTTCCCCTTGCAATAGACTATCTCGTGTTCATATCCTAAGATCTTAGTGACGCAATTTGCTATTGAGTGAAATAAATTATCTATTCCAAGAAATACTTAAGGCTATGTTGATCGGTCTTGATGATGAAATATCACCCCAACAAGAATGGTAGCCAATGGAGGACAACAAAAACAATGGCCATCATGTCCTTCTCATAAGTTGATTTGACAAAAAATTTCCTTGATAAGGCCTTGCTTATGAAAGCAAGTGTATGACCTTCTTGCATAAGTATTTCCCCCAATCCAAATCCTCAGGCATCGATCCAAAAATTAGAATTTTATTTTAAAGAATAGACTAAGTGTTAAGTGTAACATAAATGACTTAAAGCAAAGAATACATGCATAAAACCTATAATGGGACAGTAATGGAGGTACAACAACTATCACTTCATTGATTAAGTAGTAAGATCACATAGCAATACCAGAAAAGAACTACATAGTCAACCTTTGTATTGAGGTCTCTTGGCCTATTTATAGGCTAGATTTTAAATTTATAGTGGAATTTTTGCAACTATAAGACTTAAGAAAATAACTTTGCAATAAACTAGAATGGTGAGGTGGCTACTATAAGATCCATCCTATGTCTAAAATTGAATTTGCATTGATATTGATCCATTTATTTGCAACTATTTTTTATCCTAACATTATTAGTCAAGGTGACTCATATTTGTGCACTTTTGCTTTGACTACTCATGTCCCAGTTTTATGCATCTTAGTCTTCCTTGTGTTATTATGGTATTTATTTTGAGAATGTTTATGTCATTGCCAAAGGTAGATTGGTTTTATACATTGCATCTTTGTGAACTTGGTCTTAGAAGTTTAATTTGCATAGCTTTGGGACCTTTTTCTCTTTGGTTGATGTCATCAGTTTGAGAAACCTAGATTTGTGCTTCCTGGGTTTATTCATTCCTCTCCTTTGCATGATCTTGGGATTTGACTTAGTTTTTCTAAAATCATGGTCTAGGTGAGCCCATTTATGAGCATCACAACTTCATGCACTTGAATTTATGTATTCTTATGTAGAGGAGGTGTTGCGCTGATATCAACACACTTAACCAATTTTTTCCCAAAAAAATAACATCTCTTCTTGTTATGCAAATGAGGTCATGGAATTAACCTACATTCTTGGTGCCTCCCAAGGAATTTCCACTTGTAGGAATTGAGAACTTAGAAGGTTTGTTTCCATTGGGTGTAGAATTAAAGTGGTGTTGAGAGGAGTGTGAGTGGAATTTATTTTTTTGATGATTTAAAATTTTCATTCAAAATGGGTTTTGATAGGCTCCCAAAACCTAATTACATCAATAAAAAAAATGCTGAACAAACAAAAGACAAAGTGAGAAGTAAAAAGGGGGGAACACAGTCCCACAATAAGGAAGAAAAAAAGGAATAAAAAAAAAGAGAGGATGGGCAAAACATGAGGATGCCCTGAGACAAACAACAGATCATGCACAAAGAAGGCATTAAGCCTCCTCTTCAACTTTAGCATCTTCATCCTTAGGCTCTTCATTTATCTCATCCTCACCTTCATCCTCAGCATTATCAGAAGTCATAGAGTTCTTGTCATCATCCTTGGCTTCATCCATGGCGTTGTCCTTGCCATCATCCTCAGAGAACTTCTTTTTAAAAAATAGAAGATTCAGGGTATTACAAAGGTCCATAATGTGAGAAATGCAATTGAAGATCGATTTTATGATGTATTGCTTCAGGCATTGATCAGGTACATCCTTATCCTCCTCATCCAAGTCAATTACCAAGGTTTTCTTTTTTTGCGCAAGCTTTTCCAGACATGATGAGGATCTTACAGGTCTCTTTGATTTCTTAGGGACCTCAAGTTTGATTTTCTTGACTACTTGATTTCTCAAACTTTTGATTGCCTCCACAACCACTCTTTTCTTGGTCGACATGGCCAGGGAAAGTGAATTTTGTAAAATGAGATGTAGTGAATGTAAAAGAGTGAAAAATATCAATGATTTATAATGTTTGTAATGAAATGGTTGATGAAATGGAAATGAATATTGTAATGGAAAAGTATAGTGTGTTTTACCTTTTTAGACCTTCTAGGTGGCTTATTATTCTTTTGGCACTTTGAATTTTATCCTTTATCCCTATGGTGCTAAAGGTGTCACATCATTGGTTGCTAATTTCTTTGATGCCTCTTCCTATGTACCATATGTCTCTTCACCATCTTGTGCTCCAATAGTAACTCTTGGAGGAATTTTTGTAATGTGCTTACAATTTCTTTAGAATGTGATACTGCTAATAGAATCCATAGTTGTAGGAAAAAAGATTTATTTTCGATCGAAGCTCCTGGTAACCACCTACAAGTAGACAAATAGGGGTAACCACAAGAGGTAGGTGGGACATGATGCTTATAATGACTTGTGAGTACATGGATGCTCACGAAAGGAAAATTCATATAGGACATGTTGCCTGCTACATATTATGCATATTTACATAGTGAAGTATTGTTATGTTTTTGATTGGTGGATTCATGGTTTGATGATTATATCTATTATGTTTTTATACTTTAATAATAGAAATAAGTATATATAGAAAATAAGTAGATATAAATATTAAAATGTATATATAATAATAAAAATAATATATATATATGTATGTATACACAATATAAATAAACAATAATAAAAATCCACTCATGATAAAGTAAGGTTTCAATATTTAAAAATATATAACAAAGTAAAATTCGTGTTTACCACTCAACAATACTTACTATATTTCCTTTTGTTTCTTCGTTGCAATTGATAAAAATATTTCCATGATATATAAGGAAGTTGATAGCTCACCATGAGGGACATATTTTTTTTGGAGGAGGAATTCAAAAAGAAAGCTATCATCTTCAGAGATGAAGATTACAAACTGTCATCCAACATTATTTAGGTCTCTTTGTTTATATTACTCCATATTTTTGTTAGAGAAAATCACTATATAAAATATAGAAAAGCAATTATAGTGTTTCAAAATTTAGTTGCAGAATTAACAAAATAAGACAAACACACAGTAGAAAAGACAATGATTTTAACGTGGTTCACCCAATGTGGGTTACATCCACCAAGAATTTTCAGTCCTTTCTTTCTCAATCCAAGCAATAGAGGATTACAACCTACAACAAACATCTACTATAATTTCCTCTCTATATTTACAAGGAATCAACACAGTAATTTTCATTGTATACTCTGTTTTTCCTCACAACTATATATAAGAAAAAATAGAAAAAAAAACTGCTTTTATTAATACATTCCAAGATTAACACTGAGTTCTCAGCATCTAATTTTGGTATAAAAACAAAAAAAAATTCCCTGGTTGTCCTATTGTAAATCCGAAAACTTTCTCTAGTAGACTAACAGACTGTAAATCTGGAAACTTTCCCTGCCCATCCTGTAGTAAATCCAAAAACTTTCTCTGTTTAGCCTCCTCATAATTAGGCTCCATTCCTAACAATATCCCACTTGGAGACTAATTCCATTGCACCATACTGCAACCAAGGACTGAAAAATTCTCATCATGGCCTCTTATTCCTTAAGGCCAACTGAAGTTGAGCAAAAGCTCAACTTTTCTCTTGACACCACTTTTGTAAGCATGTCAGCAGGATTTTGTGATGTGTGAACTTTCCCTAATTTCAAATATCCATATTGCACTACTGATCTAATGAAATGATACCTGAGTTTGATGTGTTTAGTTTTTAAATGGAATGTCGAATTCTTCGCAAGGTGTATAGCACTCTGGCTATCACTCCACAACCTATTATCATCTTGCTTCTTCCCTAGTTCTTCCATTAGTCTTTGCAACCAAACCATCTCTTTGCTTGCTTCTGTAGCAACAACATATTCAGCTTCAGTGGTTGAAAGGGCAACTACGTGTTGGAGTTTAGAAATCCAACTAACCGCTCCTCCTCCTATAGTAAATATGTAGCTAGTAGTGCTCCTTCCACCATCAAGATCACCTGCCATATCAGAATCTACAAAACCTTTCAAGCATATATTAGAGCCTCCAAAATTCAAAGAATAATTTGAAGTTCCTCTCAAGTACCTGAGTATCCATTTTACTGCTTGCCAATGTCCTTTTCCTGGATTACTCATAAATCTACTCACTACTCCCACTGCGTGGGCAATGTTTGGTCTTGTACACACCATTGCATACATAAAGCTTCCAACCACTGATGCATAGGGAACCTTAGCCATATGATCTTGTTCCTTTTGTGTCTTGGGACACAAATATTTGGTGAGTTTGAATTGCTTTTCCAATGGAGTAGCAACAAACTTTGCATTGTTCATGTTGAATCTCTTAAGCACTTTTTCAATGTATTGTGCTTGTGAAAATTTCAGAGTGTGCCTATCCTTTTCTCTTGTTATCCTCATACCAAATATTTGTTTGGCTTCTCCCAAATCCTTCATGGCAAAGGATTTAGCCAACTTCTTCTTGAGCATGTTTATATCTTGCATATTTGTTCTTGCAACCAACATGTCGTCCACATACAATAGCAAAATAACATAGTTACCATTTCCAGTTTGCTTAAAATATACACAGTGATCACTTTGACATATTTCAAACCTTTTATTAGCCATGAACTTATCAAATTTTAAATACCACTTTCAAGGAGCTTTTTTTAACCCATACAAGCTCTTTTTCAGTTTACATACCCAATCCTCTTTACCATTCACTTGAAAGCCTTCTGGTTGGTGCATATAAATTTCCTCCTCCAAATCACCATGGAGAAATATTGTCTTCACATACAATTTCTCCAGATACAAATTTTCTATAGCTATAAGACTCAAAATAGCTCTAATAGAGGTCATTTTGACAACTAGAGAACAAATCTCATCAAAATCAATACCTTTTTCTAAGCGAATCCCTTGAACACTAGTCTTGATTTATGTCTCTTATGCCCTTCATTATCCTCTTTAATCCTATACACCCATTTATTGGTCAAAGCTCTTTTACCTTTGGGTAGCTCAACCAAATCCCTAGTTTTGTTGTGGAATAAAGAGTCCATTTCTTCATTCATTTCAAGATCCCACTTATTCCTGGTATCCATTTGTAATGCTTCCTGAAAACATTCTGGCTCACCAGCATCAATATACAAAACATAATTAGAGAAACATTGAGGAATTCTACTTATCCTAGTAGATCGTCTAACAACACTTTCTAGAGATTGAGGTGCTTGTTGCTACTGTTGTACATTTTGATCTTCTAACACTTTTGGAGTTACCTTTTCTATGTGTCCATCAAGGTCTATGTATTTAGTATTTTTCTCTTTTTGTTTCTTTCCCTGCAATCGATCTTTATACAAGTTTTTTTCATTAAATATGACATCCCTACTTCTAATGACTTTTCGGTTATCACAATCCCATAATCTGTAACCCAGGCCATCAATACCGTAACCAATAAAATAGCACTTTTGGGCCTTAGCATCTAAATTATTTCTGTTCTCTTTGTCTATATGCATAAAATCCTCACATCCAAATACCTTAAGGAAAGAATAATTTACTGGTTTACCTGCCCAAAGCTCTTCTGAAATTCCTCCATCCAAGGCACTAGATGGTCCTCTATTAATCAGATATACTACAGTATAAATAGCATGAGCCCATAAAAATAATGGTAAGCCTACATCTATTCTCATGCTCCTAGCATGCTCCATGATGGTTCTATTCATTCTTTCTACAACCCCATTTTCTTGAGGTGTTCTTGGAACTACCTTGATTCTTCTAATTCCATTTTTAGAACAAAACACATCAAATTCTCTACTGCAATATTCTCCACCATTATCTGACTTTATACACTTTGGTTTTTTCCAGTTTCATTTTCAACTAATGCTTTCCAATTCTTGAAGGTATTAAAAACATCACTTTTATTATTAATGCAATATATCCATGTTTTCCTTATTGCATCATTAATAAAAAGTACATAGTAAGAGGAACCTCCAAGAGAATTTACCTGAGCTGGGCCCCAAAAATCTAAGTGCAAGTGCTCCAATTTCTATTTCTTCATTTCCTTACCATCCTTGAGAAATATAAATCTCTTTGCTTCACTATAAACACAATCCTCACAGAATTCCAAATAAATCTCTTTTAACTTAGGCAATAACTTTCTTGAATGTAAAATTTCCATACCTTTTCCACTCATATGGCCAAGTCTTTGGTGCCACAAAGATGCACTCTCACCTGTAGAAACTAAATTCATGGAGCAGTGAGAAAAATTAGTAAATAAATAAAGGGTACCCACCAATTTACCTCTAGGTACTATCAATGAACCTTTAGTAACTTTCCAAGCATTTTCTTCGAATGCAACCGTGTATCCTTCACCATAAAGCTTACTTGCCGATATAAGATTTATCTTTAAATTTGGTATGTGTCTCACCTCTTTAAGAGCCCATTGACATCCATTTGGAGATTTAATCAAAATATTTCCAATACCCATGATTTTACATGGTTGGTCATTTTCCAACAGAACCTGTCCATAAGCTCCAAAAACATAATCTATGAAGTATTCCTTATGTGAGGTAGCATGGAATGAAGCACCACTATCAATTACCCAATAATCACTATTTCTATCAAGAGATAAGATTAAAGCATCTTGTAGAATTTGTCCAATAATATTGGCTTATGAAGTGTTACCATTATTATCATTACCTTCATTTCCATCACCCTTTCTTTGCCAATAGTCCTTCTTGAGATCACCCTTTTTGCCACAGTGCCAACATTGTAGCTTTCCTTTTCCACGTGATTTGGATTTGCCTTTGTATTTGCCATGATGTGAACTCTTGCCTCTTTCTCTTCCTCTTCCCCTATTCTCAATAGTTAAGGCGGTGCTAGATGATTCTCCTATGGTTTTTATTCTCATGTCCTCATTGAGTATCACACCAACCACATCATAAAATTCTAATTTATTTGAACTCAAAGCAGAGTTACTTACCGCCATTACCAAACTATTCCAACTTTTTGAAAGAGAGCATAAGATTAATAAGGCCCTAATCTCATCATCAAAATCCAATCCTACTAAATGTAATTGATTAGTGACAGTATTAAATTCATTTAACTGATCCTGCACAGATCCTCCTTCACTCATTTTCATGTTAAATAAATTTTTCATTAAGAATACCTTATTTGATGCTGATGGTTTCTCATACATCTTGGCCAACTTATCCATGACTCCCTTGGTAGTATTTTCATTAGAGATGTTGAAGGCTATGGTGGCTCCCAAGTTCAACCTCACAGTAACCAATGTCTTTCTATCAAGAAGACTCCACTCCTCATCAGATATAGTTGAAGGTCTCTCTATTTCCCACTCAAGAGGTAAGTAAAGATCCTTCAGGTACAAGTAACCCTCCATATGCATCTTCCAAAATTGAAAGTTCTGGCCATTGAATTTTTCAACTCTAAACCTCCCTTCTTTTGCCATTTCTCCCACTTGATCCAAAAATTCTCCTTCTGTCAAGTGCACCCAACAAAACCTCGCTCTGATACCACGTGTTAGAGAAAATCACTATATAAAATATAGAAAAACAATTATAGTGTTTCAAAATTTAGCAGCAAAATTAACAAAATAAGACAAACACATAGTAGAAGAGATAATGATTTTAACGTGGTTCACCCAATGTGGGTCACATCCACCAATAATTTTTAGTCCTTTCTTTCTCAATCTAAGCCATAGAGGCTTACAACCTACAACAACATCTACTATAATTTCCTCTCTATATTTACAAGGAATCAAAACAGTAATTTTCATTGTATACTTTGTTTTTCCTCACAACTATATATAAGAAAAAATAGAAAAAAAAACTGCTTTTATTAATACATTCCAAGATTAACACTGAGTTCCCAACATCTAATTTTGGTATAAAAACAAAAAAAAATTCCTTGGCTGTCCTGTTGTAAATTTGAAAACTTTCTCTAGTAGACTAACAGACTGTAAATCTGAAAACTTTCCTTGCCCATTCTGTAGTAAATCTAGAAACTTTCTCTGTTTAGCCTCCTCATAATTAGGCTCCATTCCTAACAATCTCCCACTTGGAGACTAATTCCATTGCACCATACTACAACCAAGGACTGAAAAATTCTCATCATGGCCTCTTATTCCTTAAGGTCAAGCGAAGTTGAGCAAAAGCTCAACTTTTCTCTTGACACCACTTTTGTAAGCATGTCGACAGGATTTTGTGATGTGTGAACTTTCCCTAATTTCAAATATCCATCTTCCACTACCGATCTAATGAAATGATACCTGAGTTTGAAGTGTTTAGTTTTTGAATGGAATGTCAAATTATTTGCAAGGTGTATAGCACTTTGGCTATCACTCCACAACCTATTATCCTCTTACTTCTTCCCTAGTTCTTCCATTAGTCTTTGCAACCAAACCATCTCTTTGCTTGTTTCTGTAGCAACAACATATTCAACTTCAGTGGTTGAAAGGTCAACTACATGTTGGAGTTTAGAAATCCAACTAACCGCTCCTCCTCCTATAGTAAAGATGTAGCTAGTAGTGCTCCTTCCACCATCAAGATCACCTACCATATCAGAATCTACAAAATATTTCAAGCATATATTAGAGCCTTCAAAATTCAAAGAATAATTTGAAGTTCCTCTCAAGTACCTGAGTATCCATTTTACCGCTTGCCAATGTCCTTTTCCCAGATTACTCAAAAATCTACTCACTACTCCCCTTTGCGTGGGCAATGTATGGTCTTGTAAAAACCATTTCATACATCAAGATTTCAACCACTGATGCATAGGTAACCTTAGACATATGCTCTTGTTCCTTTTGTCTTGGGACACAAATATTTGGTGAGTTTGAATTGCTTTGCCAATGGAGTAGCAACAGATTTTGCATTGTTCATGTTGAATCTCTTAAGAACTTTTTCAATGTATTTCTACTTGTGATAATTTTAGAGTGTGCCTCTCCTTGTCTCTTGTTATCCTCATACCAAATATTTTTTTGGCTTCTCCCAAATCCTTCATGGCAAAGGATTTAGCCAACTTCTTCTTGAGCATGTTTATATCTTGCATATTTGTTCCTGTAACCAACATGTCGTCCACATACAATAGCAAAATAACATAGCTACCATTTCCAGTTTGCTTAAAATATACATAGTGATCACTTTGACAACTTTCAAAACTTTGATTAGCCATGAACTTATCAAATTTTAAATAACACTATCTAGGAGCTTGTTTTAACCCATACAAGCTCTTTTTTAGTTTACATACCCAATCCTCTTTACCTTTCACCTGAAAGCCTTCTGGTTGGTGCATATAAATTTACTCCTCAAAATAACAATGGAGAAATGTTGTCTTCACATCCAATTGCTCCAGATACAAATTTTCTATAGTTATAAGACTCAAAATAGCTCTAATAGAGGTCATTTTTACAACTGGAGAAAAAATCTCATCAAAATCAATACCTTTTTTCTGAGCGAATCCCTTGACCACTAGTCTTGCTTTGTATCTCTTATGCCCTTTATTCTCCACTTTAATCCTATACACCCATTTATTGGTCAAAGCTCTTTTACATTTGGGTAGCTCAACCAAATCCCAAGTTTGGTTGTGGAATAAAGAGTCCATTTCTTCATTCATTGCAAGCTCCCACGTATTCCTGGTATCCATCTATAATGCTTCATAAAAACATTCTGGCTCACCAGCATCAGTATACAAAACATAATCAGAGAAACGTTGAGGAATTCTACTTATCCTTGTAGATCGTCTAACATCACTTTCTGGAGATTGAGGTGCTTGCTGCTGCTATTGTACATTTTGATCTTCTACCACTTTTGGAGTTACCTTTTCTGTGTCCATCAAGGTCTATGTATTTAGTATTTTCCTCTTTCTGTTTCTTTCCCTGCAACCAATTTTTATACAAGTTTTTTTCATTAAATATGACATCCCTACTTCTAATGAATTTTCGGTTATCACAATCCCATAATCTGTAACCCAAGACACCAATACCATAACCAATAAAATAGCACTTTTTGGCCTTAGCATCTAACTTATTTATGTTCTCTTTGTCTATATGCATAAAATCCTCACATCCAAATACCTTAAGGAAAGAATAATTTACTGGTTTACCTGCCCAAAGCTCTTCCGGAATTCCTCCATCCAAGGCACTAGATGGTCCTCTATTAATTAGATATACTACAATATCAACAACATGAGCCCATAAAAATAATGGTAAGCCTACATGTATTCTCATGCTCCTAGCACACTCCATGATGGTTCTATTCATTCTTTCTACAACCCCATTTTCTTGAGGTGTTCTTGGAACTACCTTGATTCTTCTAATTCCATTTTTAGAAAAAAACACATCAAATTCTCTATTGCAATATTCTCCACCATTATCCGACTTTAGACACTTTAACCTTTTTCCAGTTTCATTTTCAACTAATGCTTTCCAATTCTTGAAGGTATTAAAAACATCACTTTTATTCTTAATGCAATATATCCATGTTTTCCTTGTTGCATCATTAATAAAAAGTACATAGTAAGAGGAACCTCCAAGAGAAGTTACCTAAGTTGGGCCCCAAACATCTGAGTGCACAAGCTCCAATTTCTCTTTCTTCCTTTCCTTGCCATCCTTGAGAAATATAACTCTCTTTGCTTCACTATAAACACAATCCTCATAGAATTCCAAATCAATATCTTTTAACTTAGGCATTAAATTTCTTGAATGTAAAATTTCCATACCTTTTCCACTCATATGGCCAAGTCTTTGGTGCCACAAAGATGCACTCTCACCTGTAGAAACTAAATTCATGGAGCAGTGAGAAAAATCGATAAATAAATAAAGGGTACCCACCAATTTACCTCTAGCTACTATCAATGAACCTTTAGTAACTTTCCAAGCATTTTCTTCGAATGCAACCGTGTATCCTTCACCATAAAGCTTACTTGCCGATATAAGATTTCTCTTTAAATTTGGTATGTGTCTCACCTCTTTAAGATCCCATTGACATCCATTTGGAGATTTAATCAAAATCTTTCCACTACCCTTGATTTTACATGGTTGGTCATTTCCCAATAGAACCTGTCCATAATCTCCAGAAACATAATCTATGAAGTATTCTTTATGTGAGGTAACATGGAATGAAGCACCACTATGAATTACCCAATAATCACTATTTCTATCAAGAGATAAGATTAAAGCATCTTGTAGAATTTGTCCAGTAATATTAGCTTATGAAGTGTTACCATTATTATCATTACCTTCATTTCCATCACCCTTTCTTTTCCAATAGTCCTTCTTGAGATGACCCTTTTTGCCATAGTGCCAATACTGTAGCTTTCCTTTTCCATGTGATTTGGATTTGCCTTTGGATTTTCCATGATGTGAACTCTTGCCTCTTTCTCTTTATCTTTCTCTATTCTCAACATTTAAGGCGGTGCTAGATGATTCTCCTATGGTTTTTCTTCTCATGTCCTCATTGAGTATCACACCAACTACATCATCAAATTCTAATTTATTTGAACTCGAAGCAGAGTTACTTACCGCCATTACCAAACTGTTCCAACTTTTTGGAAGAGACCATAAGATTAATAAGGCCCTAATATCATCATCAAAATCCAATCCTATTGAATGCAATTGATTAGTGACAGTATTAAATTTATTTAAATGATCCTGCACAGGTTCTCTTCACTCATTTTCATGTTAAATAACTTTTTCATTAAGAATACCTTATTTGATGCTAATGGTTTCTCATACATCTTGGCCAACTTATCCATGACTCCCTTTGTAGTATTTTCATCGGAGATGTTGAAGGCTACGGTGTCTCCCAAGCACAAGCTCACAGTACCCAATGCCTTTCTATCAAGGATACTCCACTTCTCATCATACATAGTTGAAGGTCTCTTTATTTCTCCCTCAAGAGATAAGTAAAGATCCTTCTGGTACAAGTAATCCTCCATCTGCATCTTCCAGAATTGAAAGTTTTGGCCATTGATTTTTTCAACTCTAAACCTCCCTTCTTTCACCATTGCTTCCACTTGATCCAAAAATTCTCCTTCTGTCAAGTGCACCCAACAAAACCTCGCTCTGATACCACTTGTTAGAGAAAATCACTATATAAAATATAGAAAAACAATTATAGTGTTTCAAAATTTAACAGCAGAATTAACAAAATAAGAAAAACACACAGTAGAAGAGACAATGATTTTAACGTGGTTCACCCAATGTGGGTTACATCCACCAAGAATTCTCAGTCCTTTCTTTCTCAATCCAAGCAATAGAGGGTTACAACCTACAACAAACATTTGCTGTAATTTCTTCTCTATATTTACAAGGAATCAACACAGTAATTTTCATTGTATACTCTGTTTTTTTCCTCACAACTATATATAAGAAAAAAATAGAAAAAAAAAACTGCTTTACTTAATACATTCCAATATTAACACTGAGTTCCCAACATCTAATTTTGGGATAAAAACAAAAAAACTTTCCCTGGCTGTCCTATTGTAAATCCGAAAAAATTTTCTGGTAGACTAACAGACTGTAAATCTGGAAACTTTCCCTGCCCGTCCTGCAGTAAATCTAGAAACTTTCTCTGTTTAGCCTCCTCATAATTAGGCTCCATTCCTAACTATTTTTAGGAATGCTATCTTTATTTTACTGTGATATTCTATTGGAGCTTGACTATGAAACCATTAAATTACTATGTTAATATGCTTGGAATTATTAAATAAAAAAATTAATAATGTGCTATGTTTATAGCTTGAAAACTTTGAATATGAAATCAATATTATGTTGTGTTAATCTGCTTGGAAATCTTGAATAAGAAATTAATAATTTGTTGTATTAATCAACTTGGAAACTTTGAATATGAAAATAGTATTTTGCTGTAATATTATGATGAAACCTTGTCTGTGGAACCATTCTCTTGCTATTCTACTTGAGAAATTTTACTGTGATATTCTCCTTAAATACTTTGGTTGTGCTGCCATTACCTTGCTAAAAAGGAGCTATAGAAAAACCATGAATTTAATACCTATAAAATTCTATTTGGGAACCCTGAGTAGCTCAACATATAAGCTAGAGAAAATAAAAAAGAAATAGAGGCAGCCTGTGAACCTATATGAATGATTAAAATTATCTATAATCATTTTTAACTTTGTGTAAAAAAAAGATGAATCATAGTTTATCCAATATGATAGAGAAGTATCAACATTTGGTTAAAAAGAAAAAAAAGGAGATACATCTAAGCTTAATTTTCAATATTACATATGATTGTTTGAATTTTGCATCCTTGCATGGTTAAGTTGCATTTTATATAATTTATTTTGATCCCATATTCCACGTAACCTCTATCTGTTCTCTGCTTTCACGGTGCTGATATGCTACATCCAAGTGACAGAAAGGAGAAGCTGAGTAGAGCAACGAATTTGGAGAAAGAATTACTCATTGACACGTCTTTAAATGACAACTCCAAAGGAGATTATCCTATCTCTAATTTTTTACTAAAATTTCCATTAGTCAGCTCATCAAATTGAATATATGTACATTACTTATGACTGCTCACACATAAAATATATTTATGTATAGTTAATGAGGTACTCAAACAAATTAGTTTTTTGATATGCTTGGCATCAGGTTCAATCATATATTTATTTCATTTTTGTTTCTATGTGGTTGGGTGAGTAAAATGTTCAAAATGGGTTATTTTTACCAAATGCTATACAGTCATGGAGATATTACAAATAGAATGGTTTATTTTATGTTAAAGTTTTAAAAGTTTCGATGAGTTATGGAACTTAAAATATTTACTATGATTAGCTTTATTAAGCATGTTTCCTCTGTCTAGATGCATTGCAATGTGTGGTATTTTAGTTTTACCTCATTATCTAAAACTAGAATGGTAGTATAAGGCCATACCTATCCATCATTAGAGTGCAACCCATCATAGCATAGGATACCTATGGAGAGTTTTCACCAGCGACATCACCATAGTATGTTTTCTTAGAAACTGAAGTTGGTGAACTTATTAAAGAAGTTGAAAGGACGTAGAGGTAGACTCCTTAGGTTAAAGCATAGGGTTGCGTGTAGGTTCGCTAGCCAAAGAAAACTACCTTTACTATGAAACCCCTCCTAAAAGACTTTTAATCATGTTTGGATGAGCAAAATAAGACAAAATCCACTCTAAATGATTGTAGGGTTTTCTCAATAGAAAATTAGATAGGTGAACCTTTTATGACATATAAATAGACTATGATTTAATGGACTTATTGGTTATTGAAAATTATCATCCGCATATAAAAATAATATATGGAAATATTTCTTTAGATATTAATATTAGACTTCGCTTGGGGAGTAAAATAATAATCATATTTTATGTTATAGCATAGATATTTTTTGGTAGAAAGATTATGTAAGGACATTTATTTTTATATGAGTTATAGTTTCCAGAAAAATACTTACATTATATTTTTAGTTTTTGATAAAAGAAAGATTTCAATTTCATAGTCTTAAAGAAGTCATATTATATAGTTTTAAAAAGGTTCTTTTTTTATATATTTAGCAATGATGCTTGAATATAAAGCATTTAATTTTTTTTGTTAAATTTTTTAATATTTAATTAGATGATTTACTTCAAATATTCTAGAATGATTACTTTACTAGAGAAAATTCTCAGTTGTTGAGTTTATTGAAGAAGCTCTATAAATATAAACTTTTGATATGATTTATTTTGGATCTCCATAAGCTCCTTAGTAAAATATTTCTTTAAGTTTTATAGTATAAGAATTCTTTGAAGACATTAAACAAATTATGTTATAAGATCTAATAGGAAATCTAGTATGCTAGCTTTTAGTAAGTTTAAAAATTTCAACCATTTGATAATTATAGAGTAATGAATATGAAAATTTATGATCTTGTGGATAAAATCTAAGCAATTAAAACAACCTCAAATATATTAAAGAAACATTAAAACCTTTTTGACCTATCTTCAAGCAGAACTATTTAAAACCATCGAGGAGAATGGTATGCTAACACTGGCTCTACATCGAGAAGGATGAGAAACCACCCAACTCCGATAGATTGCAAGTGGTAGCTATTGTGATTTAGAGATAGCTATTCTCTAGCAATTTTGTATGGGTCAAGTGGACCTCTTACTATGGAAGAGTAACGAATGGCAGAATGAGACATTGTTTTAGGCTATCATATGAGTGGTACGATGAGGGAATATCATGTACACTATTCAAATGCAAAATTTATAGCAAAAAATCGATGCTATAAGTGCTAGTGTTTGGGAATAAAAGGTCTTGTGATGGATGGAATGAGACATATTATTGTCATCTGTAACGTGTCTTGGAATACCTAGACCCAAAGCCAGATTATTGGTAAACCCTGGTTGTGTCCATAAGTCGATGGGTTACAACCAAGCACTAGGTATATCGACACTATCTCTAAAATTATTGACAAACAAACATGTTCAAATATAGAGCATAGGTTAGAGAAACTTATGTCCTCCATGCTATGAGGTAGGGAAACTATGCATCCACCCTTCTAGGTGTTATGGGCCCTAGAAGGACAACCCCTTATCGTGAACTTAGAACTCAAGTTAGGAGAATAAGGGTTTCACTAAATGGCACCCTCATTGTAGGATTTGGCCAATCTCGAGCATTTGAGAAATTGTCTATAGCGGTCATTGGTCTAAGAGTGTGTAAACTATGTCTATGTACTAATAATAAGTTGGATGTACAGTAGTCAATCTGAGACTTTAATTACATCTATGTCAAAAATTTTACTTTATGTTTTGAACAACTAGGAGATTTAGTCTTGGGTTGTTACAGTTGGTATCAGAGCCTTAAGTTACAAAAACCCCTGGTTGTAAACCTGTGTTGGAGAATTTAAAAGTGACATATCTCTTTTTGCATTTAGGTGAAATGGTAGGAACCTCCAAGAGAGTAGCTGCTACTTTGTAAGAAGGGCTGCAAAAATTTTGAGAAAAGGGTTAAGAAGACTTGTAAGAGATTCATATGGAGTGCAAGTAGTCAAAGTACCTCAACGTATCCTAAGAAAGGAAAAAGAACCTGCAACAGGGAGGATTGCTCAAAATTATGATAATATGGCTAAGATGATTTAGTTAATGCAAGAGTAGTTGAATCAACAAAAAGATCATATGGAAATACAAAGAGCTCAAATGAATGAACACATGGAATAAAAAATAGCTCAGTTAACTCAACATCAAGAAATCATCACCCAACAACAAAAAGTAATTAAAAATCTGACCAAGAATAAGGAACCTGAGATAATATAAAATGATTTTCCAGAAGGGCATACTAGACAAAAAGATGGCGTTGAGTTAAAAAAAGAAATAAGATAGTTGGATATCTCTAAATTTGATGGAAAAGGTGAAGGGAGATAGCAAATAATTGTCTAAGTTAGGCTAAAGGGTACGTTTCTATCCAACCCCTATCATCTGAATCTAAGACTACTTGGGCAGTGGCACATCTATCAGGACCTACAAGCGACTGGTGGACAACGTATAAGAAAATCAACCAAAAGGAGGCATCCAATGTACCTTGGGATGTATTTAAAACATAATTTAAGGATAAATTCCTTACACGATAATTTTATATTGAAAAGTATACTGAGTTCACAAACCTCCATCATGATAACATGTCAGTAATAGAATATTACCAAATATTTGTACAGTTGCTGAAATATACACCTAAGTACGATAGACATGAAGATTTTAAGGCACACAAATTTATTATGGGATTACATCCTAGAATTGGATCACCCATTGGGTTGGTCAAGCCAAAAGACCTGTCGAAAGCTTTCAACTCTGCACAGTATGAATAATTGAGCTAGAAGAATAAGAAGGCATACTACCAGAGATTGGAAAAGGAGAATTCTAGAAAAATTAGAAACACATAGCCAATCAGAGGAAGAGATTAGTAGAAGATACCCAGGTATGGGGGTCATTACAAAGGGGATAATATGAATAGAGATAGAGATTACTTCTAAAATAACAAAGGGTATTATGATAAAAGGGACTTCTTAGGTAAAAATGAACAACAAACCATGAATCATGATACAAGAATTGGGGATAGTCGGAAGAGCAAAGCTCCTTCGAATGTGTGCTATGTATGTGGATCCAAGGACCATTATGCCAACCAATGCCCAAAAAGGGTTGATAAAAGAAAACCAACCAAGGATACATTCCATAGAATCAATGCAAATATAGGTAACCCTATAATATTAAGAGAAAAGTGATAAGAATGTTCATATTTTAGTCGTTAGAGGAGCTACTGATAGGATTTTTGTCTACTAGCAATTTGAGGGACATTTCAAAAAATCCCAAAATTATGGCAATTGGGTGGCAGGCTAAGTATGGGTCTGGTTTAATCTATTAAGTAAACCAATGTTTGTTTGATTTCCAAATTAATTTACCTCAAAGGGAAACAAGTTGGCACCTATATGAAGCTCCTTTACATATTTTTTATAATGTCTTAGGTATAGACGAACTTAAAGATCAAAATAAACACTACTTATCATGTAGATACTGATGAACAGATCAAGAGGGTCAATCAAGTAATAATTGATATGTTGTATACTCATGGATCACCAGAATAAATGGGAGAACTATCTCTTTCTGGTGAAGATAGCCTACTACAATAATTACCATGCCATTTGGGCATGGCTCTATTTAAATCCCTATATGGGTACATGTGTTGAACACATTTGAATTGGGATAAATTGGAATATCAAGTAATGATTAGACCAGGTACTATGAAACAATGGAGGAATTACACCAGTGGCTCAAAGAAGCCACAAACTGCCTGAAGAGCTATGTCGATCTAGAGAGATCACCTAGAAAATTTGTTGTTAGTGATAAATTTTTTCCTATAAGTCAAACCTTTAAAAATTTCACCACAATCCACCAAGCTCAGTCCTAGGTTTGTAGAACCATTTGAAATCATTGCCAAAGTCAGTTTTGTAGCCTACATATTAGCCTTGCCCCTTAATTTATCCAATATTCACAATACTTTCCATATGTCCCTCCTTAGGAATTATGTGGTAGATCCCTCACACATATTGGATGCTTCACATTTGTAGATATCAGACCCGTGACTCATTGAAGTCCATCTAGTCAAGATTATAGGGTTTAGAACCAAACAACTAAGAAAGAAAAATGTTTATCAGTGTAGAGTCCAATATGGACCTCTACTCTGATAGAAATGCCACATGGTAGGATGTGGCAAAAATGAAAGAACAATTTCCATTTTTCTTGAGGACTAATATATACATGATGTGTATTAGTGACTTGATATATGTTGTTGAATTTATTTTAAATTAATATTTTAGCATGATGTTGATGCTTGAATGTTTATATACAAACAATTTCATAAGATGTATTTTCCTTTGATGCAACACGGTAATATATATATATATATATATATATATATATATATATATATATATATATATATATATATGTTAATTTTTCTATCTATTCAAACATAGAGGGCTATGTTTATTTTTAGTGGGGGAGAATGTAACATCCCTCAAAATCTTGCTACTAATGTGCTTACTATTTCTTTAGAATGTGATACTGCTAATAGAATCTATGGTTGCAGGAAACAAGATTTATTTCCAACTGAAGCTCCTGGTAACCACCTACAAGCATATAGATAGGGGTAACTACAAGAGGTAGGTGGGACATGATGCTTACAATGGCTTGTGAGCCTTGGTATGAGAGACCATGAACAGGGGGTTCTACACCGTCAAAGTCATCTGGGAGTCACACCCGGACCTGCCCGCACCAACATTATCAATTGGATTTTGGGTACCCAATTCAGCTTTTTGGTAGGGTGGAGATTTGAACCTGGGACCTCCCTTGGAGGATTACCCTCTCCTATCCAACTCACCTACAACACCTGGGTAATAAGATATAAGTATTAAAATGTATATATATAATGATAAAAATTTATATATATATATATATATATATATATATATATATATATATATATAAATAATATAAATAAACAATAATAAAAATCCACTCATGATAAAGTAAGGTTTTAATATTTAAAAACATATATAATAAAGTAAAATTCGTGTTTTCCACTCGACAATCCTTACTATCTTTCCTTTTGCATGATGTTTCTTCATGGCAATTGGTAAAACTCTTTCCATGCTATATAAGTAAGTTGATAGCTCACCATGAGGGACATATTTCTTTTGGAGGAGGAATTCGAAAGGAAAGCTATCATATTCAGAGACGAAGCTTGCAAACTATCGTCCAACAATATCCAGGTCTCTTTGTTTATATTACTTTGTGTTTTGAGGAATGATATCTTTATTTTACTGTGGTATCTATTGGAGCTTGACCGTGAAACCATTAATTTTCTATGTTAATTTGCTTGGAAATCTTGAATAAGCAATTAATAATTTTGCTATGTTTATCAGCTTGAAAACTTTGAATAAGAAATCAATATTATGTTGTGTTAATCTGCCTGGAAATATTGAATAAGAAATTAATAATTTGTTGTATTAATCAGCTTGGAAACTTTAAATATGGAAACAATATTTTGCTGTAATATTATGATGAAACTGGAATCATTATTTTTCTATTTTGCTTGAAAACTTTTGCTATGATATTCTCCTTGAAAACTTTGGTTGTGTTGCCATTACCTTTTTGAAAAGGAGCTGTAGAAAAACCATGAATGTAACACCTATAAAATTATTTTTGGTAACCCTAAGTAACTCAACAGATAAGCTAGAGAAAATGAAAAATAAATAGAGGCAGTCTGTGAACCTATACGAATGATTAAAATTGTCTTTAATAATTTTTAACTTGTGTAAAAAATTAGATGAATCCTAGTTTATCCAATATGACAGAGGAGTATCGTCATTTGCTTAAAATGAAAAAAAGGATATACATCTAATCTTAAATGTGAATATGGAAGTTACCTATGATTGTTTGAATTTTGCATCCTTGCATGGTTAAGTTGCATTTCATATAAGCTGCACTGATCCCATATTCTATGTAACATCTATCTATTCTCTACCTTCATAGTGCTGATATGCTACGCCCAAGTGATGGAAAGGAGAAGCTGTGTAGAGCAACGAATTTGGAGAAAGAATGGCTCTTTGACAGGCCTTGAAATGACAACTCTAGAGGAGATTAGCCTAGCTCTAAATGTTTACTGAAATTTTCATTAGTCCGCTTATCAAATTAAATATATGTACATTACTTATGAATGCTCACATAAAACATATATATTTGTATAGTTAATGAGGTACTCAAAAAAATTAGCTTTTCGATATGTATGGCGTCAGGTTCAATCATATATTTATTTTTATTTCTAAGTGGTTGGGTGAGTAAAATATTAAAAATAGGTTATTTTTGCCAAATATTGTACAGTCGTGGAGATATTACAAATAAAATGGTTTATTTTATATTAATTTTTTAAAAGTTTTGATGAGCTATGGAACTTAAAATATTTACTATGATTATCTTGATTAAGCATGTTTTCTCATTCTAGCTATGTTGCAATGTGTGGTGTTTTAGTTTTACCTCATTATCTAAAATTATAATGGTAGTATAAGGCTAGAGCTATCCATCATTAGAGTGCAACCCACTGCTATATAGGATACCTATGGAGAGTTTTCACCAACGACATCACCGTAGTATGTTTTCTTAGAAACCAAAGTTGGTGAACTTATTAAAGAAGTTGAAAGGATGTAGAGGCAAAATCCTTAGGTTAAAGCATAGGGTTGCACATAGGTTTGTTGACCAAATAAAACTGTCATTACTATGAACCCCCCTCCTAGAAGACTATTAATCATGTTTGGATGAGAAAACAAGACAAAAGTTGCTCCAAATGATTGTAGGGTTTTCTCAATGAAAAAATAGATAGGTGAACCTTTTTACGACATATAAATATGCTATGATTTAATGGACTTATTGGTTATTGAAAATTATCATCTTCGTATAAAAAGAATGTATGGAATTCTTTCTTTAGATATTAATATTAGACTTCACTTGTGCAGTAAAATAATAATCATCTTTTATGTTATAGCATAGATATTTTTTGGTAGAGATATTTTGTAAGAACATTTATTTTTATATGAGTTATAGTCGCCAAAAAAATACTTACATTATGTTTTCAGTTTTTAATAAAAGAAAGATTGCAATTTCATAGTCTTAAAGAAGTTATATTATATAGTTTTAAAAAGGTTTTTTTTTTTTTTATATATATTTAGCAATGATGCTTGATTATAAAGCATTTAATATTTTTTTGTTAAATTTGTTTAATATTTAATTAGATGATTTTCTTCAAATATTTCAGAATAATTCTTTACTAGATAAAAATTCTTAGTTGTTGAGTTTATTGAAGAAGCTCTATAAATATAAACTTTTGATATGATTTATTTTGGATCTCCACAAGCTCCCTAGTAAAAGATTTCTTTAAGCTTTTTAGTATAAGAATTATTTGAAGACATTAAACAAATTATGTTATAAGATCTAATAGGAAATATAGTATGCTACCTTTTAGTAAATTTAAAATTTTCAACCATTTGATAATTATAGAGTAGTGAATATGAAAATTTATGATCTTGTGGATAAAATCTAAACCATTAAAACAACCTCAAATATATGAAATAAACATTATAACATTTTTTACCTACGTTCAAGAAAAACTATTTAAACCATCGATGAAGATGGTATGTTAACACTGGTGCTACATTGAGAAGGATGAGAAACCACCCAAATTTGATAGCTCGCACGTGGTAGCTCTTGTGATTCGGAGATAGTTGTTCTCTAGTAGTTATGTATGGGTCAAGTGGACCTCCTGCTATGGAAGAGTAATGAATGGTAGAATGGGATGTCATTATAGGCTATCATACAAGTGGTACGGTGAGGGAATATCATGTACACTATTTGGCTATAGAATTGCTAGCAAAAATCCAATGCTAGTGATGTGGAAACTATACATTGACCCTTCTAGGTGTTATGGACCCTAGAAGGACAACTCATTATCATGAAATCAGAACTCAAGTTAGGATAAGTGTTTAACTAAATGGCACCCTCATTGTAGTATTTGGCCAATATTGAGCACTCGATAAACCATCTGCAGTGATCATTGGTCTTGGAGTGTGTAAACTATGCCTATGTACTAATAATAATATGGGTGTACAGTAGTCAATATGAGACTTTAATTACATATATGTCAAAAATTTTACTTTGTTTTTTGAACAACCAGGAGAGTTAGTCCTGGGTTGTTACAATTTCTATCTCAGGATTCTTTTCTTCTTCATTCTCTTGATCCTCTTTATCACCAAAAATTTCTTTGCCTTTCTCAAGGACTAAGAAAACTCCCATCCATATATTTTGTGGAGGATTCTTGAGTTCCCAAACTCTTTCATGTATCTTTTTTAGGTAATATATTTTTTTATAAGAAGGATATTGATATCTTATGCGAATATCTTGAACTTTAGCTTACATCAAAAGCCATTATATTTAGGAATTCAAGCACCTAGTCTTCTTCAGTGGGCGCTTGCCATTGATATATTTTTTATTCATCATTGGAAACTTATTCTATATAAGCCTAAATATCTTCTTTGGTATGAAGTTGGGTCTCTTCATCCTAGAAACTTGGAAATCCTAATTCTTCAACTTCCCTTATAGGACATATTATTTTGTCAACCCTATCTGCAATCTATCTATTTATCTTATCCTTGTTGGATATGTTTGTACCTTTTTATTATAATCTAATAAATATTCCTTATTGCATTCCATTGGTCACTAGGAATGGCTCTTGGCATAGGCTCGAATCATCTTTTAGATATTCTCATTAAGACCTCAACTTGTTTAAGTATAACTTCTACTTTAGCTTGAGCTTGTTCAAAATTTTCTATTGCTTCTTCTATAGATCATGCACTATAGTCCAAGTAGTCTACGATGCAATAGGATTCAAGGGCATATTTGAGGATATTATCCCAACTATCCTTCCTCAACTACTTCAGGGTCTCTTTAGATAAGCAAGACACTCTGGCTCTTTTATTTTTCACTTGCAGTTGTCATTTTAAGTCTTGAATCTGCACTGTCAGTGCTTTATTTATTTCTTGAGTCTCTTGGGATTGCTTGTGAATGTCTACAAACTCCATTATCTTATTTTTACATTTCTAGATTTATTTTGCAATATTTTTTTCATATTTTGCTCTTCCTTAGCTATTTCCTCCATCTCCTTTAATTTTCCTTCCAATTGTTAACATTTGTCTCTCAGTCTATCACCTTCTAGATAGATGGTGATGACATGAGACTATTAACTAAGTGAAGAGTCTTCTAATGATAGTTTGCAAATGTACACCATTTGTATGCTCATTGAGTAGTCATCAGGTGTCATCTCAACTTTTTATCTTATTTACTTTTGATGTGGTTGTGACCCTCATATGCTTATAAGTAGTTGGCTCCACTGTCATAATCTACCTAGGAGAAAACTCCTCTAATTTCTTGGGTGTCTTGTTGTTCCATAATTTTTGGGTATGATGGATCATTTCCTTGAGCTTATTGATAGTAGTTGAAATGGGATGATCAGGTGGAGGTAGTATGGTTAATATGGATTGCAAGATGGAAAAGGGAGATGAAGGTATCTTTTGAATAGTTGTTATGGTTGTGGTTGTAGGGGTTTGAATTTATGGAATGGATGTGGTGGTAGGAAGGAATTTAGATGTGGGGATATTTTGAATAGTTAGCCCCTGTGGAGAGTTATTTTGTAATAAATAAAGGGGGGAGTATGGATAGGGATAGAATAAGTAGGAGGAGCAATAGTAGGGTTTGAAGAGATCATACATATTTTTGCTATTGAAGATCACTCTACCATTGGCTCAATTGTTTTCCTAGTTGTTGGAGGTCACACCTAGATCATTCATATCTTACTAGCCCTTTATTATAACTCCCTAAGACAATTAGCTTTTCTTTTATCAGTTACTCTAGGAGTTGTGTGATTATATGTAGTGGTTGGTGATAACTATTGCATACATGACTGTATGCTCATTTCAAGTCCCTCATTATTGTTGGTGGGTTGATTTGGTATCTATGAGCTCTTGGCTACTACTCCTTGCTCCTGAGAGTTTTGGTGTTCTATTGGTTTGAGAGGATTTTATTAAGTATACCTCTAGCTTATTTTATTTTATTTTGAAGCAAGGGAGCTAGGGAAGGATGCTCTTAGATCCAAATTTTGAGGGAAATTTTACACCTATATAATCTCTTAAGGGCTAGTAGCTATATTTACCAAGCTTCATGTAGTGTATCCCATATTACTTATGATCTAGGATCCTTTGGATAAATCTCCTATTGTAGTTCTATTGGGACAAAAGCCTTGGCTTGTTGCCTTGACAAAGAGTTTTTTATTGCAAGTACTTGCTTATTTAGGAGGGTTGCATCATTTTTAGTAGTTGGTCCTTCCTTTGATATTTGCACATTATATTTAGTGGGGCCATCTTTGGATATTACTTGATCCACTTCTACTTCTTCCCCTGGTAGTGGTTCATCATCCTATACTTCTCTATCTTGGCTATCAAAAATCATGGCTTTGGTCTATTCATCCCAAGGCTTCCATATTTTTTCCTTATCATCATATCTTTGTAAGAATTATTTGTCCATTGATAACATATATTTGGACTTATGAGCTTTTCATTCACACCTGAATATCCACCATTCTATGATTTTAGATTCATACCAATTGGTCTTGTGTGCTATTATGATTATCTTATCTTGGATTAGCCTGTGTTTGGGATTTCCATATAGACCATACTCAAACTATTTCTCGTAGTAGTCCATCCATGGGGGTAATTCTTATATTTTTTTGACCTTCCAATCAATATCGTTGTCTTCAAAATTATTTTACAACTATTATATCTTAGGTCTGCTACTCTTCTTGAAAATTGGCACCTTATCTCTATTCAAGGTGTTTAACCTCTTGCTAAATTTATCTTCAAGATCATACCTCCATCGATGAGGTATAGCCTATAGTACTATATTTTCAAGCTTGTGGTAGAGTTCTTCTTCTTGCCCTCTCATAGTTACTATAATTGGCTCATAAGTGAAGGGGTACTCATAGGTAGCCTTTTTGCTAATCCTAGTACCAAATGATATATTGATGGTATCTATATGCTTGTAATATCCATGGTAAATACTCTTTCTGTAACATAGTACAACAAAAAGGTTTCCCTAAAAATCCATATAGTCTTATCATGGTTATTTTTTTGAGAAATTCTAGTCTCCTTCCTCCATTTAAGGGCTCTACAATGTAGTTTTTGCATTTGTATACAATTCAGGTACCTCCCCATAGATGGTCTTCAGTGAAAGGGAAAAAAATCTTTATTAAAATGATAGTATGACTTGGAATTCCTAAGGTAGTCTAGTCTACAACCACCAAATTGTGTCTTTGGTTGTTCACCTTATTTATGCCTCTCTAGGGTATATCATAAATAGTATTGAACAAGAAAAGCCACACTAGATATGAATATTATTGAAATGTACCATACAATGATATTTGAAGTTGAGTGAGTTGCTCATGCATCTTATCACACAAATAATGTGCCTAGTTAAATAAAATAGGATGTGTGGTATGGTTTGAATGAGATAGGTCATAGTAGTAGGGGTTGAAAATAACATATGCCATAGCAATTTGGTAATCATATACCTCTTTGTCACTAGGTAGGCTGAATATTCTAGCAAGCATGGTAAATATATATAGGTAGTTGAACTCTACAATTTTAATTAGGATCTTGGGGAGCTCATATTCCACTATAGGATTGAGTAGTTGTGAATTGAGCCAGTTTTTGAAAAACTTACCTCGTATACATGTTTCTTTAATCCATAGTATCTAATTTAAGCCTCAATGGTAAAAGGTTTGGGGGAAGTTCTAGGCATAGCCCCTAAGGTGAATGCATCAATGAAAAGATTTGGGTAAACTAAAATAACATTTACCCCTTACAATTATGGACCGTTCTCATCTAGGGGTTATAGAACTTAGTGATTGCAAGCACTAGTTTTGGACAAGGGTGTGTGGGCTTGTAAATGCATGAAGACAAAAAAGAGTCCCATGCAAATGTACCTAGGTTACTGATGCAGGAGCATCCGAGGGCAGCAAAACAAACGGGCATCAACCAAACTTTTGTTGTTAATTTTTTTTTCTAAGTGTTGCAATGTTATTTTTCTAAGTGTTGCAAGTAAAAATATGTGTCGCGATATCGCGACCAAAACTGAAGATAGGGGAGCAGCGGACAAAATGTCACGATTTCGTGACATGTCACGAAATCGTGACCCAAGGTAGGAAACCGGAGGCGTAGAGACCAGAGGTCGCGAAATCGTGACATGTCATGATTTTGCGACATGTCACGAAATCGTGACCGCCGAAGGAGAAACGAAGGCACGGAGACCAAAGGTCGCGAAATCGTGACCGTCGAAGGAGAAACGAAGGCACGGAGACCAGAGGTCGCGAAATCGTGACCGTCGAAGGAGAAACGAAGGCACGGAGACCAGAGGTCGTGAAATCGTGACATGTCACGATTTCGCGACCGAAACGGCAAAACAGAGGCCGATAGAAAAAATGGTGCGATATCGCGACATGTCGCGATATCGCGGCCAAAACGGAGAGAGAAGGTGCAGAAGGAAAATGGTCATGATATCGCGACATGTCGCGATATCGCGACCAAACAGAAAGACACGCACTTCCAGCTTTCTTAAAGACGTCCCTTCGTGCGCGGCAAGTTAGAGGCAGTGAAGCAGCAGTTCCAAAGGAGGATTTCAACGGGCATGTTGGCCACTCGCGCAGGATATCTAGAAGATGCATTTAAAGCAACTAACGACAAGCAGCGAGATCGAGAAGTAGATTCCATTGGATATGGCAGCCGATCGCGCACCTCACCAAGAGTCTCATCAATGCAACTTTCCAGAATTGTTCCAAGTGGCAATTGTAGATCGTGGGAAGTGGGAAAGCACAGAGGATCGGGACCTCAATAAAAACCCATGGATTGTAATGAGAGGGGGTTGGCAAACGGCAGTTTGGCTGTATATTCTTGTAAATTTCTTCCAAAGTATTGAATACAAAATCTTGGGCTCTTGTTTTCTGGTTTTTTTGTACTAAGCAAGATCTGTTCTCCACCAAGTGGTATCAGAGCCAATAGTTCCTGAGTGTAGCAGAAGATCGTCGAAGGAGAGGCAGTTGCACCAGGATCTGTGGAAGGGCTTGGAATCGGGTAAGCAGAATGCCTCCAAGGAGAAATCCTGTTGGTGGGAGAGGCATGGCAGCAACAGAAGATGTTCGAGCTTTGCAGCGGCAAATGCAAGCTCTACAAGAAGAAATGCGTAGAAGATTGGAGCCAAGAAGAGACGAAGGTAGTGAAGAGGAAGATGATGAAGAAGAAGACCAACTTGAGGAAGAAGAAGAAGCAGTAGATCCTGCTCAGGCCGGACTATAAAAAGCCATATCCCAGATTGGGAAGAGGCCGAAGATGGAGGTTTCCACATATTTTGGGAACCTTGACCTGGAGGAATTGATCGACTGGATCAACGATGTGGAAGAGTACTTTGAGTACGAAGAGGTTGAGGACCCTGATAGGGTCAGATTCGCAAAGACCAAACTGAAGGGTCATGCTAGCATTTGGTGGAAGGGAGTGCAGCTGGAGCAAAATAAAAGAGGGAAGGAAAGAATAACAAAGTGGGAACGGATGGCAGAAAAGCTAAAGAGGCAGTTCATCCCTGGTGATTATGAGTTAGACCTGCTTGAAGAAAATGCAAGGATTGAGGCAATCAAGCAAGTCCGTGAAAGAATACACGAGAGGAATTTCATAAAATAATGATTAGAACAGGCCACTCGAAGGCCAACAAGGAGAAGGTAGCCCGTTACATTAATGGGTTACGAGCAAGCATTCGGGAAGAACTAAGTCTAGTCCGGATGACCACCATAGAGGACGCTTACCAATTTGCTTTAAAGGTTGAAGAGAAGCTCAATAGGAGGTTTGAAAACAAGCAAAGAGGAAGAGGTCATGGCGGAAGGACCGACGGAAGGAACAGTGGAAGAAGAAATGAAGAATCTCAGAAAAATGGAGAAAGTAGCAGCAATCAAGAACAAAGGAGAGAAAATACAGACCGCTCCCGTAATCAGAATAATGGTTACCGAGGGGGAAGAGGCCGAGCTGGACGTGGACAAGGAAGAGGAAGGTTTCGAGGGACTTGCTTCCAGTGTGGTGAAGAGGGACATCACCAATATGAATGCCCATAGCAGCGAGAAAGAAATAATCGAAGGCCGGAAGGAAATGCCAGAGTAGCGATCGTGGATGAAGATGCTGGGTCTGAGCATTCTGAAGAAGCTGAGAGAGGAGAAGTAATGATTGCAAGGAGAGTCCTACTGAATGAAGAGGGAGCTACAGATCAGAGGAAAAGCTTATTCCGCACAAGGTGTAAATGCGCGGGTAAGATTTGCAACATTATCATTGACAACGGTAGCACAGATAACCTGGTTTCGGAGGGAATGGTTACAAAGCTACAACTGGAGAAAAAGAAACACCCGCATCCATATCGGATTGCGTGGTTGCAGAAAGACCATAAGGTTTTGGTCAATGAACAGTGCCTGGTAAAGTTCAGTATTGGGAATTACCGTGATGAGGTTCTGTGCGACATTCTGCCCATGGATGCGTGCCATTTACTATTGGGAAGGCCATGGCAGTTTGACAGGAGTGCAGTTCATGATGGCCGTGCCAACACCTATTCCGTGACCAAGAATGGAATGCGTCATAAGCTGAAGCCCCTGAAGGAGGTGGAAGAAAAGGTATGTGGCAGTGCAAGAATTTGCTTGGTTGACGAAAGAAAATTTTTAGATGATTTAAAGCATGAACATATGTGTTATGCATTAATTCCTAGAGTCAGGAATACAGAATGCAAAGATGCCCCAGCAGAAGTCCAAGGTCTGTTGAGGGAATTTCTAGATATCATATCTGATAATGTGCACGAGGGTTTACCCCCGATAAGAAAAATCGAGTCACCATATTGATTTGGTGCCAGGGTCAAGCTTGCCCAATAAAGTTGCACATAGAATGACACCTGTAGAAAGCGAAGAACTAAACGGGCAAGTCCAGGAGTTGTTGGAGAAAGGGTTGATTAGAGAGAGTCTTAGCCCATGTGCGACTGCACAGTACTAGCACCCAAGAAGGATGGAGAGTGGAGAATGTGCACAGACTCTCGAGCCATCAATAAGATAACAATAAAATACAGATTTCCACTGCCAAGGATGGATGACATAATGGATTGTTTGAGTGGAGCCAAGTACTTCACCAAAATTGACCTCAAGAGTGGTTACCACCAGATCCGTGTCAGGGAAGGAGATGAGTGGAAGACAACCTTCAAGACAAGAGAGGGCTTGTATGAGTGGTTGGTCATGCCATTTGGGCTGTCCAATGCACCAAGTACCTTCATGCGGCTGATGAATGAGGTACTGAAGGAGTTTCTAGGAAAGTTTGTCATTGTTTATTTAGATGATATATTAATATTCAGCAGAACCCTGGAGGAACACCTGATGCACATCAGGAGGGTTTTTGAAAAGCTGCGGGAGGAGCAGTTATTAATAAATCTGAAAAAGTGTAATTTTGTCAAGAAAGAGTTAGTATACCTGGGATTTGTAATCTCAGCAAAAGGTCTGAAAATGGACCCAGAGAAGGTGAGGGCTATCATAGAATGGCCTACCCCAAGAAGCACAACAGAGGTAAGATCATTTCATGGTCTAGCCAACTTTTATAGGAAGTTTATAAGAAACTTCAGCAGCATTTGTGCACCCCTCATAGAAACAATGAGAGGGGATAAGAAAGAGTTCAAGTGGACCTTAGGGGCTGAAAGGAGCTTTGATGCATTAAAGAAAAAGGTCATAGAATAGCCTGTTTTGGCACTTCCAGACTTTAACAAAGTATTTCGGGTCGATTGTGATGCCAGTGGCGATGCAATAGGGGCTGTACTGAGCCAAGAAGGCAGACCTGTAGCTTATTTCAGTGAAAAGCTCAATGATGCTCGAAAAAAGTATTCAGTTTATGACCAGGAATTTTATGCTATAGTTCAGGCTCTGAAGAAGTGGAGGCATTATTTGTTGCCAAAAGAGTTTGTTCTATTTATCGATCATCAGGCATTGCAGTACATCAACAGCCAGACAAAACTAAATCAGCGGCACATGAAGTGGGTAGAGTTTCTCCAAAGCTATACATTTGTGTTAAAGCACAGGAGCGGGAAATCAAACAGAGTTGCAGATGCTTTAAGTAGAAGGTAGAATCTGCTGATTAAAATGACAGTGGAAGTAGCAGGATTCGAAGAACTAAAGGGTCTTTATCCTGAAGATCCTGATTTTGTAGCAGCTTGGACGGCTTGCTTGGCACCTGTTACTGTGGACAGGACAAAATGGTTAGATTTCCTAATCCAAGATGGAATGTTGTTCAAGGGAAGTAAATTATGCATTCCAAGGAGTTCCATGCGGGAGAACTTAATCAAGGAAAAGCACAGCGGAGGATTGGCTGGGCATTTTGGTCGGGATAAGACCATTGCCCTGGTGAATGAAAATTACTACTGGCCGCAACTTCAGCAAGATGTGAGAAAGTTTGTACAAAGTTGCGAGAATATGCCGGATGGCAAAAGGCGTAAGGCAAAACACAGGATTATACCAGCCGTTACACATGCACGAGAGGCCGTGGGAGGACATAAGCATGGATTTTATTCTTGGATTGCCTAGAACACAGAGGGGAAATGACTATGTATTTGTGGTGGTTGACCGATTCTCCAAAATGGCACATTTTATTCCCTTCCGAGAAGACAAGTGATGCGGTTCACATTGCGGGGTTATTTTTCAAGGAAGTGGTACGACTTCACGGTCTACCAAGAAGCATAGTTTACGACGAGAGATACAAAGTTTGTTGGGTATTTACGGAGAACATTGTGGAAGAAGGCGAAGACAGATCGAAGTTCGGTTCGCATACCACCCACAAACTGATGGACAGACAGAGGTGGTAAATAGAAGTCTGGGTAATTTGCTAAGATGCTTGATAGCAGATAAACCCAAGGGATGGGATTTAGTTTTGCCGTAGGTGGAATTTGCATACAACAATTATGTCAATAAGAGCACAAACAAATCTCCATTCCAAATCATATATGGAAAAAGTCCGAGAAATGTTTATGAGCTGAGAAAATTAGATAAAGGAGAAAAGTGCAGTGCAGAGGCTGAGGAATTCGCAAAACAGATGAGAAGCCTGCATGAAGAAGTAAAGAAACAAATTGCAAAAATGAATACTCAGTATAAAGCAAGAGCAGACCAAAAGCGGCGGTTCAAAGAGTTCGAAGTGGGAGATGAAGTCATGGTCCATCTCAGAAAAGAAATATTTCCAGCCAAAACTTACAACAAGTTGAAGATGAAGAAGTTTGGGCCATGCAAAATCTTGGAAAAAGCAGATTCAGGCAATGCATATGAAGTGGAATTGCCAAGTGGGCTTGACATTTCACCTATTTTTAACATATCTGATTTAGTAGAATACCATGAAGGAGATAGTACAGAGGCACCAAGCACAGAATTGTGGAACATTCCAGCGTCTAGCCCAGCCAAAGAAGAGATAGAGGAAATATTAGATACTCGTGAAGGCAGAAGCACAAGGAACAAACAATATTATGAGTATTTGATCAAGTGGAAAGGTAGACCTATAGAAGATGCAACTTGGTTATCAAAAGCCGAGGTTGACCGCCTGGGTCTTCCTCCCAAAGATCAGAAGTGAGGATCACTTCTCAATCCACCCCGGGTGTCTGATGCAGGAGCATCCGAGGGCAGCAAAACAATCGGGCATCAACCAAACTTTTGTTGTTAATTTTTTTTCTAAGTGTTGCAATGTTATTTTTCTAAGTGTTGCAAGTAAAAATATGTGTCGCGATATCGCGACACAAAAGTGTCGCGATATCGCGACCAAAACTGAAGATAGGGGAGCAGCGGACAAAATGTCACGATTTCGTGACATGTCGCGAAATCGTGACCCAAGGCAGGAAACCGGAGGCGCAGAGACCAGAGGTCACGAAATCGCGACCGTCGAAGGAGAAACGAAGGCATGGGGACCAAAGGTCATGAAATCGTGACCGCCGAAGGAGAAACGAAGGCACGGAGACCAGAGGTCGTGAAATCGTGACATGTCATGAAATCGTGACCGTCGAAGGAGAAACGAAGGCACGGAGACCAGAGGTCGCGAAATCGTGACATGTCACGATTTCGCGACCGAAACGGCAAAACAGAGGCCGATAGAAAAAATGGCGCGATATCGCGACATGTCGCGATATCGCGGCCAAAACGGAGAGAGAAGGTGCAGAAGGAAAATGGTCGCGATATCGTGACATGTCGCGATATCGCGACCAAACAGAAAGACACGCACTTCCAGCTTTCTTAAAGACGTCCCTTCGTGCGCGGCAAGTTAGAGGCAGTGAAGCAACAGTTCCAAAGGAGGATTTCAACGGGCATGTTGGCCACTCACGCAGGATATCTGGAAGACGCATTTAAAGCAACTAACAACAAGCAGCAGATCGAGAAGTAGATTCCGTTGGATATGGCAGCCGATCGCGCACCTCACCAAGAGTCTCATCAATGCAACTTTCCAGAATTGTTCCAAGTGGCAATTGTAGATCGTGGGAAGTGGGAAAGCATAGAGGATCGGGACCTCAATAAAAACCCATGGATTGTAATGAGAGGGGGTTGGCAAATGGCAGTTTGGCTGTATATTCTTGTAAATTTCTTCCAAAGTATTGAATACAAAATCTTGGGCTCTTGTTTTCTGGTTTTTCTGTACTAAGCAAGATCTGTTCTCCACCAGTTACTAGGGGAGACTCATTATGCTCGTTGTTTGAAAACCTCCCACAAATTTTTTTTCTTGGCCTTCAGGGTTATTTTTGTATCCCTAATTTGACATTTCTAATATTGAAGCACTTTTTCAATCTGCATTTTTTGGGCACTACTGGATGCTTTTGCATTGTCAACCATTACTAGTGAGCTTGAACTTGCATACACTTTTGTATTATACTTCTATAAATGTTCAAAGTACTAGTTTTATAGCTTTGAATAACTCATAGGTACAATTGTTTTCTTTCTATAATTTTATAAAGTAAAATTTTATCTAAGTGTAACTCTCACAAATTGTTGTACTAGTCATTGCATAGTTATTATGACAATTGTATTAGATCATGCAAAATATGTTTATATGTTAGTTAAATTTCTTGGCTGTCATAGCTTTTGACCAATGATTATGTGACAACAAAATTGGAGTTAGTTATCTCCAATTTTAGCCAATCGTCTTAGCAAGTTCAAAATCACCATGGCCTGTCTTATTATTATTATTTTATGTACATATAATACAAGAGGTTGGTGGTACTTTATAGGAAGCATTTCAAGTAATGGCCATTTATCAATATTGGAAAAATCTAGTCACTATCATCTGATAGCTCATACACATTATGCTTTGTTTTGGCAATAATCTGATTGGCCTAAACCAGAAAAAATTAAATTTTTGGTGATTTCTTGGTTTTGATTTGTCTTCCTCCTATTTTAGGATGGGGTCAGTAACTTTGTAATATTGAGATGTCATCATTTTGTTAAACCATTACTTTGTCATGGTTGAGTGGATTTAGAAATTATGGTAAGCCTTTTCACTTTACTCCTCTAATAAAAATTTCTACAATATTCGTTCCCCTGTCACTTCAATATCAGGAAGTTTTGCTTGAGGTATTAGTTTCATAGTTGGTAATTCAATATGCAATGGGAGAATAGCTTATTTAATACATCGATGAATAATGTGAAGCTTGTAATAATTTTTTCACTATAATTCGGTCTACCCATAATGCCTAATCAAGCAAAAGGTGTCAACTTCTATTATTTTCTCTAATAGTCCTCTTAATAATTAAAAAAAATTGGTCGATTCAACCAACCCATTCTCTTATGGACAATAATTGGATGATATATTTAAATAAATGTCATATTTGTAAAAAAAATTGATAAATCTCACTCCTATGAAGACAAATCCATTATCGATTACCAATGCATCTAGGATGTTGAATCTTGTTATCAACTTTTCAACAAACTCAATCACTATGTCTTGATTGGCCATTTTTGTGGCCACTACCTCAGTCCACCAAGTGAAATAATCAATTGTTATTAAAATATATTTGTGGCCTACTAATGAATTTGGGTTTATGACTCCAATGAAGTCTAATCCCCATTGTTGAAAAGGCTCCTTGGTTATGATTGGTTGTAGTGGGAGTGATGCATTCCTATTCCTTCCAATAAACCATTGATATTTTTCGCAAGAGTAGAGCCACTTTGAATGAGTCCACAAAAATGGTAGGCCAATAATATCCCACCCTAAGGATTTTGGTGGTTGTTGTCTAACCTGAATAGTGTCCTCCAAATAGACTTGAATGGAACTTGACCAATACCTTTTTTTTTTGTTTTTATGCATCATAAGAGAACTCCATCAAAGTTCTTTCTATACACTCCTTCTAGTAATAATATATATTTTAAAGCTTGTAGCTTGTATATTTTCCTTTGTGAGGCATTAAACCCTTTAGCACATATTATTGTTTAAAAATATCTTATTAATCTATCTACCCAATTGGGATCCTCTGGATGTTGCTTGATTCCAAGATTTCTCTCAGCACCATCCTCTATGAACATGTTGTATTCTTGCTCCACTATGGCAGCTAACTGTTGGTATAAGGCTATGCCTCTCACAAATTTGGTAGGATGTATCTCTATATTGTATTCCTATATTTTGGTGATCCATCCAACTTTTTTGTTTCTTAATTCTCCCTAAAGAGTGAAGTTTATAAATTTTGAATGAACCACATAAACTAAAGTCTTACTCTATGACAAGTAATACCTAAACCTCTTTAGAGATTTCATGACAATGAACACCTATTTTTCTATAAAATTATAATTATTTTGGTAATCATGGAATTTTTGACTTAAGAAAAATACTATCTTAAGTCAAGACTACAACATAGCTATCTTCATATCCATATGCATATAAAATAAAATCCCTACTAAAATCTAGATTGATCAAAACCAGGGCTCTTGTAATGGATTGTTTGATCTGTTCAAATGCCTTCATTCTTTCTAGAGTCCATTCAAATACGATGTCCTTCTTTAGGATCTCTATCATAGGTTTGATAATATGTGCAAAATTAGATGCAAACTTTTGAATAAAATTGATTTACCCAAAAAATGACCAAAGATATTTCTTAATTAAAGGGAGGGGAAGAGCTATAATAGCTTGAATTATTTCTAGATCAATGTCCATTTCTTTACTAGAGACTACATGTCCCAAAATATTCCCTTCATGAAAAACAAAGATTGTTTTGGATTTAGTGATATCCTGAATTCATCACACTTTTGAAAAACTTTTTCTAGGTGCTCTAAATATAGATGCTTATCCTGTGAGGAGACTATAATGTCATATAAGTAAATGAGAATAATATTATTGACCAAGTATCCAAAATCAAAATTAATTTTGCATTGAAAGATAGCCCCAATATTAGACATTCCAAAAGGTATTCTCTAATATGCAAATATCCCCCACTTGGTAGTAAATGTTATTTTATGTTGGTCTTCATCCTTCATCCATATTTTATTATACCTTGAAAAGCCATCTAGGAGAGAATATTTTTTGCCCTTGCTATTTTTTGTAGAGTGAAATCAATTTGAGGTAGGGGACAATGATCCTTTAATGATGCCTTGTTTAGATTCTATAAATCAACACAAAGGTGAATGTCTCCATTTTTTCTTTACTGGTATTATGTTGGCAACCCATGTAGAATTTTTGATGGGGTATATTATATTAGAATTCAATAATATAAGAAGATCTTGTTTTATTTTTATTTGATCTTGGGATTAACCAGCCTTTACTTCTACCTGAATGGCTTGTTTTTGAGAGCTAGCTTAATAGTATGGTAAATCACTTCTTTATCATAAACTTAGAGATCATCATAACTCCAAGCTATTATATCTTGTTACTACATACACATTGAATTAAATTGATCCACTTCTAGAGTTTTGAAAATTATGATCTTCAAACTTTTACCTTGCTTGAATTCAATTTCTCTATAGGCTTATTCTTCTACTTTCATCCTTTGACCTATATTTCTATTATTGTTATTAAACAAGATTTATAGAGCAATCACCCCTTTTGGGATATGATTATTCTTCAATTGTATAATATCATCCTATTCAACTTCTTAGAATATTTCTTCTTATTGACTTGAGTAGATTGCCTCTCTCATTAAGAAGTAAATGGTTTGCTGATCATCTTCAAATACTTGCCAAACTATTTCTTTGTCTAGGATTTCTAGTTTGAAAATTATTTTTACTATGTTCCTCTTTCTTGGACAATATTTTGTAGTAGATGTGTAGTTTACTACTTTAGCAAAAAATACATCATTCAAATAATTCTACTATCAGGGAATATATTTTATATTCAATGCTTCAAAATTTTCCATCAAATCCTATATTTAATTTTGGCATACCTTTAAATAATGATGTTTACTATTGCATTTTTATGTCACTTGGTTGACTATGAGCTCTGAGTCACCATATATTATGAGTAGCTTGATGCCCATTTTTTTTCTTGCATTAAACCAAGGCACAAGGCCTCATTTTCAATAACATTATTAGTACAAATCAATTTTAACCTGTATGAGAAGATTTTGATTCCCTCTAAAGGATACACTAATACAATCCTAGATCCAACCCTATTCTTGCACATATATCCATCGAAATAAAGCTTCTAGAGCTCTAACTTCCATTTTTATTCAATTGTCATAACTAGAAATATTTTGTATTCTAAGCTTGAGATGCAATATGTACCAATTTCTAGTATGAACTAGGGAATTGTAATTTTTTGAAGAGAATTCATCATCTTTCTATAACTCTTCTAGAATATCTTCTAGAGGATCTACTTCTTCAAAAATTGTATTGATATATTCATCTTCTTCTATCTTCTCAATATGATAAGTCATGGGTTTCTTAGGAATGATTTTAACCCTCTTACCTTTATGTGGGATTATCATATGAGAATAATCCAAGTACATATAGCCTCCTAACTTTATTGTGAATTCTCAAGAAAGGCAGAGACCAAAATATGGCTCTAGATCAATGACCACTATTTCTTGAATTACAGTGATCTTTGGCACTCTATGGAGCATCATGGGGATGTCTTTGATTACCCCCACTATTTTCATAGAAGTTCCATATAGTTGGAGAACTCTAAGAAATGAGTCGATATAATCTTTACCCATAGCTTCACATACTGATTTAGGCATCACATTCATTGCAAATCCATAATTGATCATACAATCATGCACAACCCACCCCTCCATTATCAAGGATATGTAAAAGGGAGGTGGCCTATTCTTTACGACTCTTAGGGTTATCAATTATTGATAAATATTATATTCTAGGATTAACTCATATCCTAGAGTGGTATTCTTCAATGAAGATCTGAGCATATCTATTTTGCCAGGAATCATCAAGGCATCATACATGCTTGCTTTAGAAGAAGTCTTTTTAAGCTTTTTGACTATGTTAAAGCTAGATGCTTCTACTAGTTTTTTCTTTTTGGTTCATTGAACCTTCTTCTATAATCTTGAGTAACTATTATTCTCTATTTCTTTGTCATAGAAGGGTATCTAAGCTTATCTCATACTTTTTCCCTTGACTCAAGAAAAATTTATTTAGCTAATTTTGTTTGCTTTGACCTTGGCTATTTATTTCATGGTTTTGTTGTAAAGAAATATTTCTTTGGTTCAAGCCGAGTTCGAGCCTTCCTAGTATCACATAGGACTTTCTCTTTAGGCTTCTAAGATTGAGATAGAACTTGAAAGGGCTCTAGCTTCTATGGATCCACCTATTTTTATTTCTAGATCTAGTTAAGATAGATATGCATTCTTATTTCAAAGAGTCTTGAGTGATAATGGCCTACTCTAGTTTCCACAACATGTTAACTTGGCATTTTTGAGCTCTTTCAACCTTTTTTATGGCTAGTTGGACCTAATGTTGATACATTACATAGGTGTATGCATTTTGATGGTTGCTGCATACTAGGCACCAAGGATGACTTTTGGGTTCTAACATCGTTGGTTCTTGAACTTGATAGCTATTTTGACCTTTTTATAGAATTATTTCTAGAAGCTCTTTAATATTTGACAACATACAAAACTATTCTAGGCTAAAATCTCTTAACCTCTTTTTTCTCAATAGTTATCACCTTATTATTCAATATTTTCAATGTAGACAACACTTCTATCATAATTGGTGATTCCTTAGGCTCAGGTGCTGGCAATGTTGGTAGAGTTGGTACCGGAGGTAATACTTTAGGTTCAGGAATTGGAGCAATTGAAGGAAAAGTTATGGTTATAATAGGGGTTATTGAGGGTTCAATTTTTTGAGTATGTTGGGCTATTTGTAGGAAATATACATCACAACTCTAGGAGGTAACCTTCCTATAGATATCAATGTATTTTCAATAGTAATAGCAACTTGATATACTTGAGGAAAAATGATCACATTAGAATATTGTATCTGTAGATGTAGGTCAAGACCTAATGATCTAATGTAATAGATATATGCTAGAGGGCCCAAGGATCTAATATATTGTAGAATTCTCTTCCAAGTTCTATTGAACCTGAGATTGAAATCTATTATGAGTTCTTGAGGATGTTGTATGACGATTATAAATTGAGTGAGCAGTGAGAAGGGATCTACCAGATTATTAAATTATTTAACAAAGGGTCCATATAGGTTAGCCCATGAATGAATGATTCCATATTCTAAGGTTTAATACTAGTGAATTATATTCCCCCTAAAATACATGGCAAGGAGCCTTACCATGACATCTTCTTCCCATATTTTGAGAATTGTAACTAACAACACCAAATCTTGGTAATGTTCATAGGCAATTTTTCCTTTACCATCATAAATGGGAAGGGATTTTAACCACTACCTAAGGTAAATCATTAGTTTGTGATAGACCTAGGGGTCTATTGGTATTCGAATTAGGGAAATTTGGAGTTATATGTTGATGATTATGATTCATGATTGCTAAACTAGGTGTTCTTAATAGTTCAAGAAAACTAGAAAATAAGGAATATACACTTTTAGAACGAGTCGTAGGGGTCAAAGACTTAGTGCATATTGGTTTACAAGTAGGTAACTCTAAAATGATGATGGATTTCCTAACTTCTTTGTTGAATATCTTGTAATCATATAAAGGCAATGTAAAGTATATAGATTAGGAAGTAACAATGAATGGGACTAACTGTCTTATTATAATCCTAGATTCCATGTTTAGGAAAGTCACCAAATGAATATATATTCTCCACAAATGATATCAAGATTGTTCATCAAATCTTGAACTCATTAAAAAAATGAGATGAAGCAACATATTTGTCCCATCGAACATATAAAAAACTAGTATACTATTGGATCAAAATTTGTCATACCTACAAATAGGTGATGCGCTTTGAATTATAACCAAAGTATAGAATTGAATGAAATGATATCTCTCGCTATTTAAACCTTTTAAGAAGGCCAATTCCTTGAAATGATTATATTTTTAAGAGGAAAAGGGTTAGAAAGGAGTAAGGGTTAGAAAGAGATATTAAAAATTGGATGGGATATAGTGTAACAACATTGGATATCACTAAATAACATGCTAACCAAATCAAATTACATGATACTTAATAGACCATCATAGATTTATTCAATTTAAAACAAATGCTTTAATCATTCCAAGGACTTGAACAATTAGCAATCCAATAATGATACAAAAAGCATATTTCACTTTGATAGAAATATTAAGTGTTAAGCGTAACATAAATGACTTAAAACAAATAATACATGCATAAAAATTGTAATTGAACAGTAATGGAGGCCAAACAACTAACACTTCATTGATCAGTAGTAATATTACAAAGCAATACCAGGCAAGGAATACACAACCATCCCTTGTATTTAGAGCTCTTGGTATATTTATAGGTTATATTTTAAATTTACAATGGGATTTTTACAACTATAAGATTATTAAGAAAATATTCTAACAAAAAATTAGAATGCTGAGGTGTTTCCTTTAGGTTCCATCCTACATCTAAATTTAAATTTGCATTGATCTTGATCCATTGATATGCAACTTTCTTTTGCAAGTAGTTGCATTATTGAAACTAATCTATTGGAGCTAGCATTTTCATGCCTTGATGTTGTTAACTAGAAATAGTTGGTGGGCACCATGGTAGTTATAGGTTTGAGAGATATGTTTCATGTTTTCCTACTCTAAAATTAGGCTCTTCATTTTGTCTATAGAAGCTCTTTAGAACAAAACCATGATTTTATTTTGATGACATTACTTCTTGTATGTGCTCTGACTTTGTTTTCTTCATTTTACATGTTTATTTATTTGTTTGCATGATCCTAGGCTTCAACTTAAAGGTGTTTATGTCATTAGTCAGGGTGGCCTATGTTTGTGCACTTTTGATTTGACTACCCATATCTCAGTTTTATGCATCTTAGTCTTCCTTATGTAATTTTAGGATTTATTTTGAGAACGCTTACATCATCATCAAAGGTAGCCTAGTTTTATGCATCATGGCTTTGTTCACTTGGTCTTAAAAGTTTAAATTGCATAGTTTTGGGCTCTTTTTCTCTTTTATTGATGTCATTAGTTTGAGCAGCCTGACTTTGTACATGCCAAGTTTGTTCACTCCTCTCCTTTGCATAGTCTTGGGCTATGATTTAGGCTTACTAAATCATGGCCAAGATGAACCCAATTTTGAGCATCATGGCTTCATGCACTTGAATTTATGCATTCCTAAGTAAATGAGGTATTGCATTGATGTCGTTGCTAACAAAATCTAAAATTTGAACATCCTGATTTTGTGTAAGTCTTTAGCCTTCAACACAATTAGCCAATTTTTTCTAGAAAAAGGATATCTCTTCTTGCTATGCAAACAAGGTCACAAAATTGGCCTACACTCCCATGGAGTCTAAATATTTGATTTATGAAAACCTATGTCATTATCTTGGAATTATAGGGATAACTTGAAGATAAAAAATGAGCATATTTGGTCAATCAATCCACGATTACCATGATAACTATTTTACCTCCTAAGAGAGGAAGTCCTTAAATTAAGTCCATGGAGATGTATATCCATAGGAACTCTAAAATATGTAATGGTTTATGTAATCCTAGTGTACTAACCATTTTCCTCTTTTGATATTGACAAGTATCATAACTATCCATAAATTACTTGAGATATGATTTCAACTCAGACTAATAGAAACCATGCTTTACCTATTCATAGGTTCATAAGAAACTTGTGTGCCCCCCTATCAAATATGAGTTAAGATCTATAAAAATTTTATATTTATGTTTAAATGTGACTAGAATAACAACCTGATGTGTATAGAACGACTCCCCCTACTTCCAAGCATAATTGAGATGGTCCTTGCTATTGTCTACAAGTCTTGAATGAGATTTTTAAGTGTGGGGTCTGTATACCATTCATAATTAAGTGTATCTAACCAATTAGCCTTAAGGATGGATGTTGCATATATAATATCCTGTGTTTCAGGCAATCAAGAAAGAGCATAAATAGCCATGTTTTTTTCCCCTTGCAATAGACTATCTCATAGTCATATCCTAAGAGCTTAGTGATCCACTTTTTCTACTGAAGGAAACAAATTATCTATTCCAAGAGATACTTAAGGCTATGATGGTCGATCTTGATGATGAAATGTCACCCCAACAAGAATGGTAGTCAATGGAGGACAACAAAAATAATGACCATCATATCCTTCTCATAAGTTGATTTGATAAGATTCTTCCTTGATAAGGGCTTGCTTATGAAAGTAAGTGGATGACCTTATTGCATAAGTATTGATCCCAATCCAACTCATGAGGCATCAATTTTATTGATAAATATTTTTAAAAAATTAGGTATGACTAAAACTCATGTATGACACATGACATCCTTCAATGGTAGAAAAGTCTACTCAGTTGCACTGTTCTATGTGAATGCATCCTTTCTAAGCATAGTTGTCAAAGGGGCCACTATATTTCCATAGTCCTTATTTCTTTTGGTAATACCAAGGAATATCCAAAGGCTCTTCAATATTTTAGGTTTAGGCCACTTCTTCATGGCCTCAATATTTGATGGATTTACTTGGACACCATCTCTAGCCATGATGTACCCTAAATATTTTACTTTGGTTATCGTAAAGGTGCATTTATATTTATTGACATACAATTGGTTTTAGGATCTTCAAAACCTAATTAACATTTTGTAAGTGTTCTTCCCATGTTTTGTTGTAGATTAATATCATTAAAAAGGACCAATGCAAACTTCTATAAGTATTTTTTTAGAACCCCATTCATCAAGCCTTGGAAATTAAATGGTGCATTGGTGAGGCCAAAGAGCATGAATAAGAACTCATAATGCCTCTCATGGGTTTTGAAATATATTTTGGGAATGTCATCCTTATGAACTCAAATATGATGACAGCCTGACCTAAGGTCCTATTTGGTAAAATATTCAGCACCATGCAACTCATCCAAAAAATCATAAATCATAAAAATAAGACACTTATATTTGATGGTGATGTTATTGAGTTCACAAAAATCCACACGCATTATCCATGACCCATCCTTCTTCTTGACCAGTAAGATAACAAATAAAAAATAACTTGTGCTTGGACAAATGAATCCTGCATCCAATAGTTCCTTTACCAACTGTTCAACCTCATTATTTTAGTGATAGGGGTAACTATATGGAAATTTTTTTAGAGGTTAACTCTTAGGGATTAAATTCATTCTGTAATCTTCTAGATGACTATGTGGTAGCTATTTGGGTTTGATGAAGACCTGCTAATTATTGGTTAAGACAACTAACAATTTTGAGGGTATTTACTCATCTTAGATAACACACAAATACATTTAGTAAAATATTCGCATAATTGCTCAATGACCATTGTTAAGCAATATTTGCATCTAATGGGATGTTACAATCTTGAGATTGCTAGTTTTCATGCCTTAAATTGTGTGGGTTTTATTATTAAAAATAAATTGCATCTTAAGTTTTAAAAAATTCCAAGACACTATTCCCAATATTCATAGCCAAAGACAACACAATACAATATCCACTCCACCTAATGGAACTACATAGATATAGATTTGACAGAGATAGTCACCAATGGATAGATGAGCAATTTTGCACCTCATAAAACAAGTCATGATATCCCCATTAGCTATTTTCACTTGGAATTGATCACGAAAATGAAACAATATATCATTTTTGCAACATTAGGGTCAATAAAATTATCAATGCTACTAGAGTCCAATAGGATCAAAACTTTATGCCCTTTGAGAAATCCTTGGACTATCATGCATTATGGTGTGGATATCCCTATGATGGCATTCATCAAAATTATGGGAATCTCTTCATATTGACTATCGGTTGGAGGTTCTACATCCATTGAATCTAGGTGTTTTTCCATTGAATCCATAAATTCTTTACCTATACCTATAGAAGAAGCTAAAGTATTGCTCATATCTAAGAGGTAGAGGCACTAGGTTTTGCATTTGTCTCCCATGGCCTATTTTTCATTACAATTATAGTAGAGTCCCTTTGCTCTACGATTAAACATCTCCTTTAGCATTAAACTCTTAATCACTGGGGATTTTGGATCATTATTATTAGTGGATGCAAAATTTCTATTTTGAAATGGAGGGGGTCTAGAAGCCCTTTTTTTAGTATTTTATTTGTTATAAGTAGTTTTAGCTAGCCCTATGGCTATCATGTAAGTGGTTGGTTTAAGCATTTGAACCTGATTGTTAGGACCCTCCTAAACATAACCTACTAACTATATTATATTATATTATGTTCTAAAGGGACACATCCCTTCACTTTTCACCTTTTAGCTAGATATATTAGGACAATGAAGATGATCCGAAAGATCATCAAAGAATAAATTATTTATATCTATGGGTATTCTACCTTACAATAACTATTATTCCTTATATTAAAATGATTCTTCTTTATTTTTGCATTATAATCAATATTTCACTGTTAGTTTCCTAACATTTGGATCAGAGCCATAATCTGCCTCCCACTGTTTATCCTCCATTGCCATACTCTAATGAATGCTGCAATTTTTTTTATTATTATTACCCTCCACTGCCTCCAAATAGCATTGACAGCGTCCTCACATACGCTGCCTCCAATCGACATAAACTTTGGTGAACATATAAGACAAGCAATAGAACTGGTTTTTAAACTTTTTCCATTGGGTGCCAATGAAGCCAACTCGCATACCTAAAAATAGCCTTCACTGCAAGTGAGGAACGTACGCAGGTCAGAGATTCAAAAAGACGTCAAATCCACGCTTAAAATTTCTTTGCTACGTATTTCGAATATTACCCTACATTTTTTGGTGGGTTAAATAAAAATAGGGTGACATTATAAATATTAATATAAAGTTTTAAAACATAGTTGGACCCTGCTGCCTTCCGCTATCCTCACCTCTTCAATGCCTCAAAACAAACACAACCAACTCAGTTTTGAAATTCATATTTTGGGTCTCCGATGAATGCTAACTGGTGAAACCAGCTACAAACAGGTGTCCAAGACACATAAAAATTGGATAAAATAATTCCACAGACGTCGTTAAGACCAACCAGCAGCTAAAATTCCAGTCACAGCAGAACCAGCATCAAAAATCATGGTTGAATCCTCTACATTATTTTTTTGATGACTAAGGTTCGCGGAGGGCAAAAATTAAATTTATTTTATAAGGTTTAGCTTTAGTCGAGAAAAATAAAAAACCAACCACCGGGAGCGAATTCTTCCAACGTCGAAGACAAGGCAACAAAGAGTCAATTTTTTTTTTAAGTTTTTGTCCCACATTGCTATGGGAAAAAACTTTTAGTTGTTTATAAACAAGAAAAACCCTAGATGTAATTGCCTAGCATGCTAGGCATAGCCGTCGTGCATGTAGGCAGGCATAGCCACACATGGCATCATCCAGACTTTCAACTAAGTGTTATTGACTAGTTGACTTATTGACCAGCACCGCCCTTGATCCGCCTCCACCTGAGATCCACTCCGCCTAGCCCTGCCCTTGCTCTACCTCCACCCAAGCTCCGCTCTGTTGTCTCCAGCCCAACCCATATAGTGGTAAAAACAATTTTTTGCACCTATAGTCCAATTATCAAATTTTTACAAAAATTTTGCCAATTTTTTCAAAAAAAATTGCAAAATATTTTAAATTTTTGCAACAATATCTTATTGCAAAACTATTTTTTTGAAAGCTAAAAGAATTTTTGTAAAAATACAAAACCACACCCTAAATGGCTAAGGGAAGACAATCTTAGGACACATCAAAGGAAATTGTGAAAGAGGTCTCACAAAAAATTGTGAAAGAGCTCTCAGAGTTTTCCAAGGAAATGAGGGACATGATGCAAGGAATGGTGTTTTGGAAGGACAATTTAGAAGATAAAATCGCTACTAAAATGGTAGATCTAAACATGAGCATCACCAAATTGAATACAAAGATATCCACTAAGTTGGATGCTACAACCCATTCCATGGACCTAGTACAACAAAATTTGATGCTAATGCAGAGCGAACAACAGAACACTATGCCACCACAACAAACATTAATAGGAGGACCATAGACAACAATCCTTCCTCGTACCACAAAACTAGACTTCCCAAAATTTTATGGAGGCTACCCCAAAAATTGGATATATAGGGCAGATAAATATTTTACTCTATATCAAATTTTGAATATTCAGAAAGTTCATATTGCATCATTTCACTTAGAACAAATTGCTACTCAATGGTATCAATGGTATGAGAAAACGAAAGGCCATACCACATGGACAAAATTCACAAAGAATCTAATTCTATGGTTTGGTCCTACCAAATTTGAAGATTTCATAGGATCCATCACCAAACTTTGCCAAACATCTATAGTAAGAGAATACCAAGCACGATTCGAGAAATTGGAAAACGTCACATCAGGACTCGATGCATCATTCTTTCAAAGTTGCTTCATCAGTGGCCTAAAAGACAACATTCAAATGGAAGTACAAATACAAAACCCTATCGATATGATGTAGGCAGTAGACTTAGCACAAATGGTGGAAGAGAATATCAACAACCAACATCAACTCGGAGACATATCTACAACAGGCTCACTAAATACTTCCACCAACCAAAAATTAACTCAAGTCATGCCAATTAAATGCATTAGCCCTAAATAAATGAAGGAAATAAGGGAAAAAGGTGTTTGTTTTCATTATGATGAGAATTTTGTTCTGAATCACAAATGTATTACATCCAAACTTTATATTCTTGATGCAGCTATTCCTATTCAATCAAAACTAGATGAGGAAGAAATTGAGGTCAAACTAGTGGAAGATCTAACTGAAGATAGAGGTCCATTAGAAATTTCTTTCAATGCCCTCACCGAGAATTCATCCCCCCAAACTATGAAAGTTCCTAGCTCCTTTAAACAACAAAATCTTATTGTGCTTATTGACTCCGAAAGTACACATAATCTCATCGACCCACGCATGGCAAAACAAACCAACTATTTTATCCATCCTTGTAATACTTTTGAAATCATGATCGGTAATGGGGAAAGAATCACTTGTAACGGGAAATATCGTAATATTAAGCTCACCTTGGGAAATTACACCATCAAACATGACATGTATGCAATTCCATTAGGAGGTTGTGATATTGTTTTAGGTGTGCAATGGCTATGAACGCTCGGTATAATTCAATGGGACCTTGAAAACTTATGGATTAAAATTCACACAAAAGGATCACACATATAAGTTTAAAGGGATAAAATTTGGCCTTTCTCTACTAGCCAGCTCGCATCGCATGGAGAAAGTTATTCCTAGAGAAGGAAAGGTAATGGTTTCCCAGTTATTTTCTCTCCAAGCCATGATAAAATCACCAATACTTCCACCTTCCCATTATACTTGCTTGAGGAACAATGATATTAAAATAGTGCAAGAACATGAGCACATACTACTAGCAAAACAGAGGATGAAGGTTCACACTACGAGCTTTGAGGACAAAGCTCCTTTTAAGGAGGGTGGCATGTTAGGACCCTCATAAACATAACCTACTGACTATATTATATTATATTATAAAGGGACACATCCCTTCACTTTTCACATTTTAGCTATATATATTAGGATAATGAAGATGATCCAAAAGATCATCGAAGAATACATTATTTATATATGTGGGTATTCTACCTTACAATAATTGTGATTCCTTATATAACAATGATTCTTATTTATTTCATTATTATAATCAAAATTTTACTGTTAATTTCCTAAAACTCATTCCTTATATCTTCCTTAATACCACTCGTAAAATAGCTCTTGAAGGATTTGTCAAGAAGATCTTGTTAGAAATAGAGTATATTCCATAATTTGAGTCATGTAAATGTATCTTCCAAGGTACATGCTTAGGACATTAGATTAATTTAGCAGGAATTTATCTAGTTACTTCATGCAATGTAATAAAAGCACAAATGTCAATGTGTAATTTGTATATGTGCAAGTTGTTCCTTGCACATCTAGGTAGAGTGTTGGCCAAGGAACCTATATTTCTATATAAGAAAGGCATCATTGTCAAAAATGAGAAAGGGGATATAGATAGATAGAGCTGCTTATAGCATAGTCATAGGTATTAGTACAGTGTTGTGTGGATCACCATATAATGGTGATGAATGTAATATAGTTCGGTAGCTTCATTAATGGAGTGTTCATTTCCTCCATAGCTACATTGTATTCATTTATGTTATTTTTATTTATAGCATACTTCAGTCATCTCGTAGATTTACTTTATTTTATATTATTCTGAATCTTGTGATTTCTATCTCCCATTGCTCATTACATAAAAATCTAACAATGGTATTATAGCCATGGTAGATATAGTAGTTCAATAGGAAAACCACCATTGTCATTTAGCCTAAGTTTTTTGACAACTTGATGTACTGTTGGATTAGTTACTATCAAAAACTCTTAGAAGAGTCTAGGTGGTAGAATTAGGGAGAGTCACAAAATTAGGACTGGAATAAATCTCAGCTCCAAGAATACTGATATTACACTTGACTGGAGTCTTTCCACAAAATTGCAAAAAAAAATTGTGAAGACTAGGACTCAACATTCAATCCATTAGATTGAAAAATAATCTAGTGAAGATCATTCAAGATATTTGGATTCTATTAACTATTGCCCAAATTTTCTTTTTTTGTATAAAATTAACTCTTAGAAGATTGGGACTCCTCCTACAACAAAAATCTAGGAGACTCCAACTTTGTTGCTTGAATGTTAGCATACCTTCATAGTGCAAATATTAGTTCCTTGTGCAAGAGAAGAATACTACGGAAGAAGACTTCTAGTGAATATTTGTGGTTAAGTCATGATACTGAAGATCTCCATTACTGTATTGAATAACTTCACACTTGAAGAACATGCCATAGAAGCCTTGAAGAAGAAGACACATAAGTCTTAATACTGAAAAGGCCATAGAAGCCTTAAAGAAGAAGCCACATAAGTCTTAATACTAAAAATGCCATAGAAGCCTTGATATTGAAAAGGCCACAAAAGCCTTGATACTAAAAATTCCATAGAAGCCTTGATACTAAAAAGGCCATAGAAGCCTTGATATTGAAAAGGCCACAAAATGCTTGATACTAAAAAAGACCACATAAGTCTTGATACTGAAAAAGGACATAGAATCCTTTATTCTAGAGAAGAATTCAAAGAGAATATCTGATTCAAAAGCAGATTAAGATTTTGGTACTAAAATTTTGTTGCAGGGAAATAAGATTCAATGTGTTGAGAAACTTCCTACAAGAAATTTAGGAAAAGTATCTTCTTCAAAATCAATTCAACACCTAAAGGAAATTCATAGAGATCAGGAGAACATCTCATTGTAGAACTTCCAGTATTGGAAGAAGAAGAAGAAGGACTAGGAGAGTCATGCTTGAAGCTAGAAGTAGTAGAATTAGATATCCAGAAGAAAATCTCACAACCAACACTTCCAGGAGCAGAAGGTTAAAGAAAAGGTCTCAAGATAGACCAACAGAAGTTGCAATATCAAAGATCTTGGGAAGATATCATCAAGCATCTAGAAAAAGGCTAGGAGAGCCTTATTGAAGAAATTATTAAAGGAGAACTCATTGGAGAAATAAACTACCAAGGATAAGCCCCTGATAGTTAAGGACTTGGAACAATTGTCACCATTCGACAACAAGCCCAAGAGAAGAAGAATTTGGCAAGGAGTGCTAAATTTGAGAAGAATAATTTGGCAAGGAGTACCAAATCTATGAAGAATAATTTGGTAAGGAGTGCCAAATATGAGACAAAGAATTTGGAAAGGAGTGCCAAATCCTAGAAGAAGACCCTGCTTGAATTCAAAATTCAATAAGACTTGAAGATAGAAGAAGTTCACCAGATCTTGGATATTTGAAGATTACCTCTCACAACATGAAGGCACCACTTCAAAGACAAATAATTCTCTAAATCTATAGTAGAAAGATAACACAAGAGGATAACAAGCCACCAAATCCTAGGCTCATGAAAGAAATTTTAAGATCATTTTTTGGTGGAGTTTTTTAGGACAGTTTACAAAAGAGTTGTGAGATCCTACTCAAAGTAGCAACTTGGTGATCCTAGAAACCAAGATCTACATCCTCTATAGAAGTGACAAAAGAGCTATAGTAACTTTAAAGAAGGTAAGAAAATTTTGGTGCAAGTTGATTCATTAATTGGATTACTTATCAGAATTGTTAAAGCACCTTAATTTGGAGTAAAGTTGCAAGAAAAAAATTGGATTATAGTCTTCAAATGTGCAAAAAGAGATAAGTTCTTGTTGGAGCCAAATTTGACTTAACATCAGATACCCCCAAATTTAAATTTTTGAATTTCCAAAGCCTTCATCTAAATTTGTTGGTCTCTGTTGCATTCACTTATGTTAAATTGGTTTCTAATTTTTTACTCTAATTAGCCATTTTAAAACATTCATATAAATCAAAAATCAAAGCCATAACCTTAATAGTTTGATTAAGTTCTTTTAGCCATTAAGAAATTAACCATTAACCTTATTCGATAACAAAAGAGCTTATAATTCTCAAAGGCTAAATAAAACATTCATTAAAAGTCCCCCTAAGTCCTTGGTCCTTATAAGAAAATATATTGGAACATAAGGTCCTAAGTAAAATCCATAATCCTATGGTTTAAATTTAACCACATGGAAAATTGAGGGTATGCACCCCCTTCGTGGTAAAATTTGAGCAACTTCCCCAATCTAAATGGATGCACGTGCTCCCAAAATATCTGAATGGATGAGCTTTCATAATTAACCCGAAGGTTAAATCAAGATTTAAGTCAAACAATACCATGGTCAAAAATATTATAATATAAGGTATATAGGCAATCAAATTAATTAAATCAAAGTAAGGGTTATGCACATCCTTTGGTTAAAAATCTAGTAACTTTAAAGATCTGAATAGCAACGCTTGATCCATGGCTAATCCGATGGATGCACGCTCTCCAAATTAATCAACCTTTAAAAAGCTCAACTTCGATATAATTCATAACCTAAGTCTTAGAATAATTTTGATCGAGGTTCATACGCCCCTTTCCATTAAATGGTGTGCAAGATCAAGGGAATCGAAGGGTAGCACTTGTTTCTTGTCTTGATCTGATGGATACACATGTGCTAAGAGTAACCTAGGTTAATTAAAAGCTTTGTTAAAAGATAAATTCAAGCGTAAATTAAATAATCAAATGATTAAACATGGGTTTAATGGTCAACCACAGTCTAAACCTAAATATAGAAAGTGTGCACCTCACTAGATTTGAGCGGCTGCACTTTATCTTGATGAAATCTGACGGTCACGCACTGCTCATATTAGTCAACCTTTAACCTAAATTTTTTTAAGAAATCAAAGATTAAACTTTAATTAAACCGCATTAGCAATGAATAATCATGATTAGTGAGGTTCTTAATATGTTGATAATTTTTTCCCCTTCGGTTAATAAAGCATTATTTAAAACTAAGGGTATGCGCTTATTGTTTAACCCTTGTGCAAATCTAAAGATATCAATGGTTATACTTTCTTCAGATTTAATCTGACAGCAATATGTATAGGAAGTTGGCCGACGAAGAAAACATCCATTTAAGTGGTGAACAAAGGGCTTGCATATTTGCCAGATCTGATGGTGACACGTGATCTCCATCAGAATTTAATGGCAGTGCTTTCTCGAAGTGATCAAGCATTAATGAAGGTCAAATTTCATTGGTAAAACTAAGTCAAAGCATGATTAAAGCCAAGCTAATCATGATTAGTGAGGGTTCTAAGCACATGGTTAATCATTCCCCCTTTATTAATCATCGCTTTAAAAATATTACTAAGGCCTAAAGAAAAATTATATCATAAGGCCTTGAGCGCCCGATAATTAAGCTTTAATTAAAACAATGGTAAGCATGATTAATCGAGGGTCTTAATACATTGCTAATATTTCCCCCCTTTGGTAAATCAATGATTATATCATAAGGTTTTAAATCATAAAGGTATACACCCCATTTTTAATGATCTCACAGGTTAAGGGATATCAACGACTGTGTCGATAATGCTTGTAGTAAATTGACCAATCATTAAAAGCTATCGTTTGAGCCGAGGTTAACTATCCTCCATATTCATAAGATCTAATAGTGGCACTGATCCTCATTGGATCTAATAGTAGCACTTATTTTAAGTGGTCAGAGATTAACAAAGTAGTCATTAGTGGAGTTATGGTCAAAGCAAGATTTGATGGTCACGCTCATCTCTGTCCATATCCAATGGTAGTGCTTTATCAAGGTGATCGAAAGGTAATAGAGCAAGATTTGTCAGGTGATTAATAGTTAAAGTAGGTGCTAATCATAATTAACGAGGGTCTAAGCATGTATTAATATTTCCCCCTATGGTATATGAAGTGTGCACCAAAAGCTGATTTGATGGCAGTGGTCGATCCCACCTAGATCTGATGGCGATGCTTTTCCAAGGCATCTAAAGGTTATTCAAGTCAAGTCATTTTAGTCGGATGATTAATTAAAGTTTAATAAGACTAATCTTAACACCTAATCAAGGTTAATGAGGGTATAACACATTGTTTATCCTCCCCTTTCATCCTACTAACCTTTACGCAGGTGTAAAGGAAATCGACAAGCATGCATGACTTGTAATCGATCTAACGGTGAGCGTATGAGAATGTGGTCAAATAATAAAGGTTTATGATTTAATAGAAAGGCTATTAAAGTTTCTAATCATTGATTAATCTAAATAAATCGAGATTATGTGC